>CM026572.1:9607386-10254177 GCA_015143295.1 Tetracentron sinense | reverse complement strand
CTACATGTACATCTGAATGATATAATAAATTACCAAGTAATGAGTAATAAGTAAAATGACATATAGACAATCAAAGACTCTATTAAATGTTTGGCCCAAGTACTAATATCCTCAATTGTATATATTCAAGTGTCTCTTCTCAGTCATACAAATCTGAATAGATATTATAACTTCATCTACGAGACGCTATGATCGCAGATGGTGTGGCTCTCTATTGACACGTCCGAATGCAAACAGCTCCTCTTGAAATTTACCCATAAACACGTGATGATCTAGGTCAACCGGAGACTCAGAAGAAGTTAAGAAATGTTCGCATTCCCTAAAAACATAAAATATATATGTGAGAACTTCACAACATGTTAAGGTTCATTTAATGCATTCAGCCAACTTAATGACAATTACCTATAAAATTAAGCACTAATAACAAATCTATCAACACAACAAATGCTAACAAGACCAATGCCCTGCAAATGCCTCTCTATAGTGTTTTTTTTGCTTCCTACTATTGAAAAAACAACCTCTTTATAGATGTAGAGAGAACGATCAAAATATCTCGACATTCTCAAAATTTCCGCAGGCTTTTGGAGCCTAGCTAATACCCTACAATTTACTACATTTTGTTGTCCCCCCTCGCAAAGAAGTGGAATGTTGATTAGATAGACCAATCCAAAATTACGTGTGACCATAACACAGAGCCTGAAATTTGTATTTTTTAGTTCGATACAAGGGTCATTCACAAATAAAAATGAGGCAATGGAGATAAACTCTACCCAATGATTTGGACATATGGCAAATTACCAAATACAGTACTAGTAGAATAACACGTTCATGCAAGTTTAAAGCCCTAATTCAATGAAAGCCATAAGGACTCTACATTGGAAAGAAAGTTTTGAAATAGTGAAAAAAGATTTACACACCATATTTTGAATGGAGGCCTTTATAACCTAAATAGGGTAGCAGATGTATGTTTCCCCCTCACCCCCTCCTTTTCAAGGGATTTGTGTGCTAAAGGCTCTATAGAGATTGAGGTCTTGCGTAGGTGTGTGTGTGTTTGTGTCTAGCTGTGTGTGTGACTGGTATAAAAAGAAAGTTGGGATAAGGCCTGGGAAAAGGAGAGTAAGCTAATGGTCTAATAATTCTAAAGCCCAAGCGCTGATCGAGCGGTGCAATTAGTCCATAAGACAAAATCAATTGTTGAAGCACTTATTTTCTTGGGTTATTAAGCTTGTTAGGTTGACTATCATGCCCTACCTCACCCCTCACCACTACTTCCTACGTTTACTTAAAACATAGCTACGAATTTCTGTTTTAAATTGAATGTATTTGTTCATATTTCTACCATTAAACAACAGCTTTTTTCCTGGTTTCCTGCTATACCGCTAGCAAACCTGGCACTTAACTCAGCAATGGTAGACTTGGTCCCTACTGTTGAGGTTCCGCCCAGCTTCTGTAGAATTCAAGCTGCAACATCTCTGCTTTCGGGAACAAAAAGGCTCGCACCACGTCCCAGCTTCTGTAGAATGTTAATCTAACAATCATCTCTTATTGAGACCTATCAATGGAAAGTCAACCAAGACATGACCCTCCTTGGCCCTTCCTCTACCTAGCAATTAATAAAAAGGGTAATTGATATTGTAATTGCAGCTATCAGTGATGGTCCTAATGCCCCAAGAAAGCTATGTACAAGGACTGAGTTCATGTAGATCAAATTCAATAAAGGTGTTAATGTTTATCTAGCTCCTAAATGCCCCCTTCCTTCCCGCCTGAGTGTTATTTTTCCTTCACTTCAAAATATCCTGTACGACCAAAACACAAGATAAAAAACCTAATCAAGGATTTACACAGATTGCTTTATCAACTCAAGATTCTTCTGGGCATAACCTAAGGACCTTCAGCTTGATGTAAAGCATGTCCATACAATTTCTAAATGCTAAAGATGCACCCACATTAGGACCTCTACTTAGTTCTATTTTTCCTCTCAAATTTGCATCTTATATAACATTAAAATATAAAGAGCTATCTTCCTACAACGAAATACAGGCCGCAAATAAGGACGTCTTGACCCAATGAAGGAATAACTGTTTAAAATCAAACAGTGCGTCTTTGTCATAAGATCTTGACGGTTTTAATCTTAACTATATAATATATATTACTTTTTCCCAATCCTCTGAGATAGTACTTATACAAGCCCCACTGTATACCTGTAACTACCTATAGTGCTCTTAAATTTTATTATAAATTGTGGATCCATTACTTAATAAAAATATTCCATAATGTTAAGCAAAAATGTTTTAATGGTCAATTTCTTAATAGACGGCCTGAGGTTACTATGTAGGACCCTATTTTTTCATCCATAACCAAATTGCCAAGGTAAGATACCGTTTTAACTGACTAAAAACATGAATTCTATGAGGCAAAAAACAGTTCTAAACCAACACCTATAAGTTGCATCCCAATTAGTAATAGAAATATTATAAAAATACATTGACATTTTAGTATTTGCCATTTTTTTATTTCTCTATGAAACTATGGTGCTGTGGGAATTTCAAGTAAAGGTATCATGTCACGTACACAATAACATATTAGCAGAACCACTTGTTACCTAGTTTGGAAGGAGGTTTGAAAAGTAAAACAGCATCCTTATTGGACTTTTCAACTTTGCCTTTGAAATTTTCTTACAATCATGTGCAGGATGATGAAGGGGCATATTTTGGTTTTCTATATGAATCCACGAATTCTTAATGCAGATATGTTGATAGAAATAAGTGCTGATGATAGCGTATAAGTTACTCTTTTCCACATAGCAAAACAGATTAGAACACTGTATACCCAACTCACAATTAGCAAACTTATGATTTACAATACGTAGGAAATGAAAAGATTTTTGTAACGCACTATTGTGAACAGTATTAGAAAGATCACAAACCATGAAAGGCTCAAGATAAGTATATCATTCAGGCATGTGTATAATTGTAAAGACTAAAGAAAACAACAGACTAAATATGTACCAGAAAACTTTTGGTGTTCCTTGTTATGTTCAAGTGATATAGGAGCCCATCAAAACAAATTTGTAGTAAAAATAGGTTTACCTATTGCGGACAATCTTGCAAAAACATCAAACATGGTTGCCTATCATTTGTTGGAGACATAAAAAAGATGACAACTTCATAATTGATCCTAAAAAGGTGAAGTTTTAACAAGTATATTCATAAAAAGTTGTTTTACTCGATTTAGTGGAGATAGCAATAGAGACTTGGCTATCTTATTCCTGTAAGCTTCAATATCATCCTACTTGCACATACAATTTTATGTTTAATTAATAACAGAAAATCAACTTTTAATATGTAACATCAGAAAAATTCGAAATTATCTCTAAGTTATACTTGAGTGAATGGGATACTGCCAGACTCTCAATTCCAATACTCGATGTAACCGATCATAAATATACCGTAATCAGTACTATAAAATGCCAACATTTTTAAAACACAAGAAACCAAAGAGAAATAAATGAGGGATATCTTATTGAGGGCGTATCATTACTAATTTTCTTGTTGTGGCATGCTCGTCTCGAATTTACAAAACCACTCAGTAAAATTGTAAGCAAAGCCATCTTCCTGTTGTTTGCCTTCGAATACATACTCTAACCCCGCCATCTAAAAATACAATGCGTAGTGTCATGACTAATGAAGGTTATCTAATATCACTGGATAAAATAAAATAAAATTGTTTGTTACTTACAAGTGTATGCATTTCTGGTCCAACAATAATTCTGCGTGGCAACATGGAATCAAGGATTATAACCTTCCTACGAAGGAGGTCAACCTCAACCAAAAACCAATGGTTTCCGTTCCGATTTACGGGTATCAACACCTATTAAAATACGAGTATAGAAATGTTACAATTGATTCCAATTGAATTCAAAAAATAAATAAAAAATTGTTAAACAGACGAAGACCAATAAAAAGTGTACCCTATTACTCTGATAGATGTTAAACCCACCGGAATTTCCTCGAACAGGGGTACCAGAAGCAAATTTCCTCTCCCTCACACATTTCTGCATGAATTGGTGTAGATGGGAGCTCCCATAGTAGGTTTTCTTGCAATATGGAGGTCCTAATTTACTTTGTTGGTCATCAAGTAATCGCAGATATGCATCAACAATCTACAAAAAAAAGATAATGAGTTATAATTTCTAACCAGAGTTACAAGTTATTTAACATTTATTGTTAATGGACTCACCATATCATCCAACAAACCACCTGGGCTTTAATGTACTAAAAGCAGCTCGATCAACAAATGCCCCATCTATGCATATAACGATTTCACTGCATTTTTAAGACAAAAATCAATGGATTATAGCCCTAGGGATATTATGGTTTAAGCTATAAGTCATATTATCAGCTTACCTCTTATTATGAATACCATCACACTGTTGAGCATCATCAACAAAAACTTTTTTGGAAGTAGTTAGGCCCGGAAAGAAATAAGGTCGTTCTAGGTTTCGAGTAAGGGCTCCAATCGATTTGCGCAACATAATCCTCTGATCAGTGTTTTAAAACCCGAAAACTCGATTCGACTCGGAAACTTGCCGAGTAGAGTCAACTCGGAAACTCGGGCAAAACTCGTCCGAGTAATGACACCTAAAACTCGGACATATATAATATTTTTTCTAATAATATATATGGTATAGATTCAAAATTAATGATAAACCATGCCTAAAATAAGATATATAATTCAATATATACTAAACATCCCACTTTTGTTTTGTATTTATACTTAAAAGTGAGTGGGGTATGTTAAAAAAAAGAAAAAAAACATAATTTAGTCAATCGGGTAGGTAGTTTACTTGATTTTTAGGTTTAAAAAAAAAGTGCAAAAACTCGGACGAGTCGGGGCGAGTCGGGGCGAGTCGTGGGCGAGTCGGGGCGAGTTTCTGACAAAAACGAGTTTTTCATGAAACTCGACTCGAAACTTAGCCGAGCCGAGTCGACTCGCCCGAGTTTCGAGTCGACTCGGCGAGTTTTAAAACAATGCCTCTGATAGGTTGGCAGCTCATCGGCATATGACTTATAGGACTTTTTTTGATATTTTCTACTCTTAACCCTGCTATTTATTACAACTGGTTTTGCCACAGTGCTGCTTATATTGTTCCTCCTTTTTGAGTCGGTTGTGAAGAACAATGATCGCCTAACAGTGCCTATTGCTTCATTCATTTTGACAAAAACATCTGGATTCATTTGCATGGAAACTTTCTCATTCATTTGGACAACACCTAATGGGTGCACACAACATATCTTAGTACTCAAATTGTTAGCACATGAATCTAAAAATAAAAAACTATAAATTTGCATACTAGGTTTCACAGGACTTTCTTTCACAGGACTTTCAAAAAAATATAGACTATAGATCTCTTATGTACGCCTACTTGTTGAGTTGAGGTTTCTTTTTTATCTAGCCGCTCTCGGAGGGTTTCGATAATATTGTCTTGTTTAGTAATCTTCTGGGAAAGCTTCTCAACAACACAAGCCACCTGGGTATCGTGCAATTTCCTTTGTGATATGCCTTTCTCAACTTCAACGAATTTCTCCAACGAATTTGATAAAATTTCAGCAAGGTCATGATGCGGCTCCCAAGTGAAAAAGAATAATGTTAGTTATAGTTCGCTAAGGTGCATTAAATAAAATATTTAAAGTTCACTAAGGTGCATCAACTAAAATAGAGGTGCATACCTGTGGATGCTCAGTTCTCTCTCTAAAATCTACCTTAGTCATGGATTTAGAAGGCACCAGCAATGGGTGGCCATTGCTATTGCCATTGCCTCTTTCATCCGACTTTGTAGCCATATCGTGAGGGAGGATTTGCAATAACATTTTAAATTCAAATAAAATAAAAAATTGGTTGTGATAATATGAATACTAATGTGACGAGAATCACCCCCTTAATCGCATCCTTGACCACATCCTTAGGAAGCCTTTTCAATAGCCGCTTCACTTCCTTCTCTTGTTCTTCTAAAAGGGTAGGATGGAGGTATAACACCACCTCTTTAGGTTCATTGAGATTTTTTTCCCTTATACTAATCATTTCTTTAGTCTAACTTAAAAACCGAGGGATATGTTGTGTCAGCAACCTCTTTCCACCCTCGTTTATTGGCCCCACGTGCTCCATGTATTAATACTAGTAATAAAAAAATGATATAACAAATAAATTTTAGGATTTAATGCTTGTAAATAAATGTTGTAATGATTAAAAATGGGGACAAAACATACCTGCAAAAACACAACAAAACCCCCCACATTAGAAACTTTTTCATTCTTCACTTTGCAGATGGCCTCAACAAGTGTGGTGTATGCAAATTCGCCCCAGGCAATCTTTTTAACACTTTTCATGTCAAGAAAAGTATGTAGATACTTCTCTGACACGTATTGTTTTGCGTGATGGACAAACAACGTGCATAGTGCATAGAGGATGAATGTCCTTTGGAAGCCCTCACCGTTGTCATCTACTTTCAACATCTTCTCCAAGGTCGCCTTGTAAATATAACCTCCTTTAACTTGATAATGATCGCATAACTCTCTAATTGACTCCTTGTTTCCCTCCAAAATCATTTGACTACCAACCACCCGCAAGCCGAAACACAACACCATATCTATAAGAGATAAGGGTACTGCTGTATCGTCCACCATCACTGCACCACTTTCAGGAGAGTAGTGCCCCACAACAAAGTAGATAATATGGTGTCTCAAATGAATCTTCTCATGGATTTGCAACAATGGACCTAGGCCAATGCGGCAAATAACATCTTTTTGTTCATTTGGAAATTCTTTTACGACATTATAAAATACGGACGGTGAACACCTATATAACATTTTCGCTAACCTTCCACCATGAACAGTAACAAATTAGAGCATATAAAGAACACAGGCATGAATATAAAAAACATTTCATGTGGACAAAAGCTATAATTCTGTATTTACAATAAGGAAAAAATTTAACGAAAAAAATACAAAAGCATGGACATCACAAATCAAGAAATGTGAAGTATTATACCATCCCTGAGGTGGAAACGACTAAGCTATAAAGGCCATAGAGTAAAAACCATGAGTGCAACATGGTGCACGGTGATGCAATGAATGTGCAACTCGAAAGAGCACTAAACAATGAAATTGATAAAATTTGTATAGATGTGGGTTAACCCTTGAATTTAAACCTAAAATATATATAGCCCCTTTATTTGATAAAATGAGTTATATTTGATAAAATCGGGTTTACCCTAAGCTTCCACCGTTAAGACTAACAAATGAGAGTAATGCCCCAAAAGCATTCTAGTAGTTAAACGCTGTATATGTTATAAGGAACGTCTAAAAACATAATTTACAAACCGAATTGCTTACTTGGCACAAACAACCCCAATTTCAGAGTCACACAGGTATGAATGTGGACAATAAGGGGAATAAAATTAATAGTAACGGTATTTTTTATTGGAAGGCATGGGAGTGAACAATCCTTTCAAATGAAAAAATGTATATACAATGATAGGATGAGAAATATTGATTTGAGTAAATATGAAATGTCAAAACATCTCGAATCTTGTTTTAATGATATGCTAGTGTTTAACATAGTAATAAATCGTTAGTTAAATGTAACTAATAGTACTTAACTTAATTATTAGAAGGTAAGTGTAACGAACCCTCTGTTTTTTAGAAATTTTTATAAAAACTAATAGCAGGTTTTAAAAAAATTTAACTAGTGGAGCGTACTATTGTTCTTCTTGAATCACCCCTTGGGTGCACACATTTACTCTCTGTTTTTTAGAAATATTTTTAAGAACAAATCACAGGGGTTAAAAAAATTTAACCCATGGAGCAAACTATTGTTCTTCATTAAATCGTAATATTCTTTTGAGGTCCACCTAGCAAAGAATGAGATCGAATCACAGCCAATATTGACTGAACTTGGGGAGAGTTCAATCTCACTCACGGGCTAACACAGGTCACTTGCAATCCCTAATAACTATAGTTAAGATTAACTAACCCTTTGGGTTAAGCAATAAAACTTTGCTTTTCAAAAAAAATGTTTAACTTTACTTAAGAATTAGAATTATTAAAAAAATACAAAGCTGAAGAGTTAGAAATTCTTAACCAGAATTAAATAATTTATTTATAGTAATTGTGCATGGTTAAGTTTCATAACCCTTACCTTTTTGACTTCCCTTAAATGTGGTTAATATTTAATAACCCTTAAGGTTCAACGATCTAACATAGGTAGAGGGTCAATTAATTTTTATAATGTTACAACAATCTAACATTTTTTTTAAAAATAAAATATGTACAAAATGTTAACCTTAAGAGTTAAGAAGTCATGACAAAAGTTAAATAATTATTTAATAGAGAATAAATGTGGTTAAGATGCAAATAGCCTAAGAGTTTAAAGATTTATCATTTGTATTTAGGAAAGAGAGTAACCCTTTTGAGTTAAAATTTGTAACCAGAGTTAAACAATTTGATAATATTAATTGTGGCAAAGATTCATAATCCTTATATTTTAACACCATTTAAATGTTGTTAAGATTTATTAACCCATAGGGTTCAACGATCTAACATTGGTTATTTTAAGGAAGGAAAATAATCACCTCCTCAGTCGGTGACGCGAGGAGGGGTGTCTCGACTCCCATTTTCTTGCCATGTGTCCCCCTTCTAATCCCATTTAACTGTGTTTAAGATTCATCCACCCTTAGGGTTCACCCATCTACCCTTGGTTTTTAGAAAAATAAAATTAAAAAAAATTAACTAATGGGTTAAAAAAAACTATCCCGAGTTAATGGGAGTTGAAGGGAAGGCTATGTGAGAGCGAGGAATATTCCCCTCGGCCGACGAGGGGACTATTGCTCTTTAAAAATATATATATATAGTATACCTTAATTGAAAGTGTTAAGAATTCGTAATTAGAGTTAACCAGTTTTTTAACATTAAGGGTACAACAATCAAACATTGGTATTTAGAAAAAAATATATTAAAAAAATTAAACCAAAGAGTTGAAATTTAGTAAATAAATTTTAAACATAAATATTTAAGGAAAAATATTAAAATATTAATAACCCTAAGAGTTATAAATTTGAAACCGGAGTTTTAAAAAAAATAGTAATAATTATAGGGAAAAAAATATCTAACATTGGGTTGTAAAAAAATTGTTAGAAAATATTGACCCATAGAGTGTAAATATTTTTTTGATATTTTATAATGGTTTAATATATTTTTATAAAAACCAAGGTTTTGTTGTTAAACCCTTAAGACCTAAGGTTAGTGAAGCTTAACCACATTTAATAGGGACAAAATACCGAAAACAATATAAGAAACCCCAATCATATCCCCATCTTCTCCAACACAATGTGTAACGTCCTACAACTATAACTCTTTAACATAAATTTTATTTATTTGATTATTTCATGACAAATCAACAAAGGATATGATAAAAGAAATGTTAAAAATCAAATCATTATCGAAATTACATCAATGTTAATGATTTCAAGTAAATCGCCTTCGTCTAATTGCATACCATTTTTTTCATTTTTTTTTGTAATTTTGTAGACTTTCTCTGGTATTTAATGAATGCATGCGCAAGTCATTCTCAAATTAATTGAGAGTGCAAACGGAACGTTGGATTCAGTCTTTCAGATTAAAGGATTGTAAAGAAAGAGAGAAGGTTGTTGATCAACGCATGAGAAGAAGGAAAAAAAAATTGGAATTGAATATATTATAAATACATAATTCGAACTTGGTTAACAAGCTGATGAGGTTGAAGAAGAGTAACAGCAACCGACCGTGCCCTGGAACTAGAACTCCTCGGTAGAGATTGCTTCTTTGAACCTGGATCCGAGTATATGGGAGAAGTGGATCAACGTCTCTGTCCCCGTTGCTCTTCATTTGATCTTTGCAGATGTTCCAGTGATTTATATATTGAGAAGTTGGAGGGAGTCCACTTCCATAGGAGAAGAAGAGTCATTTTTCCTAACTCTCTCTCTTTCACTTAAAAGTATCATTTTCCAACTCTGAAAACTCAAAATTTTGGCACGGTTCTTCGGTTTTTCACGCTATTCTGGTGACTTGCTACTGCTCGTAACTAATTAGAATCGTGGCCAGATGAACGGCCACGATTCTAAGGTACTTAAGCTTTCCATACACTAGGGGTATTGAAGTGTTACTCATCTCAACAAATGTCAAACTAATCCCCTAACCCCCATGAGACCCACACCACAAGCCCCATGAGGCATTAAGAGAGGGACTCGAACAACCAACCTCCGAGTTTACGTTTCGCCGACCATTGAGCTACTCCTCGTGGGTGTAAAATGCTAGGATGAAAGAATAAAAATTCAAGAGTGTGCCGCATAGGATCCAATTGCTATTAGATATTTAGATACATACATATATATATATATATATTATAGTATAGATAATTCAAAAATAAAGATAATAACGCATTTTGCCTTCCCTCCACATCCGACACGTGGCAATAAAATGGGGGAGAAGTCATTTCATTTTCTCCCCTTGATTTTGACTTCTCCCCACTTGATATCTCTCCCCTTTTAATCGCCACATGTCGGATGTGGAGGGAAGGCAAAACGATTTTGATCTTGCGAGAGCAAGACCAAATCCGATCCCCATTTAGTGAGGTAATAAATATGGAAACCGTCTCCCTTAGCCCACGCAACAGTTCCATGGCCATAACAACCGCACCACTAAGGATCCAAGAGAAGTCTTCATCAAAATGGGATCCATTCACTGGAACGCTAGGACTATTGTCAATGACATATTACCATTCAAATATGTTACTATGTCAGCCAACAAATGTTTAAGCCCACAATCTTACAACCCAAGCTCTTAAAAATTTGGGCTATTGGTGCTCAAGATCTTCATGAGATTTTATTTGTAATTCACCTGCGGATCCCTTGCAATTGAAATGCTTTTTGAGCACCAAAGAAACAAACCAAAAATGAAAATAGAACTCAGATTAAGCCGGCTATGAGGATGATCAAGAAGGAAGTAAGAGACATTGATTAAGATCAATTTAACATCTTCCAGACATATCAAGCTGGCTATATAACAGAAAAGAACCCAAATGGATTCGCGGTTGGTTTGCCATGCTCCAATTATTTCCCTGTTCTGGATTAATTTTCCCAAACCCCATTCTAGCAAAAGCATCGACATTTGACAATGAATTATAAATACCTTTTTCTTCAACATAAACAGGATAGTATATAAAACCAAGGTTAGGGGAAAAGATGTTTTCTTAATATTGGAAAAAAAAGGACACTGGATGCAGTACCATGCCAGCTGCAACCGCTTCTCCATGGAGCCACTAATCGCAGTAGCCAAACCCAGTTTTTATTGCCTTAAAAAGACCTGGATAACTTGATCAAAGACGGCAATGATGAAGGAAATATTATTTTAAAATCAATATAGATGAAGACGGTCCCACTAAGAAGACCACACCTATAGGATGACCAACTTACAAAGCAATCTTCTTGGAGGTGGCCCCGTTAACCACGGAATCGCCTGGCGAGTTGGATATCTTTGATGATCGTCACCCTCTTCACAAGGATAGCATTCAGGTTGGTGTCTTCAAATAGACCCACAAGATATTCTTCAATAGCCTCGTGAAGCCTTTTTAAACTGTCTAGGAGATGAAACAGAGGTTTAATTAAATGTTCTATATCCAAAACGTGTCCACCCTCAAGAGTTGCATCCCTTCCCAGTAAACGGAAGGGATTGTAGGATATAAAGACACTCTTAGGGCTCATTTGGATAGATTTCTTAGAAAAGAAAAATACTTCCTCAAGAGTTACTTTGTAGGAAGTAACTCCTGAGGAAGTCTGCCAAAGTCATTCCAGGAGAAAATAGCATTTGGTTTGCACTTTCGAAAAGTGACTTTAAAAAACCCAAAAGTCAATTTTGCATTTGGTTTGCACTTACAAGAAGTAACTTCAAAAAGTTTTATATATAATATAAAATTGATATATGGTTATTTTCATATATCAACTCTTGTTTTACAAAAATATGTTTTACACTTGTGCATGTAGACATATACATGGTTCTACACCTGGTATTCATGATTTATAGCATGTAGAAAAAATCTAAAACATGGGGTAATAAATTGTCATGAAAATGTGAAAATACATGTTTCATGCATATTCCCATTTGCATCATAAACCAGACCAAATCCATGGCCTTTGTCAAGAGCCCATTATGGATATATCCGGAAATCATGGAGTTCCAAGATACTTCGTCCCTCCTCTCAGATATTTTAGCAAAGATTTTCTCAGTCATCCATCTCCATCTCTCTCTGCACTTCCCGTAGCAAGAAAGAAGCACATTCTCAAGAATGTTTATGAAGGTTACTCTGTTCAGTCTCCAGCCAACTCGCATCATATTGAAGAAATGCTCCATAGCTTTGGATATTGATGCCTCTAAATCAGCTAATGCCCCAATCATAAAATTCTATGAAACTTGATCGCACTCCGACATCAAAGATACCAAATCTTTACCATTAAGCACCACATTTTGCATACATGTTAATCAGCCCATTTCCAATTGCAACCTTCACATAATTCAGGCAAGTTCTGAGTACAAATGCATGAACCTCTCTACCTTTCCTCCTTTCTTCCAACACTGCAAACTCAGCAAAAGCATTGAGCCGGACCACATAAGAATCACAAATTATTCCAAGTCCCTCGTCTCCCAGAAAGCCTCAGTTGCTGTTTCTCCTTGCTTTTGCCTCACCAACCTGAGCATGAGTCCATTCAAGGAAACCACATTCCTCTCCCCCATCTGCTCAAAAATATTCTCAGCATTATCAGGCAAGCCAAACTTAGCGAATCCACTAATCAAAGCACTACCTACATATAGATTTCTAAAGAATCCAGATTTCTCAACACAGGCAAGCATTTGTTGAAGCAAACATAAACCGGAATCAATTGAAGAAGAAAGAGTGGCAGATATCAAACTTTCAAAAGTCTACTCATTAGGTTTAAAAGTGAACCCCAAATCCTCCCATTGCATTTCCGATTAAATCTAAAATGCAGAAAAAACATATCCTCATTGAGAATAAACTGAAATAATAAAATTCCAAGATATTGAATTTCTTACTTGTATCCCATCGAACACCTGCCGAGCATAAACTGAAGAACCCACAAAACAACTCCCATGCACCGATATTAGCGCATTACAGTAACAATATCTGAAGTATATTGGGTTTTTGAAACTAAACCATAAATTTGCATCCCGAAACTAAGCAAGTCCTGTCCAGAGTTCTGACAAGCGGAGAGTGCACTACCAAGTGCATAGTGAGTTTGGGAAAAATCCTGTACGAATCATTTAGCAGAAAAGAGCACATGCTTTATCAGGCATCCCATGCTTGGCATAGCCAAAAATCAAGCAGTCCATGTTATGGAATTTCTCTCAGCCATTTCGTCACCCATGCTTGGCATAGCCAAAAATCAAGCAGTCCATGTTATGGCATTTCTCTCAGCCATTTCTTCAAACACTTTGTGAGTATCCACCGAATTACCTGTCCTAACATATACATTAATCAGTAAGCTGGACTAGAAGAAATCGCCGACAACCGGTTCTTGAATGAAGCTTTTAGCATCTTCAAAAGTACAAGAACTCTCACATCGATGAACAAGATACTCAAATTTCAGAACACGAAACGAGTCATGATCAGTTGTTTTAGATGGAATTGGTATGGACTTTCGACACTATATCGAGATTGGTTATACTAGTCTATGAACTCCTGCAATGGAATCAGTGAAGAATACAATTTTTCTAAATGCTGATTAGGGTTTTTATATTTGAAGATAACAAGATCCTCAGCTAGAACAGGAGAAGCAGTGGAAATACAGAACACAAGCAGAGGAGGGGGCAGACCACGAGCGAACAAGAAGAAGAAAAAAAACAGTAAACCCCTTTTATACGATCGTTCCTGCAATACACCGTCAACTTCTTGCGGAAGTTGATATGTCGACTTCCCGTGGAAGTAACGAGGACCCTGCTTCCCAGGGAAGTAGATATTCTAACTTTCACTGACTTCCTACTTTTCGGGAGGTTAACCTGATATTGGTAAACCAAACACAAAAATGCCCAACTTTTGACTTCCCTGAACCCAGAAGTCGTAAAAGTCACTGAGTAAGTCTATCCAAACACTACCTTAAATTGAAATCGAGAATCACATATAAATGATTTGTAATTGCTGTGTCCACTATCAAGAGTTGCGTCCCGTCCTAAGACTCTTAATTAGGTATAATAGATGTGTTTAGAGAAGGTTGGAAGAGGGAAGGTATCATAACCGTGCTACGTTTTGGTGCTTAGGAATTTGGAAAATGAAAGATTTAAAGGTTTTTATAGCTTGTGTTTTCAAAGTTAAGATGGAAGGTTTCAAAAAATCAGAACCGATGCAATGCTTTGGGTCCTTAGAAAGATGGAAAATGAAAGGAAATCAAAACCGATGCTATGTTTTGAGTCTTTAGAAAGTTGGAACAAAGGGATGCAATGCTTTTGATGGACATGTCTCTTTACTCTCCCTTTCTCACCCTCTTGAACGGACACGTCCCTGCACGTCACCCAACTGTTTGAAAAGTTACCGAAGAGAAAGGGATGCAACCCTTTACCCACCTCTCCACTTTGAGAATTCTGAGTTTTATGATTGACACGTGTCATAGGATGGTAGTCCTACATGGCAGAATGAGAGAATACATTATGGCATAGTATTAAGTAATAGATTAGTAAGAGTTTGGCAGGTTTGGACCAACCAACCTTGACCGGGTTGATCCCGGTTTTAAAATCTTGGTTTGAGGAATCATTTTCCAAACTCGTATAGGCACTTGAATGACTTAGTTTTAAAAGGAGCACTCATATGCCATATTGCAAGAACATGGGTAATCATATGCAAAAACTCCTTTTTCTTTTTGGTCAAGCATTGTAAGAGATTAAATGCAATGAATGACTTAGTTTTAAAAGAAGCACTCATATGCCATACTGCAAGAACATGGATAATCATATGCAAAAACTCCTTTTTTCTTTGGTCAAGCAGTGTAAGAGATTAAATGCAATGTCATGGATCAAATGGTCACGGGAAGCTATTGTTTTGACTTTTGTCTATTTCATAACAGTTATTGGCCGCTATTATCGTTACAAAGGCCTTTGTAATGGTAAACCCTAAATCAACTACTTTCTGAAGCTAAAAAGCGGATTTTGCATCATTAGGTGAGGGGACATATGATATCCTATATCCATGTTCATGGTTAAGTTAAAATTATGATCAGGAAAAGAGATCTTACTACCCTATAAAAAAAATTAAATAAGCATTTTATTTAGAAAATTCATCTACCACTCTGAAAGTCTTGGAATGCTGGTTCGACGTTTGGGCAGCTCCCAACCATTTTTGGATGAGCTGAAATACTTGTTTGTCATGTAACAATCCCCGGTGGGTAGCACCAACTCCCACTCTTTCTGCTGCTGCAAATCCATCAGCTTGTGCATGGAACAGTGGAATTACAAGGAGATATCATATTATAGTAGAAAATTTAAGACCATCAGGTACAGGAAATATAAGATGATAACCTTTTAACTTTACCAACTAGAGATTGAGCCTAAATAATTTTAAATTTCTGGTTATAGGGAACCGACTTGTCGGCTAATAGTATAAAAAACTTCAAACCTGTTTGATTATGTTGAAAAGTGTCCTACTGTGGCTCTGGTGTGGGACTCAACACTGTTACATTTTGTTTCCTTGGATAGAATTGATGGTAATTCACACTGTTAAATTCTGAATTCTTCATCGTTGAAGTACAGAAAGTAACACCACCCCAACTCTATTTATTATGTGACCGAATTCTAGCATGCCATTGATTGTATCTCCACAATGTGATACAAAGCATGTAGCATTTTCGAATGAATGACGCCTAGAACAAGCCAATTTGCTCTTCATATATCCAGTGTAGTGAGCACCAAGAGTTGCACATGTCGATTATATCCGACTTGAAAAGAAACCGATAAAACTTAAAACTAGAGAAGAATGACCCTTTAAGAATAAGCCCAATAGTCTTTTTACAGAACCATGAAGACATGGTTTTTATAACCAGCCCGAACTCGTTTTGAAAATGCTTCCGGCAAGTCTGAGCTCATTTTCCGGCAAGGCAACTACCATGTTTGTGTGAAAATCTCTCTCAACCTTTGATTGAGAGATTCTCGTTGATCAGATTCAGAAGAAATTGGTAGTGCTGGTTCTCTTCCTGAAAACAGGGAACCTAAAAACTATTAGCATCATGTCTTTTTGGATAAGAGAGCTCCTTTGTTCAATGTGGAGACTAAGTCTTTGGATCTCCAAGAGGTATTTTTGAGTGAGGGTAGATTGATTAAGATCATAGAGAGGGGGATAAGGAGTTCTCTCAACATTTTCTGGCTTCCGGAGGATGCGATTCAGTGGATGAGGGTAACTTGTAAGAACCCGAATTTAATTTCTCGATATTCGTGCCATTTATTTGAACTTCCTAGAAATATATGTCTGATTTTAATACATTAGTTCCAAAAAAAATAATAATAATAATAATAACAATCATAAGAAATTAAAAATATATATATATTAATTAAGGCTTATTAATCAAGTAAACACAAAAATGAAGGGAAGAGAAGTGGCCGTGAGGTTCCAAGAGAAGGGAGATCACATGTGGCTTATTGTGAGAAAAATAATAACAAAATAAAAGGGTGTTGGGAACGTCCTCCTTAGGAATACTTTAGTGGAGCCATCATTAGGAGAGAGAAAGAGAGGCTTTTCAAAATAGGACAAAAAAACACCTTTTTGCATAAAGAAGCAAGTGGAGAATCTCTCCACTCCTTTTTTGGAATGTTACTTTTTCTATTTTTATGTATTAGAAGAGATTTTTTAAAAAAAATAATAATAACCAACAACCCTATGATTTCTCTCTTGAACGTAGTATCCTCTCCTAGGCAACTATGCTTTTACCTTTATCTTTATTTTTGTACTTATCTTTTATCTTTATCTTAAGAGATCTCAACGGTGGAGATTAACCATTCTCTATTCCCTATCTATTGGCCGTGAATGCTCTTACAAAGAGAAACAATTTTCAAATAGGAAATTAGCTACGTGACAAAAAATCATCATTGCTTTGAATGTGATCTTCATAAAGGAGAATAACCTACGGCTTGTAGATGATCTCTTGTAGGGGCTTGTTGCCATGAACCCAAGAGACCTCCCACGTGAGATCAAGATTGGATCTTGATTATTTTGGGATAAATCTTGCTAGCCGTGAACTCCATTTTCTCCTCGTGTAACTGTAACCTTCATCCTTTATTCGATCTTGGATGTTAGATCTTGCTTCTTAGATCATTGTTGAGGTGTGACACTTTCTTTGGATCAAGACTTGGATGAGATACTATTCTTAAATTCAAGATTTGATTAGAGAAACCTTAAAGAACGGCTCAAGAATCAAGATCAGGGTTATTCGCAAGCGTAAGATCGTAGGGAAGCGATCAAGTAATGTAAATAACAACCCTAGTCTTCAATATTTTGAATATTAATGTAAAAGTTGGATTGAAGGAAGCAGATCTAAGTAAGAACATAAAAGTAAATAGGGTGTGAAGAACTTTGATTTGATTCGTATCTTATTATTTATGGATTTGATTAAAATAGGATGTGAAGAACCATGATTTTACTCCTATCTTATTATTTATGGATTTGATTAACATAGGATGTGAAGAACCATGATTTGATTCTTATCTTGTTATTTATGGATTTATTAAAAATAGGATGTGAAGAACCATATTTGATTCTTAGCCTATTATTTATGGATATGATAAATTAGGATGTGAAGAACATGTTAAAATTATTTATGATTGAACGAGGGACTGGAAAATTTTATTGAAGTGTATGGATGATTAAGGAGAACGGATGAATTGAATGGATAAAATTATTATGGGATTTTAACCGTATGTAAGTTGATTTTATATTTATAATTCATGAAAAAAATTCTAATTGGTGAATGGTATTATAATTAGGATGTTGATCTCGATTTAAACAAAAAAATATATATATATTGATATTTACATTAAAATTGTGATTCATGTATGTCTTGATATAAAATGTGATTTTATATTGCGAATCAATTGAAAATATGATGTTTTGTGTACTTCGTTTATGTCCCTTATACGTGATATACATTTGGGTAAAGGAGCCTTTGAGGAAAGTCAGGCTTGCCTAGGCCTGGTTAATATAGTAGGATGGGGCGTTATGGTGAGATGTCCTATGGCCCTTAACGGTTACTTTTAGGTGTAATTTAAACAAAAAGTGTATCATCGAGCACTCACAAATGAAAAAGATGCATAATGATTTAAAGAGAATCTAAGACACTAAGAAAAGTATAAGTAAGATCGAAGATAAAAGTAAAAAGAAGAACACACAAAAGAATGTATGTATGTGTTGTGCACCACCGGATACGGTCATAGGACGAAAAGTATGTCAAAGTAAGTAAGCCGTCGTACCGGGAAATGTACTAAGCCGTCCGTGCCGGGTAAAGTACGAAGGGTGGTATCCCGGTAAAGTAAAGTATAGTAACCCATTTCCTTATACGGTAAAGCGGTATTTTAAGTTATTAATATTGCATGTGAATGAGTTGTTCCTTAAATGATAAAGTATGTAGTAAGAAAAGTAAGAACGGTAAGAAAAGAAAATAAGGAAAGAAAAGAAGAAAAGAAAGAAATTGACACAATGTATTTTGTTTGTTTTTCCGCACTCTTATTATGTACGTGAATTAATGTATGAATTTTTATACTGCATAATATTCATTATATTGTCTTCTATGGTCTGTTATATACGCGGAGTAACTCGTTACTCAGCCGATGACTTTTGTTATCGGCAGGTTTAGGTTCAGGCTTTGATATTTGCGCTCCCAGACCGTGGGAAGAAGAGGAATACTTCGAGGAACCGGAAGGTGATTATCCCAAGGAAGAATAGGATCTTGATCATTGGCCTTACTATTAAAGTTCATTTATTAGTAGTTAAAAATTTCAGGGAGACTTTAATTGACATTATAGTGAGTTATGTCCGGTTTAGTTTTCATGATTACGATCATTACGAATGATCAAAATTTTATTATATTTCGGTATGGATTATAGATTATGGATTTAGTTGATCTTATTAATTGAAGAAATTTTTAGGTTCATATTTTATTTGTGTCTTAAATACTTCTAACAGGATGGTTTGTTAAGTAAGTGACGTACCAATATCTCACATTCTCCTAGGTGGGGTTTTGGGGCGTGACATAACTGCTGGTGAATGCCTTGAAGAGAAACAGGAGTACCTAGTTAGGATATTAAAAGGAAGGCTATGCACCTTATAGGAGGGAAAAATCAAACGCAAGAGGTAAGTTCCTGGTGTTCCTGTCGTTCAAGGGATCCAGAGTCGAAGATAGGATAACCATACCAAAGGGCCCCAGGAGTTCAGGATGGAAGGCTCTACAAGCTTCTTTACTGGTCTTTACTCCGCAAAATCAACTATTGTGGCATTAATGGAGAGAGCCAACCTGCAGATGTGTTCATGCTAAGAACACACATGAGATTTTTGAGGACAGGCTGAAGGAAGGCATCAGAAGTCATGTGATGAAGGTCAGGGGATCCAGCAAAGTTGGGGTGGATTTAGATGTAGGTGCAATTTCGAATATGAGTAGACGCAGTGGTGTGGTCCATGATTAGAGGATGCCTGGGATAAAGTCGCACAAATCATGACTTGAAAGTGTGGAAGATCTAGGCATCAATAAGCTCCAGGTGTTTTGTGATTCTCAACTCGTCGTGAATCAGTTTAATGGTGTCTACGAGTGTCGAAATGATAGAATGCGTTGGTATGCTACCCTCCTCCGAGCTCATTGTGAAACTTTCAACATCATAGAAATCACACATATTCCTGTTAGCCTCAAGGTTACAACCTTGGGTACCCTTAATAATTTTGACAATAACATAATAATGGAATGACAATTGTGGTACTAAGGATTCTTTTAAGTGCTTTGTTAAAATACAGATTATGAGAGCATTAGCAAATCTCTCAAGGCATAAAGAATGGAAATCATTCAAGGCAAATCAAAGTGGATCTATTTAAGCAAGTTATCAAAAAGAATGATCAACTCAAGCTATTGGATCTTAGTAAAAGATGAAGATTCAAGATCATACCCAAAGTCCAAGTTGGATCACAAACAAGAAAAGAAGATCTTGCAGTCAAATCCAAATCTAAAGATCCAAGATCAAGTTGAGAAGAAGAGATGAAGAAAATATGAGGTTTCAAAATGAGTTTAAGGATTTTCAGAACCTAGTCCTATGACCGAAACCATTACGTATCGGGCATAACGCTCGTTACGTAATGGTTTCGGTGTTAAGGTTTTGTTTCGGGATAAACGGATAAAGGTACGGTATCTGGTATTTAAGGCCACCGAAACCATTACGTAACGTTTTTAGCTATTTTTTAAACCATGATTGCAAGTGTATACAAGAAGGAAGAAAGATACTCATCAGCTCCACTAAGAATCCTCTTCGGATCCAGGTAATATCTTTCCTTCTAGTTCTAATATTGACTCTGATTTACCCATTGTTATTAGGAAATGTATTAGGTCTTGTACTCAACATCTCATTGCTAATTTTGTTTCCTATCATGCATTGTCTAATTCGTATAGTGCAGTTGCATTGGCATTCTTGTCACGCCCCAAAACCTACACATAATACATCTCATATTTGTGCAAATTCCAAGGCGTGAACCTGGAATAAATCCCGAGATAATGGAATTTAATCTAAATAAATTACCATTAACAGATGTATATCTCTAGCATTAAGCTACCTATAGGAGTAAATAACCGTAAAACTAAATTCATATAAAAATCTCACTTGACATGACACTCTACCTCAAATTAAAAGTACTAATTGAAGTTCTGCAACGAAACCCAACAGCTAACTAAGTTCTTGACCGTTTTCCCTAGGTGCTTCAGGTACTTCTTGAAAAATCAATAAATATAACAAGAGTGAGCTTTTGGCTCAGTAAGAGGATACAACAACATGCAACCATTATGAATAAATAAAACAATGAACAACAGATATGAATATGCATCATTTAATTTATCAGTTTACACAGTTCTTCTGTCAATAAGGTTTACACGTAGTTCACCCTATTGACAACAATATTAATCTTGTATGGTTTTATACAGGGACCCTTAGGGTTACACGTAGCTCACATAAGGTAGTCACTCTGAGAGGCATGTAACTTCTCAGTGGGATTACACAAAGCTCTCCCTCAGACTTTAGACCTAGAGAGTCTCTCATTCTCTATTTGTCATCCCTTGGTCTTATTCTCTTTAATTCGTTAACCTCACTCTTTATTATGGCATCCTATACCATCATAATAAAGAGAACATAATATTGCAAAACTAAAACAATTACAATTACAATTATGCAAGATAATAATTGAAATATATTTCTTTAAACATGTCATTCTAAAGTAAAGAGAATCTATATTTTATCTACTATATTCACAGTACCAATCATTCCAAAATAATTATTTGACAAAGAATAAATTAATTAAATCATTTTATTTTATTTTATTCTCCTTCTTTTCTTTCGTTTTATTTCGTCATTTATTATTTAATTTATTTAATTCTTTTTATATCGTAATCTATTTTATTAATTTATTTAATTATTTTTCATCATTTTTATTTAATTAATTGAATTAAATACAGCCCCCAAAACCATCATCGCAAAACACCCGAAACGGCGCCGCCGATCGATCGGTGGGTCGCCTGCAATCGATTGGTGACCACCGATCAATCGACCCAAGGCCCCCGATCGATCGATATCGGCGATTTGGCTGGAAACGCCAACCCAAACCCCATATTTCGATTTTTTAACTTCCTGAACTATTTTTCTTGATTTTCCAACCCTCAAAACCCTTGTTAATTTACCCACCATTGTTCTTTCAATTTATAATTTTTTATTCAAACATTATTTATGCATTATGTTTCAAAGTACATAGATCTCTATCCTAAATATCACACAAATATTAATAAATCTATATGAACTCAAGATAAAACAAAACCCTACCTCTAGGGGAGTATTCACTTGCCTCAAAGGTTCGAATCTCAGACTTTTAATACTTCAATCCTACCCGAACACGTTTGTCTCGAAGGATCAGACCACCACGAGGAAGAAAGCTCAAATCTTCAAACCTCGAATCTCGATCTAGGTGCTTGAAAGTTCTACCAAAGTGCAACCTCTTTTTCCTCTCTCCCACGTTGTATTCTCCAGAATTTCAGTTTAGATTAAAATAATGAGGATTAGGTTTAACATGTTTTATTTATATTAACCCTAATTTTTATTTACCAAAAGGCCATTAGTGGCCCTTGTTTGTTTATAAGTTCTAAATAATCCCAATAAACTTATTCCCATTCTTAAATTTATTACCCCTATTCAAAGAGATTACTGAATCACTCTTAAAAATAGGAAAAGAAATTTCAAGATCATTACACTTGCATTCTGTGTTTATCCCTTCTAATGTAGCATATGCACTTTCCCAAGCAGAGTGGTGAAAATCCATGAAAGAAAAGATGTTTGCACTTGAGAAGAATAGCACCTGAGATATGGTCGAGTTACCAAGAGGAAAGAGGTCAATTGGATGTAGGTATTAGGTGTTCGTTCATAGTGAAGCACCACTTAGATGAATCAGTTGAAAGATACAAAGCTTGTCTAGTCACAAAAGGGAATACACAAACATATGTGATAAACTACCAAGATATGTTTGCTTCAGTTGCCAAAATGAACTCATTGAAAGTTCTTATGTCCCTTGTAGACAACCAGGATTGACCTCTGTATCAACTTGAAGTGAAGAAGGCATTCTTGCATGGTGACCAGGAGGAAGAAGTGTACATGGTACCTCCTCTTGGCTTTATATGTCCCTTAAGTGAAGGGAATGTGTACAAGTTGAAGAAGGCATTGTATGGATTAAAGCAACCTCCCAGAGCCTAGTTTGAGAGGTTTCGCAACGCTATGGTGAAAACTGGTTAAAAACATAGCGACGCAAACCACACTTTGTTTATTAAATACTCATCAGAAGGTGACTATTTTGATTGTCTATGTGGATAATATTGTAGTGACAAGCAATGATATAAATGAGATTAAGCTACTGAAGAGAAAGTTGTCTGAAGAGTTTGAGATCAAGGATCTGGGACAATTGAAATACTTTCTTGGGATCGAGGTGGTTAGGTCTAAGAAAGGTATTTTCATCTCACAACATAAGTATGTTATTGATCTTCAAAAGGAGACAAGTATGATGGGTTGTAAACCATGTGAATCCCCCCTCCATTGATATTAACCACAAACTCAATGAAGGTAGTGGGGAATGCCTTCCAGATGCAGGGAGATACCAGAGACTTGGTCACCTTATTTATCTCTCACCAGACCAGACATTGCTTATACAGTCAGTGTAGTTAGCCAGTTTATGCATGTAACGCCCTAGAATTTTAAATAATAAAATTATGCGTTTATTGGTCCTTAACTGGGGTTAAATACTTAAGTGTTTGTTAAATTAATAAAAACTAGGTTTTGCTCAAGATTGAAGTGTACCAAGGAAATCTCAGTATATTTTCGCGAAAATCACATACAGTGTGCCGGTCGACTGCCGAGACACAGCCCTATCATATCGTTTCTGTCAGGTATCATTTTGCTTGACCGCAGGGTCATTATGTGATAAAATTGAGAAAATGGGAAATTTCCAGATTTCCAGAAATTAAATAAGATCCAATATCTATTGGAGATCCTAATAGAAATCCGTACGGCTGGTACTAATGCGTGTCGGTCGGCTGTGGGGACTAATGTCTGTCGTCTCGGCAGTTAGTTATCTCAGACGAAGAAACGGCGACCTGTTTTGTGTCCGAAATTAGAAAATTTGTGGGTTTTGCGGTTTTCTTCCGGACTAAAGTGCAGCTGTCAAAACTCAGTATTTTTCCCCAAAATTTTTACAGTAGGTGTCGAACTATTCCAAGTTTGGTCACATCACTATCGGGTATCATATAATAGAGTTTCGGAGGGCATATGCATAAAAAAGTGGGAAAATCCGGTCAAACCGGTCAAATTGGTCAAACCTAGTCAACGCCACACCATTTTGGTCATGTGCGTTGCACATGATCTTATCCCATATCCTTGCCTATATAAAGAGGGGCAACCTCCCTCATTTCTCACAGAATTTACAGAGCACCAAAGTGCTCCAATCTAGAGAGAGAAAGTGAGAGAGAAAGAGGAGAAAGGAAGAGAGAAAGGAAAAGGGAGGTCACCTCGGGGTTTTTTGACGTCCCCGACATGTTCGTGGCGTCTGATTTTCTCTCCGACGTCTCGTTTGACGTGTAAAGAGAGAAAAAGGTAGAGAGAGTTGCATGCGCTCCACCTTGGGGTTGATCACCCTCCTGGGCGCATTGGTAGTGCCCGTTTTTGTACTAGCTGCCTCGAAAAGCGTGAACTAAGTAAAAACCCCTTCCATCTTTTTTCTTTTCCTTGTTATTTGCTATATTCTTTATGTGGAATGTATGTGCGTTGATGGAAAAGGACCTGAGACCCCATGGATGTGTTATGGGAAGGTGGTTGTGCGTGGAAAATGAGTAGAGGGGTGTAGCCCACGGTCTCGGGTCTCAAAACCCCGGATTTAGACTCACTGTGTAAAAGGCGTGGATGGAAAAAGGGTCGGAAACCCCTATGTGATGTTTTGATTTTCTGTAGACCTTCAGGGAGCCCAAATCGAGTCTCGGGTACATTGTATCGTCACCCTGGGGTATCGAAAAGTTGTTTTGCAGGTCGTATAAGGCTATGAACACATCCATTAGCCTGGAAACGTTCCCTAATGGAACGGTGTGTTACCGGATTCGATTCACGGGCGCGAGGCCCGAGTATTTCAGTTAACCAAGCGAGGCTTGGGTTAACTAGGGTTAACCTGTGGTTAAAAAACCTAACCAGGGTTAAAGTATAATCCTCCGTGACTGATAGTCGGGAGTGGGTGGATTTGATATCCATAGATCCTCTTTGACTAGGTCAGGGGAGGACAGATTATTGTGTTATCTGATAGATATGTCGTATCGAGGCTGAGTCAGTAGGTTGTGATGCCTCTGATAGATATGTCATCTGTACCGTAGCTGAATCAGATGGTTGTGTTATCTGATAGATATGCCGTGAGGATAGAGGTCCCCACCATGGCTGAGTCAGATGGTTGTGCTATCTGATAGATATGTCGTACCGAGGCTGAGTCAGTAGGTTGTGATGCCTCTGATAGATGTGTTGTCCGTACCGTGACTGAGTCAGATGATTGTATTATCTGATAGATATGCCGTACCGAGGCTGAGTCAGTAGGTTGTGATGTCTCTGATAGATATGTCGTCCGTACCGTGGTTGAGTCAGATGGTTGTGTTATCTGATAGAGATGTCGTGAGGATAGAGTTCCCCACCGTGGCTGAGTCAGATGGTTGTGTTATCTGATAGATATGCCGTACCGAGGCTGAGTCACTAGGTTATGATGCCTCTGATAGATATGTCGTCCGTATCGTGGCTGAGTCAGATGGTTATGTTATCTGATAAATATGCCGTGAGGATAGAGGTCCCCACCGTGGCTGAGTCAGATGGTTGTGTTATCTGATAGATATGCCGTACAGAGGCTGAGTCAGTAAGTTGTGATGCCTCCGATAGATTTGTCATCCGTACCGTGGCTGAGTCAGATGGTTGTGTTATCTGATAGATATGCCGTACCGAGGCTGAGTCAGTAGGTTGTAATGCCTCTGATAGATATGTCGTCCATACCGTGGCTGAGTCAGATGGTTGTGTTATCTGATAGATATGCCGTGAGTATAGAGGTCCCCACCGTGGCTGAGTCAGATGGTTGTGATGTCTGAGAGATATGTCGTACTGAGGCTGAGTCAGTAAGTTGTGATGCCTCTGATAGATATGTTGTCCATACCGTGGCTGAGTCAGATGGTTGTGTTATCTGATAGAGATGTCATGAGGATAGAGATCCCCACCGTGGCTGAGTCAGATGGTTGTGTTGTCTGTGACCTGATAAATATGTCGTGAGGATAGAATTCTCTACCGTGGCTGAGTCAGATGGTTGTGTTGTCTGATAGAGATGTCGTGAGGCTAGAGTTCCTCACCGTGGCTGAGATCAGACAATTGTGTTGGTTCTAAAGGGTGAAGGCCCGGATTATGTATCGAGTCTATGGACTCAAGGTTGTACGGAGTCTAAGGACTCAAGGTTTGATTTCATTGGGTGTAAGCCCGGTTGATCTCAATAGTTATCATGGGGGTATGGGACGCCATGGTAACAAAATTAATGTTAACAGATTAAAAATGGATAATGAGTCTACGAACTCTAACTTGGATATTGAGTCTACGAACTCAGGTTGAATACGGGTGAAGGCCAGTTGATTGAGTCTGCAGACTCAAGGATAGAGTGTGAGCGGTTGTTTGGAAGGATAACCTAATGGTGTAAACAATGATTGGATGAACTTGGAAATTGAGGTTCGAAACCTCGACATAGGGTAAAATAGCCTTGAGTGAACTCGGGTCACGGATTACGAATTTATATTATTATAATATGAGAATTGTATTGCGACACTATATCGTTATTGATGATGATGATTGTTACTAGGTGGAAAATAGCCTAGATGGATTGTGGATTTTGCTGGGCTCTATAGCTCACTCCTCTCATTTTATGTCTTCAGATTTGGAAGCAATTGCCGATTGGTAAGGAGTTATACTTAATGGATTCTGAAAGTGTACCGGCGCAGTTGTGGCGCCAAAAGTAACGGCTATTGTAGCCAATGAGGTAACGTATTTGCTTATGATGGGTTATTGTAATGACCGGTTGTTATTGCTTATGTAAGTTCATCAGAAAAGTTGAAAAATCCCCGTATTTTTGCGGGTAAAGTCTTCCGCATGCGTGGTTATAACAAACGAGCATGCGTCTTGAAACTTGATTTCCCAGACGCAGGTTCAGGGCGTCACAATGCATGCTCCCACCACTGGACACCTAGACGTTGTAAATAGAATTCTCCGCTAGTTGAAGTCGTCTCCTAGAAAATGTTTAATGTATACATGTCATGGAAGCTTAAGAGTTTGAAGCCTACATTAATGTTGATTGGGCTGCCAAAGTTTCAGGTAGACGCTCTACTTCTAAGTATTGCACTATGGTTGTAGGCAATTTGTTACGCAGAGAAGTAAGAAGCAACATGTAGTTGTAAGATCCAGTGTAGAAGCAGAATTTAGAGCTATGACACATGGGGTGTGTGAATTGCTTTGGCTCCAGCTATTTCTGATTGAGATTGGGGCCCTACTAGTGGTTCTATGAGTTTATATTGAGACAATAAAGCAATAATTAACATTACCCACAATCTTGTGCAACACGATATAACTAAGCATATTTAGGTCATTGTCACTTTATTAAGGAAAATTTGAAGGCGAGTTACATTTGCACTTCATTCATAAAATCTAAAGATCAATTGCCATAGTCTTGGTGGTACTCAGTTTTGAATTTTTTTTAGCAAGTTGGGAATGAGTCATATCTACGCACCAACTTGAGAGGGAGTATAGAATACTTTCCTTATGTATTTATTTCATGTCTTATACAATGTAATAAGGCTATACTATTTGTATCTCTCATATACTAATCGTATACCATTAATGAGTATAAATAAAGTGTGTAAGAGAGACTAAATTAACTCTCTAATTCCATACCATATTTCTCTTCTTTCTTCTCTTCTCTCTCTCTTGCACAAACCCTAGTTTACTATTCCTAGTTTTCTACTAATGAGTCTCTTGTAGCCTTGTAGGTGCTCATAAAACCATAATATTCTTGTGAACTTGTTGGTTATGCCCTATCGCTTCCGAAATTGCACAAAATTAGATTATTGACTTCTCAAGTTCTTTGCACCTTCTCTGATATTTCATTTATTCAATAGCCCTCTCCGCAACCCCCCCCCCCCCAAAAAAAAAAAAAAAGGTCAGATATCAATGGTTTCTTTACGTTTTACCATAAATGAGATTTTGGCTTCTTAATTGAAGTACTTAATTATCATTTTGTCTTCTGTTTTCTAACTAACTAAAGAAGTTGTATCCTCTTTTAGTATTTGGGCCGGGTTCAGCTAGCTACCTCAAGGTTGTGACACAGTACCACCCAATTGAGCCACAGATCCTGAAGATTTTCATATAATAACATGAATAAAAAATAAAAGAATATTGGGGCTGAAACAAAGGTCAGAAATAGCACCTTGGTTGATTCAGCAGAAACTGTTTCATCTCCATCCACATAAGAATATTGGGGCTGAAACAAACCATGAATAGAAGAAATAAAGTTGAGTGTACTAATTTTATTTATGGATGTGAGCGAACACCCACCCACCCACACACACACAACCGCATGTGCGCACGCACACACCCACACCCGCATGCACGCGCACACACAGAGTAGGTAGCAAACAAATGGCGGTGGTTTTCACTTTTCACATGTGATTCATTAGAGAATGAGGAAGTGAAAACAAGTTGCCTCTTTTTTCATTGTATTTAGGGGGAAAATATGAAAAAATAAAGAGAGGCCTTCTTTTATTGATCAACCATTATCTAAGGAAAAAAAAATCAAATTTTGTTTCTTTACTTAGCACAAATCTCACATTACATTAGATTCCTTCTTAGGACATCTATGACCGATCCCGCCCATTCATCTCATTGTTTCTCAGAACATCTATAGATGCCCGCACACACACCCACACCCACACCCACACGCACACACACAGAGAGTAGGTAGCGAACAAATGGCAGTGGTTTTCACTTTTCACATGTGATTCATCAGAGATTGAGGAAGCTAAAACAAGCCGCCTCTTTTTTCATTGTATTTAGAGGAAAAAATATGAAAAAAAAAAGATGCCATCTTTTCATGGTCAACCATATCTAAGGAAAAAAAATTCAAATTTTGTGTCTTTACTTAGCACAAATCTCACATTACATTAGATTCCTTCTTAGGACATCTATGACTGATCCCTCCCATTTCATCTCATTGTTTCTCAGAACATCTATAGATGTCCTATAGACCAAAGTCCAAACAATGGTCTACCAGCCTAATAACTGTTATCATCTAGAGGTGGCCGTGACAACCATTTGATGAAACTCAATTACGACTTACGAGATCCATGTCAAAGAACAGTTGGATAGTGTGACAGTAACTATAGACTTTTTTGAACAAATATCATCAATGACCAGTCAACAAAATTCGATGGATAAGATAATTACTCGTCTAATGGACCTACTATTGGAATGGAAGTTCCCTAAGTGGGAACCATTGGTCACTTGCGTAATTTGGTAGCTAGCATTCTTTAACGGTACACAAAACAGTGATATGATATCTAATGCTTCTGCACACCATTATGCCATCGCCCACACTTTGGGTACTAATGAGTGATGACATTATGGTCAGACATCACCATATACAGGTTTTATGTTGTTGGAACCTACAGCCAACCACTATATGGTAACTTGCATAAAGAATTTTAAACACAAAAATCAGTTTACTAACCATTGAGTTGCATATTTCCGACAAGTCCTCAATTGGAGAGGTTTCAGAAACATAGCTGCATTGCAGAGAAAATGTGTCAGATGTGCTCACAGAGAAGATCGGTTGTGTCAATTGTTTTCTGTAAATTAAAAGAAAATTAAAAGAATAATAAATCTCTTCTACTAAAAGCAAGCTATTGGATGTTTACTTGCAGACACAACATTCATTCTTAATATATTGCAATTTTTTTTGCGTCTCAGTAAGTTGAGAATAACCATTTTGAAAGTGATTGTTAATATTGACATTTGACAATTACTTTCTTGTCCTATAGTTCATGAGGCCCTATTTTAGGCTGATCATTTGAGTGAGGGAAGCCAGAGCATTGGTCAAGAGAGAGAAAGAAGCGGAACTATAATTGAGAAAGTCATGAGAATCTTGATTACAAAAGATATTTTACAAAACTTGCAGAAATGAGCTTTAACAGGATTAAAAGGTCAGATTAAATGGGTTTGAAGTTTGTATTCATTCATCGTGATATTAACCAACTGGTGCTTGCTCAGTTGGTAAGGTATAATTGTGGAATACCAATATACCGGAATTCAAAACCCATGCATGACCAACAAGACTTGGTAAAGAAAAAGAAAACCTTGCAGGCAGCTTAAACTAAAAAATAGAAAAAAGTTAAGAAAAGAAATGAAAAACCCATTTAAGCCCTACTGCTTGTAGGTACATATGAGAAACGTGCAAAGGGGTTGAAACCCACCATTTGATTGGTCCAACATAAGGAGATCTCCTTGCCCGAAACTTGATCTGATTGGATATGATCCTAAACACTTGAACTATCTCACTTTGCTTAAATGGTGAGAAGTAAAATTATGAGGATCTGGAGGAAAAGTTCCAGTGTATTAGATAGTTACAACCATCTGTTCAGGTCACTTTAATAAATTTGCCATTGTCAGATGACTAGCAAGGATCTAACAGCATTGCCAAATTCCTACTTATTGGCTTCAGAAAGGATTAGGATGAATACTTCCTAGGATGGAGGACTGAAGACCAACCTCCCTGCCTAAGCCAAACAAAACTTGCACATGCAGATGCAAGGGCTGGACCCCAGTAACAAAGGGTACCTAATCAATAAAGAGACCTGAACAGATGATTGTAACTATCTGATCCACTGGGCCTTTTCCTCCGGATCCTCATCATTTTACTTCTCACCATCCAAGCAAAGTGAAATAGTTCCAATTTTTAGGATCATATCCAATCGGATCAAGTTTCAGCCAAGGAGATCTCATGTTGGACTAATCAAATGGCGGGTTTCAACCCCATTGCACATTTCTCACATGTACATACAAGTAGTAGGACTTGTCAGATGGCAGAGCCTGGTCTTACCAGGCACGGGGGGTACTAGGACCGGGTGAGGGTAGGGCCAGGGCCTAAAAGAAGAGTAAATTTCTTTCCATACACTGCATTCGGATGTCAACTTGAAATCAATCCTCCTCCTTTATCCCGTCTACGGACAGGCGATGTAATAGAAAGAGCAATACAACTGAATTATTGTTTTCTATTTTATTTACTCAGTGGCAAAGTAGTATATTTTTTTCAAGTTTAAAAAAAGTATAATATACTATAAATTATTATGTGTTTACTATTGTTTTACATTGAAGTTATCTATATAAAATACTATATTTTTGTTATGTGTTTAGCTATATGCTTTTTCTTTCCTTATATTTAATTTTGACACAGTACTAATATAAGACATATATCGATCTTATATGTATAGTATAGATCTTATTAAAGTGTTAAGATTTAGATATAGTACTAATTTTGATATGGGGATAAAATAAGCTATTTTAAAACAATACTGACATAAGGCATAGTACTAGTATATATCTAAATTTACAACAATACTAACATAAAGGCATTTTGACACAATACTAACATAAGGCATAGTATTAAAGTGCTCCTATGTAAAATATATTTAACAACATACTAATATAGTAAGTATATATCTTATATATAATAAATACTATACATATATAATGGTGTAGAATAGCATGAGGAGGCCCTGCCCAGCCCTCAACTTAGAGGGCTCTCAAGAATTCAGCGCTACCCAGGCCCGAGGGACTTGTAGAAAAAAAAGCCCTCAAATTTGCAGGCTTAGGAGGGTCGGATTTCCACCCCTAACAAGCAGGGAGGCCCTCTTGTCCTGACATTAGTATTGCAAATGGGTGATGTGGCTTAGTTACATACCAAACATCAATAGGCGTATCAAACGATGTCCCAAAGATGTTATAGAAACTGACGCCATTTGGTAGTTGAGAATTATTGAGAATTTGGCGGGTCCCCGCTGCCCATCTGAGAATAGAGAAGTTGAATGGTAGAGCTATTGCCTTCTTGTCATAAGTTAGCTGTAAATAAAATGAAATTTGTTAATAAAATAAATGATAACCACAGGTAAAATATCCAGATGAATGTAGGAAATTCTTGGCAGAGATGTAACTAATGTGCTACCAACAAAGCATAACACACACAAACACACACACACACACACACACACACACACACACACACACACATATATATAGAGAGAGAGAGAGAGAGAGAGAGATATATATATAAAATAATTTACCAAATACAGTCAGATATGTGGCCATTTGTTGATATTACAGGGTCAAAGTATAAAATTGGCCTATTTCACTGGATTTTAATCAAATGGAAACATAGCATCGTCTTCCAGAATTTTGCTTAAGGAAATTCAAAATCATTGGCGATGAAGAATGAATAAGGTCATTAATGATAAAAGTAAAGAACAAATATGCTCACAGAAAACAATCATACTTAATAGAAGCTAAAAATCTTACGACAAATCCCTGGCATTCCCAGCTTAAACTGGTTCTCCATGATCAATAAAACTTTGCCTATTCAACTTAGAGCCTTGACATTGGACCTGTGTACCAGTATCAAGCACAAACATGACAAGGTGTCAGGCTGACTATCATCTTGGGCTTTGAATTGATTCCTGCATTGGGTTCTTCCGCCAAAAAAAAGTACTTTTTTGTTCATTTAGAAGGGATGCATCGTAAGATACAAGTGGGGATGCATCGTAAGATACAAGTCAATACAACGATTCAAAGTGATAAAGTTCATCTGCTTATTCAGAATGAACTCGCCATTCATTTGAGGAATGTCTTCAATACATGGTGCAACATAATACTTTTCAAACAAAAATCAATTCCATAAACATTATAATGATGGTTTAATGAAGCTTCAATCAATTTCTAGAAATTTTTTGAAGGATATAGTACCTTACATTACCATCCCGAATCTGTAGCAAGGAGTAACAGTAGGTATTTTGAGAATGGGAAACATGATTCTGACTTTTCGGTGTTCAGACTTCAAAGTTCGGAGATGGCTTCAAATTGTCTTCTTTCTTCAAGCCTTCTAAGCCATGCAAATACATCGAATTTCATATCCTCTAACTATTTTCAGGTTGAGGATATCCAGTCGGACAAAGTGAATGTACACAGCATCTGGATAAAAAAGTGAATGTACAAAGCATTTATTGTGGGATTCACAAGTCACTGTCATTTTTTACATGAAAAGTCACTTCCTAAACAATTCAAAATGGTATTAGTTACTGATGTAGAATGGTCTCTGGACTTCTCTCAAACACTTGCTGAAATCTGGACAGCAAATTGAGATCACGAAGAAACATTTAAATTTTACAAGAATAGCACTTGCTGTTTTTTGGAATACAGAAAGAATATCTCAAGAACAAACAAAATAAATCAAGGAAAATTGTTTCTGTTTCAGAAAACAGCAATAGATAATCCCTTAGCAAGAAAAAATGGTACAAATCAATCACAAAAAAACCCTAAAGGGTGTATGTTTAATAGGTCTTATCAAATGAATAAAAAACTTTGTTTGAATATTCAAATCTATATTGTACTTCCTTTCTTTTATATATTGAGCTTATTTACCAATAAAAAAAAATATTCAAATCAATCACCACTAACATACATGTCCCTCTCTTTATGTAAACAAAATTCTACTTCGGACGAAGTGAATTATTGATTGAAGCAATTAGGAGGACGACCACACTCACAAGTCGACATTATTTTGACTACTATCATCTAATTCGTAAGATTCACACTATTTCGACCAAGCATCAAAACAATTTGGTATCAAAGCCATTGTTCCTTGAGAAACCAAGGTGACCAAAGCAGAACTTGGCCAAGCACTTGAGAAACTCAACGATCGAATCGAAGAAATGATGAACCGTTCTGATCAAAACTCCTCACCAATCCAAGTCATACTGGAAGAGATGGAATCAATGAAAAAAAAAAGATCACACCCTACTAGTCTAGATTCGCATAAGCATCACAAAGCACCAAGGTATGTCGACGAGTTAGGGGATTCTCACCGAACTCCAACATACCATCGATCAGTGAAGGTGGATTTTCCATAATTCAATGGAGACAATCCCACGGGTTGGATCTATATAGTTAAACAATGCCAAGATTACAATCGAATTTCAGATGATCAAACAAATGCAGTTGAAGATGCTCTTGATGAAACACAAGATGGAGTTGAAGCTACAATAGAAAATGGTGTTGTGTAGATCAGATCTGAATGAAAAGAGATTTTGGGTGTTCGGATTCAACCCCAAACATTCCAGCCAAAGATTATCAAGATGAGAGTTGAGTGGATTTTCCACCTAAATGGCCTATCAAGGTCAATTTCAAGAAGAGGACGAAGATGAAGGACCAACGTAAATTTTTGGGGATTTTTAGCCTTGAGGACAAGGCTATTTCCAAGGGGAAGGGAATGATGCACATCTTCAATACCTACATGCATACCATGTGCATCCCTCACACAGTAGTCTCCCAACTTTGAGTAACCACTATTTAAATTTGAATAATAGCTATCTTAGGTAGATTTGCTTAATCTTCTCTCGTAGTTTATCTATATTCTAGTTGTCATTCTCAGTTTTTGATTTCCTACTAATAAGGTAGTTTAGTTGCTTTATATAGGAGAATATGTAATCTTGAATATCAAAGAATTATTGATTAAAACAATTAGGAGGACGACCCACCCTCACAAGTGGCCATTATTCTGTCTCTACTATCATTAATTCGTAAGATTAACACTATGACGATCGAGGATCGTAAACACATTATAGGTGAGAAACCAATACAAATAAATTTAAAAAAAATAAAGAGAGAGAATAGAAAATCTCAAACACCATCATTGTGAGAATTTAGAAGGTATCCTGCTATTAAAACTTGAAAGCTGTACCTCATTATTTCTCAAAGCTTCTTCAAATAGAACAACACTTTCAGTTGGTCCACATGATTCCAATTTGACTGAAGAAGTTTCCTTGCCTTCGGATTCCTTTTGCCAAACCCGAATCTGAGGTTGCTTTTTCCACTTGAACTGTGGATTTGGCAACATCTCATATATTGAGGGGCACTCAACCAACTGCACATTAGAACAAGTTGTCATTTTAGCTGACAGTGGATAGCTTCACAAAACATAGCCACTAGATATGTGCCATTGTGATTATTCAGCAAGCAGCATAAATAACTGTTACAGAAGATATTGAGATGCATTGTGGAATTGGTCAAGAAATAACATGCTAAAACCAAATGTATTTTCCTCTGTTACAAATATTAGTAAGGTGATCAGGTAGAAGCACAGAACGCAACTTTCTAGGGGGTGGTCGACCACCTTATGAGACATGTTTGTAGAACTTCTATAACTGACTTTTTCAGGTTTTTACAAAGACGGATCAAGTTTCTAACCCTAAACTGAGGTAATTCCGCTAACCCAATAAACCTCGTGTTCTTACTTTCTATCAACTAAATATATTTATTATTGCAATTAGTCTATGTCCGTTTGTCTTTGTGCATGTGCTTTTTTTTTTCTTTTCTTTTTTTGGTTGGCTATACATGTATCACTCTTCCAATAGATATGGCTATGTTACAGCATGACCTACCAGTGAAGTATCCATTTCAGAACCCCTCCATATGGGAAAATGAACAGTTTGACATTGATGTGTATAAGCTATGTATTAGATCCCTGTTGGGATGCTTGCAAGACAATAACCATATAATTCACATGCTCACAACTCAAAATCTGGTCATATTATGATCAAAATCATTGAAGCAAGTAGGCCCAAATCTTAAAGAACTTTAACATCCATTGTAGGTGGGACTTGGGAGTGGGACTGATCACAGATTTTGCTAAATAAAAGACGAAGCAAAAAAAATATTGAGCTACAAGACTCTAAGGCAAGAATCATGAAAGACTGGACAGCTGTAAGTGGTGTCTTCACATAGTAGCTTAATTTTCTTTGGGTTAACATATCCTCATACTTACTAATTTGTTAGAACTGAAAAATTACCAGTTGATGCATTGTCCATCTTGATATGAAAAAGTAGCTTTCAAAGCCCTCAAAAAACTGCAATCCCATTAAGAGAGAATCATTTTGTTAAGCATATATCAGAATTAATAATCCAGTGCAAACATGCCTTAAATTCTTTAACTCAAGAATGGAAGTAACGTGTTCTGCATGTTTTTCACTCCACAAAATGCCACTTGGAGGCATGTCTACAGATAAAAATGAAAACACAATAGAAAAAACGGTTAGCATTTACTTGGATTCACCATTATTTTGTATTTTAACTTGTTTTATACCGCATAACCGTCTACAGATTTTGTAGTAAAACATTCCATTTGGAGGTATGACCCTGTCTTAAAGAAAACCACAATGCATCTGAATTTTTGCTATAAAAACTAGATTGATCCCATGAAATTTGATTGTAGTCAAGAAAACATGTTTTTAGACGTTTCTCTAAAACCACTGTAAAAAAATAAAATAAAATGATCCCTCTGTCTCCCTCCTCAATACCGCATATAGATCAAACAGCAAATCGTCCCTTTTTTTGATTGGTAAGATAATTGTTTCATTAATGAGCAAAGAGAAAAATATAGAAAGAAGTTCAAAGGCAAGTAACCTCAAAGAATACAATATTAGATAGAAAGTATCAACTTCCTAACCCCTATTTGAACTACATTCACAAACAAACTGAACCAAATCATCCACCTCCCTATGAGTAGAGCTCCAAAAGAGTAGCAGTTGGCAAATCCACAGCCCAAGAAAGGCAACATATTCTTATTTTGACTACAAAAAGATGGCACGGCTTTTTCATCTACACTTTTCACCCTTAATATGTTAAATTATATTAATTTAGACCATATTTTCAAAATAACGTTACTTAGAAAAACAAATTATAAAGGAATTGCCTTGAAACGGGCACGCGATGCAAATCCACTTGTTTACATACTGTGCAAATACCTGTTGATGTACAATTTAGATCACAAGTCATTCCTCTCATGGCACAAAACTCCGCATACATTCCAAATAACAAGGATAAATTATTCAACTAGTCACCAAGATAGATAGATAGACAGATAAAAAGAAGAAAAGTATGCGCACATCAGGATAGAGCGAGAGGAAACACAACATAAGAAGTTCACCCATTGAATGTTAAATAATATTCAATTTTCTCCCCCCAGAAGCCTTGTATGCAGCAGCCAATTTTACTTTCAGACCATCCAACATTTTTTCAATTCTGCCAACAGAACCATCCTGAAGCTGTGAATATTTGACAGTTCATAATATGCAAGTTCAAGGAACTCTAACAGTCATTAATTCATAAAAGTTGTCATAAGCATATCAATCATATCACAGAAATGATAGACGTCTGTCAAATCTATACATTTTGTAAACTGGAACATTAAGAAAAGGAGTATTATCTGAGAGATAAAGACATAAAAACAAAAATAAATTGTTAGAGTCAAAAGCATAAGTACAAGAATACATTTTTGCCACACTTATACAAGATGGCATCTCTCAAATGATAAGGAGTCAAATAACTTTAACTTTTCTCATATGTATTAAGATTTACATGGAAGAAAAATATTCCAGAAAAGCATATCGTATGCACTTTATTTTATATTTTATGAATATCTTATATCTATTGACATTTTCATACATATCATTTTCCTCCTAGCATGCTGAAAAGAGACAAATAAAGAGAGAGGGAGAGAGGAATATAATTTCCTACAGTATTCTCGAAAGCAAATATATGATTAATATATATTCATTGGACAAGGAACTGATAAACTCATTTTGTATTGTGACAAATGGCAGAAAGAATCACCTCTTCGTTAAAGATTTCTTGTGACATTGAGAAATTACGAGGAGAGGAATTGTGTAAGTTAACATCAAGGACTCATGCTACTTTTTCATAATAACTTCTTTTTGGTTAAACACAAGTAATGCATACACCCAAACACACACACACACGCCTTAGGCAACAAGGCCATTGCACTTCAATATTGAAAAAAATGACCGACTAGACTCACTAAGCTCATCAAATTTAAGTCAAGTTTCGACTGAGTATCATGGTCTTGGTTTCTAAACCTAAGTTAACTCTATCCATCCATGAAATTAATGAATGTTAAAGTGTATATGCCAAGGTCACTTGAAATTTATGCAGTAATAAATAGATCCATAGCCCTACACTTCTAACATTAACTTCAAGCCTGTACTATTTTGTACTTTCTAAAACATACGTAGTTTTGATTAAGAAAATGGGTCAAAGTTTCTACTAAACTGCTTCTGAGTATTGAATAAATCTAGGAACTTCTAGAACACCTTATAACCCGACATCGATGAGTTTTTTGACGTAGTTTGACTGAGATAATAACCATGTGATTAGCTGGCATTTACACTACTAACAGGGAGACAACTGATGAACAATTTAAATGCTATAGATTGATGTAGGGGTTGATGTAGGGGAAATGAAGTCATTTGAAGATCACAACTACAAGCCATTCAAACCTTCATTGAATCTCAAGTGCATAATACTATTAACTAAAGATTATATGCATTTATAAAGCTTTACTAAATTCCTTACGGTTTTCAGAAATGCTAGTGTACCTAAGAACTAGTTGTAAGTTGTAACAGTTTGGAATTTGATGCATCATTTTTTTTTTTTAAATCTCAGTTGTTTCAAGAAGTCTCATCATCAATGCCTCATCCCAAATATTTTAGGGTGGCGACACGAACTTGTTCCATCACTCGGTTCTCTTAAAGCCACAACTTCGGTTAAGTCATGAGTTATTAAATCGCATGTTTCAAGAAGCTTCTCTACCATATATCATGCTTTATAGTATAACTCCTAAAAAGATGGCAGACCCCACATTGTGATGCCAACTGCCAAGCACCATCAAAGTCAGTGCTGGCCTGGTGAATATGCTAGGTCCAAATGGTGCCTTACTTTTTGCCATTACGAATCAATCAGGATCATTCACTCAGTGGAACACATCTTCACGAGCTATTACCCAAAAATCATATTAATTGAGTGATCTTGCCACCTCATGTGGGAACTTCCTCCAAGGACGGCATTATGCTAAAATGTATGTGTGTCTACATATATAAAAAGGAATAACAAAAACCCATGTCTTGCAATTAGCAAATTTATAAACCCGTAAATCCATGATAATGGTAACCTACTCGTGCTCTCATTCTAAGGGAATGGCATGGACACAACTATGAATCTTACCAATGAGGGGTCTAAAATATCAATTGCATAGAGTCCGTAATCATCTTCAGGTACGACAATTTCAGTGTTATCATCTAAAGATTTTGTATAACCTGGAAAAAAAATTCACTACAATCAACTTCATGAGGACTATATTAAACAGAGCAGATTACTAAAATAGATTGAGACATAAATATAAAAAATTGTCACCCCACAAAAAAGAATCAGAGAGGATCAAAGTATCAGAGCTGAAACGATTCAAAACCATAAGAGATCTCTTAGAAGAGACAGACATGTTTTGGGATTATAGATGGGCCAGAGCTTCTTCTTGAACTCCAAATTAGCTACGAAGATTTGAACCCAAACCCTGGACTGGAACCCGAATCTCTTGTCATTGGAATGCAAGATGGAACCTCCGATGCCAGAGACCAGAAGGACTGGATCAAGATAAGAGTTTCCATCAACGGTTTCAGATTTCCGGCCCCGAAAACAAAGGAAGAGACTACAATCACCAAGCATCTCTCCGCTGGTTGGATGTTTCGTATTCGGGTAAAACCATGGTTTATAATATCGATACGTATCTTATTTGGAACTACCCGATAAACTGGTACGCTGGAAAAAAAAAAAAAAAATTCACTGTATTGGGCAGATACACTCGATACGAGAATTTTTCAGTTAGTTTTTTTTCTCATTTCATTTACACTAGGATCCACAATACTGACCCGATACACACAACTTATTTACATAATATATTATTAAGTAAATGATTTTACTTTCATTTACTTTAGATATTAATATGTAAATAAGTTTATCCATTGGTTAGATGCCCCAGCCCAGCCCTATTTATCAGGAACCACTGGTTATGATGCCCCAACCCAACCCTACTTATCAAGAGCCACTGGTTATGATGCTCAGTCCCAGTCTTCGACTGATAGTTATTGAAAAATGTACCTGAGAATGTACCGCACGATGATGACTTGGACACAGTGGTGTCATCATGTCTGGACTACTTATAATGTATCACTCTACTCAATTCCTAATCCCACAATGATAGAGTATAAGTCAGCATGAAACTCAATGTGGTATTGAGCTTCTATCATGTATGTAATTTGATTTGTGAATACAAGGGTCTATGTATTTTCATATTTTTGATTTATTAATGCAAGTGGGCTTCTATCACTTGATTAAGTAACTATGGTTTGTATTTTCATACATATTTATTAGCGCGCACGCCTTTTTTAACTTATAAATTTGTTAACTCTCATATGTATGATTATAAATGTAGTTGGAGGTCTTTATTAATCCAAGTTATTTCTTGCATATCCTAGCCTTTTTTAGCTTATCCTGAATTTTTTCGCTGTATCCAACCGATACGCCGAAACGTATCCTATTTTGGACTTACTGATACGGCGACCGATACCGATATTTTCAGCCATAGGTAAAATTGGGGTTGTGAAAGGGTTAGGTGGAGATGGAGTTAATGCTGTTGCTGCCGCCCACTGCTGCTTCGAGCAAAATTTGGAGCAAGAAGAAGATATAATAAGAGAAGTGAGGCCAACTAGTTTAGTTGGTAAAATCTCTTGTCGTCGTACAAGAGACCTGAGATCGATTTCACCTACATATGGTTGGGGGTATTTATGGAAGAGGGAGGGCTACCCCTCATTGTGTACCCCATAAGTCCATAAGGCCTCCAATGAACCAAAAAAAACAGTGATTAACATACCTCCTCATTACGTTATCCAACATACCAATGTGTCCGCATGTCCCCTTTAACACCCCATTTAACCCTGATTAAGCTTAACTTAAAGATTTTATGAGGCGTGGGCTCAATGAGGAGCGGCCATCTCGATTTCGTTACAATGGAAAGAGATTAATTTTGAGTTTGAGCTATGTGGCATTTTAGCGGAGCTGCCAGTAAATTAAATAAAAAAAATCTAAAAGTAACATGTCATTTGGAAATTGACACGTATTTTTCGGTTTGGTGAGTAGTACGAGTGCATGGTTTCTCCTACTATTTTTTTTAAGATTAAGACATGGGATCTTCTCGACAACTGATTCTCTCTGGCAGATGCTCGAGATTAACACTCGGGCTTTTCATGACCCGTGGGAAGGCATTTAATTATAGGAGTGATAGCATGAATTGCACATTCCGTTGAGTGGTACACACACACCTCCCAACTTTACCACGCCATTTTAAAAATCTATTAACCGTGGTTAAGATTCACTCATTCCTAAGGTTAAATAATCTAACCTTAGTTTTTTTAAAAAAAATTAACCTTGCTTATGATTATTTTTAATATTTTTCTAACCAAGGTTATATTATTTGACCCTAAGAATGAGTAAATCATTTTTTTAGATCAATACCTTCTTTTATTCAGAAAAAACAAAACTCCAATACAGAAAAAACAGCAACACCGCCTTCGGGTTTACAAGCAAGTAAACCCGAAAACGGCCAAAAACCTCACCTAGAAACCCCTCCCTTGGCCTACTAAGGCTAATACAAAAGAACCTGGAAGTCCTCCCTAACCCCATCCATACTAACCCACTCCAAAACTCCCAATCTGATGCTATCGCAAATCCTGTTCACTGGAGTCGAAGAATCTTCAAAAGCTCTTCTATTTCTCTCTTTCCATAGATACCACGAAATCGCCCCTAGAAGGGCTCCCCAAATCGCCTCCCTACCTCCCCCTCCTTTTTCCGTATTCCAACAATCAAGGAGATTACAGAACGAGTAAAGGAACACCCACCTTACTCCCATCCTAATGAGGAAAAAACTCCACACCTTATACGCTACTGGGCAGTGCAAAAAAAGATGATCCGATGTTTCTTCCGCCTGAAAGCACAAAAAGCATCTATTCACCATACTCCACCCTCTATGCTGAAGTTGATCACCTGTAAGTATTTTACCCCAATATGCCCACAGGAAAAAAGAGATCTTTTAGGGTATTCCTGGTTTCCACACCACCCGATGAGGAAATGAACCTCCCTGATGAGGAGACAGAGCCTGAAACAGCTGACGAACTGAGAACCTCCCGTTGCTGCTCCTATTCCATGTCCTGCAATCCCTAATCCCTGGACACAAGTTCACCGATATGAGGTGCTCCAAAAGCCGAGAAAAATCTCCTATCTCCCAATCATTCAGGTCCCGTCTCATCCTTGGGCACCAGACAACACCCTCTGGTGTAATCTCATAGACATCCTCCACAAGAGCTCCCCTATCAGAAGAGAGAATATAAAGATTGCCAAAGTTGTCCTTGAGCCTAGAGGAACCTATCTATATGTCCTTCCAAAACCTGATCGTTGACCCTTGCCCCGCTCGGAAACTAAAGAAAGGCACTACTTCCCTTGCAGTAGCCATTATGCCCTTCCACAACCCCTTCCCATAGGCGCCCCTAACCTCCTTAGGGATCCAACAAGAAGCCTCCCCATACTTAGCCTCAATCACCTCCCTCCACAAGCTGTCTCAGTCTCCCCAAAACGCCACACCCACTTTCCTAGCAACGCTTTGTTCATCTGAGTTAGCGGTTGAAAGTTCAATCCCCCAACTTCCTTAGGCCAACACAACTGATCCCACGCTACTAAGTGATACTTTGCACAATTCTCTCTGTCATTCCATAAGAAATCCCTCTGGATCCTTTCTATGGAAGAAGCCACCAAACGAGGTATGGTAAACACTGACATGAAATAAATTGGCAGACTTTGCATCGTGCTTCGAATCAGGGTCATTTTCCCCCCTTTCGATAAATAGGAAGCCCTCCACCCTGACAATCTACGAGCGATGCGCTCTAACACGGGATTCCAAACTGATTTGGCCTTGTATTTCGCTCCCAGAGGTAAGCCGAGATACACTGCAGGAAGAGCCCCCACTTTACAACCTAAACAAATGGCAAGGTGATCCATGATAGACACCTCCCCCACCTTCAGAATCTCTGATTTTGCAAGATTAACTCTTAAACCCGACACCACTTCAAAGCACCGCAATATGCATCTGATGTTTAGAAGATCCCTTCGCGAAGCCCTGTAAAAAATGAGAATATCGTCCATAAATTGAAGATGAGAAATCCTCAACCCATGCTGACCAATCCGAAATCCTTCAAACAAAATCCCTTCAGACTTGGTCAACATTCTACTCAACGCCTCTACGACAATCACAAAGAGGAAAGGGGAGATAGGGTCTCCTTGCCTCAAGCCCCCGGAGCTAGGGAAAAAACCCACTGCACTACCTACCATTAATCAGGACAGAGAAAGATACAGTCTCCACGCAAGACTTCATCCACTTCCTCCATTTCCATCCGAACCCCGTTCTTTCTAAAATGAGTAAATCATAACCACAGTTAATGGATGTCAAAGAGGACAAGTGACGAGCTTGGGAGGTGTGCGTGTACCACCCAACGGAATGTGCAATGCATGCTACCACTACCCTAATTAAATGTCTTCCCACGTCATGCAAAAAGTGGTGCCGAGTGTAAATCTCGGGCATCTGCCAGAGGTAATCCGCTACAAATCTTATTAGTTCAAGATGGCGTGGAGACCACTAGCAGTCGGTGGAAAGGTGCTACATACATTGTATACACCCATTAGAGTGAGTCGGGATCCTTTGTAGAGACCTCTACAAGGAATCCTTGTAGACTCTACCTCTGTGTGCTACATAACAAATACCTTAACAGCTGTTGACGGAAAAGATTAAGCTTCTGTTAATTCCTCGTAAGGAAGCTTAATATTTTAGTGGATTTTAGCCCAGTTCTATCTCCTCTTTACATTAAGTCACTCTTCTCTTTTCCATTTCTCTCTCTCACGTCACTTTCTTCTCCATCACTCCCGCCACTCTGTCCCTCTCCCTCCCCTCCCCAAAAGCTTTAATGGAGTTTTGGTTGACTAATTACTTCGATTAGGAGAACTAAGGCTTTTGTGTAAAAATAAAAGTGCAAAAACCCTAGAAAATGTGTTTCTCTCTGTTTTCATCAAGTCAAATGATAGAGTGATTTCAATGACACGGTCTGATCCAGAAGTTCGCGATTGGTTCAGGTTTTAGTGGATGACAAGGTCTGATCCACAAGTCACTCTGAAATAGGGCTATAATTGAACCCGCATGGTTCGAGAACCACTGGCCCAATCCAGTACAAGAACTGGACTAGGGTTTTAATGGACTAGACTAGGTTTTGACTAGACTATAGGGGCATGAAGTTTAGTTTGGGCTCGCATAGAGCTGACCTAAACTCAGCTTTAACTGGAAGCCTCAAAACCTACTACCAACTATAAGGAGGCTTTGATTCTTTGTTTCGTCTCTTTCCCTAATCCATTTCTTTTTGTATCTTAGTACTTCCACGCCACATACTATTGTGACAATTACTCATTGTTTCTATCATTCCTTGATTTCTATAGCTCTACAGTCTCTCTAACAAGATGATCCTATAATCCCTTAAATGATTGATTTCTGCGGCTCGATATTGTGGAATTTCCCTGAACATTGTTCGATCTTGACAAATTTATCTTGTACTCAGCTCAGCTCAATTCGTGGACACCATTAACAATAAGTATGGCTAATTCAAGATTCTCAAGTTCGAGCTATTTTCCTTAATTAGTCAATCAAAACTCCATTAAAGCTTTGGAGGAGAAGGAGAGGAAGAGATGGAGAAGAAAGTGACGTGAGAGAGAGAAAATTAAAAAAGAAGAGTGACTTAAAATAGAGAGGAGAGACAAATGGGCTTAAATCTACTAAAATATTAAGTTTCCTTACGGGAATTGACGGGAGCTTAATCTTTTCCGTTAACAACTGTTAAGGTATTAAGTACATGGCACACAGAGATGGAGTCTACAAGGATTCCTTGTAGAGATCTCTGCAGCTCACAATGTGTAATTGTACATGAAAAAAATATCAATTTTGAAGAATTAAAGAATATAAAAATATAATAGCTAAAAGTACAAGAACCAAGAAGAGGATTGTATTTGGATCGAGTCACTAAAAGAGAATTTCCCTTAAGAAATGCATCTAGTCACCATTGATTAACTCACTAAGCTAAATACTAACACTAAATAAATAATAAAAATAATATACCTCAATAAAACTATGAGGAGTGCTAGCCATAAACACCCCATCTTTTTAGCACAAGCACAAATACTTTGCGGTGGGGCCCACTACCTAGGTGTTCATCGAACTGGTAAGAGTGGGACGTTCACAGCCCTGCGAGTCTACATGCAGCTAAATCCTAAACGTAATATATTTTTCTATAATAAAACTAAACAATAAAAATATTAGATTATCAACTCTATAATGATAAGATTAACTGATTAACTTCGATAAAGTAGCACTGGATATTATTATGTAACATTATTTAAGTCATAAAAAATTAGATTAGCAAGAATAAAAATTCAATGAAAAATCTGAGTACCTAATCAAAATGGTGAGATTTACCACGAGTGAAAACATGGAATTAATTGTCATTTTTAGAATTTGTTGATTCTGCATTGTAGTTTCTATATAATTTTAATGGTGTAATTAACTACTTTAACGAGGAAATCGACTTTAGAAATCAGAAAAAAAAATCATATTCTTAACATAACAAAATAAGAAATTAAACAAAATGATAAAACTTACAGTTAATGAAGCCGAGAGCAAAGAGCATCCATCGACAGCAACACAGGCAAAAGCAGAAGGGTAGCCAAGAGCAAGGTGATGCCTCAGGTAAGTGGCCCTTTTGCAGAAGTCGTCGTTCACGCCCTATTTCATATAGCTCACATAGTGTAGTTGTACATGAAAAAAAGATCAAAAAATCAGTTTCTACATCAAATTTTTTGAAGAAATAAATAATATAAAAATATAATACCTAAAAGTACAAGAACTAAGAAGAGGATTGTATTTTGATCGAGTCACTATAAGGGAATTTCCCTCAAACGAGACATTTAGTCACTATTGATTAACTCGCTAAGCTAAATACTAACACTACATAAATAATAAAAATAATATACCTCAATAAAACTGAGAGTGCTAGCCATATACGCCCCTCTTTTTCGCACAAGCACAAATATTTTGCGGTGGGGCCCACAACCTAGGTGTTTGTCAAACTGGTAAGAATGGGACGTCCATGACCCTGCGAGTCTACATGCAGCGAAATCCTAAAAGAATTTTTTTCTATAATAATATTAAACTATAAAAATATTAGATTATCAACTCTAAAACGATAACATTAACTTACATAAAGTAGCAATGAATATTCTTATTATGTAAGACTATTCAAGTCATAAAAATCAAATTAATAAGAATAAAATTTTAATGAAAAATCTGAATACCGACTTACCACGAGTGAAGCCGAAAGCAAGGTGGAACATGGAATTAATTGTCCTTTTTAGAAGTTGTTGATTCTTCATCGGAGTTTCCATATAGTTTTAATGGTGTAATTAACTACCTTAGTGAAGAAATATACTTTAGAAATCAGGAAAAAAAATCACATTATTAACAAAACAAGATAAGAAATTAAACAAAATGATAAAACTTACCATTAATGAAGTCGAGAGCAAAAGGCATCCATCGACAGTAATATAAGCAAAAGAAAAAGGGCAGCCGAGAGCAAGGTTAGGCCTAGGAGTGGCCCTTTTGCAGAAGTCGCCGTTCACACCCCGTTCTATATAGCTCACATGTAGTTGTACATAAAAAAAATATCAAAATATCAGTTTCTACATCCAAATTTTTGAAGAAATAAAGAATATAAAAATATAATACCTAAAAGTACAAGAACCAAGAAGAGGATTGTATTTGGATCGAGTCACTAGAAGGGAATTTCCCTCAAACAAAACATTTAGTCACCATTTATTAACTCGCAAAGCTAAATACTAACACTAGATAAATAATAAAAATAATGTACCTCAATAAAACTAAGGTGAGTGCTAGCCATAGACGCCCCCACTTTTTAGCACGAGTATAAATACTTTGCAGTGGGGCCCACAACCTAGGTGTTTGTCGAATTGGTAAGAGAGACATCCACGGCTTGCTCATATCACCATTCAATAGAGAAAATTATATAACTTTGTTCTCTAACACCCACTCATGATAGATAAGAAAAGTAAAAAAATATCAGCCATCAAAATTGAACTCTGAAAACACAGTATAAAATTGCAAGCTCATATTCAAACTTGAGCAATGTAAACTGCAACCAATGATTCATGGAAAGGGCCGAATTTGTTTGGCTCGATAATGTTAGCAAGCGAGTCATTCTCCACATACCTATCCTAAGATTATAGTTCTTTCAATTCAGGATGATAAAAGAGTCATTTTCTGCTTCAAAATGGTATGCCATCCAACTCAATCAAAATGAAGCTTAGAGGTTTATATCATGTAATCATTCGTCAGAGCAAGACCTAAATACAACTCAATCAAAATGAAGTAAAGATTTCATGTAGGAAAAGGAAAAAAAATCATTACCTTAAGCATTTGTTTGGAAACTCATAACTGATAAAGTATGATAAAGTATTTTGTATCCTAATCCTGCATGCATTCAATCTTGAGAATAAATAACAGTATAAAAGATAGAAAAATACAATACAAAATTAGAACAAAGGGAAAAATATTATTACAATTGAAGGACTTTGCATCTTCTTGTAGGTTCCAAATATAATCCTTCAATAACAAAAATTCATAAAAAAATAAAATAAAATAATCTGTAAGATCTCTATTTATAGATAATCACACTAAACAAATAGACTTATATGGCAGAAGAATTACACTCAGAACATTCGCAATGGTTTTTCTCCATGTTTTACCGATTAGGTAAAGAAATAGAAAATAAAGATGAATCCTAGGGTGAGTTTTTCTTTATATAATAAAAAATAATTGTAAATCTTCACGGGCAACCTTTGTATGGTGAAAACTTTTGGGTAGTCTTCCCATGTTTGTTGTGGAATGTATATTAGGCGCTAGCAAACAAGGTGGACAATTAAGTTAAAACTTACCCGTCAATCATCATCACACATATGAAGCCAAAAAGGTGAAAAGAGTAATCTCTTTGTTTGTAATGTCCAGCAACAAACTCAACTCCAAAATCTCTATGAGCCAGTAGCAGATAAGCACTTGACAGTAGCAACCCTATTTTCTTGAATAAGGATGTTTCCAAAGCAAGTAATGTATTGCATTCAACTTAAGAAAACCGAACATAATTAAAAAGTAGATGAAACAAAACATCAATAGTATATTTTCATTTGTTCATGAAGCACTTTCTCCATTTAAAATATCAGACCACTTTTAGAAACAAACCATCTTGCTTGCATGTATACTTCTCTTTCTTTTTTTTTGGGGGGGGGGGAATGAATTTCTCTACCTTCTGGCACCCTGGCTGATGAATAAACTGTCCAATGATAGGTTCTTGTATTCTCTCTATTTCTTGCTATGAATGTTATTCGGAATAGCATGAGAAACATACTGCTAAACACACTGAAATCGTCCATAGGACTTGATTTTCGAGGACTCGTCTCCTTTTGTGCTTATTCACATTTAAGTTGATGACATCACTCGAATAAATAGGCACACATACAAACAGATAATGCATGGTTGCAACATATATGATAAGAAAAATTATATTATCTCCTACACCATTGTGAATATCGTTCTCTTAAATTAAGTGAACCATTTAGTGCTGAATATTGTTGATTAATGAAGGGGGGATCAAAACAGTCTCTTGCGCGTTGAGCCATGGCTTGCATGAAACTGAGACCATTTAATCTGGCTGCATAGACCTGCAGTGAGGGGAGTCCTGTATGCATCCATAAACAGGGTGTTGCCTCACGAGGGCTGTGAGGTCCTGTAGCTAGTTGCGTTGGCCTCAAGCTTCCTGATATGGCCATGCCCTGGTAAACAGGTCATGTACAATGCATTGTGGGCATAATGGCCTGGTGGCACTAAGCATGGAATCTTTTGGGAAGAGGGGAATGATTGAATCAGTCTATCATTCCTTCTCCAACTTGTAGCTTTCTTTCATTATTGGACGAACTTCCAATACTACCTGGTGATTACTTGCAAATAATACTGACTTCTATATTTCATATTTATTAGATGTAGGCGAGTTTGGGCAGGTCTTCAATTATTGACTTCCAATACTACCTGGACGAAGTCAGACATTGTGGCATACACATCAGACATGTGCTAACTAAGACCCATCATTTCTAAGTTTTGTTATTTAGTTCAAAAGGCTGCTTGGTATATGTTTACTCATTTACTAACCTAATCTCCGAATAGGAAAACTGAAACAAACATGACAAAGAAGGACTGCCATCCTCTTTTCAACATTATAGCTCAGGCCATAATGTGATGTGAAGGTTCTGAAATCAACCCCAATCACGTTAAAATCAAAAGCAAAATAGGTCTGGTCAAATGCGCAAAGGTTTTGAAAACTCAGAGATTTGGATGAGGATGGGCATAGCCGTGTAGGACAAGAAAGCAAGAGCATCTACCCCACTGAGCAATCAGAATCCAACATAATCCAAATGAAAGTAGAACTAAAACACGATCAAGCTCCTAACAATGGCATCTGCCCTAATTTTCCAAGAAAAAACAACCAAAATGCATCATATTCAACCACAATTTCACATAACAGAACAATCTTATTAGAAATCAGTAAGAAACCTAAGTGAACATAAACCAAACAAAGTCCGTTCAAAACTAATAAATATCAGTAAACAAAGACAGTTGATGAAGAAAAATAGATTGAAAGCTTACCCCTCTGAAAGTCATGGCTGCTGTGAATTGTAAGGCGCAAATTATGAGTTATAGAAAAGGCCCTGCCTCCAACCTCGATGCTCTTCCGAAAATATCTCCTGTCGGCTTTCATCATTTTTACCGGGCTAGCATTTCATTCCGAGGCTAATCTGCAGATGCCAAAAACTAAGTGAAATTGTGATTTATCCCTTTTAATAGACAAAGATAGAGAGAGAACAAAAGGTGCAAAAGTAACTAACATAATACATGGGGAAAGCAAAGGATTTTGTGCTGATTGTGCTGCTATCAGATCGGAGAGAGATGCTACCAGAATATGGTATTGTCCCCGATAAGGACCCACTGCAGAGAAACTCAACTCTCCATGACCATGTTGTATAGAAAAGCTTTTGCTTGAAGCTGTTAGATTGTCCAAAGTCCCATCTTCAAGTCCGGACATGTTTAAAGTCTCAGGAGGTGGTTTAAAGTCTACCCTACCTTTTGTGGACTCTTCTCTTTGCTGCTTATTGCGAATATAGAAGAGTCAAAATCAAAAGTGATGCTTCCACTCTCCACCTTATTATTAAAAGGGACCTCATTGGTATCACTGCTACTGCTGTTCAAATCGTCAGCTGCAGAAGCCACTACAGTATTTTCCGTGATTGCCTCCTTACTTGAATCCTGTGTAAATGTCATTATCAATAACATTCTAAGATGTCAGGAATCTTCCCCCACTATTTCATACATATAAACATCAACTATAACATCAATCTGGGTATTCAAGTTTGACATCTAGCTAGACGGTGAAAATGTAGGGGTTCCATCCATCCCCTGGCTTATGGTCTCTGTCTAAAAACAGTAGAATGGTTAGGATCCATTACTCACTTTCCTTTGGATGGTCAATAAAAATGTGTTATTGTCCACAGACTGGTTAGGATTTCCTGACTGGTGTGGCTCTTTTGTTATGGCCCATCATTTGGATGACTGCAACTACAACGTTTGAGAGGATAGCCCTAACAATCATTATGGCATGCTATATTTCCTCAAGTTACAGATAACACGTCAGGAATTCCTGGACCCTGATACAGATCAAAGGACCTGAGATTCTCAGTTTCCATTCCTTGCTTCTGGCGAGGTATGGTGCCTGAATTCCAGACAATGGAAAATTCCCTCGAAAGAAAGTTATATTACCACCTTCCTAAAACGACAAAAATAGGCAAGACACCTTCATTTGATTAATATTCGTACCAGTGACAGCACCACAACACAGTTTAATAGAGCAAATCAAAATGTAAATATTAAAAATCCAGAGCCTAAAAATCATATTCAAAATAAGAAAGAAGCTGAATTCCTAACCTTTATGCATTGGATCAAGGAAGCGATTTCTGCATTGGATCAAGGAAGCGATTTCTGGCTCACCAACAAGATCAGTCTGAGGGAAATGCATGGAAATCCATTAGTTACATTTTAGATCAACAGATTTCACATATCTAGTGAAAACTTTAATTTTTTTTTTGATCGGTTAGTGAAAACTTTATCATACAACCTAATATGCTACTTGATAATAACTTATCAATGGTTCTAAGAGACAACAGTCAAACATAAATAAAGAGAGCTTTCTGATTGAGATGACCAGTCCTCATCTAGGAAGTGTATTGGTGAACTTGGTAGCACGAATGGTTTTCAAGAGCTCAACAAGCCTCCTAAAGCTCTCTATACTCCTCTTGATCTCAAGATCCTACCTAACTCTTTCAGAGTGCTAGGATAAGTCAACATTCACAGCGGCACGTCTAATGAAGCACATGATCCATGTCTTTTACTTATTCAGCCACAATAACACGCTAGTTCAGTACTCTCAATCCTTCCAGGAAATTAATTTATCATGCTGGGACATTATTCTTTTCTCAGTGTTGCCTTTCATTTATATCCCTTTGATAACCTTGAGTTAATCGTGGAAAACATGCCCGAGTAAATAAAATCATGAGAAATTTGACAACAGTAACTACTCAATAAATAACACCACTGTTTCTATTTATAAATCTGAGCAATTTTGTGTAGTCTCTTCAATACATGCTGGTTTACAGACATGTGCATAAGCTCTAACAAAGTAAAAGCAATGTCAGATGTTGCAGGCCATGAAACCACTCTCAATATCTCAATAGAGGCTATGTCATCTTTCGAAATACACGGAGTCTATTAACTACCCAAGGAAACCACACTTCAGAAACACAAGCACAGTCTCTATGAGATTTTCTTCCTAGGTGATCTCTCCACAGATTCAAAAACTCCTAGCCCCTCTTGTTGGCATCAAATTCCAGACTACTTTAATTTTTACACCGTATAATTGTTATTATTTATGTACAAATTGTAACAGAGGATCTATATAAATCATTTTTTTCCTGAATACATCAAAATGTTTGAACAACTAAACAAAACTTATAACTATTTCAATTCAAATCATCTAATGTCCTAAAAGCATGGGATTTGAGTACCCAATCAAAATGGTGAGACGTAACGCAAGTGAAGCCGAAACCAAGGTTAAACATGGAATTAATTGTTCGTTTTAGAAGTTGGATGGAGTTTCCATATAGTTTTAATGGTGTAATTAACTACTTTACCGAAGAAATCTACTTTAGAAATAAACAAAAAAAATCATATTATTTAAAAAAAAAAAAAATAAGAAAGAATTAAACAAAATAATAAAGCATACCGACAATAAAACAAAGAGCAAAGGGCATTCATCGACAACAACACAGGGAAAAGCAGAAGGGCAGCCGAGAGCAAGCTAAGGCCTAAGGTAGTTGTGGCCCTTTTGCAGAAGTCGTCATTCACACCCCGTTCCATATAGCTCACAAGGTGAGGTTGTACATGAAAAAAAAAATCAAAATATCAGTTTCTGCATGAAAAAAATTTCAAGAAATAAATAATATAAGAAAATAATATCTAAAAGCACAACAACTAAGAAGAGGATTGTATTTGGCTCGAGTCACTAGAAGGGAATTTACCACAAGTAAGACATCTAGTCACCATTAAATAACTCCCTAAGCTAAATATTAACACTAGATAAATAATAAAAATAATATAACTCAATAAAAATAATACCTCATAGACACCTCCTCTTTTTAGCACTAGCACAAATACTTTGCAGTGGGGCACACAACCTAGGTATTTGTTGAACTAGTAAGAGTGGGATGTCCACGGCCCTGTGAGTCTACTACACGCATCTAAATCCTAAAAGTAATATTTTTTCTATAATTATACTAAAATATTAGATTATCAACTTTATAACGATACCATTAACTTAGATAAAGTAGCACTGAATATTCTTATTATGTAAGATTATTTAAGCCAAAAAAAATCAGATTAGCAACAATAAAATTTCAATGAAAAATTTGAGTACCTAATCAAAAGGTGAGACATAACGCAAGTGAAGCTGATACCAAGGTGAAACATAGAATTAATTATTCGTTTTAGAAGTTGTTAATTCTCCATCGTAGTTTCCATATACTTTTAGCGGTGTAATTAACTACTTTACGGAAGAAATCTACTTTAGAAATTTAAAAAAAAAATCATATTATTAAAAAAAAAAAGATAAAAAAAAATTAGACAAAATGATAAAACATACCGTTAGTGAAGCCGAGAGCAAAGGGCATTCATCAACAGCAACACAGGCAAATGCAGAAGGGTAGCCGAGAGCAAGCTGAGGCCTAGGGTAAGTGACCCTTTTGCAGAAGTCGTCGTTCACACCCCTTTCCATATAGCTCACAAGGGGTAGTTGTACAAGAAAAAAAATTCAAAATATCAGTTTCTGCATCAAATTTTTTTGAAGAAATAAATAATATAAAAATATAATACCTAAAAGTACAAGAACTAAGAAGAGGATTGTATTTGGATCGAGTCCCTAGAAGGGAATTTCCCTCAACCAAGACATCTAGAGATCATTGATTAACTCGCTAAGCTAAATATTAACACTGGATAAATAATAAAAATAATATATCTTAATAAAACTAAGGAGAGTGTTAGCCATAGACGTGTTCTCTTTTTAGCACAAGCACAAATACTTTGCGGTGGGGCCCACAACCTAGGTGTTTGTCGAATTGGTAAGAGCGGGACGTTCACGGCCCTGTGAGTCTACACACATCTAAATCGTAAAAGTGATATTTTTTTTAAAATAATACTAAACTTTTAAAATATTAGATTATCAACTCTGTAACAATACCATTAACTTAGATAAAGTAGCACTGGTTCATGGGCCTTTCCCCAAGTGGGAGGTCTTGGGTTCCATTTCTCACTCCCCCTTTGGGGCCAACCCCGCACGGGTTTACCCGGACTTTACCTGGTGTGGCGGGTTGTGGGCTCACATTGCACCCTCGGGGATTAGTCCTGACCTAAAGGGTTGGGGACACCATGAGTTCCAAAAAATAACAATATTTAAGTCATAAAAAATCATAGTAGCACGAATAAAATTTCAATGAAAATTTTGAGTACCCAATCACAATGATGAGACTTACTGTGAGCCAATAACAAGGTGAAACATGTAATTAATTGTTCTTTTTAGAAGTTGTTCATTCTGCATCGTAATTCTTATATTGTTTTAATGGTGTAATTAAGTACTTTAGCGAAAAAATCTACTTTAGAAATCAGAAAAAAATCATGTTATTAACAAAACAAGATAGTAAAACAATTAAACAAAATGATAAAACTTACCGTTAATGAAGGCGAGAGCAAAGGGAATTCATCGACAACAACACAGGCAAAAGCAGAAGGGTAGTCCAGAGCAAGGTGAGGCCTAGGGTAAGTGGCCATTTTTGAGATGTCCTCATTCACGCCCCGTTCAATATAGCTCACAAGGTGTAGTTGTAAAGAAAAAAAGATCAAAATATCATTTTCTACGTCAAATTTTTTGAAGAAATAAAGAATATAAAATATAATACCTAAAAGTATAACAACTAAGAAGAGGATTGTATTTGGATCGAGTCTTTAGAAGAAATTTCTCTAAAGCAAGACATCTAGTCATCATTGATTAACTCACTAAGCTAAATACTAAAACTAGATTAAAAAAATATAAATTAATATATCTCAATAAAACTAAAGGGAGCAATATTTTTTTAGTATAGTATTATTACGTAAAAAATTTTACTTTTAGGATTTTAGTTAGACTTGTACGGTCGTCGACATCTCACTCTTACCAGTTCGACAAACATCTAGGTTGTGGGCACCACCACCGAGTATTTGTGCTTCTTCTAAAAAGAGTGGGCGTCTATGGCTAGCACTCTCCTTAGTTTTACTGAAGTATATTATTTTAATTATTTATATAATGTTAGTATTTAGCACACTGAATATTCTTATTATGGTAATTAGAGAATGTAAGTATTCTTATTAGTATTAGAGACGTGTACGACGAAACTGGTAATTGGAGAATGTAAAAGAGATCCATTTTAACACATATTTTAAAGCACATGTGTCAATTAGGACACATAAATTGCACCACTTGGGACATTGCTAGTTGCACGTGGACATGAGTAAGACGAAACTACTACTTGGAGAATGTAATCGACGAGGAGTTTGAACATAAGAGAATGGGAAGGGAAATAAATGCAAAAGAAATCCAACAAAATTTATAAAGGGAGTTTAAAATGGGACTTGAGGGGAATAAATGCAAAAGAAGTCCTACCAAATATAAAAAATAGATTCTCAAGTTACAAAATACATAAAAATAACGAAAAGCTGCAATTAATCCTAATTCTAAATTGAGCACCAGTGATCATCCAACAAAATTAGTAAGTCTTAACCGTGCCGATTGACTACTATATTTATGACTCGACACATCAAATACTGCACCACACTTGCAACAAAAATAGGCTTTAGTTTCGTAAGGATAATGCATTAAAAGTTTTAAATTTCCCATCTTTAATCATTTTAGAGCTTATATTACTCATGTACAATGAACTCATATAGTCATATGTAACAAGTTTTGGGTGCGTTGTATGTATTCAAGTGTAATTTCCATATTCATACGTATATTTTCCATATTCATACGTATATTTTTGTTTTTGTAAGTGATGCTAGCCTCCAAACTCTTCACAATTAATCATGATGATCTTGTATTTGAAGTGTGACAAGTGAGACCAAGATAAGTATTTATTATCCTAATAGAGAACAATTACCTCATTAAAAAATAAATATTAATATTTCAAAGCAATAAAGCTAGGCTATATAAATTTTGTAAAGATCAATCAATAAATGCAAATATAGGATATAGAAGCCAATTTTTAAAGTCTGAGAGAAACAGAGTGAGAACATACCTTTTGTGAATGTGTTCCTTCAGAACTTATATGGGCTGGTCTTTGGGTTCAACCAAACAATAAGTCAAAACCTACAAAAACAAATGAAAAAAAGAACATAGAATCTCAGTAGGTGGGCTGGTCTTTGGGTTCAACCAGACAATAAGTCAAAACCAACAAAAACAAATGAAAAAAAGAACATAAAATCTCAGTAGGTCCCCAACTGCACCCATTATTTCCTAACACAAACTTGAAAAATCGAATCTCCATCCCATCAATCTGTATGTTCACTTTCTCTCTTGCTTTGATAGTGAACTTAGACAAATTTGGGCGGACAGTTCTACAAATTATCGGGTAAACATAGCCCTCGATACTAAGCTGACTCGTTTCTGGAATTATAAATAGGATCATAAAAAAAATCTCGTTTCAGAGCTACATATTTTCAGCCACATTAACCAAAAAAGGCAAAACAGAAGCTGAAGAAAAATAATTGAAATATGGTTCAAACTGACTCTGCGCTCTCTTGGGCAGTCACTTGTATAATCAAATTAAGTCTCCACCAAATAAGTCCCTTTAAAGAAGAACAGTTGAAAACAGGAGTACCGGTAAAGGCCATATCAGATTGGAAGAATAAAAATGATGTAAAATCCTGAAATTAAATCCCTAGCTTCATTTAATTAAAGACCATTAAATATGTAAACTTATAAAGTGATATGGAGTGCAAACTAAAAATATTTTTGGCTTAGCTCAAGCCATTCATGAGGGTCACAACTCACACCACAGTTGTCATACTATTACCATCTTAGGGGCAAGTGGGATAGCAGAGGTAGTTGGCCTAAAACTCCCCACAAAAAACAGAACCTCATCAACCATTAGCCACAGAATTGCATAATCTTGTACACATAATGAGTTATTATTCCTTCATTATAATATAAATAGTGATAACAGTGAAGAAAGAACAAAAGAATACAATCTCCAGAGCTACCAGGAGATGTAAATAGTAACAACATACAAAACAGCATCACATGTAATATGTATTACAATTGAACATCAAACCAAGGTTCGAAATATCGATAATATCGGCGATATATCGCCGATATATTTTGATATCGCCCATCACCGACACATCTATATGATGTTTTAAAAAAAATACAGCATATCGGAAGATATCGGCGATATATCGGAAATATCGGAGATATATTGGCGATATCGGAGATATATCAGCGATATCTTCCGATATCGCCCAAACAGAAAACCCTTTTTTTTTTTCTTTTTTTTTGTGGAATATTTTTTTCATAAAACCCTGTTAGGGTTCACTTTGTTTGAAACAAAAAATGAAAAAAATAAAAAGATGAGAGGAGAAAGAAGGAAGAAGAGAGGAAAAAGAGAAGAGAGGAGAAAGAAGGAAGAAGAGGAAAAAGGAGGAAGAAGAAGAGAGGATGAAGGAAGAAGAACATACCCGGAGCATGGAGGTCACCATCGCTCACCGTCGCCGATCGCCCTAGCCGGCATGTCCTAGGTCTCCATTCTCCTTTGAGTCGGAGTCGAGTCTGAGTCTACCTTCTTCATATGAGTTATCAGGTTTTATTTAATTTTAAGTGGGTTTTTACATATTAGCTGCTAGGTTCTTCCTAATTTGCAAATACACTTTTATGTGTAAACATTTTGCAAATTAGCTCATGGTTTTCCAACAATAAACCCTTGGTTTTGTTAGACTTTTGTTTGTAATTTTTAGTAAAATGACTATTATGCCCTTAAGATATTTCATAAACTCATAAAGCCCCTTTAACTGTCCTTGAACTATGGTTAACAAGTTTTAGCCCATGTGGTTAATTTATCTCCTTTTAATTCTTTTAATTGTGGTTAAGATTCACTAACCCTTAAGGTTAAAGCATCTACCCTTGATTTAAAAAAAAAGTAACATCTCTTTCAACTCCCTTTAACCATGGTTAAGATTCACTAACCTTTATGGTTAAAGCATCTATTAGAAAATAAAAAAATAGAAAATTAAAAGTCTCTTTTAACTCCCTTTAATTGTGATTAAGATTCACTAAATCCTTAGGGTTAAAGCATTTAATCTTGATTTTTAGAAAAAAAAATTAAAAAATTAACCCTTTTAATTCCCTTTAACTATGGTTAAGATTCACTAACACATGCTATTCAATAATGAATGAAACATGAATCAATCATACATTATTGTCACTTATCAACGCACATCTTTGCTTTATTCACATTGCATCTCTTATGTACATTGTTATTTTTTTAAATGTTTTTATTCTAAAAAGTGTATTAACATCTATTTTAATATTTCCTGAAGTTTCACTACAAAATTTCATGTTTTGTCCCATTTTTTTACAATTTTTTCAAAAATCACCGATAAACGATATATCTCCGATATATCTTTTTTCCACGGCTCGACATGTCGAGCGATATCGACATTTAGAACCTTGCATCAAACAAAATCAGCCGCAGAAAGTGACAAGGGCATCCAAATTTTAATTTGACTTTAAACATGTTGTAGGCAAGAAAAGGATAAACCTTAATGCCTTTGAACACAAGTGGAAGCAACCCAAGCTCACCCTTGATCTCCAGAAGATTGCTTGCTCATTCCAAGTTTTTTTACACTCCTTGTAGCAAGCGACTTGCGGGTGAACTTGTATATATCTGTTATTTGGTTATTCTCAAAATTAAAAGCATGGTCCATCTACTTCAAACATCCTTAACAGGGAAATCAATAGGTAGGTATGTTTTCATAACACTTCATAAACCAAAAACAACCATGACCACTTTTGCCTTTCAAATTTTCACAAGTTTTACACCCAAAGGAAAAAAAATCATTCTCGTAAATGGAAAAGAAGCAGTTCTTACATCCTCTGTTTCAATCCCAGTAAGAGCCATCTAACCATCAATTCAAGCAGTAGTGATTGATGGGTAAAACACAGATTACCATTATCATGAGTATCTAATCAACTGAAACTAACCTTGAACAAGTTGTTGTTGCACGCCCAATGAAAGCCGACCGAATATGTCTGCAATTAGGTGTGAATTCCGAGCTCTAAGAAGAAATCAAGTTAATATCTTCAATCAACCATCGAGCATTGTTCTTTTAAAGAAAACCTAAAAACCAGAAGAAGAAAAAAAATTAAAATGCAAAAACAATTAGGTATGAAATCCATGTTCTGAGAAAAAATCGAGTTAATCTCTTCAATCACCCCCATTGAGCATTGTTTAAGACAAAATTAACAGGAAAAAAATGATGCAAAAACCCATTAAGTATCTGCATTTTGAAGGGACCCCATCCATGCCCATCTTCCTCTTCTTCTGTCTTTGGAGTTCGAATCCATACTCAACTTCCTCTTCTTCTGCCTTTGAAGTTCGAAGGGACCGGACTCAGCCTAGAAAATCTCAATTCATTCACCTTCAATTGAACCAGAAAAATACATAGAGAACCCTAACCCAAAAACCTTAGATTTTTTCATTGTCGTGGAGAGCGTCCGCCAAACACTATGGTTAGAACTCTTTGTTCTGACTCCCTCTAGCTTTAGGCCTTGTAGATCTCTTGCTTTGCAACTGGGGAATAAGTTGCTGCCCTTGGCTAGATCTCTTTGTTCCTACTTCGTTTGGCATTCAGCTTCGCAAGGAAAGAAGCGTTTTAACTTGAGATGGGACATTGTGGGAAATAAGCAAAAAGACCTGAGAACAAAATTTTGAAATACCCCTTGACTTTCTCTCTTTTATATATAGGGCTATAGAAACCCATTGATGCGTGATCATCCTAAGTCATCCCATCAAGTGTTTATATGTCTCAAACCCTCAACAGGCCATATGGTTAGCCATGAGGGGTTCTTCTCTAGTCCACATCATCTTTCTGAGTCACCTCATAAGAGAAGATTTATGTGATAATTGATCTAGTTTTCCATTAGAGATACTTCTAAATTTTGAGTGATCAGTTAGTTGCATGCCAGGTTGTAATCGGTAAAAAAACCTTGCAAAATCCTATGATATATCTTGAATTGCTATCTCGTGCTAATGCTAGGGCATTCCCTAAAACCGATGTGCTACAACAAAACCCAGTTGACGTGACAAGTAGGCAAGGGTTGGTCAGAGTATTCACGGAAGCGATGGGCGACGTTGACGCTTGGTAGTAGTGAGTAGGCAAGGGTTCTCATGCTGGACTGTACGAGTGCGAGTAAAGAAGCTAGTTTAAGAGAGTAAGATTTGTCTCCCACTTGGACTGTGGGGGCTTTGGCAGGTATGAAGTTGGAGTTTGTGGATGCAATGAAAATAATGATAATTAAGATAATGTGTCTGTAGGAAACTAAGTGTAACGGGGATAAAGCTATGGAGATAGGTAATAGCTTCATTGGTACTTTGCAAGTTTTTTCATTGGATAATATGCATTTTCTTTTGAGAACTCGATGTATGGTGCTTTTCATCTTTTGGGTTGCAATTGCCTTACGACTTCCAATGCGGCAAAATGAATGATTTCAAGTCTCATAAAAAATTATAAGACTTGAAATCTCATGATGGTAAGAATTCATCTTGTTTAAAAACCTTGACAAAATGACTCATATTTCCTAACAACTACCATCACAAAGTGCAAAGTGTCAAGCTTTATAAGTCTCAGCAAAAGAACGGCCCTTTAGAGAAAAGTGGTCCTACTAATAAGAGTTGGCAAAGACCTAGAAGGAAAACCTCGAAAAATATAACAATGCTAAAGATGAGCTAAGAAAGGAACCTTTCAACTCCACCTCCTGTTGTTAGAAAGCTCTATCCAAAATTTGAGACTCTGGATTCAACAAAACAGGTTTCCAGATCAGCCGTGACAGCATCCCTTCTACTTTTGATCAACTGGCACGAGAAAATACTGCACCTCGACCTCTTAAAGGTAAGCACTTGTCTAAATCTATTGAAGGCAGGGAAGCATTTATCATAATAACTGTGAGAAAATAATATTTTGCCATGGGTGGCACCCAAAATAAAACAAGAGGCAAACTCCAAGAACACCAACTCTATGACCAGTAGGAATTGAAGCCCTCACAATAAAGGAAGATGTGAAGTAGGGAGGATATTTATCTGTTTCTGCTCCCTAGAAGCTTGTCTTTATGATTGACGAATGGATACAGGTTTCCCAACTATCCTTCCATGTTGTTTGAGTATCCAGCTTTGTTCATTTGTGAGTTAGTTGTTTTGTATTCTTTATGGTCAGAGGTTGGCTGTGAGCTTGCACATTTGTTTGTTTGTTTGTTTGTCATTTTCTATATTATTTAACAATTGTTTCTACCAGAAAGAGATCGAAGGGCTTCTTATACTGCAGCGCAGTTAGCTTGTACTGGGTGGTCGAGTATGGAAAGGGTGTACATCAGAGTGTATAAACATTTGGTGCAAAATAGCAAGCCAGAGTCATTTTTACACAAACCGCAAGGTTCTTGCCTTGTCTACAAAAAGTTCTATTATGATCGTTGTCCAATTGGTCATAAGCTGTTTAATGACATTGAACCCAATTCTAGATTTCAGATTAGAAACTGAAATTAAGATTGATTGATCCTCGAATAATCACGCAAGACTCAATAACTGATCACAACAATACGTCCAACTAAATCCAATAGCACAAGATCAAGGATCTCTCTAATCTGAGATTTTGCATGCCATAAGCCTTTATCAGACCATAGAAAACAAGAGAAAAGAAGGAAAACAGAGGGTTTGATTGGAGATCAGATTCTCATCCCCTGTTGGACGAGCTAAGCCATGGGCTCATAGGGAGCAGACTGCTGAATGAGCTCCGTTTTAGCTGTAGTATGAGCTTTCTCTGTTTCCTAGAATTGGATTATATGGTGTCGTAAAAGAACAAGGGTCTGTTTCTTATAGCAGTCCTTTGCATGTAAGTGCCCTTGGATTCATGGTGACTCTAACATGAGGTCCATGAACCTACTCAGGTGGGAACCACTATCAACAGAGAGAACAGACCCTAGAGACTCCGTAACAATGGAAAGTGAAAGTGAGCCTCAACTGCCTTTGCGATCACACTCTAGCATAGGAATGCGTGCACCATATATGAAAAACCTCACATTTATTTCCCAAGTTGTGTGTCACTAAAATAGGCTTGGGAAGGTTGGGTAACACAAAACTTGTCTTGCCATTCTAGCCTATCAGAATTATTATACATATAAACGAAAAGAACATAAGTATAAGAAATGGGATCACAAGAGGGTGAACCCAGAAGAATAAAGGCACTCCTCCACTAGGAAAAGTGAACTAGAGTTTGTCAAGAGATGGCTAGCATGTCACAAGAGATGACACAGACCCATATCCAATTTCTCCACTTAAAATAACCAGTTGGGCTTCCATTGACTAGAATGGAGGAAATTGACGAATAAAAAATTCTCATCCAATATCTTGAATTGATTTCGAAGCTCATTCTACGTATAATGTAGTCAAGGAAGTCCTAATTCAGATTGTCATAACCTTTCTCCGTATTAATTTTACAAACAACACCTAGGGATCCTAATTTTTTTTCTTTCATCCACACATTTATTAGCTATCAAAAAAATTTTAAGGATCTGTCTCTTGCTCATAAACACGCCCTAAAGAGGGAAACTAAGAAAGACATACTTAATCAAAGAGGATCTACGGATAGTCTTCCACCCACTCTCGACTATCAATCACGTACCTCGTAGAAGAGGATCTATGGATATTACTCAACTCACTCCTGACTATCAGTCACAGAGGACTAACAACAGACCACTCCTGACCTAGTCAAAGAGGATCTATGGAACATGATTTGGCCGATGAACCCTTTCATCGTCTCATAAATGAATCATTAACGTCACATCACACAAAGACTGTTTCGAGGTGGAACTTTCTCAGGCCGATGGACCCTACCATCGCCATAACATCACATCATGTCATGGTTGTTCCGATAGGGAACATATCCGGGCCGATGGATCTGTCCATTGCCCAACAAATTACATCACATAATAACAGGTCATTCCCATAGGGAACATATTCGGGCCAATGGATCCATCCATTGCCCTAACAAGCATCCAAACACATCACATTTCGCGTATGGAAGCCCAAATCAGGCTTCCGGGTACAAGGACGATCGATCTCCATCGATCGCCGCTGACGATCGATTGTCACACCCTACGATCGATCGTCGAGGGTCCAGAAATGCCCCAGGTCCTCTGACATGCTTACGATCTATCGTCAAAACACCGGACAATCGATCGCCCACGGCTTTTGCATGCAGTGAGATCGATCGTCCAAACTGACGATTGATTGCCCAAGCTTATTCGGGCATGAAATTCCGAGCTTTTCAGCCCAAAACTGAGGGCTACCTCTCTCTCGTCTAATCCCATCCCCATCCATTGCACTCTCATTCATGGGTATTAAACCCCTTTTCCATTCACATCACACGACCACAAACACAATCCATAACATGCACGAGTCTCCGACCTTTTTTCCATTCACACCATAAACTCATATCACATTCCAATAACAAAATAAAGAAGAATAAGGGTAGCTATGAGAAAATAGAAAAGATGGAAGGGGGTTTTACCTATTTTACGTATACAACGGGTCTTGGGCCCTTTTTCATCCACGCTATAAAGCAAGAGCATCATCCACAACAAGAAAAACATATTTAAAGGAAAAATAGGAAAGAGGGAAAAGAGATTTTACCTTTATACATGAAGATCGAGGCATCTGGGAGCGAAACAGGGACAGCCACTGCGTCGGGAGCGACGATCAACCCCAAGGAGCGCCCTCTTCTTTCTTCTCTCTCACTCTCTCTAGACTTTCTCTCTAGAATGGGCAAGACAGAGCTACGGCTCTCTTGCTCTCTGTTTGTGAGAAATGGCACGGCCTTGCTCCCTTTATATAGGCAAGAGGATGGAGGGTTGAGATAATGCGCAAAGCACATGACCATTATGGTGTGAAAGTTGATCGGGTCAATTAATTTGACCGGTTAACTTATTTTCCGAATTTTCTCGTGTATACTACTTTCGTAAACCTACTATCCGACATCCGATTTTGACGAAACTTCAGGTGCCCGAACTTTAAACAATCTGACACCCGTGGTAGAAATTTAGGGGATAGATTCTGAGTTTTGACAGCAAAAATAAATCTAGGAGAAAACTGCAAAAACACTAATTTACTGATTGCGGACACAAAACAAGTTGTCATTTCCTCATATGAGATGATAAACTGCCGAAACGACAGACAGTCGTACACAGGGTCTACCGACCCGCAGTGGTATAAGTTCCGCAAATTTCTATTGGGACAGGCTGAAAATACTGAGGACCTACTAAATGTCCAATCCCGCGTATTTCCTGGGTTTTTGAACACTGATTGCACTGTGCCAATGCAAATCTATGTATGATGGAACCAGCACGACGAATAATTATCTCAATAACTGACCGACATGCTGTGTGCGATTTTCAAAGAAAAATACTGAATTTTATTGGTACAAATCCAGTCCCACACAAAAACCCACATCCCACAAATTTAATCAATTTTTGTACAATTCAGCTCGGTTAAGGATCAATAACCCCAATTTTATTATATTAAAATTATGGGTCGTCACACATCTAGTCATCATTGATTAACTCGCTAAGCTAAATACTACCACTAGAGAAATAATAAAAACAATTTACCTCAATAAAACTAAAGGGAACAATATTTCTATAGTATAGTATTATTATAGAAAAAAATATTACTTTTAAAAATTAGCTACATGTAAACTCGCAGGATCATGGACGTCCTACTCTTACCAGTTCGACAAACACCTAGGTTGTGGGCCCCACCACAAAGTATTTGTGTTTGTGCTAAAAAGAGTGGGCATCTATGGCTAGCACACCCCTTAGTTTTATTGAGGGATAATATTTAATTACTAATCTAATGTTACTATTTCGCGCACCAAATATTCTTATTATGAAATATTATTTAAGCCATAAAAAATCAATTTAGCAAGAATAAAGTTTCAGTGAAAAATTTGAGTACCCAATCAAAATGGTGAGACTTACTGCAAGTGAAACCGAAAGAAAGGTTTTCATGGAATTAATTATCCGTTTTAGAAGTTGTGGATTATGCATCGTAGTTTAAATATAGTTTTAATGGAGTAATTAACTACATTAGCGAAGCAATCTAGTTTAGAAATCATAAAAAATCATAGTATTAATAAAACAAGATAAGAAAAGAATTAAACTACTTGATAAAACTTACCGTTAATGAAGACGAGAGCAAAGGGCATTCATCGACAGCAACACAGGAAAAAGCAGAAGGGCAACCAAGGGCAATGTGAGGCCTAGGGTAAGTGGCCCTTTTGCAGAAGTCGTTGTTCACGCCCCTTTCCATATAACTCACAAGGTGTAGACATAAAAATAAAAAAATTAGCAAGAACAAAATTTCAATGAAAAATTTGAGTACCCAATCAAAACGGTGAGACTTACTGCATGTAAAGCCGATAGCAAGATGAAACATGGAATTAATTGTCTTTTTTAAAAGTTGTTGATTCTGCATCGTAGCTTTCACACAGTTTAATGATGTAATTCACTAGTTTAGCGAAGAAATCTATTTTAAAAATTAGAAAAACAAATTCATGTTATTAACAAAACAAGATAAGAAAGGAATTAAACAAAAAGATCAAACTTACCGTTAATGTAGCCGAGAGCAAAGTGCATCGATCGACAGCAACACAGGCAAAAGCAGAAGAACAACCGAGAGCAATGTGATATCTAGGGTAAGTGACCTTTTGCAGAAGTCGTCATTCACGCCCCATTCAATATAGCTCACAAGGTGTAGTTGTACATAAAAAAAATATCAAAATAAAAGTTTCTACATCAAAATTTTTAAAGAAAATAAAGAATATAAAATTTAATACCTAAAAGTACAAGAACTAAGAAGAGGATTGGATTTGGATCGAGTCTTTAGAAGGGAATTTCCCTGAACCAAGACATCTTGTGACGCCCCGAACCCATGCCTAAGGAATAATGATCCGAGACGCGTGCCCGTTCGTCATAACCACGCATGCGGAAGACTTTACCCGTGAAAATATGTGAATTTTTAACTTTTCTTATGAGCTTATATAAGCAATAACAACCGGTCATCACAATAACCCATCATCAGCAAATGCATTGCCTCACTAGGTATAGTAGTCTTTGCTTTTTGCGCCACAATTACGCCGGTACACTTCCTAAAATTTATCAAGCGTAGCTTTTTTCCAATCGAGTACCGCTTCAGAATTTGAAGACATAAAATGAGGGGTGAACTATAGAGCCCAACAAATTCCGCAGCCATCTAGACTATTTTCCACAGAATAATACATATCAAAATGATATAATAATACTGATCAATTTCTATATTACAATAGTAAATAATATCGTAAATCGTGTTCCGAGGTCACCCTGATCAATTTCACTTTAACCGAGGTTCCCAACCTCATACTATTTCCCATCCATCAATTTCATCCAATATCAACAGTGTTCACAACACCAGGTTACTGTTCCAAATAACCGCTCTCTCTATTCTTGAGTCTACAGACTCTATCGACCAGGCCTTCACCCGCATACAACCTCTATCCCTGAGTTCATCGACTCAGCTATCAATCGATCAGGCTCATGCCCATTCAAATCATACCTTGAGTCTTTAGACTCAATACAAGATCATACAACAATCTAACTCAACCACTGTGAGAACTTTGTCCTCGCGACATCTCTATCAGATAATACACCATCGCCTCCCCTGACCTAGTTAAAGAGGATCTATGGATATCATTTCACCCACTCCCGACTATCAGTCACAAAGGATTAAACTACACCACCACTCCTGACCTAGTCAAAGAGGATCTATGGATATAAATCCACCCACTCCCAACAATCAGTCACAGATGACCACACAATGCCACCACTCCAGACCTAGCCAAAGAGAATATATAGATAACACTCCATCCACTTTCGATGATTAGTCACGTACTTAGTCAAAGGGGATCTATGGATAGTATTCCACCAATCCCGATTATCAGTCACGTACCTCGGCAAAGAGGATCTATGGATATTACTCCACCCACTCCCAACTATTAGTCACAGAGGACTAACAACCGACCACTCCTGACCTAGCCAAAGAAGATCTATGGATATAAATTCACCCACTCCCGACTATCAATCACGGAAGACCACACAATGACAGACACCACTCCAGACCTAGTCAAAGAGGATCTATAGATAACACTCCACCCACTACCGACGATCGGTCACGTACCTAGTCAAAGAGGATCTATGGATAGTATTCCACCCACTCCCGACTATCAGTCACGTACCTCGTCAAAGTGGATCTATGGATATTACTCCAACCACTCCCGACTATCAATCCCAAAGGACTAACAACACACCACTCCTAACCTAGTCAAAGAGGATCTATAGATATAAATCCACCCACTCCCGACTATCAGTCACGGAGGACCACACAATGCCACCACTCCAGGCCTAGTCAAAGAGAAAGGATATATGGATAACACTTCACCCACTCCAGACGATCAGTCACGTACCTAGTCAAAGAGAATCTATGGATAGAATTTCACCCTCTCCCGACCATTAGTTATATACCTCGTCAAAGAGGATCTATGGATATTACTCCACCCACTCCCGACTATCCGTCACGGAGGACTAACAATACACCACTCCAGACCTAGTAAAAGAGGATCTATGGATATAAATCAACCCACTCCCTACTATCAGTCACTGAGGACTAACAACACACCACTCCTAACCTAGTCAAAGAGGATCTATGGATATAAATTCACCAACTCCCGTCTATCAATCACGGAGGACTAACAACACACCACTCCTGACCTAGTCAAAGAGGATCTATGGATATAAATCCACTCACTCCCAACTATCAGTCACGAAGGACTAACGACTAACATCTGATACTGATTAGAGTTTCTAACCGTAGTAAATCTTCAATTATCCTAAGCCTCGCGTGGATAACTGAACCAATTGGGCCTCGCACCCGAAGACCAAGTCCAGAAGTATATCGTTCCGCTAGGGAATATGATCTGGCCGATGAACCCTTTCATCGCCTCATAAATGTTTCATTAACGTCACATCACACAAAGACTGTTCTAAGGTGGAACTTTCCCAGGCCGATGGACCCTACCATCGCCATAACATTACATCATGTCATGGTTGTTCCGATAGGGAAAATATCCGAGCCGATGCATCCATCCAATGCCCAACAAATAACAAATTACATCATATCATAGCAAGTCGTTCCCATGGGCGACATATTTTGGCCAATAGATCTATCCATTGCCATAACAAGCATCCAAACACATCACATTTCACGTATGGAATCCCAAATTAGGCTTCCGGGTACAAGCATCGTCACACCCTATGATCAATTGACGAGGGTCTAGAAATCCCCCAGGTCTTCTGACATGCTTACGATCGATCGTCAAAACACCAGACAATTGATCGCCCACGGCTTTTGCATGTAGTGAGATCGATCGTCCAAACCGACGATTGATCGCCCAAGCTATTCGAACATAAAATTCCAAGCTTTTCAGCCCGGAATTGAGGGCTACCTCCCTCTCGCTCCATTCTAATCCCATCCCCATCCATTCCATTCTTATTCACGTATTTCCATTGGGACAGGCTGAAAATACTGAGGACCTACTAAATGTCCAATCCCACGTATTTCCTGGGTTTTTGAACACCGATTGCTCTGCGGCAACGCGAATCCATGTATGACGCCAACACGACAAATAATTGTCCCGATAGTCGACTGACACGCTATGTGCAATTTTCAAAGAAAAATACTGAATTTTATCGGTATAAACCCAGTCCCACACAAAAACCCAATTCCCACAATTTAATAAATTTTTGTACAATTCAACCAGGTTAAGGATTAATAACCCCAATTTTATTATATTAAAATTATGGGTCGTCACACATCTAGTCACCATTGATTAACTCGCTAAGCTAAATACTACCATTAGATAAATAATGAAAATAATATACCTAAATAAAACTAAAGGATTAGCGGCATGTATTCTCGCAGGGTCGTGGACATCTCTCTTACCAGTTCAATAAACACTTAGGTTGTGGGCCCCACCACAAAGTATTTGTGCTTGTGCTAAAAAGAGTGGGCGTCTATAACAAGCACTCCCCTTAGTTTTATTCAGGTATATTATTTTAATTATTTATCTAGTGTTAGTATTTAGCGCACTGAATATTCTTATTATGTAAGATTATTTAAGCTATAAAAAATAAGATTAGCAAGAATATATTTTCAATAAAAAAATTTAAGTACTCAATCAAAATGGTGAGACTTAACGCAAGTAAAGCCGAAAGTAAGGTGACACAAGGAATTAATTGTCCGTTTTAGAATTTGTTAATTATGCATCATAGTTTCTATATAGTTTTAATGGTGTAATTAACAACTTTACCGAAGAAACCTGCTTTAGAAATAATAAAAAATCATATGATTAACTAAACAAGATAAGAAAAGAAATAATTGTTTTGATAGAACTTACCGTTAATGAAGCCAACAGCAAAGGGCATTGATTGATAACAACACAGGCAAAAGCAGAAGGGCAACAGAGAGCAATGTGAGGCATAGGGTAAGGTAAGTGGCCCTTTTGCAGAAGTCGTCGTTCACGTTCCATTCCATATAGCTCACAAGGTGTAGTTGTACATGAAAAAATATCAAAATATCGGTTTCCACATCAAAAATTTTGAAGAAATAAAGAATATAAAATACAATACTTAAAAGTACAAGAACTAAGAAGAGGATTCTATTTGCATCGAGTCTTTAGAAGGGAATTTCCCTCACCATTGATTAACTCGCAAAGCTAATTACTACCACTAAATAAATAATAAAAATAATATACCTCAATAAAACTAAAGAGAACAATATTTCTATAGTATAGTATTATTATAGAAGAAATATTACTTTTACAAATTAGCTATATGTAGACTCGCAGGGTCGTGGATGTCCTACTCTTACCAATTCGACAAACACCTAGGTTGTGAGCCTCACCACAAAGTATTTGTGCTTGTGCTAAAAAGAATGGACGTCTATGGCTAGCACTCCCCTTAGTTTTATTGAGGTATAATATTTAATTACTTATCTAATGTTAGTATTTAGCATACTGAATATTCTTATTATGAAAGATTAAGTCATAAAAAATCGGATTAGCAAGAATAATTTTTCAAAGAAAAATTTGAGTACCCAATCAAAATGGTGAGACTTACCGCAAGTGATGCCGAAAGCAAGGTTTTCATTGAATTAATTATCCATTTTAGAAGTTGTTGATTGAGCATCGTAGTTTTAATACAGTTTTAATGGAGTAATTAACTACATTAGCGAAGCAATCTACTTTAGAAATCAGAAAAAATCATAGTATTAACAAAACAACATAAGAAAAGAATTAAAAGACTTGATAAAACTGACCGTTAAAGAAGCCGAGAGCAAACAAAGGGCATTCATTGACAGCAACACAGGCAAAAGCAGAAGGGCAACCAAGGTGTAGACATGAAAAAAAGATTAGCAAGAATAAAATTTCAATGATGACTTACTGCGAGTAAAGCTGATAGCAAGATGAAATATGGAATTAATTTTCCTTTTTAAAAAGTTGTTAATTTGCATCGTAGTTTTCATATAGTTTAATGATGTAATTAACTACTTTAGCGAAGAAATCTACTGTAGAAATCAGGAAAAAAAAAATCATATTATTAACAAAACAAGATAAGAAAACAATTAAACGAAATGATAAAACTTACCGTTAATGAAGGTGAGAGCAAAGAGCATTCATCGACAACAACACGGGCAAAAGCAGAAGGGCAATCGAGAGCAAGGTGAGGCCTAGGGTAAGTGGCCTTTTTCCAGATGTCCTCGTTCACGCCCCCGTTCAATATAGCTCACAAAGTGTAGTTGTACATGAAAAAAAGATCAAAATATCATTTTCTACATCAAATTTTTTAAAGAAATAGAGAATATAAAATATAATACCTAAAAGTATAACTAAGACAAGGATTGCATTTGGATCGAGTCTTTGAAAAAAATTTCCCTAAAGCAAGACACCTAAGTCACCATTGATTAACTCGCTAAGCTAAATACTAACACTAGATAAATAATACAAATAATTTATCCCAATAAAACTAAAGGGAGCAATATTTTTATAGTATAGTATTATTACATAAAAAAATCTTACTTTTAGGATTTTAGCTAGATTCGCAGGGTCGTGGACGTCCCACTCTTACCAGTTCGACAAACATCTACGTTGTGGGCACCACCACAGAGTATTTGTACTTGTGCTAAAAAGAGTGTGTCTATGGCTATCACTCCCCTAAGTTTTATTGAGGTATATTATTTTATTTATCTAGTATTGTATTTAGCACACTGAATATTCTTATTATGTAAGATTATTTAAGCAATAAAAAATCAAATTAGCAAAAATAAAATTTCAATGAAAAGTTTGAGTACCCAATCAAAATGGTGAGACGTAATGCAAGAGAATCCGAAACTATGGTGAAACATGGAATTAATTGTTCGTTTTAGAAGTTGGATGGGGTTTCCATATAGTTTTAATGGTGTAATTAACTACTTTACCGAAGAAATCCACTTTAGAAATAAATAAATAAATAATCATATTATTAAAAAATCAAGATAAGAAAAGAATTAAACAAAATGATAAAACATACCAATAATGAAGCCGAGAGCAAAGGGCATCCATCGACAGCAACACCGGCAAAAGCAAAAGGGCAGCCGAGAGCAAGCTGAGGCCTAAGGTAGTTGTGGCCCTTTTGCAGAAGTCGTCGTTCACACCCTGTTCCATATAGCTCACAAGGTGAGGTTGTACATGAAAAAAAAATTAAAATATCATATTCTGCATCTAAAAAATTTCAAGAAATAAATAATATAAAAAAATCATATCTAAAACTACAAGAACTACGAAGAGGATTGTATTTGGCTCGAGTCACTAGAAGGGAATTTACCTTCAGCAGGACATCTAGTCGTCATTGATTCACTCGCTAAGCTAAACACTAACACTAGATAAATAATAAAAATAATATACTTCATAGATGTCTTCTCTTTTTAGCACAAACACAAATACTTTGCGGTGGGACACACAACCTAGGTGTTTGTCAAACTAGTAAGAGTGGGATGTCCACGGCCCTGTGACTACACACATCTAAATCCTAAAAGTGATACTTTCTCTATAATTATACTAAACTATTAAAATATTAGATTATTAACTCTATAACGATACCATTAACTTAGATAAAGTAGCACTGAAAATTCTTATTATGTAAGATTATTTAAGCAAAAAAAAAAAAAGATTAGCAACAATAAAATTTCAACGAAAAATTTGAGTACCGAATCAAAACGGTGAGACGTAACGCAAGTGAAGCCGAAACCAAGGTGAAATATAGAATTAATTGTTCGTTTTAGAAGTTGTTAATTCTCCATCGTGGTTTCCATATAGTTTTAACAGTGTAATTAACTACTTTACGGAAGAAATCTACTTTAGAAATTTAAAAAAATCATATTATTTTTAAAAAAATAAGAAAAGAATTAGACAAAATGATAAAACATACCGTTAGTGAAGCCGAGAACAAAGGGTATTCATCAACAGCACCACAGCCAAAAGAAGAAGGGCAGCCGAGAGCAAGCTGAGGCTTAGGGTAAGTGACCCTTTTGCAGAAGTCGTCGTTCACACCCCTTTCCATATAGCGCACAAGATGTAGTTGTACATGAAAAAAAATTCAAAATATCAGTTTGTACATCAAAATTTTTTGAAGAAATAAATAATATAAAAAAATAATACCTACATGTACAAGAATTAAGAAGAGGATTGTATTTAGATCGAGTCCCTCAGAAGGGAATTTCCCTCAACCAAGACATCTAGAGATCATTGATTAACTCACAAAGCTAAATACTAACACTGGATAAATAATATACCTAAATAAAACTAAGGGAAGTGTTAGCCATAGACGTCTTCTCTTTTTAGCACAAGCACAAATACTTTGCGGTGGGGCCCACAACCTAGGTGTTTGTCGAATTGGTAAGAGTGGAACATTCATGGCCATGTGAGTCTACACGCATCTAAATCCTAAAAGTGATATTTTTTCTATAATAATACTAATCTATTAAAATATTAGATTATCAACTCTATAACGATACCATTAACTTAGATAAAGTAGCACTAGTTCGTGGGCCTTTCCCCAAGTGGGAGGTCTTGGGTTCCATTTCTCACTCCCCCATTAGGGCCAGCCCCGCACGGGTTTACCCGGACTTACCTAGTGTGGCGGGTTGTGGACTCACATTGCACCCTCAGGGATTAGTTCAAACCTAAAGTGTTGGGGACATCCCGAGTTCCAAAAAATAACATTATTTAAGTCATAAAAAATCATATTAGCACGAATAAAATTTCAATGAAAAATCTGAGTACCCAATCATAATGATGAGACTTACCGTGAGCCGATAGCAAGGTGAAACAAGTAATTAATTGTCCTTTTCAGAAGTTGTTCATTCTGCATCGTAGTTTTTATATAGTTTTAATGGTGTAATTAACTACTTTAGCAAAAAAATCTACTTTAAAAATCATTAAAAAATCATGTTATTAACAAAAAGAAGTTAAGAAAAGAATTAAACAAAATGATAAAACCTACCGTTAATGAAAGCGAGAGCAAAGGGAATTCATCGACAACAACACAGGCAAAAGCAGAAGGGCAGTCGAGAGCAAGTTGAGGCTTAGGGTAAGTGGCCCTTTTGCAAAAGTCATCTTCACGCCCCATTCCATATAGCACACAAGGTGTAGTTGTACATAAAAAATATCAAAATATAAGTTTCTACATCAAAATTTTTGAAGAAATAAAGAATATAAAATATAATACCCAAAAGTACAACAACTAAGAAGAGGATTGTATTTGGATCGAATCTTAAGAAGAGAATTTCCCTCAAGCAAGACATCTAGTTACCATTGATTAACTCGCTAAGCTAAATACTAACACTAGATAAATAATAAAAATAAATTAAATAATATACCTCAGTAAAACTAAAGGGAGCAATATTTTTATAGTATAGTATTATTATAAAAAAAATATTAATTTTAAGATTGAGCTAGACTCGCAGGGTTATGGACGTCCCACTCTTAAAAGTTCGACAAACACCTAAGATGTGGGCCCCACCACAAAGTATTTGTGCTTGTGCTAAAGAGAGTGGGCGTCTATGGTTAGAACTCTCCTTAGTTTTATTGAGGTATAATATTTTAATTATTTATCCAATGTTAGTATTTAACACACTGAATATTCTTATTATGGTAATTGGAGAATTAAGTATTCTTATTAGTATTTTTTTTTGATCGATAGTATTCTTATTAGTATTGGAGACGTGTATGACGAAACTGGTAATTGGAGAATGTAAAAGAGATCCATTTTAACAAATATTCTAAAGCACATGTGCCAATTAGGACACATAAATTGCACCACTTGGGACATTGCCAGTTGCACGTGGACACGAGTAAGACGAAAATACCACTTGGAGAATGAAATCGACGAGAAGTTTGAACATAAGAGAATGGGAAGGGAAATAAATGCAAAAGAAATCCTACAAAATATATAAAGGGAGTTTAAAATGGGACATGAGGACAATAAATGCAAAAGAAGTCCAACCAAATATATAAAATTGGTTCTCAAATTGCAAAATGTATAAAAATAAAGAAAAGCTGCAGTTAATCCTAATTCTAAATTGAGCACCAATTATCATCCAACAAAATTAGTAAGTCATAACCGTGCCGATTGAGTATTGTATTTATGACTCGACACATCAAATGCTACACCACACTTGCAACAAAAACAGGCTTTAGTTTCGTCAGGATAATGCATTAAAAGTTTTAAATTTCCCATCTTTAATCATTTTAGAGCTTACATTACTCGTGTACAATGAACTCATATAGTCATATGTACTAAGTTTTGGGGGCGTTGTATTTTCCATATTCATACGTATATTTTTGTTATTGTTAAGTGATGCTAGCCTCCAAACTCTTCACAATTAATCATGACGATCTTGTATCTTAAGTGTGACAAGTGAGACCAAGATAAGTATTTATTATCCTAATAGAGAATGATTACCTCATTAAAAAATAAATATTAATATTTCAAAGCAATAAAGCAAGCTTATATAAATTTTGTAACAAACAATCAATGAAAGCTAATATAGGATATAGAAGCCAATTTTTAAAGTCTGAGAGAAACAGAGTGAGAACATACCTTTTGTGAATGTGTTCCTCAAGAACTAATATGGGCTGGCCTTTGGGTTCAACCAAAATATAAGTCAAAACCTACAAAAACAAATGAAAAAAAGAACATAGAATCTCAATAGGTGGGCTGGTCTGTGGGTTCAACCAAACAACAAGTCAAAAAAACAAATGAAAAAAAGAACATAAAATCTCCGCACCAATTATTTCCTAACACAAACTTGAAAAATAAAATTTGCATCCCATCAATCTGTATGTTCACTTTCTCTCTTGCTTTGATAGTGAACTTAGACAGATTTGGGCGGACAGTTCTACAAATTGTCGGGTAAACTTAGCCCTCGATACTAAGCTGACTCGTTTCTGGAATTATAAATAGGATCATCAAAAAAAATCCCATTTCAGAGCTACATATTTTCAGCCACATTAACCAAAAAAACAAAACAGAAGCTAAAGAAAAACAATCGAAATATGGTTCAAACAGACTCTGCGCTCTCTTGGGCAGTCACTTGTATAATCAAATTAAGTCTCCACCAAATAAGCCCCTTTAAAGAAGAACAGTTGAAAACAGGAGTACCGGTAAAGGCCATATCAGATTGGACAAATAAAAATGATGTAAAATCCTGAAATCAATTCCCTAGCTTCATTTAATTCAAGACCATTAAATATGTAAACTTATAAAGTAATATGGAGTGAAACTAAAAATATTTTTGGCTTAGCTCAAGCCATTCATGAGGGTCACAACTCACACCACAGTTGTCATAAAATTACCATCTGAGGGGCAAGTGTGATGGCAGAGGGAGTTGGCCTAGAACTCCCCACAAAAAACAGAACCTTATCAACCATTAGCCACAGAATTGCATAATCTTGAACACATAATGAGTTATTATTCCTTCATTTTAATATAAATAGTGATAACAGTGAAGAAAGAACAAAAGAATACAATCTCCAGAGCTACCAGGACATGTAAATAGTAACAACATACAAAATAGCATCACATGTATTACAATTAAACATCAAACAAAATCAGCCGCAGAAAGTGACAAGGGCATCCAAATTTTAATTTGACTTTAAACATGTTGTAAGCAAGAAAAGGATAAACCTTAATGGCTTTGAACACAGGGTGAAGCAACCCAAGCTCACCCTAGACCTCAAGAAGTTGCTTCCTAATTCCAAGTTTTTTTACACTCCTTGTAAGCAAGCGACTGGCGGGTGAACTTGTATATATCTGTTATTTGGTTATTCTCAAAATTAAAAGCATGGTCCATCTACTTCAAACATCACTTAATAGGGTAATCAAGAGGTAGGTAAGTTTTCATAACACTTCAAAAACCAAAAACAACCATGACCACTTTTGCCTTTCAAATTTCACAAGTTTTACACCCAAAGGAAAAAAAATCATTCTCATGCATTTCTTACATCCTCTGTTTCAATCCAAGTAAGATCCATCTAATCATCAATTCAAGTAGTAGTGATTGATGGGTAAACACAGATTACCATTATCATGAGGTCGAATCCATACTCATCTTCCTCTTCTTCTGCCTTTGAAGTTCGAAGGGACCGGATTCAGCCCAGAAAATCTCAATTCTTTCATCTTCAATCGAACCAGAAAAATACATAGAGAACCCTAACACAAAAACCTTAGATTTTTTCATTGTCGTGGAGAGCGTCCGCCAGAGACTATGGCAAGAACTCTTTGTTCTGACTCCCTCTAGCTTTAGGCCTTGTACATCTCTTACTTTACAACTGGGGAATAAGTTGCTGCCCTTGGCTAGATCTCTTTGTTCCTAATTCATTTGGCATTCAGCTTCGCAAGGAAAGAAGCGTTTTAACTTGAGATGGGACATTGTGGGAAATAAGCAAAAAGACCTAAGAACAAAATTTTGAAATACCCCTTGACTTTCTCTCTTTTATATAAAGGGTCATAGAAACCCATTGATGCCTGATCATCCTAAGTCATCCCATCAAGTGTTTATATGTCTCAAACCCTCAACAGGCCATATGGTTAGCCATGAGGGGATCCTCTCAAGTCCACATCATCTTTCTGAGTCACCTCATAAGATAAGATTTATGTGATAATTGATCTAGTTTTCATGCTAGACTGTACGAGTAGGCAAGCGTTGGCTAGAGTTCACCAATGTGCTGCAACAAAACCCGGTTGAAGTGACAAGTAGGCAAGCGTCGGCTAGAGTATTCATGGAAGCGATGGGCGACGTTGACGCTTGGTTGTAGTGAGTAGGCAAGGGTTCTCATGCTAGACTGTACGAGTGCAAGTAAAAAAGCTAGTTTAAGAGAGTAAGATTTGTCTCCCACTTGGACTATGGGGGCTTTGGCAGGTAAGAAGTTGGAGTTCGTGGATGCAATGAAAATAATGATAATTAATATAATGTGTCTGCAGGAAACTAAGTGAAACGAGGATAAAGCTATGGAGATAGCTAATAGCCTACTAGGTACTTTGCAAGTTTTTTCATTGGATAATATGCATTTTCTTTTGAGAACTCGATATATGGTGCTTTTCATCTTTTGGGTTGCAATTGCCTTACGACTTCCAATGCAGCAAAATGAATGATTTCAAGTCTCATAAAAAATTATAAGACTTGAAATCTCATGATGGTAAGAATTAATCTTGTTTAAAAACCTTGACAAAATGACTCATAATTCATAACAACTACCATCACAAAGTGCAAAGTGCCAATATTTATAAGTCTCTGCAAAAGAACGGCCCCTAAGAGAAAAGAGGTCCTACTAATAAGACTTGGCAAAGACCTAGAAGGAAAACGATGAAAAATATAACAATGCTAAAGATGAGCTAAGAAAGGAACTTTCAACTCCACCTCATGTTGTTAGAAAGCTCTATCCAAAATCTGAGACTCTGGATTCAATAAAACTGGTTTCCAGATCAGCCGTGACAGCATCCCTTCTACTTTTGATCAACTGGCAAGAGAAAATATTGCACCTCGACCTCTTAAAGGTAAGCACTTGTCTAAATCTATTGAAGGCAGGGAAGCATTTATCTTAATAACTGTGAGAAAATAATATTTTGCCATCGCTGGCACCCAAAATAAAACAAGAGGCAAACTCCAAGAACACCAACTTTATGACCAGCAGGAATAGAAGCCCTCACAATAAAGGAAGATTTGAAGTTGGGAGAATATTTATCGGTTTCTGCTCCCTAGAAGCTTGTCTTTATGATTGACGAATAGATACAGGTTTCCCAACTATCCTTCCATGTTGTTTGGACATCCAGCTTTGTTCATTTGTGAGTTAGTTCTTTTGTATTCTTTATGGTCAGAGGTTGGCTACGAGCTTGCACATTTGTTTGTTTGTTTGTTTGTCATTTTCTATATTATTTAACAATTGTTTCTACCAGAAAGAGATCGAAGGGCTTCTTGTACTGCAAAGCAAGTAGCTTGTATTGTGTGGTCATGGATGGAAAGGGTGTACAACAAAGTGTGTATAAGCATCTGGTTCAAAAACCAAGCCAACTCCTTGTTTGTTTCCATAATAAAGTTAGATTTTTTCTTTTTCCCTTCTATTTTTTATTAACATTTTCTTTCCGTTCATATATATATATATATATATATATATATGATCCTTTGGAGGTGTTAGGTGTTTTGTGTGTGGTGGAGAGGTTGTTTTGCAGCTTCAGTTTTGGTAGGTAACTGCAGTTTGTCACTGTTTGAAAGATGATGAGTGTGGTTTTAGAGTTTTTTCACAGTTTGGAGTTGCTCCAGTGAAATGTGAGGGCAATTTCAGTATTCAACTACACTTTCTCTAATCTTGAAGAAGTCAGACAATCCAAATTCATTCCCACCACAGTTAACCCAAACACTGAATAGGGCAATGAAGCATCAAAACTTGAATATTTTGTAAAGGTGCGCGCCTCCTTAAAATCATAGGATAGAAATGTATCCCTCTTACCAACAACACCATCTTGCTTAGGCTTTGTTGCAGGAGGCAACTTGGGAAGTACCCAAGCTGGTGAGCAATCAAGCCATAACCCTTCACAAGTATCCGTGTGTTTGAAGTCTGGAGATCTTTTATTGAACTAAAAAATACAAACCACACATATATCAATAAGGAACAGAGAATAATGAATATTATTACCATGGGATTAGATGATAAATATACATTGTAAAGACTAAAGAGATATCAAAATTATATGGGTACCTTACTCGATCTATTATCCCACCTTCTATCTTGGTTTTCCACCAAGTTCTTCCACAATCCTTCCCATGATTTCAGTCAAAGATAGAAAAAGTTAGTTTGAGCAGAAAATGTCAAATAAGCACAGAATTTCTGTTTAACTATACGTCCCACGGATGTCTACATAGGGAAAAGTTGAAGGTGGAGAGCCCAAACAGGACTGAGAGAAGAATATTACCAGCACTCAATCAATGTCATGAGATAATTTCAATATGTTTTCAATTATTATTATCATAAGCCCTATCCATTAAAACTATTATCAGAAAGAATGAGGTACAATAAAAAGAATAAGATTTGTGCAAAGACCGTACTTACATAAGCTACACAAACACTTCGATATGGCGCCTACTTACCCAGGGAATATTCATATCCCACCTCAGTCTTACAAAGAACACCTTGATATTTGCAACTCCTACCCTTACATGATGTGCACAATGTCTTATACTTTCAGAGTTTCAGCAAGAAGCCTAGAGTTTGTTCCTACCCCTATTGTCTCTTCATGCTGTCCACAACGATCCATATTCCAAGCAAAGAGGCCAAAGTCATTTTTACACAAACCGCAAGGTTCTTGCCTTGTCTACAAAAAGTTCTGAACTGATCTCTGTCCAATGGATCATAAGCTGTTTAAAGACATTGAACCCAATTCCAGATTTCATATTAGAAATTGAAGTTAAGATTGATTGATTGATCCTCGAATGATCACACAAGACTGAACAAGTTATCACAACAATACGTCCAACTAAATCCAATAGCACAAGATCAAGGATCTCTCTAATCTGAGAATCTGCATGCTAGAAGCCTTTATCAGACCATAGAAAACAATAGAAAAGATGGGAAACAAGAGGGCTTGATTGGAGATCAGATTCTTATCCCTTGTTAGACGAGCTAAGCCATGGGCTCATATTGACTGCTAAATGAGCTTCGTTTTAGCTCTGGTGTGGGCTATCACTGTTTCCTAGAATTGGATTATATGGTGTCTTCAAAGAACAAGGGTCTCTTTCTTATAGAAGTCCTCTGCATGTAAGTGCCCTTGGATTAATGATGAGTCTAACATGGGGTTCCTTGCACCTACTCAGGTGGGAACCACTATCAACAGAATAGACCCTAGAGACTCCACAAGAATGGAAAGTGAAACTGAGCCTCAACTGCCTTTGCGATCACACTCCAGCATACGTGTGCACCATATATGAAAAACCTCACACATTTATTTCCCAAGTTGTGTGTCACTAAAATAGGCTTGGGAAGGTTGAGTAACACAAAACTTGTGTTGTCATTCTAGCCTATCAGAATCATTATATATATAAACGAAAAGAACGAAAGTATAAGAAGTGGGATCACAAGAATGTGAACCTAAAGAAAGCACTCCTCCTCTAGGAAAAGTGAATTAGAGATTGTCAAGAGAAGGCTAGCACATCACAAGAGATGACGCAGACCCATATCCAATTTCTCCACTTAAAATAACCAGTTGAGCTTCCATTGACTAGAATGGAGGAAATTGACGAATAACAAATTCTCATCCAATATCTCCAATTGATTTCGAAGCCCATTCTACGCATAATGTAGTCAAGGAAGTCCTAATTCAGATTGTCATAACCTTTCTCTGTATTAATTTTACAAACAACACCTAGGGATCCTAATTTTTTTATTTCATCGACACATTTATTAGGTATCAATAAAATTTTAAGGATCTGTCTCCTGCTCAAAAACACACCCTAAAGAGGGAAACTATGAAAGACATAACTAGATTGAGTATGGAAGTTAATATTTTGGCCAATAGTTTATAAACGCTCCCCATCAAACTTATCAGACGAAAGTCTTTGAGATCATAAGAACCTTCCTTTTGTGGCAACAAGCCTATAAATTTGCCATTAAGCCCATCATCGAATTTACCTAATACATGAAACTCATTGATTACCTTGACTAGATCTGGCCCACAATGACCCAACACCTCTTAAGGAATTCTATGGAAAACCATTAGGGCCCATGCTTTATCCCCTTCCATTCCCCTAATAGCATTCAATAACTCATCCCCCTAGAATGGCTTCTCCAAATTGTTACTTTACTCTTCTAAAATAACATCAAATATCCTACCGAGACTTTTTTTTTTTTTGATCGGTAAATAAAATTTTATAAATAGGAGAAAGGAAGTACAAGTATATGCTAAAAATGGACAAAAACCTAGGAAAAGTTTACAAGTGCATAAACTCAACCAAGGTCACTCCTTAACCCCCAAATACACTACCTCAACCTAACACCACTCTCAAAGCTTCAACATCAAAGTTTACACCCGCCCACTCCAGCACCACCATACGGATCTGATCACAAAGACGTTCCACTGAAGATGATGAATCCTCAAAAACCTTGAGATTCCTTTCCTTCCAAACCATCCATGAAATTGCCCCCGGGAGCACTGCCCAAATCACCTCTTTGACACCATCCACAGTCATCTTTGGCCAACTAGATAAGAAGTTAAGAAAGGAGGAGAGAAAGACCCAATCTACCCAAACACAATAAGGCAGTGTAGCAAGAGATGGTCCACAAATTCTTCCGCTTGAAAGCACAAGTAACATCGGTTAGCCATTCACCACCCTATACTTTGTAAATGGTCACATATTAGAATTTTATCCAATGCTGCATTCCAAAGGAAAAAAAATACCTTAGAGAGAATGTCGGGATTCCACACAATCCTATAAGGAAACGACCCAGATAGGATGAGATACAAAGACTGAAAAATGGATCTCACTGAAAACCGACCATGGTTGCCTTTTGACCAAATCCTGATGTCCCTAATATTCGCACAAGGGGATACCAAAGCAACCCTCTCCAACAACCAGGACATATCCTCAATTTCCCAGTCATTCAGGTCCTTACGCAGACTCGGACACCACACCACCCCCTCTCCTATCCTCACATACATATCCCTAACTAAGGCCTTCCGGTTGCTAACATGAATAGGTTTCCAAAGTCATCCTTCAACCTGGTGTTCCCACACCACACATCCTGCCAAAACCTAACCTCAATCTCCCTCCTGACTCTAAACCTGTTGTACGGCACAACTAAATTTGCAGTGGCCATAATACCCTTCCAAAGACTCTGACCGTGAGTACCCCTCACCTCTCGCGGCACCCAACACGTCGATTCCTCATACTTGGCTATGATCACCTCTCTCCACAAACTATCTCTCCTCCCCAAAGCATCAAATAAATTTCCCTAACAACGCCTTATTCACTTGCACTAGGGGCTTAATGTTTAAGCCCCCACTATCTGTGGGCTACACAATTGACTCCAGGCCACTAAATGATACTTAAATTTGTCCCCCTGACCATTCCACAGGAACTCCCTTTGGATTCTTTCAACACAGAGTGCGGGATTGTAAGAGTCGACATAAAATACGTTGGCATGCTACTTAAGGTGCTACGAATCTGGGTCAACTTTCCTCCTTTAGATCAGCAAGAAGATTTCCACCCAGATAGACGTTTGGCAACCCGATCCAATACTGCGGTCCAAACAGTAGTATCTTTGAAATTTGCACCCAGCGGCATTCCTAAATAAACCGACGGAAGAGATCCCACAGCACAGCCCAGGCAAATTGCTAGCATTCCTAAGTCTGGAACCGCCCCAACTTTCACGATTTCTGACTTTCCCAAGTTAACACTCGTAAACCGGATACTACTTCAAAACACCTAATGTGACGCCCCGAACCCGCGCCTAGGGAATCAAGTTCCGAGACGCGCGTCCGTTCGTCAAATCACGCAAGCGGAAGACTTTACCCGCGAAAATGCGGGAAATTTAAACATTTATCAGATGCTTCCAAAAAGCAAATAACACATGTCATCACAATAGTCATCATACAAACCATATACCTGTATTATTTACATCAAGTCTGTACAAAAGTAGAGACCTCTATCACGCCGGGTACAGTTTGTACAAGTTTCCAAAATGTCCAATTGGACTTTTCACTTACTAGTCAGCAGCTTCGAGATTTGCTGACATAAAAAGTCAGTGAGCTATGAAGCCCAATAAAACCACAATCCTTCTAAACTATTTTCAACATAATAACACGCATCAATAATGATATAATAAACAGTTCAATTTGCATGTTACAATAAAATAGAACAATATATATTAAACTGTGACCCAAGGTCACTTAGGGTTACGTCACCCTAACTGAGGTTCCTGACCTCACATTACTTTCCAATTATGGGGTTCAGTTATGAATGTATTATATTACCAAGTTATCAGTTCAATCATCAATCATATTTCATTTCGAGTCCTGAGACTATTAATTGGCCACAGCCCACAAATGTTCAGCTTAAAGTCTCTAAATCATAACCATAATACATTGAGTCATTTAGACTCACACACGTTGTTCCGGCTTTCACCCGAACACGACCAAACCTTGGGTATACCAACCCAACTCACCTGGAATCCGACGATTCCATACCGAACTATGAGTCCACAAACTCAGACAAATACACCAACCCTGAGTATACCGACTCAGACCACTTCATATCCAAAGCTTACACACACAACATGGGCATTCACCCAATAAGGACATACTTTTCCATTCAATTGATTGACCACATCTACCATGTATTTGCAGCCATCGCCTTGAGTATCAGTCAAGAACAAACCCCGACCAACCTGCCTACCATCATCTTCTGGCTAGTCTATGGAAAAACTCCGATATCTTTACCAATGCCGTCATCTCCTGACGTTCCACCAAGAAGGGACCCCGATAGACACGGTACCGACATCTTCTGACCCACCCAGAGAGGAACCCCGGACTATACACTATCTGAAGTTCAGCCACTTTAAACTCCCTAAGACTCCGACATCTCTCGACTATCAGTCACGGAGGAACCACAGGCCATGCAAGACACCGCCACTCCTGACCTAGTCCAAGAGGCACCACGGACGACCTAGACAAACAGACCGACATCTCCCGACTATCAGTCACGGAGGAACCCCGGGCCTTACTGGACACCGTCTCTCCTGACCTAGTCAAAGAGGAACCACGGACTATACTTAACCCTAGTTAGATTTTCTAACCACAGGTTAACCCCAGTTAACCCAAGCCTCGCTTGATTAACTGAAATACTTAGGCCTCGCGCCTGTGAACCAACTCCAGTAACACACCGTCCCGTTAGGGAACGTTTCCAGGCTAATGGATGTCTCCATAGCCTTACACGATATGCAAAACAATTTTTCGTCACCCTAGAGTGGCAATACAATTTACCTGGGACCCGATCTGGGCTCCCTGATGGACCAAATAAAATCACAACATCACATAGGGGTCTTCGACCTTTTTTCATTCACGTCAAAAGACATGCATATGCTTCAGATAAAAGAATATAGCAAAATAAAGGAAAAAAGAGAAGAAAAGATTTTCTAACCACAGGTTAACCCCAGTTAACCCAAGCCTCGCTTGATTAACTGAAATACTTAGGCCTCGCGCTCGTGAACCAACTCCGGTAACACACCGTCCCGTTAGGGAACGTTTCCAGGCTAATGGATGTCTCCATAGCCTTACACGACATGCAAAATAATTTTTCGTCACCCTAGAGTGGCGATACAATTTACCTGGGACCCGATCTGGGCTCCCTGATGGACCAAATAAAATCACAACATCACATAGGGGTCTCCGACCTTTTTTCATTCACATCAAAAGACATGCATATGCTTCAGATAAAAGAATATAGCAAAATAAAGGAAAAAAGAGAAGAAAAGAGAGGGGTTTTACCTGCTTTATGCTTTTCGAGGCGACTGGCGCAAAAAAGGACTCCGCTAATGCGTCCGGGACATCAAAAATGTCAAGATGGAGTCTCCCTTTTTCTTCTCTCTTCTTTCTCTCTCCTCTTTCTCTCTCTACCACTTTCTCTCTCTAGATTTTCTTTCTATAAAATCTGGAACTCTCCACTGTTAGTGACCGAATGCATGAGGAAGGGCTTGGTCTTTTAATATATATAGTCCAAGGTTTAGATCATGTGCAAAAGCACATGACCCAATTTGGTGTGGAAAGTAGTTGACTAAGTCAACTACTTTGACCGTTTGACCGAACTTCCCACTTTTTCACACATATGCCCTCCGAAACCCTGCTATATGACACCCGATCGTGACGAAACTTCAGGTGACTGAACTTGGGGCAGTCCGGCACCTACTGTATAAATTTTGGGGAAAAATACTAAGTTTTGACAGCTGCACTTTAGTCCGGAAGAAAATTGCAAAACCCACTAATTTTCTGATTTCGGACACAAAACACGTTGTCGTTTCTTCATATGAGACAATTAACTATCGAAACGTCAGATGATCATCCTCACGACCAACCAGCACGCTGTGGTATCAACCGCACGGATTTCTATTAGAATCCCCAACAATTATGGAGTCCCACTAAATCCGAAAAAATCTGGAATTTCCTGGTTTTCTCGATTTTCTTACAATTAAGACTCGTGGTCTCGCGAATCGATACACGACGGAACTGGAACGATAGGTGATCGTCCAGATAGTCGAACCGTATATTGTGTACGATTTTCGAAGAAAAACAATGAAGTTTTACCAGTACAATCCAATCTATAACAAAATCCACTTTTTACCAATTTAACAAATAATTAACTAATTAACCTCCATTAAGGACCCATAAAAGCATAATTTTATTATATTAAAATTCTGGGTCGTTACACCTAAGAAGACATTTAAGAAAGAGAAGTTCGTCACTCTGGGCCCGATAGAAGATAAGGGTATCATCGACGAACTGAAGATGGGAAACACAAAGCCCATTGGAGCCAATTGGAAACCCTTCAAACACCCTCCCCTCAGCTCGAGATAGCATTGTACTCAAGGCTTCCGAGACTATCATAAAAAGAAAGGGAGAGAGAGGATCTCCCTGCCTTAGACCCCTAGAGCTAGGAAAATATCTCACAGGACTCCCGTTGAGGAGAATGAAGAAAGACACCAATGACACACAAACCCGCATCCACTTCCTCCACTCACACCCAAAACCCATCCTCCCTAAGACATAATCGAAGAAGTCTCAGTTTACATGATCGTAAGCCTTTTCCATTTCCACCTTACAAAGGAGCCCCGAAATCTCACGGGACTCCCGTTGAGAAGAATGGAGGACACCGATGACACACAAACCCGCATCCACTTCCTCCACTTAGACCCAAAACTCATCCTCCCTAAGACATAATCGAGGAAGTCCCAGTTTACATGATTGTAAGCCTTTTCCATGTCCACCTTACAAAGGAGCCCCGGAATCTTAGATCTGGTGCGAGCGTCAATACATTCATTTGCTATCAAAATCCCATCTTTGACGCCCCCCTATGAACGCACCCTAATGAGGAGAAATAATGGATGTCATAACTACCTTTAATCAGCTGGCCAAAACCTTTAATAATATTTTGTACACACTGCCAACCAAACTAATGGGTCGAAAATCTTTGAGATCTACCGCACCTTTGAGATCAACACAAGGAAGTGCTATTGATCACCCTATCAAAATGGTCCTGAACATATAACTCCCTCATCACCTCCATAAACTCACTCCCCACTATCTCCCAACAAGACCTATAGAATTCGCTGGTGAATCCATCCAAGCCAGGCACCTTGTCCCCTGCTAAATTCTTAATAACTCCAAGTACCTCCTCTTCCTCGAAAGGAGCCTCTAAGGACCACATTTGGGCTAGAGACACAACCTTGAAAGGTAATTTGTCCAGTCGAGGACACCAACTCTCAAGTTCACTATACAAATCTCTATAATATTCTGTGACGCTCTCTGCAATCTCACCCCTTGTCTCCTTCCAACACCCCGCCACCCTCAACTTGGATATGAAATTCATTTTCTTGTGAAAATTAGCAGTCCTTTGGAAAAACTTGGTGTTACGGTCCCCCTCTTTAAGCCATTGAATTCTCAACTTTTGTTTCCAACTTATTTCTTCCATTTTGAGAAGAGAAACGTATTCCAGACGTTTTGACTCTCTCATCCGATAATCTGATGGAGACGGACCTCGGGAATCGTCTATATCGTCTAACTCCTCAATCTCCATTGCCACATTTTTTCTTCCACACCCCTTAACCTTGAACTTATTTCTTGTCTCCTCACCCCTTGTCTCCTTCCAGCACCCCACCACCCTCAACTTGGATATGAAATTCATTTTCTTGTGAAAATTAGCAGTCCTTTGGAAAAATTTGGTGTTACAGTCCCCCTCTTTAAGCCATTGAATTCTCGACTTTTGTTTCCAACTTTTTTCTTCCATTTTGAGAAGAGAAACGTATTCCAGACGTTTTGACTCTCTCATCCGATAATCAGATGGAGACAAACCTCGGGAATCGTCTATATCGTCTAACTCTTCAATCTCCATTAGAATGAATCTCCACATTTTTTCTTCCACACCCCTTAACCTTCAACTTATATAAAAAATTAGGTGTTCTGTGAAAATTCGCTATTTTATGGAAGAAGATCGTATTTCAATCACCTTCTTTAAGTAACTTGACCCTCAATTTTGATCTTCAACTACTTTCTTCCAATTTCAAGAGGGATTGAAACTCCTGTTTCAAAGAATTTCTTTGTCTCAAATTAGAGTGAAGAAGTCCTTACTTCATCTTCAATATGAATGCTTTGAATCTCACATAAAATTTTTTTTTTTTTTAATTTTCAGACAGCATACCGAATGCATCCCTTATTCCATACTTTGATCTTTTGCTTCAAAGCTTTAAAATTTAAACCAAAGATGGTGCTAGGTGGTCCCTAGAAATTAGATCCAGTGTAGTTAAGGCTGACTAGGCGTTGTATAAGGGGGGTCACCTGGGCCAGTGCATAGGCGAGCGAATATGGCTGGGCGACCGCCTAGGCGGCGCCTAGGTGCTAAGCTTTGGGCATGGCTAGACCAAATAGTGTTAGTCCTATCTAATTATTAGACTATTTTACAGCTTATTTACATATAGATATATGTCAAATAAGGTTATACCCCCATTTGAATTCAATAAAATTATGCTAAATCCAAATTCCTGAAGAATAAAAGGCCTATCTTTCCAGTTTAAGAACAAAATTCTCTTTTTAGCGCCATTTAGGGATTGTCAATATTTCAACTTTCAAATGCCAAGGTATTTCTCAAATCTTAAAATTGTATAAACTCTACTATATCAAAACATTACTATAACCCAAAATTCCAGTAAAAAAAGTCTCATGTTTTAGTTTTCAAAAATATTTTCATCTACAGAGTCAAAAAGTCAACTAACAGTTCAACAGAAAAAGACTTGCATTCAAGCTTTACAACATTGATTGTTAATTTGCCTAGATTATTAACCCTTTGAAGTTTGAATTGCTCTATGTATATATTAGTATTATATATGTATATTTATTATATATAAATAATTTTATTTATTTTTAACGCCTAGCCAAGGCCTCACCTAGATTATTAACCCCATGAGGTTTGAATTGCTCTATGTATATATTAACATTATATATTTATATTCATTATATATAAATAATTTTATTTATTTTTAACGCCTAGCCAGCACCTCACCTAGCCAGGCTTAATCACCTAGACGCCTTGACTACACTGATTAGATCTCTTCCAATCCTCCTACACTAGACCCTTAAAATCAAGATATTTAACCACCCCAAATACTTTCTATATTGAGCATGATGGGATTATAATTAGAGGCGGGCCAACACAAGGCTGAAATAATAGCATTTAGGTATTTCTCCTCTCATAAGTCACAAAAGAGGAACCTATCTAATTTGCTGAACATTGGCTTCTCCTAAACGTTAGAACAATTGAGTTAGCCCACTTGAGTGGACACTCACTCAATGAGATTATGGCTCAAAATTTATGGCTCAAAATAAAGTCCTCAAACACTCTCATTCTCTTGGGTATTGGATAACCCTCCAATTTATCCTGAGAGTACCTAACATAGTTGAAATCTCCTCCCAAACACCATGAAGCCTACCATCCAATACTCACATCTTCAACTCTTTCCAAAAGTCTTAGACTCAGACTCAGGAGAACTCAAAAGTGTCATACATCCCCATGAATACCCATATGAATCCATCACTAATGGATCGACATAAAAAATATAAAGTGAATAGGCTCCCTCATTCGAATCGAGAAACTCAATTTCCGACCTATTCCATACAACTAAGAAGCCACCAACCATCCCAATCGACGGAACTACCTTCCAATCTGGGCTTTTATCGCCCCCACACCTCTATAACAATGAAATCAGACATATTTTTGGTTTTGGTTTCCTGCACACAACATCACGGCCTTCTAGCTCTCGCCATTTGTTTGATTGCTAGTTTTTTTTTCTATCCTACCCAATCCCCTTATTTCCATGAGATGAACGGCCTCTCCCTTTCCTTGCACTATGCTTAGTCTCACCCCCCCCCCCCCCCTCTCTATCCTCATATTTGAATCCATTTTGATTAGCTAAAAAGATAAAAATGCATCTCATATATATAAACAACCATGTCACTTATCAAATAGATTTTAAGGCATCCACACCATGAACTCGAAATCAAAGATATAACAATGAAATCAGACATATTTTCGGTTTTGGTTTCCTACACACACAACATCACGGCCTTCTAGTTCTCGCCATTTGTTTGATTGCTAGTTTTTTTTTTATCCTACCCAAACCCCTCATGTTCCATGAGATGACCTTGAGAACCATTAACAACCACGGGCTCTCCCTTTCCTTGCACTATGCTTAGTCTCACCCCCCTCTCTCCCCTCATATTTGAATCCATTTGTTTGATTAGCTAAAAGGATAAAAATGTATCTCATATATATAAACAACCATGTCACTTATCAAATAGATTTTAAGGCATCCACACCATGAACTCGAAATCAAAGAGCCTATTTTTAGTAAATTTCTCAATCTCAGCCAAACAATAGAATTTAAATACACAAGATTTCCAATTCATAAATTTTTTATTGACTGCGCATTGAACTTCTAATGTATTTTCCAATTCCTGCAATCCAAACATACCCTAAAGGAAAGAGAGAAAATATTACAAGTTAAGTGTTTTGTTAATATAGATACAAGTGATGATAATATAAAAAAAAGAAATTTGAAATTCATTCGCAAGCATTTCATTAATCCATGTACGTGTGTATTATGTACATGTTAAATTCCGTAGTTAGAAAATAAAGTAAGATACTAAAAGGGCTAGGTTAATGGATGGTTTTACAAAGCTAAGATTTAGTGAATTGAAGATCAGGAAAACAACTACAAGACAATATTTAACTTGTTCTTTAGTGCTGGAAAATTGGACAGAAAAGTTGTAAATTTTAAAGACTTATTTCAATATAACCTAAGTATTGAAATTGGTTTCGAGGTGTTTGGATCTCTTATTCACAATTTGGGCACCGAGATTTCTAAATTCTTAACCTAGACTCGGTTTTTTATGTAGTCTCTTATGACAAATTTATTTCAATAAAACATAAGTGTTAGAATTCGTTTCGAGGTGTTTGGATCTCTTATTCTCAATTTGGGTGCTGAGATTTCCAAATTCTTAACCTAAACTCGATTATTTATGTAATATCATAATTTTTTCAATATAAGCTAAATTTTGGAATTGGTTTCGAGGTGTTTGGACCTCCAGTGCCGGATTTGGACACTGAGGTTACCTAGTTATCTCGATTGTTAATACCCTAAAGGCTAAACCTAAAACTTCGCACCAATTCATAACCTAGATTCGCTTTTTTATAGTGTGTTTTCTGACACCTTTATTTCAATATATCCTAAGTGTTGGAAGTGTCTTTAACGTTTCTGCACCTCGTATGCCTGATTTGGGCACCGAAGTTGCCAAGTTCCCTTCCTTTTCAAAAACAAAAACCTAAACATATAATTATGTGCAAATTCCTAACCTACACTCGATTCTGATATGATCTCATCTGACGGCATTGTTTCAATATAACGCAAGTGCTGGAATTGTTAAGACTGTACAACCTAAACTAACAATTTTGCGTTAAATACTAACCGCAATTCAATTATTTGATAAGGTCTCTTCTATCATCTTTATTTCAACATGATGTAAGTGTTGGAATTGGTTTCGAGGTGTTTGGACCTTGTATGCACGATTTGGGTACCAAAGTTCCTGGATTGTCTCGTTTGTTAAGATCGTGAAGTCTAAACCCATAATTTTGTTACAATTCCAAACTTAGACTCAATTTTTAATGTAATCTACTTCAATATAACCTAAGTATTGGAATTAGTTTTGAGGTGTTTGGACCACGTATACCCGATTTGGGCACCATGGTTCTCTAGTTGTCTCTTATAAATACCGTAGAGCCTAAACCTACAATTGTGCACCAATTCCTAATATTTATTCGGTGTTTGATATATATTTTCTGAGACCTTTATTTCAATATATCCTAAGTGTTAGAAGTGGTTTCGAGGTGTTTAGACCTTCTATACCTAATATTTATTCGGTGTTTGATATATATTTTCTGACACCTTTATTTCAATATATTAATTGTTAGAAGTGGTTTCGACCTTGTATCTATGAGTTCGATGACGAGGTTCTCTAGTTGCCTCTTTTATTAAAACTCTAAATCCCAAATCTACAATTTGCGCCAATTCTTAACCTAGCATCGGGTTTTGATGTAGTGTCTCTTCTAACACATTTATATTTCGTTACATCCTAAGTTTTAAATTTAGCTGTTAAGAACTTGAATACACAATTTTAGCACCGAGATTCTCTAGTTGCCTCTTTTGTTAAGATTGTAAAGCGTAAACCGAGAATTGTCAGCAATTCTTAATATTAACACGGATTTTGATGTGGTCTCCTTTGACACCTTTATTTCAATATAACCTAAGTGTTTAAATTGCTCGGAGTGTTCGGACCTCATATACCCAATTTGGGTGCCGAAATTCACTATCTATCTGATTTGTTAAGACCGTTAAGCCTAAACCTATATATTTCCACTAACTCCTAACCTAGTCCCCATTTTTTATGTAGTTTCTTCTAAAACCTTTATTTCAATATATAATTGGTCTTCAAATTGGTTTTGAGCTGTTTGGACCTCGTATGCCTGATTTTGGCACTGAGGTATCCTAGTTGTCTCTTTCGTTATTACTGTAAAGCCCAAACCTACAATTGTGCACAAATTTATAACCTGGACTCGGTTTTTTATCTAGTCTTTTCTCACACTTCTATTTCAATATATCATAAGTGTTCGAATAGGTTTCGAGGTGTTTGGATCTTATATGCCCGATTTGAGCACCAAGGTCCTTTAGTTGTCTCTTTCAAAAACACATAAAGTCTATGATGCGGGGACTTAACAATAATCCCCAAAAGTCTCGTCTAACATCTTTATTTCAATATTACATGAGCACTTCATTGTTTTCGAGGTATTTGGAACTGTAATGCTTGATTTGGGCACCTAGGTTCCCTTCCCTAGATGTATCTTTTGTTTATTCCCTAAAGCCTAAACATATAATTGTGCGTTAATCCTAACATAGACTCGGGTTTTTATGTGATCTCTTATGACAAATTTATTTCAGTATACCATAAGTGTTAGAATTGGTTTCGAGGTGTTTAAATCTCTTATTCTCAATTTGGGCACCGAGATTTCTCAATTCCTAACCTAGACTCGATATTATGTAAAATCTTTTGACACATTTTTTTTCAATATAACCTAAGTCTTAGAATTGGTTTCAAGGTGTTTGGACCTCCAATGCCTAATTTGGACACCGAGGTTCCCTAGTTCTCTCGTTTGTTAATACCCTAAATGCTAAACCTACAACTTTGCACAATTTCATAACTTGGACTCGGTTTTTGATATAGTATTTTTTGACACCTTTATTTTAATATATCTTAAGTGTTGGAAGTGCCTACGACGTTTCTGCACCTCGTATGCCTAACTTGGGCACCGAAGTTTCGTAGTTCCTTTCTGTGTTAAAACCGTCAAGCCTAAACATAAAATTATATGCAAATTCCTAACCTAGACTCGATTTCTGATAAGATCTCATCTGATAACATTCTTTCAATATAATATAATCTCTGAAATTGTTAAGATTGTTAAGCCTAAACCTACAATTTTGCATTAAATCCTAATCGGAACTCAATTTTTTATGCGGTCTCTTCTATCATCTTTATTTCAACATGATGTAAGTGTTGGAATTGGTTTTGAGGTGTTTGGACTTTGTATGCACGATTTTAGTAACAAAGTTCTCGGATTGTTTCTTTTGTTAAGACCGTGAAACCCATAATTTTGTTATAATCCCAAACTTAGACTCAATTTTTTATGTAATCTATTCTAATACCTCTATTTCAATATACCATAAGTGTTAGAATTCGTTTCGAGGTGTTTGGATCTCTTATTCACAATTTGGGCACTGAGATTTCCAAATTATTAACCTAGACTCGATTATTTATGTAATATCATAAATTTTTTCAATATAATCTAAGTTTTGGAATTGGTTTCGAAGTGTTTGGACCTCCAGTGCCCGATTTGGACACCGAGGTTACATACTTATCTCGATTGTTAATACCCTAAAGGCTAAACCGAAAACTTCGCACCAATTCATAACCTGGATTCGGTTTTTTATAGTGTATTTTCTGACACCTTTATTTCAATATATCCTAAGTGTTGGAAGTGTCTTCGACGTTTCTGCACCTCGTATGCCTGATTTGGGCACCGAAGTTACCAAGTTCCCTTCCTTTTCAAAAAAAAAAAAAAACCTTAACATATAATTGTTTGCAAATTCCTAACCTACACTCAATTTCTGATATGATCTCATCTAACGACATTATTTCAATATAACGTAAGTGCTGGAATTGTTAAGACTGTACAGCCTAAACCTACAATTTTGTGATAAATCTTAATCGCAATTCAATTATTTGATAAGGTCTCTTCTATCATCTTTATGTCAACATGATGTAAGTGTTGGAATTGGTTTCGAGGTGTTTGGACCTTATATGCACGATTTGGGTACCAAAGTTCCCGGATTGTCTCGTTTGTTAAGACCGTGAAGCCTAAACCCATAATTTTGTTACAATTTCAAACTTAGACTCAATTTTTAATGTAATCTACTTAAATATAACCTAAGTATTAGAATTAGTTTCAAGGTGTTTGGACCACATATACCCGATTTGGGCACCATGGTTCCCTAGTTGTCTCTTATAAATACCGTAAAACCTAAACCTACAATTGTGCACCCATTCCTAATATTTATTCAGTGTTTGATATATATTTTGACACCTTTATTTCAATGTATCATAAGTGTTAGAAGTGGTTTCATGTTGTTTGGACCTTATATGCCCGATTTGTACACCGAGAGTTCCTAATTTGCCACTTTTTTAAAAATCGTAATGCCGAACCTGCAAATGTGCACTAACCTACACTCGATTTTTAATGTGATCTCCTATTACACTTTTATTTCAATATAACCTAAGTATTAAAATTAGTTTCGAAGTCTTTTGACCTTGTAGGTATGAGTTGGGTGACAAGATTCTCTAGTTGCCTTTTTCGTTAAAACTGTAAATCCTAAACCTACAATTTGAGCCATTTCCTAAACCTGCCTCGGTTTTTGATGTAGTCTCGTCTAACACGCTTATATTTCGTTATATCGTAAGTTTTAAAATTAGTTCAGAGGTGTTAAGAACTTGTATACACGATTTTAGCACCGAGGTTCTCTAGTTGCCTCTTTTGTTAATACTGTAAAGCCTAAACTTACAATTGTGCACTAATTAATAACTTGGACTCCATTGTTGATGTAGTCTCTTCTGACACCTTTATTTAAATATAACATAAGTTTTTAAATTGCTTTCGAGGTTTTTGGACCTCCTATGCTTGATTTGAGAACTGAAGTTCCCTATTTGTCTGTTTTGCTAAGACCATTGAGCCTAAACATATACTTTTGCGCGAATTCCTAAACTAGTATCCGTTTTTGATGTAGTTTCTACTGAACCTTTATTTCCATATAACCTCAGCCTTGGAATTGGTTTCGAGTTGTTTGGACCCGTATGCCCGATTTTGAGCACACGAGGTTTTTGGACCTCCTATGCCTAATTTGAGCACTGAAGTTCCTTATCTGTTTGTTTTGCTAAAACCATTAAGCCTAAACATATACTTTTGCGCCAATTCCTAACCTAGTATCCATTTTTGATGTAGTTTCCTAGTTATCTCTTTTTTATTACTCTAAAGCCTAAACCTACAATTATGCACCAATTTATAACTTGGACTCGATTTTCTATCGAGTCTTTCCTAACACTTCTATTTCAATATATCCTAAGTGTTCGAATTGGTTTCGAGGTGTTTTGACTTTATATGCTCGATTTGAGAGCCAAGGTTCTTTAATCGTCTCTTTTAAAAACACGTATAGTCGATGATGCAAAGACTTAACCAATACTCCACAAAAACCACGACAGATGGGAGGTGTGAGATCAAATCCCTTATCTCATAACCCAAGCAACCCGGTCGAGATCTCCCAGTGGGCCCCATCCCATGGGCCCACAGGGTGGGGCCCGAGATAGGGTGGTCCACACTCCACAGAGTAGGGCCCACTTGGAGGTCTCGATTGAGTAGCCAGGGGAGCTATGAGATAAAGTGATTTAATCTCACGCCCCCATCGATCGCGGTTTTTGTAGAGTATTGATCAAGTCACTGCATCAAATGGTATCAGAACAAGTCTAAGGTTCGAGTCTCCTCACTGGTGTCGGTGGATGATGCAAGGGCATCTCCACACTGGGTGTGTCAATTTTGGCACCTAGGTGTCTCTTTTGTTTATACCGTAAAGCCTAAACATACAATTGTTCGTCACTCCTAACGTAGACTCGGTGTTTGATGTGTTCTCTTATGACATCTTTATTTCAATATAACATAAGTGTTAAAATTGGTTTCGAGGTGTTTGGATCTCTTATTATTAATTTGGGCACCATGGTTCCTCAATTGTCTCTTTTAAAAAACCATTAAGCCTAAATCTATAATTTTGCGCCAATTTCTAACCTAGACTCGCTTTTTTATGTAATATCATTTGACACATTTATTTCGAAATAACCTAAGTCCTGAAATTGGTTTCGAGGTGTTTAGACCTCAAATGCCCGATTTGGCCACCAAGGTTCCCTGGTTGTCTAATTTGTTAATACCATAAAGCCTAAACCTACAACTGTGCACCAATTCATAACCTAAAGACGGTTTTTGATATAGTGTTTTCTAACTCATTTATTTCAATATAACCCAAGTGTTGGAAGTGCCTCCAAGGTTTTTGCACCTCGTATGCCTGATTTGGGCACCGAAGTTCCCTAGTTCCCTTCTTTGTTAAAACCATAACGCCCAAACATATAATTGTATGCAAATCCCTAACCTAGACTCAATTTCTGATGTGATCTCATCTGACAGCTTTATTTTAATATAACCTAAGTATTGGAATTGGTTTCGAGGTATTTTGACCTCGTATGCCCGATCTGGGCACCATGGTTCCCTAGTTGTCCTTATTAATACCGTAAAAGCCTAAATCTAGCCTCGGTTTTTGATGTAGTCTCTTCTAACACATTCATATTTTGTTATATCCTACGTATAAAAATTGGTTCCGATGTGTTTAGAACTTGTATACACAATTTTTGCACCGAGGTTCTCTACTTGCCTCTTTTGTTAAGATCGTAAAACCTAAACCTAGAATTGTGAGCCAATTCTTAACACGGACTAGATTTTTGATGTGGCCTCTTTTGACACCTTTATTTCCATATATAATCATAGTGTTGGAATTAGTTTCGATGTGTTTGGACCTTGTGTGCCCGATTTGGGCAATGGGGTTCTTTATTTATCTCTTTAAAAAAAGAGTAAATCCTAAACCTACAAGAATAAGTAAAACTCGCGAAAGAACACCTTTTAATCTAGGACTAGGAGTGAACAATAAAGCTTCAATTGCAAGAACAAGCACCAGGCATTTTTGTCTAAGCTGATAAATTGAATCTAGTAAAATCATACCAAGCTGATCATAATCGAGATCAAAAAGAGATGCATAACCTTCAGCTGCAGCAAAGTCCGCAAGTATTTACACCATGGCTGGTAGAGATGAATTAGGCCTAGACAGGTGAAGGAAAATTTCTTCCATCATCTACCAAATCAAAATATAGCAAGCTTCACTAGAAGAAGCCAAAAAACCTGCCTACGAGAAAAGAACAAGAGTATTACATAGGCAAGTAATATTCAATTTTCCTTGGAAATAAGTGCCATAAAGAGAAAGAAATATTCAACAACTAAAATAAGTTTAAGAAAATATTTAACAGAATGTGGAAGTTATAAATAAAAAGTATTCACAAATCGTGGAACTTCTAATTATAAGAAAATATTTAACAAAATGTGGAAGTTATAAATAAAAAGTATTCACAAAACGTGGAACTTATAAACTTTTCATCAAAGTAATGTAATAAGCCAGCACATTGATACTAAGATTACAAGTATGACCAAACTAGTATATAATTTAATGCATAACCAGTTTACCAGCTGTGTCTGAATTGCATACATTAAATTAGACAAATTGGAGAAACGTTACTGAAAAATCTAGTGACTGGCCTAGAAATCTCTTGAAACATAACTGAAAAATCACCCATACAGAGGAAGCAATCTCTTGAATCATCGAGCTCACTAAAATCCTTACACTGCATGAATGGTTGCCTAGGTATCACCTAAGCAAAGCCTGACAATGTCTCAATTAGAAAACCCTTCTCTTCCTAATTTTTGTACATTTTGTTACATTTATTATGATACAATACAAGCTCATTACCAAAAGGAAAATGCAGGAATAGAGTGAAACAAAAGATACAAAGTTGGTTGACCATCCACAAGGAACCAAATACGCCTAGATCAATGAAAGAAAAATCCCCCCCACCCCCCCTAACCCCCAACCAAAAAAAGGCTAAGTAGGCTCAATTGATGTTCACACAAATTTAGAACAGCCACTATTTCCTACTATGAAACCACACCTCGATTTGAAACAAGTAACCAAGTTGATAGCTACAACCAACAAAAAAATCCATTACATCAACAACGCTTACCAGATCAAGTAAATGAGAGCCTATCGAAACAAGTAGACCTGCTGCAGCCCTTTGCCAAACGCCATTGAGTTCCTGCACAAAAAGGTAAATTAGAAAAATAAATAAATATTAAAATCAGATATATTAATCAAGCATTAAAAATAAATTAGGATATAAGATAATACACGAAAGGTGAAGTTCACCCTAATATAGAATCAGGTTTGCATCCACCTTTAGCATTATGTCAGTATCAGTTACTTTACAGAACTGGTGTAAGAAATTACTATTCAAACCAACACCTACTAGATGAATCAGAGGTGAATACCAAAGGGAAAAAGAAGTAACATGAATTTGCACTTTGGCACTAAGAATTGCAACATTGTTCTCCAGCTAGAAGAAAATTCATTACAAACATACCACACTGCACACATAATCATCAGAGCTTTATCCCCAACTATTCGGTGTCGTCTATATGAATCATGCCACAGGTATTTTATTCAGAGCCATATCTTCTGTCAAAGCATGCGACATTGAATCTCATAGCCTTATACCAACTAGGTGATTAACCATATGAAAATGTAAGTCAAATAGAATTACCAAGTTTAACTGATATTTTAAGTTCTCATTCAAGGAAAAAAAATTACAGGTGAAAGAAGCCCAATAATAAGTCCAATAGAAACATCCCCAAGACAACAGGTGAACAACCAACTAAACTTAAACTTAAGAGGTGGCCTAAGAAGGTCATTACCAGTTTCGAGTACCACTACACTACAATTGGATATAAAGCACAGAACAAAACTCTTGAACATTACAGAAAGAAAAAGGTTATTCTCACTTCAGAACCAAAAGATATTTGTCAAGCCAATAGAATACATAAAATTGTAATTGTTTGATGATGTGAATAAAGTCTTAAACTCCTCTCCAGTGACAGATTACATTAACCAAAATATAATTCTAGATCGAAATAAATGAACAGCACAAATTGGGTAATGATACTCCAATTGTACTATCACCCACTCTCCGGGTCAATACTCGACCTAAACTGTCTACTCCACTTTTCAATTGTTAACCTTGACCCCCAGGAGACTGAGATAGGTAATGTGAGGAAAAGATTATAAACAAAATCAAAATGACCAGCACTCAAGCTTTCGGGATCGCTTCCCCAAGACAAGAGTTTCGTTTCCCCTACCCTTCTTGACTTAAAGCTGAGCCCCTTATGTTGTGCTTAGCCTTGCCAGCTTACCCCCCCTGCGAGCGGGTCAATACTCGACCTAAACTGTCTACTCCACTTTTCAATTGCTAACCTTGTCCCCCAGGAGACTGAGATGGGTAATGTGAGGAAAAGATTATGAACAAAATCAAAATGAACAGCAGTCAGTCCAAACTCCAGAAAAAAGTTCAAGAAAGAAATAAAGTAAACCTACTATCCAACATCAGGCAGATAATGGAAGCCTGGTCTTACCTACCAGCCTTTACTTCTAAAATCCAATTGTGTCACGTAACTCATTTATTCATATCTTAGATTTTTCAATATTAAACTTCTGTATGAGATTGTACAAAAGAAAAATTATAACTAACGATCCAGAAAAGCTGAAGTCTACTGTCTTACTCATAGAAGTTGTTTCCTCAGTAAAGGATGGAAAGGATGATGATTCTAACTATCTTGCTAGGAAATATAAAGCAATGAAAACAATGACTAATAATTATTAAATCACATGTGTTTGTCTATGTGATGCAATGTGTAGAAATAACACGATAAAGACGACTAAAATAAAATGAATGACCAATTACAGGTCTCTTTCTAGTCAGCCAGACTAAATAGCAGTTCCCTTGCAGTCTCGGTACTAGAAAGCCCATAGGTATTCTTGCAGTCCAAGCGTCTAGGACTTGTCAGGAAGTGCATAATCACATCTAAAACCATCAAAAGGGACAAAAATGGGGTTCATTGTGGCTGCCATGTATCACTTCGGATCAAATACTTATCTGATTAGCCACTTGCAACACAGGTGTTGCGTTCTAAGGCCTTGCATGAAAGTGCGTGTATTTGTTTGTCATTGGAAACCCCACCCTAAGAGTCAGGCCTAAGCCAAAACCCCAACGAAATCAAATCCATTCTCTCTCTCTCTTTCCATGCCGCCAACGCCTTGACGAGAGTCCCCTATTAGATAATTTAGTTTCAACCCCCACCCCACGCATCTACTCTACCAAATTTGAATCCACCATTCCATCTTTTACAGTAATCCAAAACTTGGGTTCATTCTTCATATCTCCCACTGCTTGCTCACAAGTTTTTCCTTACCTACAGTGCTATGCCCACGGAATTCAAGGCCCCTCAAGATCCTGTGACATATGTCATTACTGTCTAGTACGTTTTCCATCATCTCTAACTCCAAAAATTTTCCTGTGATCCTTTGGAGTGTTGCTAATTTAAGTAAAATTGATATGGGTTTCACCTATCTAATTGATTTTTTTTTTCGCATTTGCAGGGCTAAGAAGAAGAAGAGCACGTCGAACCGGACAGTAGCAATAGCAATGATAATGCCGAAGATGACGACACTTCGTTAAGAGAAGAAAACATTTGTGAACAAGAATAACCCATTTGGAACGTCAAAGAAGAGCTGCGTCAAAGAAGAGCTACGTCAAGGATACCCCAAGGATAGAATAAAGTTCTATTTCATGGATGTTCGAAAAGGGCTATCATAGGATCGTTAGCTAGAGATTGGATTACAAAAACTATGGTCATCTAATTGAACTCCAAAAATCGCATACTGAAACTTGCACATTAGATGTAATTCAACAAGAAAACTATTACAAGGCAGATGGTGGAGCATGCACAGCCACCGTTGTCCTTGAAGATGTCCTAAGTAGCCTTCCAGAATACTTCTCACTGGCATCCGGTGTTGTTGATGTATATACTTGCTATCATCCACTATTTTAATCCTTGATACCTCAAGACACCTTAAGTTTTTAGAGCATGGTGAACCTCCTGCTTAGGCTCTCAATAAACGTTCACATCATCTCAATCATGAATTGCTCATTATTTCACTATTAACTTGTGTGATGCATGCATGGAATCAATGGTCCCATAAAGGAGAACTACTTGATCATGAAACATTCCATCAGATGACTGTTACAAGGTGGACCTGGACCTAATCTATCATATTCTTTCGGACAATGACTGAAAATTTAATGCTAGTCCTGAAAATAAACTGTCTTGAGTCTTTACATAAAAGAATTTCCTAACTGAGCTGTGGACCCAGATCCACCAATGTACACCAGTTGCTTTGATGGTAAACCACCAGTTAGGTCCATATGAAATTTGTAATTAGGTCCACAAGAATATTGTAAATGAGAGAGATTGTATTGTCACTGACTCACAGGTGGCTGTTAAAAGGACAAAATTATAATGAGATGATTTTTGCTAAAGAAATCTTAGGGAGAGATAAACCAGAGGTTCAATTTTCTCATGCAGAGCCCAGGAAAAGGGAGAGGGCCGAGTTTCGCATCTCATTTTTCATAATTGTTCTTCCAAAATAAGAATTCGTTGAGAAAAAGGAGGAGATGGTTAGTTTGTAATTTACATTATGGCCAATTTAGAGATAATAATGAAGGATCCTTTTATGGGTATGGGCAGATTTCCTCTATGTAGCAGCAAGTTTATCTATACCCATAACAGGATCTTTCATTCTGGAGATAGAGATACAACACCCAATATCTTTTCTAATACCTCCTCCTTAATGGTGAAAATGATAGAATAAAATTCTATTTCATGGATGTTCGAAAAGGGCTATCATAGGATCGTTAGCTCAAGATTGGATTACAAAAACTATGGTCATCTAATTGAACTCCAAAAATCGCTTACTGAAACTAACACATCTAACTTGGTTACAGCCTAACTGTATTTACGATACCAAACAACAAAAAGTATGATAGGCCATTTTGAGCAGCCACAATATTCCATACTTGGATTATACATCGAGTTGAGTTAGCCCGGAACTTGGATAGGATGGATAGGTTAGTCAATAACCCATATTTCATATAAATGCTCTGTTTGGACTGAAGGCGAATTAATTATTTTAAGAACTGTAATCATGCATTCCTATGTGAAGAGGAAAAATCAAATGATCGTACATTCCTACTTTGCACATAGTCTCGACATCTATAGAGATTAATTCAAGCCTATATTAAAAGAAGAAACAATAGTATATAAGTTCATCTATCTTTTCATCATAATTTGTAAAAGAAGAACATAAATATAAAATTGAAAAACATAGCTAAGTTCCAGCTTGAAAATTTAAATCCATTCAAAAAACCATTAATAGAAACATGCATTTGGGTTTTGCCCAACAGATTCAATTCAGAAATCAAAATTAAGGGAAAAAAATAATCATTCACACAAGCTTCGAAAAACATAATTAATCAAAATTAAGGAAAAAAAATAATCATTCACACAAGCTTCGAAAAACATAATTACCCTCCCTCTCATTCTCCATCTAAAACCGATTTATAACCATTTTTTTAAAATATCACAAATCCGTGGGTTTTGCCCAACAGATTCAAGTCAAAAAATCAAAATTAAGGGGAAAAAATAATCATTCACACAGGCTTCGAATACATAATTACCCTCCCTCTCATTCTCCATCTAAAACCGATTTATAATCAATTTTTTTAAAAAAAAAATCTCACAGAACCATTGGGTCATCAAAACAGACCCGAAAATCATCACTAATTGCAGGAGAGTCCTGATCGACCTTAATTAGTAATATTGCAAATCTGTTCAGAATGGCATTTTTAATATTTTACACTGCAAAACCCTAAAAAAACTCTAAAATTTAAATTACTTCAACCAAAATACAACAAGAAAACTATTAGCCTCAGGTGGTTCTAGAGAAGGTGTAAGGAAAGTACCTTAATGAGATAATCTCAGAAGATCTTAGTGAACTTCGCCAGCCATGTTTCCGAACCGCTGAAATATTTACGAAATCTGATTACGCCCCAAGAGAAGAAAGAGGAGTGATAAAGGAGAAGGAACCCCAATTTAGAATCCAAATAAACAAACAGGGAAAGATTACTCGAGAAACAGTGGAGCAACAATCCAGAACCAGAAGGGGATTCCTGCGAATGCGATATCCTTGAGAGCGGCCATGGAGGCTTCTCTGACCATTGAGGATTCATCTCCAAGCGAAGAAACGAGCATCTGAAACATAGATGAGAGGGAAAATTAGAACAAGTGGAAGAGGAAACGAACAGTTTTTGTTTGATTTATGTATCGGCCACTTCGTTGTATCCACCGTAATGCAAGAGGGTTTGGAAGAAGTCCTTGACCTGACTTTCGCCGTCGAAGTGGTGGTGCGGTCCACCAGGTCCTGGTGCAGGCGCAGGCGCCAGAGACGGTCCAGGAGCCATGGCGTCGAAAATCGGCAGAACTGGAGGCAAACCGGTGGAAACCGGAGTGACCGGTTTGTTTAGCCCGTTCGTTCTCGGATCGACCTCCGGTGCTCCTTCTGGTAAGACGACAGATATCGATCGGAGATCTCTCCGACGGTTGAAATCCTCTTGCACGGATCGTGGCACTAACAGTCGTTCGATGCCGTGAATCACGGCGTCTGGATGGATGACTGTTGCGAGATCGACGGTTTTCTTATCGGAATCCTTACACGTCAGGTGAAGATGATCGTTAGAGAGCGTCTTGTGCCGAGTTGACTCGGCGTCTGTCATCGGCCACTCGTTCGATCCGATTCGATTTGGAATTATATGAAACATTAACAGAGTCTGGAGAGATCTAAGATTACCTGGCTCGAGAAGGAATCGCTTGAACTCGGGGTCAAGATCGCGTTCCAGAACTTCGTTTCTGGGAGCGAAAATGGTGATGTTGAGCTTTCCGACAGCGTCTTCTAGGGTTTGCAGAAGCAGAGCTTTCTCGACGAGCTCTGAGAGTTCCGTGTAATGTGAGTCGAGGAGGGCCACAAGAACGGAATTAGAGTTGATTTGGCCAGAATTCGAAAGAGAAGATTGGAGTTACCTGGTGTTTCCAGAACTCGAAGAAGCCATGGACGAAGCTTCACGAAGGGATCGAAGAGAAAAGACCAAACAGAACGAGAGAGAGAGAGAGAGGACAGCCGACCGAGCCGAGTATTTGCCCGTTGTCTTATGAAACGAAACGTGGCCCTTATTTGAAAAAATATCTGTATTTTGATTGATTTTTTATTTTTTGAATTTTCACTTCCGTGCTGTGGTCAGTTGTAACGGGAGAAACACTTCAATGTACCAAATGCTTGCCTTAGAATCCTAACCGTTCATCTGACCACGATTCACTATTGATTACAGGCAGTAGCAAGTCACAACTCCTACCGATGAACCCGAATAGTGCATTACAACAAGAAGCTCGATTCTTTTGGCGGGAAGCTTGATTTCTTCTCTCTTCTGTATATTGAAGTGTGACTGCTCTACACTCATCTTTCTTCCTTCCGATTCAACATTGGTGGCCCAAGAACTCTCCATGATTTCAACACCTTTTTTTAGATTTCTTAGACCCATTTGGTATGTTTGCAAAATCATCTCTTGTAGCCCTATTCTTATGGGTTTCTACTGAAATAGCGAGATTGTGAAAATAAATTACTTTTTTCCTTGGTACAATCTTTTTTTCTTGTTTGGTCTTTCAATCTTATGCTGATTTTTCTGTAATTTTTTAAACAAAAGATCTATTATTTGAATGTTCTTTGGAGATTCTATTTTATTTTTATCTTAGATACCCCATAGGTATTGAAAAAAAATTCATGTTGATTTCATAGTTCTTTATGTTTCTATTCTTAAATGGAAGTATCTATCATCGTCTTCATTGCTTTTTTAGTAGGCAGGATTTTCAGAGTAGATACAGTCATCCTTTCTTCTTCTTACGAGATGATGAAAAGGTAGCGAAATGATATTAAAGTAATTTTTGAAGCTAACACATTACACAAACCAGAAACAAAGAGTCCATTACAACATAGCTGACTTGAAAGATAATAAAAATAGGGAAGCATCGCTTGCCCCATTGGTAGTGTGTGATAGTCACCACTCCATTGATCCGGGTTATAATAAAAAAATAGGGAAGCATCGCTTGCCCCATTGGTAGTGTGTGATAGTCACCACCCAATTGATCCAGGTTACAATAAAAAATAGGAAAGCATCGCTTGCCCCATCAGTAGTGGGTGCTAGTCACCACTCCATTGATCCGGGTTATAATTAAAAAAACAGGGAAGCATTGCTTGGCCCATCGGTAGTGTATGCTAGTCACCACTTCATTGATCTGGGTTATAATAAAAAAAATAGGGAAGCATCGCTTGCCCCATCGGTAGTGTGTGCTAGTCACAACTCCATTGATTCGGGTTATAATAAATAAATAGGGAAGCATCGCTTGCCCCATCAGTAGTGTGTGCTAGTCACCACCCCATTGATCAGGGTTCCACTCCCAAGAGGGTGTGAGTGTTTTCATCTCCACCCGCCCATGACTTAGAACAGATCGATACTAACGTACTTATTGGGGTTGCGGCCAAACCGCGTATCTCTCACCAAAAATAAAAAGTCTTCTCTCTTGTGGAGTATTCCTCAAGGATTTCTTGTGGAACCCATGGAAACCAGCCACGTACTCATGTACATTGGCATTTCAAAGAATAAAACAATTTTTAAGAACACGTACAAATGCCCGTATTTATTTTTTTTGCGGCTAGCTCACATGGGTTCCACAAGAAACCCACCCTTGTGAAATGTCCTTATAACTAATATTTTTCTTCTTCTTACTCTCTTTCTAATACATTATCATTATCACGAAGCCACCAATGATAATGTATTTCTTCATTATATATATAGGATCGTTTTCGATCAGTTGAATCACTCCAACTTAATTCATTAGTTCAAATTACTTGGACTTGTTTATTTCCATGATCACTTCAGCTTAGTCTACTAGTGCTTACGTATATCAATTTAAGAGAGACACTTGAATACCTATGGGGGTATCTAAAGTTTAAGTACCTAAGAATCTTGGCCATTGATCTTGCCACGATTTCTAAATGGTTACTGGCAATAGCAGGTTACCGAAACTCACGAACCCTTGGTTTGGGCGGGAACGGGACCTCTCCTGTTGTCTCTTCTCTCTTCTCTTCTGAGTAACGGGCTCTCTGTGTGTCTCCCTCTCTGTATTGAAGTGTGTTGGCCAAAATTCGCTAGAGAAGAAGCCTGAAATCTGCCGGAATTCGCCTCAATCATTGTTGAACGAGGGAAAAGCCCACTAGAGAGAGAGAGAGAGAGACAATGGATAAAGAGAGAATGTCATAGCAGAAAGAGAGGAGAGCATGTTCTTGAACTAAAGAAACACCCGCTAGAGAGAGAGAGGTGATGGAGAGAGAATGCCGGAGCGGAGAGAGGAGAACGTGTTCTTCTCTCTTTAGGAAACTAAAGATAGACAATCTTTTTAAAAAATACTAAATTTTCTTATGTCCTTGTACATATAAAAGGGTGCGTGATTGTGGCCGTTAGATAAGGAGATTCATTGATTGTAAGCATATGTGAACTCATATGTTCTTTTTTATGTATCTATGGATCCCTTCCCTATATGTGTGTGTGTGTGTGTGTGTGTGTATATATATATATATTATATTGGTTCTTTCAGCCTTGACTCGGCCCTTGCACTTGAGGGTGATAGGGCTTGGGCTTCGCTAATCTAGGCCCTTTGAGGGCTAGGGCTTCTTCACCCTGTAAATGAGGGTCGGGCTAGGTAAGACCTAGGCCATGCCCTCGCCGACCCTTTGTCAACCCTATGTATATCCCCTACTATTGAGTTGTCAAGAGCAATATTAGTCATAGTCACTAGCATGGTTAGCATGTGTAATTCCAATAAATCGTTTGAGACTATTTTAAAACCGGATCGACTTGGCCGATTAAACCAATTGACCCGTGAGTTGAACCCCTCATTGGTTTGAACTCTATGGGTCAAATGGCTAACCTAGTACGAACCATTTAGGTCCGCTTGACCCAGCATGACCGGTTTTCCTCAAACCGCTTAGGTCACTGCAAAATCAAATATAATTTTTTCAAAAAAATTTACAGCCTCATATGTAAGCTCAAACTTGGTCTATAGGCTCTTAAAGGGAACCCAAGATTGAAAATAGCACATTAAATTATTAATTACTGCATATAAAAAAATATCTATGTATATAAAAAGAAAATAAAGTAGAGGGAGGAGTTCTTAGTTGTTTAGCGAAGTTTAAAAAAATAGTTCTGATTAGAGGACCACAAGGTCCTCTTCCAAACTGACCACACCAATTAAATTTCAACACGTTGAGAAAGAGAAATAAAGTTAAAATAAAATAACAGTTTCACTGGCACATGTCAATTTGCAATTGGGTGGTCAGTTTGGAAGAGGACCCCGTGGTCCATTTTTCCATTTTCCTTTAAAAAATGTATTTATATTTTAAATATGTGTGAAACTCTAAACAACCACACATGTTCAAACTGAATGGCATTCCTGAATTTGAGAGTAAATAGTTGGCAATTTTGTGAAAACAATAATCTTCCATAATTATATATGTAAAGTCCATGTTTTACGTGTTGGCTTATTCTAGTGTCAAAACAAGTAAGTCTAGGTGATTAGGTGTGTATCTTGTGTCATTGCCATCAAGCATCCATGACAAGTGAAGCTGAAGATCGTGAAGACTCGGTTGATCATTTCCTTCGTTTCACTCATAGGATGGTAAGTGACCTAGATACCATGTTACCTTATGTAGGAATTGACTTAGATTAACCATAATATGATACCTTAGGTGGATATTGTCTTAGACTAATCATATGGACCCTAGGTGATGAGATATGGAGTGCAAAACAAGTTCAAATTATGAAATTTTTCAAAAAACCAAGGTTGCTTGTAGGTTGCATATCTCCAAAACCATAGCTCGGAGTTTGCTCTATAATATATCAAATCGACCGCGTCGAAAAGAGCTACAACTTTCATGAAGGGTGAAAGGCTGAAAATGCTTTTTAAAATCGGTTTTAACCTCAAGGTCGACCTTGACCATTGAGGGTCGACCCTAATATGGGAGGTTTTTGTATGGGATAAAAATCCAAAAAGCATCAAAACCCAAGGTCGACCTTGGAGGATGTTTGGGTCGACCGAACACCTCATTTGGGTCAACCCAAGTATCTTCCAGGGTCGACCCTGATATGGGAAAAAATTTCAAATCGTTTTTTTTTTTTTTGTGTGTGCCTATTTTGGGTTTTTTAACACTTTTAACAACTTTCATTCATGGGTTTTGAGTTCCCTATTTATTGTGAACTCCTCTAGTTCATGGAGAACAATCTTGGGAGTGTATGGAGAGTACTTTTAAGTTTTCCAGAGGTCATAGAACCTATGGGATTTATCTTTCTCTACCCTCTTTGTTAGATGCTTTCAACCTAGAGTTTGCAAGCCTAAAGTTCCATTCTAGCTTGCTTGGGTTTTCCCATTATTAGAGTCCATCTAGGAATTTATTCTTATCAAACCATCAACCTGTTCTGGATAGAACAACTTGGCCGGAGTTTTCCAGAGCCTTTGCAAAGAAGATCGATCCGAGAAGGATCATGGTAGTGTGATTTGGTCGGTGGAATCCGAAGCCGTCATTGACGGAGATCGATCGAAAGATTGTGGGCTGTTTTCGAGACACAAAGAAAAGTAAGAGTGGCTGCAATTGATCATGGGACTTTTGAGTACGTGATGACTTTTAAGGCATGGAGGACTAAGAACTGAAGGATCGTAGTGTCGAGTCCGAATGAGTCAAGTTCGAGTCTTGTAAGTTCTTGTTAACTTTGTCTTAGTGGATTCTCATGGCTGGACTAGGTCCCGTGCTTTTTCCTGGAAGAGTTTCCACGCAAAAATTCTTGTGTTATGGTTTGCATGCTTATCTCTATTTGCACACTTAAAGTACATCATCCCTTAAGTTAATAACTTAATTGTTACAATAATAAAAAGGGTAGATAGACTTATAGGGAAACCTAACCATCCTCTTGAACTTGTGAGAATCTCAACTCAAACATCGGATTTGAGGTTCACCGAATTTTTTCAATATAAATGCCATCAAGTTTGGTATTAATGTAAAAAAATTGTATGTTTTACACTTGCGTTACCGTTAAGAGTTTCACACCATGCGTGAACTCTAGATTTTTCCTTTATTATTATACTAGTGAACACCCTGTGCGATGAACGGGATAAGTTCAGACTCCAGAGAAGGATTATGATAAAAGAGAGAGAAAATGTGCTAATAAAAACAAAATATTTTACGAATAAAAGTATTACCATTTGTCAGCTGCTTTGTTCCAAAATAGGTATATAGTGTAAAAAACATAATTTACATACAATCATCATCAAAAGAGACTCAAATCACATCCTTGATGTAAATATGAGGTTGTAGACACAATTTATTAGTTGTATGTTTGTGATCAATTTATGAAATTAGAAATTTACATTAAATTAAATTTGAATTAATACATACTAGCAAATGCATGGGACAAAAATAGATTTAAAAGGGGGGGGGGGGGGGGGGGGGGAGAGAATGAAAGAAATGTGTGAGTACCTGAATTTTACCCTCCCTTCCCGATCAGGATAAATCCCAATAAGGAATGGTGATAAATTGTAATTGAGTTGTGAGTCGCCACCTATCTAATTCTGAGGGAAATAGGTCCCTGAATTTGTTGGATAAGGCATGGTCTAGAAATCAGAGGTCAGTGTAAGGGATTCAGTTGAGTTAGGGGAAGGTGTTAGGCACCCCTAAACCCCCATCCGGAGATGGTTACCTACTCCCTAAGTTTGAATCAAATAAAAGAAACCATAAAGAAGCTTGCAATTTTATCTATATGCTGAGCAATGTAATATTGAATGAAATACATGAATTGAGATGGATAGAGTAGAAACGGAATAGAGATTCTATCCTAGGGAGAGCTGAACCCGATCAGGGTTGCCTACGTATCCACAGTTAGTGGAATCAAGCCACACGTAGTTCCGGGGTGAAGTTGATGGTTTGATTTGATTGGACTGGATTGTGGATGATTGAAAAGTTTGTTGCTCCTAATTGAGGAGCGAGGTGGCCTTTTAAGCTCGTGCTGAGGAGCGAATGGATTTTGCCGGTTTGAATAGAACCAAGGTTCAGATGAGGGCTTAGCTAGGGTTTGGCTTGATTGATTTTAGGGTTTAGCTGGGGTTTAATCAAAGCTTAACTAAGGTTTTAACCAAGGTTTAACTAGGGTTTTAATTAGAGTTAACTGGGGCTTAATCAGGTTTAGCTAGGGCTTAAGCTAGGGTTTTAACTATAATTAACTAGGTTTAATCAGAGTTTAACTAGGATTAACTGGGGGTTAATCGGGGTTTAACTAGAATTAACTAGGGTTTTAACTATAATTAACTGAGGTTAATTAGGATTAACTGGGGTTAAGCTAGTTCTGGACGGGGATTTGGACAGGGATTCGACTAGGCGGGCTAGTTTTGAACCGGGATTTGGGCAGAGGTTCGACTAGGCGGGCTAGTTTTGAACCGGGATTTGGGCAGAGGTTCGACTAGGCGGGCTAGTTTTGAACCGGGATTTGGGCAGAGGTTCGACTAGGCGGGGCTAGTTTTGAACCGGGATTTGGGCAGAGGTTCGACTAGGCAAGGCTAGTTTTGGACCGGGATTTGGGCAGAGGTTCGACTAGGCGGGGCTAGTTTTGAACCGGGATTTGGGCAGAGGTTCGACTAGGCAAGGCTAGTTTTGGACCGGGATTTGGGCAGAGGTTCGACTAGGCGGGGCTAGTTTTGAACCGGGATTTGGGCAGAGGTTCGACTAAGCAAGGCTAGTTTTGGACCGGGATTTGGGCAGAGGTTCGACTAAGCGGGGCTTTTAGCAGTCTAAAAGTAAAATTTAAAGACAAAACATAATTTAAGCAATTAATAATAAAGCTCAAAAAATTGAAAGCGAGATTAGGGATAGAGGGATTACCTTCCCGAAAGTACGGTGAACTTTCGGACAAAGAGGGGATGCTCCAAAAGAAAAAGAAAAAGAACTTAGAACTTTGAACACCCGGGAAATGATTTTCCAAGGGTTTTTCTAAGTCATAGGACTTTAAAAAAACCAAGGAAAGGGTGAGTGAATTGGTGAGATTTTGAGGAAAGGGGTTGGGCTTTTATAGGGGATGAAAAAGGAGAAAAAAATCAAAATTTTCGATGTGGGACTATCTTTTTTTTGAAAAAATTTCGCTTTGGTCGTTTTTGTGAAAAACGACCAAGGCAAAAGGTCGGCAATGACGGAAAGTAGGTCGGTTTGCGGGGGGAAAAGACCAAAATAACCGGATATTAATTTGGTCGTTTATGACATAAACGACAAACCGAAACAAACCAAAAAAATTTGGTCGTTTTTGCCAAAAACGACCAGCCAAAACCTGCCTAAAAAAGGCTGGTCGTTTTTGGTATAAACGACCAAAATAAAGCTTTTAAAAAGTGATTTTGAGCTATATTATGCATTTGAAGCCTGATTTGAGCCCGAAAACAGTCGAAATTTAACTGATAAATCCAAGAAAAATATTTTTAGATAAAAAATGAGTTTTGAAGTATTTTCCAGGGGTATTTTTGTCATTTTTCACCTTAGGGGCATTTTGGTCATTTTCCCATTTTAAAATCCGATTTAATCCCAAAAATTGCCAAAATTCATCAAAAATTTGTAAAATCATTTTGAACCCAATGACAATTTTTTTAGCATTTTTTCAAGGGTATTTTGGTAATTTTTCACCCTAGGGGTACTTTGGTCATTTTTGAAAATCAAAACACCTGGAAAGAGATTTTTGAAAGAGGGTTTTTGGGAAGATTTGAAGGTGTTAACGGTGTTAAAAGGGTGCAAAATTGGGGTGCTTACAAAATGTTCAAACAATAAGAAATAGGAAGACAAAATAAATCTTAATCCATTATAAATTAGATAACATTGACGGGCACCTACGATAAAAAAACTGAAATAATGCTATGTGAATTCTGCCTAGAATTAACCAAAAAAAAAGAATTCTACCCAGAAACAATTGAAATTAATCTTAATCAACATTCGATCTCTCTTACGTAAACGAAAAAACTTGGAATTAATTTTATTGAAATTGATAAGAAAAGTAGTTATAATATTGGTATTGGTATTATTATTTCATAGGAACACATTTTTGTACACACGAGTGTACGCATGTATGGAAGGTGGAGTCCCTGTGTATTAAGGTGACCAGCTAACATGATCGCTCAACCCAACGAGATCGAATCACAGCCAATCGCGATTGAACTCAGAGAAGAGTTCAATTGCACCCACAAGTCCACATGTGTCCCTAGTAACCCCAGGGTTCAATAATTTAACCTTAGTTTTTAGAAAAATTACTAAAAAAATATATAACCCAGGTTAAGAACTTTTAACCCTTTGGGTTATTTTCTTTTTTAGAAACCAAGGTTAGATTGTTAAACCCTAAGGGTTAGTGAATCTTAACCAAAATTAGTAGGGGTTAACAGGGACACGTGTTGACCTATGGGTGCGATTAGGGGCGGAGCCAGGATTTTTATGCAAAGAGGCAACAAAAGGGTGTGGGGGGTTTGGGGCGTAGCCCCCAAATTTTTTTTTTGAGGGTGAAGTTCGTGGGCCACTTTTTAAATTAAATACTATAGTATAAATTTAGTTTTTTTAGTAGTGATTAGCGGACCCACATCTTTCCATTTCACACCCCTTTAACTATGGTTAAGCTTAACCAACTAAAGGTTAATATTTTTTTTCTTTTAGAGACCAAGTTTAAATGGATGTATCCTAGGTGTGGGTAAATCTTAACCATAGTTAATTGGTGTTTAAAGGGGACGTGTACCAATGAGGACCGATGTTCGGCTAAAAGCATTTTTTTCTCAAAAGTTAAGGGGGAGGGGGGGGGGGGGGCTAAAGCTACCCGTGCCCTGGCTCTACCCTTGCTCCAGCCCTCATTATACTAAAAAAAAAGAAAAAAAATTCAAGGTTGAGGGGGGGCTGAAGCCCCCCTGGCCCCCATGTGGCTCCACCAATGGGTGTGATTGAACTTTCCTTGAGTTCAATCACGATTGGCTGTAATTCTATCTCCAGCCCAAAACCCTAACTACCAACTCATGGTCTATTAAATTCCTTATTATCCTAATGTGTGATTAAAAATGGAAAATTCAATCTTTAGATGGATTGTAAAGTAAATAACCACCTCTATACACCACCGACCTATCCTCTTCCTGTCTCAAAGAGAAGTAAATAACAGAGAACCACCCGCTATCAAGAGATAACCACCCGCGATCGGCTCTTCTCTGCTCCACATAAATGGTGGTCGATCACTATCTCCTCCTACTTGCTCTTCGTCTATCAGGATTTGATGAAGAGGTCTGCCCCTTTCTGTTATTGTTGTATGTAATGAACAGTGAACATCGGTGGAAACCCTCCCCGAGGGGAACGAAGAGACAAAAAGAGAAACAATTTCATCTCCCCCGCCTTATCGCTCTTCCTGACTTACAGTCAACAATGTCTCCTCTTATCGCTCATCCTCTTGCTTTCCTTTTTTTGAAACTTAGTAAGATCTAAACACCAGGAGAATAAAAAATCAGAGGGGAATATGAGAGAATTGAGGAATGAGGTATAAAAATGCTCTGCAAAAAAATTGTAGAAGCTTTTAAGAGGAAAAATGGTTGCAACCATTTGAACATATTTGGGCTGATACATGTGTACTGAGTTGGAAAACTATGAAGATTGAAGGGGGACAATTGTTGCCGGTTGGAACCTTCTAGGAATAACAAACTCTTTCTCTCTCTAAAATCGCTCTCGGAGTGCCACATAGAGTTGTGTCCCCAACGATCGTAGAGTTACATCCCATCAAGTTCCATAGAATACTAGCAAACACCCCGTGCGATGCACGGGACCCAAATTACTACTCATTAACACAGAGCCTTGAGAAGTCCACGTGACGTCTCAAGAGGGATTTTAGGCGCTATCCAACCAATCAACTATTTCGATTCACTATTGAAACTCTAAATGACACATCTGTCCGGTTCTTCCAGTTTAGCAGCTTCTCTCAAAATTCTAAACGACACATCTCTTCCAGCACTCTGTCTTCTCTTAGATCTGATCTAGTGCTTTCGTTCCATAAATTAAAATTAAAGGCGCACATAAGGAAACACCCTACGAAGAATTGATCAACCGGTGCCAGCTGTAATCCGTTGCCCTAAGAAACATGCATTCGCAACTTTTGGGTGTGCGTACAAGCCTACCTATCCATCCCCTTCTAAATAGTTATCTCTCACGGTTAGGGACGCAACTCTTCAAGGAGAGGTTTAGGGACGCAACCCTTGGGATACTGTATTAGCCCAAATGTTACAACCCTATGCCTTTTCTCAATTCATGGCACTTTATTGAATCGTTGCAACCTCAACCTTTCTTTTAAATCCAACTAATGCTTTTTTTTTTTAGGTTTAAATCCTACTGATGCTGAATGCACAAGTATCTAGCCTCCCCGTTATCTGGTCTTTGATACTGTTTTCTAAATTTGTACAGGTCTTATCCTCTCTCACTCTCCTTTTTCTATGTTTTTCCCCTTATTTTATTTTCATTTTGTTTAAATTTTATGTTACTCACTTTCGAATAGCACAAATACTTGATTTTATCTCTTGGATTGGTTTTTTCCAATTGCAATCATCCGTTGTTCGGGGCAACCTTGCCTCGCCGTTATCTCGTTTTTGATCCTGTTCAACTTTTTAACATGTTGTGGACCGTTTTTGGGTTCAGTATATTCGTTGGAGGGAGAACGGAACTGTAGAACATAGGTTGGAAATTTGAGGTTGGGTGAGTCTTCCACCTAATTACATAGGAAAATGTGTTGATGACGTGAGGTTTTGTGAGTCTTCATCGCATTGTTATAAGAACACTAGATGGGTCGTGCAAAATCAAGATTTTTTGTATAAAAGAGCAACAATGGGAATGATTTAATAAATTGGATTAGTAGCCAGGGCTTAGAAGCGGACCTCTTCAGTTGTAGTACTGCTATTAAATCTCTTGCAAATACTAAGAATTTATCCGTTGCACCACAGACGTTCGAAGAAATGATTGACAGACAGATTAGTCATTATGTGTTGTGTTATTATATTATGATTGATGGGCTTTGCAAAGGAGGGGATTTTTTAAGGGATACTGAAAGAGTACATCCAAATTTATATCGCCATGTTCAATGTTTTCTATAATGCAGGAAGTTTTAACGCGTGTAGATATGGCATCAATGATGAAGAATGGGCATCTGGTTTGTGGGGAAGAGACATGGGGAATTCTTGTGCGCTGAATACGAAGGGGCTAAATGCGTCAGCTGGAGGCTTTGTCTGGGTGAGGCATCGGAATGGGTCATGGTGGCCTTGGCGGACATTGGTTTTGAGCGAATTGTCAAAAAATTGCTTGGCTTCGCCAAGATCCGGAACCCTGGTTAAGCTCATGGGGAGACGAAAGTGTATACGTGTTTTTTCTCTCTCTTGCTTTTGGATCATTTAATCTCTTTTGTATCCACCGATGTGGGACTAAATAAGGGGCAAAGCCTGTTCTGTTTTTTGGTAAAGGTTTATACAGCACTCTAACACACACAACTCAAACACACCCTGTGCATCAAAGCATTTCATTGATATATATTTGTAATGATTTATATGATCGAAGACTCCACTTATAATAATGTCATTTCCATTCAGCTGCATGGTACTCCGTTGGTTAGAGATAGGGCTATCAACTATCCAGTTTCTTATTTGTATCCAGTTCGTATCCGAATCCGTTTAGGCCTGATAATTATACGAATATTCAATAAGGTATTCGTTTGTAATTCGGAGTGGATACGGATAGTAGACTATCCGCTCCGCTAAATATCCAAACCGGTTAAGAGTATAACTCATACTTCTTATACCATATATATACCCTTCACACTTTTATAAACCTGTAACAAAAAAATAGATAATATAGTAAAATTTCAACTTTTGGAGGATGGAATCGTAATTATACAATCCCATATAAAATATCTTCATACCAAACAAGAAACCTAACCCGTAAGTAACCCTAACCCTATTTTTCTTTTCGTCTTCAGCCGCAAGCGGTGGCTTTATGCTCCTCTCTTCTAATCTCCTCTTCAAATAGGCAACCATTGGCATTTCTAAAAGCTTCTATTTCTAAGGGAGTGCATATCTCTTTATATGGCTAATAAATTGTTGGCAAAAGATTGCTGCAACAATGGACAGAAACAATCATCAAATTTTTTTATTTTATTTAGGTGAGTTCTTCATATTATTGGTAATGATCATCATCAAGTTTAAGGGTTTCTCGTTTGGATATTTTTGCCTGTTTTCTTTATGGCGGTTGTGATAAGGAAGAGAAAGCAAGAAGAGCTTACAACCGGGGCACCACTGCTACTACAAACTTTCCAGTCAGTTTTATCATATTCCGGCAAGATGTATTGGTTATTCTTCTTCCCTTCTCTTATTTTTAGCTATTTAGGCGGATAATTTTTTTATCAGATAACAAGTATCCGAAATTGATTTCAATAATCGAACGAATTCGGATATTTCGGATAATTATCCGAATTAATCTAATTCGAATATAGTTTTGTTAATTTAAGTATCTGCTGGATACCGGAGCGGATTTGAATAGTAGGCGAAGTTAATTGGATCGGATACGGATATAGCACTATCCGCGCCGAATCCGCTCCGTTGACAGCCCTAGTTAGAGAAGCTTTAGTAAGGTTGCTGTCTGTGGGTTCTCATTGAAGTATTGTTGTGAGAAATATGATTTATTGTTGTTATGTTTTGCTTAAAATTAGTGGCAGCTTGTGAATCATGCACATAGGGTATGGTACATCCCACCCAGTTTACCAAGTACATCACATGTGTACCATAATTGGTACACTCATCAATTTAATTTGGTATGACACAGGTACACCCAATGGTTAGGCATTAAGCGGGCACATTGATGTAAGTGTACTTGGACCCATTTGGGCTTGGTACTTTCGCTACCAAAAAAATTTCCTTTTTAGTTTTTTCCGTTCTAGATTTTTCCTAAAATTCTATAATTTCTTTGATGATCATTTGTTATCTCCAAAGGTTTGAATATTTTGCTCTATTTTTTCCTTTAATGAAAAATGATTTGAGAACTATTTTATTTGGAAAATAATTATATAATTATACTTATTTTTTTCTTTTTATATTCTCCGTGCATGGCACGGGCTTCTTACTAGTTAAGATTAAACTATAAAATTCAAAATACAGGATACGAAAAGCAACAATCCAACAAATAATCTCAATTCATTGATTGTTACATATCAAAATATTCATTTTTTTTAGGGCCCCACAAGGGCTGATGAAAGGTCAGTGGTTAGTGTTAGTACGGCTACTTACCTGTCAGGGCTGATATTTCAACTTAAGCATGTTCCAGGGACTGGAATCCCGATCGACAAGAGTGGTCAATTGACATACACACCAATGGGACAAGCCTTAGCTTCTCATCAAAATATTCATTTCAAATGTCCATATTGTGTACATGATTACAAAGAGGTTATGTTTAGTAAATAAATTAAGAATGTTATCTAAATTTTACTATATGCATCCTTCTTTGAAATTGAATAGAAATTATGCACAGGTTTTGTTTAGTAAGTAAATTAAAAATGTTACCTAAATTTTAACATATGCATCTTCTTTGAAATTGAATAGAAATTATGCACATGTGTGGATCCAAATCAGTCCTCATCCCATAAATCAAGTAAAAGAGTATACTCAAACTATTGCTAATAACCGACCCACCTAATCTCTGATGCTGGTTCGAGAAATGAACGTGGTAGTGGGTAGACATGTGGCGAATTGACAGAAGATAAAAAAACCTACATGGCACTGGCAGAAGGGGATAAAAAAACACGTGCCATATAATTAGGTAATGAGCAATAGTCCCCTCGTCGGCCTAGGAGGGGACTATGCCTCCTCGCTCTCACATAGCCGACCCTTCAACTTCCATTAACTGAGGTTAGTTTTTTTTAACCCTTTAGTTATTTTTTTATTTTTCTAAAACCCAAGGGTAGATGGGTGAATCCCATGGGTGGATGAATGTTAACCAGAGTTAAAAGGGTTAGAAGGGGGACACATGGCAAGAAAATGGGAGCCGAGACACCCCACCTCCCATCACCGACCGAGGAGGTGACTATTTCCTTAGGTAATAGATGAGGAAAAGCTCTTCAAATGCAATTGGTAAGAGTGCCACATCAGATTTCTTAAAAATGCTAGGATTTTTTTTTTCAAGTTAGGGGTATCTCAGCAGGATTTTTTTTCAATACCCAAAGGGTATCTAAGCATACTATACCCACAAATCTGAACCGTCCAATCTGAAAATGGATGGTTCAGATGTGTTCTTACTCGAGTCACACTTATTACTTGTTTAGCTTAGAAGGTCACTTAAAAGGGTAACTGGTGAGAGGAGAACGTGATTTATGAATTACCTCTCTCTCTCTCTCAACTCTCTCTTTCACTTGCCCTCCCCTCACGGCTCTCTCTCATCACTCTCTTCTCACGACTCTCTCTCCCTCACCATCTCACCCTCTTCATCATCTTAGGATCAAGAAAAAGCAGCACCCCGCCTCCCCTACAACATGAAAGCTCTCCTAGACGTAGGAAATAAGGGTTTTGTTTTCTGCCATTAACACTAACAAAGGTTTTTTCTCTTATGAAGTACCCTTGCTAGCTTCATTTATAGTCTCTTTGTTTATTTAGATTTGAATTTTCTTATGCAGAATTCTGGATTCTTCATTTCTCTCTCAAACAAACATACTTTTCTTTGGTGGTCTACTTTATTTTTTAGAGTTGCACCTTCATGCACCATATTGCACTTATGTTTTTATTTAATATACAACATTTAACTAATGTTTTTCTAAAATAAAAAGGTAATATTTATTCATATAATGAAAAAAATCCCTTATTGAACTAATTTTCACTATGAATATGCTCTTTGAAATTGCGTCAGATTGCACCCTTGTTGCACTCTTGTGTACCCAATTGCACCTGATGCTTTATTGACTCTATGGCATTTATCTAGTGTTATTCTTATAGTTAATGGGGTATATAAAAAATTCTCTACTTTCAATAGGCTTTTGGGAGTTGCACCCTTGTTGCACCCTCATGTACATTATTGCACCTATGGTTTTATTTACTCTATGAATTGTATTTATTAGTTTCCATACAAAATTTGTAAATAAAAATGAATTTTTGCACCTATTGATATTTTTCATATTTTATGAGCTACAGATGACAAAGTGGTGTGTTTAATGTTTTCCATGTGTTGTTGCAAATCTCATTTACAAAAGGGGCTTAGCATGGCAGGACAATCTACGCACTATAACATTGATGAAGATGAAGATGAAGTTGTTGATCATCATGATGAGTCATCTTTCGAGGGTTTGGGACTTGATTTTGACAATGGTATTAAGTACAAAGATATCATGAAACTTGATTTTGCATCAGAAGATGAGGGCTATGAGTTTTACAATGCGTATGCTAGGAGCATGAGGTTTAGCATGCGAAAAGATAATGTGGTACGCCTTAGAGGTGATGTTATTACTTCACGTTGGTTTGTTTGTTCGAGAAAATGACATAGATTAAAAAAATACTTGGAACTAAATGGCAGAACGCGTAAGCCAAGGCCCCTGTCTAGATGTGGTTGTAATCATCATTGCTCATAAAGTTGGACAAGATAATTGGATGATGGAAAGTGAAAGATTTTAAAGCCGAGCACAATCATCAATTTGCACATCTTGCAGAAGTTAATCACTTAAGATCACACAGAAGAATGGATGAGGTTCAGAATTCCGAAATAGAAGCACTAGTACGTTCTGGCATAAGGACGAGACAGGTAATGGATTTAATGTTAAAAAATACTGGGGGTTACAAGAATAAGGGTTTTACCCAAATGGACATTTATAATCAGGTAAATCGGCAACAAAGGGAAAAACTTGAAGATGGTGACATACAATTAGTCATGGAATACATGAAAAATAAATAAATTACTAATCAAGGTTGATTTGCAAGCACCTTGTTGATGATGATGGTCGACTTTTTCACATATTTTGGGCAGATAGCCAATGTCAGTTGGACTATGAGGCCTTTGGCGATGTTGTTACCTTTGACTCAACGTATCAGACTAATCGGTATGATATGCCTTTTGTTGCTTTCGTCGGGGTGAACCATCATCACACCAGTTGTTTGTTTGGATGCGCATTATTGTCTAATGAGACTACTGATTCATTTTGTTGGGTATTCTAGTCCTTCTTGACAGCAATGAATGGTAAAGAGCCCATATCCATTATCAGTGATGGAGACCACGCGATGCGCAATGTGATTAAGGAAGTTTTTCCTCAGACACACCATCAATTATCTCAGTGGCATTTGAAGCAGAATGTGTTATCCAACATCCACAAAAATGGGTTCTTGAAGGATTTTGAAAAGTGCATGAAACCTGGGGAGACACTTGAAGTGTGGGAGGAATCATGGGTTGCCCTCCTTGAAAGCCACGGTCCACAAAACAACACATGGGCAAAGAGATTGTAAAGGACAAAAGATTTATGGGCAGACCCTTACCTTCAAGGCCACTACTTTGCTGGGATGCGATCTACACAACGCTCAGAAAGCATGAATGCTGTATTTCGAAAGTGTAGAGCCCCGGAACTTTTGCTCATGTCTTGGAATGTGTGCCAAGGCATGATACCTTGTAATGCCCAATTTCATGAAATGATAATATGAAAACTTAGAGAATTATCTCAAGGATGCTCTAATTAATTAAATAAATTATGTATTAATGTCTATAAGCCTTAAAGAGGTCCTATGCATATTTAGAAGAGGTAAAAAGGGAAATTGGATAAGTCTAAGTAGTAAGAATGGATGAAAAATGGTCTCAGTGTAGAAAATTGCAGAGCACAGATCACTCGGTCCATTGAGCGATCGATCGGTCCACAACCGATCGATTGGAGGCTATCGACTGGTTGAAAATTTTGTATGGGGAAATTTTCCAGAGAGCTTGTTTTTGACCGAGAGCTCAATCATTATCACCGGTCGCTCGGTAGGCAACCGATCGCTCGACCATCGATCGATCGGTCTATCGTGTTTTTACAGAATTTCATTAAGGGTTTTTTCGGCATTTGGGTGTTGTACCCTTTGCATATAAGGCCGGCCCGAGTCTTTAGGGCTCATTCTCAACACTTAGAAGATTTGGGAGATAAGAAGAGAAGAGAAAGGGGTTTCTAAACTTAGGGTTCTCTTTTGAGAAGAAATCAAAGGGGTTGAGTCCTACAATCATCCTCAAGCTCGTTTTTCTTCAAGTTCTCGACTCAAGCTCGTGAGGAGCACTATCCTCAAGCTAGGGCAGCAACTCATGCACGTTTTGCAAGGAGTTTCTTCCCTCATTTATCAAGGTCGGTACCTTTTACTACCCTCCTAGTTCATACCTCTTTTCTTCCATTTTTCTTTATAGTTTCCCTAATGTATGAACCTAATAGGATGAATGGATGGTTGTTGGATGTAAATGGGTGATTGGATGCCGTGTGTATGATTGTGATGAATGAAATGAGGAGGGCATTGTATTCATAATGAACATACATGTGTGATCACCTAGAAAAGCATAATGTAGGTTTAATAAATAATGAACACACCCCATGTTTGATGAAATGCCAAGGTGAATAAAATGAGTTGTAAATTAAGAAATGCATGCTTAATTAATTATGGAAGTTGCTAGGGCCTATGATAGTGTGCTTTCTATTTTCCCTAAATTGCATGAATATTGACTTACTCAAATTATTGAGGTTATATGTATTGTGAATTACCCAATTGTCATATGTAAATTCAAATGCAAGTATGCACACGATTCCACGAGCATGACATGATTTACCGAGGTTTTCAAGAACGAGAATTAGAGGTGGGACATATCCTACGATATGTTTTACCTCGCTTTTGGCAAGAACAAGACTATCATGCATAAAGAAGGGTCTTCCTTCCCTCACAAGTACATATCATAAAGAAGGGTTTCCCTTCCCCCACAAGTGCATTTAGGAAGAAGGGTCTCCCTTCCCTTACAAGTAGTTTATTTTCCAAGCAAGCATGGAACATGACATGGCATGACACGACATGATACGACAAGACATGACAGACAAGACAAGTTTTCAAGAACAAAAAAGGTGTTTTAAGTCAAGTCAAGTGCACGATATTTTCAAGGATTTTATCGGCTTTTACGAATGCAAACATGATTATAATCTGTTTTAATTTTTTGTGATGATATGAATTGTTCCTGCTTTATATATGTGAACTGCTTGCTGCTTTCTATACTGCTATTGTTTTGCTATGACTGTTGGTTAGCATTTGGTACCCGCTGAGTATTCCATGCTCAGCCATACGTTTATGTTGGCGGGTACTAAGGGAACTGCTACCCTATTTGACGTTTGTGCTCCTAGCCCTTGGGTAGAAGAAGAGTACGTCGAGGAACCTGTAGAGGAACCTCCGGTAGCGGGTTATTGTTAGAGGTGGTAGATTCTGAGTGGATAGCTGTGGGTGAGTTGAGAGTTATACGTTCATGTACTTTGGCGGGCCTGTCCGTACTTTCTTTTGTGTATCTTTTTTTATAAACTTGGATCACATATGTATACATAGAGGTTTAGTTAAGTCTTCCACTGTGCTATGTTAGAGTATGTTTCCGTTATTTATGTCCTCTATTGTATATGCTCTGTGGGTTTTGCAGGATGGTTTGTCAAGCAAGTCATGTTAGTTATGATTTGTCGTCCAAAGTTCGCTCTAACTCCTAGGGTGGGTTTTGGGTCATGACAGAAAGGTTTTTGATCGTCACACACCGTTGTTCCAATTTATTGAGTTGTTTGATAAAGCCATTAGACGGATGCGAGAGGCAGAGGCACGCGAGGATTGCATTACAAATTAGAGTGCACTAGTTATCCTTAGCAACATTGAATTCTTAGAGTGCCACACGTCACAAATTTGCACGAGCAATATGATCAAGGTTGTGCAACAGGAGTTGCTAAATAAGGGGAAGAATGTGATTGCAGCAGTTGAGGAATTCAGTGGTAATGCTAGATACATTGTCTCAGCATATGAACACCCCCAGATGAGATATCATGTTGAATTTAATAGGACAAAACAAATCTTGAAGTGCACATGCTCGTTGTTTGAGACGGTAGGGATCCCTTGTAGCCATATTATGACAATAATAAAGGTGGAGCACTTGACAAAGTTATCTAACTCCATTATCATGACACGTTGGACAAAGATGGCGAAAGGAGGCATCCCTTCTAGCAGCGGTGATATGTATAGAGCACTAGACTCCCCCAAGACAATTGGCCATCGAAACTTAGTAAACGCTTGCAACCACCTTTCTCTTATTGCTGCTGAAAGTGAGGAATCATACATTAACACGATGTGCGTCATAAGTCAACAAATAAAGAGAGTGTGTATCAATGAAGATGTAAGTGAAGAGAATGGGGATTGTGAATCTCCCATTGATAAGAATGTTGATGCTATCAGGGATCCTATAAGGGTATAGACAAATGGACAACCTTCTAAGAGGTTGAAGTCTCATTTGGAGAAGAATAAAAGGAGGTGCAACCTATGCCGAAAAGAAGGCCACACTCGACCAAGGTGTCCTAACAAAGGTGATTATATCGAATATGATGTTTTGCAAGAAGAGTCAGTTGTAGAGCCTATTTTGGAGCCCACTCAGGTGCGTAACAGTGACCAAGTTTCACCACCGCTTCCCACATACAATATGTCGCCTATTCGACCACAATATGGAGCGCATCACCCTTACATGTACCCACATGGTACTCCGTTAGTTCCACCACCATTTGCGTCGTTGGGCCCCTTTTCCCATTACATGTATCCGACCAGGGGCGGAGCCACATGGGGCCCAGGGGGGGCTGAAGCCCCCCCTCAACTTTTGGGAATTTTTTTTTTTGCATAGTGTAATGTGGGTGTGGCCTAGGAGCAAGGGCAAAGCCGGGTGGTGGTGGGGGATCTAAGCCCCCCCTGAAAATTTTGAGAAGAAATTTTTTTTTTTTATATTTATATTATTTAATTTAAGATGGCGTAGGCATATGAAAATGCTTAAATTACCGGTGTTTTTCATCATTGAATGAAATGGCCGGTCCTCATTGGTCCATGCCCTTCTTTAACCATCACCAATTGTGGTTAAGATTCACTCACTCATAGAGTTAAGCAATCCAACCTAGTTTTTTAGAAAAAAAAATAATAAAAATCTTAAATTTAATTTTGATAAGCTTAACCAGGGTTAAAGGAGTGTTAAAAGGGACACGAGGACACGACGGTAAGTTAAGCAGTGGGTTTGCTAATCATCACTACTCAAAACTATATTCTTTACCAACGTACAAAGAGACGAGATGACCCACAAACTTGGCACTAAATTTTTTTTTCGGGGGCTACGCCCCCGAACCCCCACATCTCACCATTAGCCCCCCCTGGCCGAAAATCCTGGCTCCGCCCCTGTATCCGACATACTGGTGGAAGCCCCTATAAGCAATGATAGTGAACATTTTGTTGTTATTTTGAACATATGATAATCAAATAGTATTTTGTTAATTTAGAGAAAAACATTTTGTTGTTATTTTCAACATATGACAATCAAATAACATTTTGTTATTTTGGAGAATAACATTTTGTTGCTATTATGAATATATGATAATCAAAGAACATTTTTGTTAATTGGACAAGAACATTTTATTGTCATTTTGCATTAATGCTTTGTTTTTACTCTATGGACATTATAAAAGTGTTTGATTAAAAAAAAATGGAATATTTTTTTGTGTAATGGAAGGTAGAACAACTTGGGAGGAAAAAAAAATGAAAAAATTGGAAGCTTTTATTTACTCCATGGACTCTATAATAGTGTTTGATGAGAAAAAATAGGCACATTTCATATTGGAAAAGAAGGGTGAACCCCTTCGGTCCACTTTGGTCTGTTTCCGGTCCTTAGGGCTATTTGGAGCTGCACCTTAGTTGCACCATTATTTAAAAAATTGCACCCAAACATTTTTTTACTCCAAGGGATACATAAATCTCTTTAATAAAAAATATGAGCACATTTATATAGAAGAAGTGAAGTTTGAATCACTTGAGTCCACTTTGATTTGTTTCTAGGTCTTCATGGCTAATTGGAGTTGTTCTATAGTTGAGTTGCATCCTTATTTAAAAAGTTGCATCGAAAATTTTTTTTACTTCAAGGGATTTATAAAAGTGTTTCACAAAAAAAAATGGACATATTTTTATTGAAAAAATGAAGTTTGAACCCCATTGGATCAATTTTAGTCTGTTTACAGGTTCTCAGAGCTATTTGGAGTTGCACCTTAGTTGCACCCTCATTTAAAGAGTCGCACTCATACATTTTTTTACTTCAAGTGACAAATAGAAGCATTTCATAAAAAAAAATTGATACATTTTTATAGAATAAGTGAAGGTCGAACCCTTTCGATCAACTTTGATCTGTTTCGGGTCCTGAAGGTTATTTAGAGTTGCACCTTAGGCGCACCCTCATTTAAAAAATCATACTCAAGTATTTTTTTACTCCATGGGCTATATAGAAGCATTTCATTAAAAAAAATGGACATATTTTTATAGAAGAAGTGAAGGTCGAACCTTTTTGGTCAACTTTGATATGTTTTCGGGTCCTGAAGGCAATTTAGAGTTGCACCTTAGGCACACCCTAATTAAAAAAGTCGCACCCAAGTATTTTTTTACTCCAAGGGCTATATAGAAGCGTTTCATAAAAAAAAGACATATTTTTATAGAAGAAGTGAAAGTCAAACCTCTTGGGTCCACTTTGGACTATTTTCGGGACCTCAGGGGTAATTTGAGCTGCACCTTAGTTGCATCCTCATTTAAAAAGTTGCACCCATACATTTTTTTACTTCAAGTGACAAATAGAAGAGTTTCATAAAAAGAAATTGACACATTTTTATAGAAGAAGGGAAGGTCGAACCTTTTCGGTCAACTTTGATCTGTTTTCGAGTTCTGAAGGCTATATAGAGTTACACCTTTAGCGCACCCTCATTTAAAAAGTAGTACCCAAGCATTTTTTTACCCCAAAGGCTACATAAAAGTGTTTGATGAAAAAATATGGACACATTTTTATAGAAGAAGTGAAGTTTGAACCCCTTGGATCCATTTTACTCTGTTTCTGGGTCATTAGGGCTATTTGGAGTTTCACCTTAGTTGCACACTCATTTGAAAAGTCACACCCATATATTTTTTTACTTCAAGTGACAAATAGAATCGTTTTGTAAAAAAAAATTGACACATTTTTATAGAAAAAGTGAAGGTCGAACCCTTTCGATCAACTTTGATCTGTTTCGAGTCTTGAAGGCTATTTAGAGTTGCACCTTCGCGCATCCTTATTTAAAATGTCAAGACCCAAAATCCCCCCTAGGAGTTAGGAGACTTTTGGCTCGAGACCGCCAAGTCATACCATCCTGTCATGACACATAAGGCATACATACCATCCTGTAAGGGCATACAAGGCATGCTAAAAGGCGAACTTGAAAATTTCTCAATCACTTAACTGTATTCCAAGTGCGTACAAGTGTGAAAAATCACAGTGGACATACCCACTTAGTTAAATATACATGTCTCTCCCTCTCATCACACAAAATAGTAATAATAGGGTCGCCTGCCAAGACCCTTATCTTTACATGATCACCCAAGCAGGATCCTCTTCCACTTACTCTTCTTCAACCCGTAGCTCTTGCCAAATAGACCTGCCGACATAAAATATACGGCTGAGCATGGAATACTCAGCATATACAAACTACTAATGGACAATGTTATAAAACATCAACATGACATATATTGTACAGTTCATCATATAATATACAACATCAGAGTGCGAAAACCAAAATGAATTAACAAGTGTATATATTGAATCATAACATATTTCAATATCTTATGAGTTCTTTATGAATCTTATGAGTTTGTGAGTTCCTTATTAGTCTTATTCGTCTTATGAGCTTTTGTGTAAAAACATAAATCTTAGAAGGTCTTACGAGAATTAATAGTTTATGTGTTCTTATGAGTTCTTTGAGTTCCTTAGAGTTCTTAGAATTCCTTAGAGCTTATGATCCATAGAGACTTAGAGCACTTAGAGACTTTGAGATTCACTTATGAGCTTATGAGATCCTTATGAGCATAGAGAACGATCTTAGACTTATGAGATCATTAGAGCTTGTGGAACGATCTTAGACTTATGAGATCCTTAGAGCTTGAGTAACCGATCTTAGAAACCAACCCAAAGTTTGACCTTGTCAATTACCAACCCAAAGTTTGGCAATGCTTGTGAACTTGTGAGTTTTGCTTTACAAAACCTTGCTTATGAACTTTTAGAAAACACATTTTTCTTGTGAGAAATCTTCGGATACATGTGAGCATCATAGAGATCATGGAAAACTTTTAAACATTTAGTCATATGCATAGCATGGAGTACGTATTAGCCTGGAGTACTTGTGAGCATTATGGTATAATAGAAAGCATTTAAACACCCAACATATGCATAATAGATTGATTAGCCTCATGGTATACTTAGAAAGCGTTTAAATATGGAATCACATTCATGGGAGTAAGTGTGAGCATCATAGTATTCATAGTGAGTATTGAAAACATCGAAATAAATCATGGAATTTCATTCATGTAGTTATCATAGTATGCACGTGGTCTACTTAGCCTATTTCATCAAAACCATCCATTCCCATATTCTCACAAAAACTCTATTATGCAAACATGGTAGGCAAGAAAACCCATTAAACTCATGGAAATCCCAATTTCATTTCGGTTGCTTCAATAGTAACACATATAAGGCACTATGCCTTAGTTTCAATAAATACTAAGCATTAATGAATTAGAACATGAGAAGAGTTAGTAGGTTGTATCTACTTCATTTTATCTAAATAACATACTTTTCATCTTACTTTAAATACGTTTCATTAAAACTATGTATTTTTCATAAAAACTCAAGCCTTTGATTATAATTAGTAGATTGTTCTACCTTTCCTAGATCAATCTCTTGATCTAACTCGCTTGAGAATGCACCGAGGAAGACAACTTAACAGAGAAATGATCTTCTCTTTTGGTTCACAACTCAAGCCCACACCCAAGCTATGAACAATCCAAGAAGAACCAACCTTCTCTTCTTCTTCTTTTTTCAAAACCCTTCTCCAACTCTCTCTAGGGTTTTGAAACCCTTATGCACGAAATATGGGTTTATATAAGGGTTTGGGGGTTGCCAAAACACCAAACCACCCTTAAAATATCTCTGGGAGTCGGCCAGAGCACAAATGAATAGGTGACCGATCACAAATCCGGTTGACCAGATTGGTCCTCATTTCTCCCGTTTTTCCCGCCTTAGTATTTCGGCCATAACTTTTGACTCGCTTATCGGATTTTGACGATTCAACTTGCGTTGGATTCGTCTTTCAAAGGGGAACAACTTTTATGTTTTATATAAAGGCTAATTTTAAGTTATAAATAGTCCAAATGGCCCACAAGTGGATTGGTCCAAAATGACTGCTGATTTGATAGCAGACCCCCTTTTAGAAACCTCACAATTGACATACCTTAAACTGAAAATCTGAAAAAATGCAAAGCATGAACCTTAAAGAGGGTTTAAATATATTCCTAATGGCTTAAGAATCACTCGATTCCGATAAGAGGTGACCAAACTAGAGCTTTCACAAGTTGAGGGAATGTAAAGACATCCCTCATTCTCGACACTTAGAGTATGTTATACCCTTATTTCTTCATCTCAACCATCCAACAACAATACTTAACCTAATTTAAACTATTATTATCATGTCTTATGAACCACGTTACATAAATGACCCCCGGCCTTTACAAGACTTGTGCCCATGGCACTATTAACAACCTTGAGAAATGGGTTCCCGGGTTCTACATTCACACTTAGGGTATTTTATACCCTAAATACTTGAGTATTATTGTACTCTTATTTTAAGACTCAACATACAATTATAAAACCCTCACTTCACTTTTCCCAATATCAAGAACACACGAGGCCTTAGGCCTTTACACGCATTGTACACTACCACTATTCATATGAACAATGCCCTCGAATTCCGGGGTTCTACATAAAAAGTTGCACCCAAGCATTTTTTTACTCCAAGGGCTATATAGAAGCGTTTCATAAAAAAAATGGCATATTTTTATAGAAGAAGTGAAAGTCGAACCTCTTGGGTTCACTTTAGACTATTTTCGGGACCTCAGGGGTAATTTGAGTTGCACCCTTATTTAAAAAGTCGCGCCCATACAATTTTTTTACTTCAAGTCACAAATAGAAGTGTTTCGTAAAAAAAAATTGACAAATTTTTATAGAAGAAGTGAAGGTTGAACCTTTTCGGTCAACTTTGATTTGTTTTCGGGTCCTGAAGGCTATATAGAATTGCACCTTAGGCGCACCCTCATTTAAAAAGTAGCACCCAAGCATTTTTTTACTCCAAGGGCTACATAAAAGTGTTTCATCAAAAAATATGGGCACATTTTTATAGAAGAAGTGAAGTTTGAGCCCCTTGGATCCATTTTACTCTATTTCTAGGTCATTAGGACTATTTGGAGTTGAACATTAGTTGCACCCTCATTTAAAAAGTCGCACCCATATATTTTTTTACTTCAAGTGACAAATAGAAGCGTTTCGTAAAAAAAAATGACATTTTTATAGAAAAAGTGAAGGTCGAACCCTTTCGATCAACTTTGATCAGTTTCGGGTCCTAAAAGCTATTTAGAGTTGCACTTTAGTCGCATCCAAATTTTTTTTTACTCTAAGGGCTATATAGAAGCGTTTCATAAAAAAAAAGGACATATTTTTATAAAAGATGTGAAAATCGAACCCCTTGAGTCCACTTTGGACTATTTTCGGGACCTCAGGGGTAATTTGATTTGCACCTTAGTTGCATTCTCATTTAAAAAGCCAGATTCAATCATTTTTTCACTTCAAGTGACAAATTGAAGCGTTTCGTAACCCTTTCGGTCAACTTTGATATGTTTTCGGGTCCTGAAGGCTATATAGAATTGCACATTAGGCAAACCCTAATTTAAAAAGTAGCACCTAGGAATTTTTTTACTCCAAGAGATACATAAAAGTGTTTCAGCTTTCCTTTTTCAAAAAAAAAAAAAAAAAAAGTGTTTCACAAAAAAAAATGGACATATTTTTATAGAAGAATTGAAGTTTGATCCCCCTTGGATCAATTTTAGTCTGTTTACGGGTTCTCAGAGCTTTTTGGAGCTGCACCTTAGTTGGCACCATCATTTAAAAAATCGCACTCGTACATTTTTTTACTTCAAGTCAAAAATAAAAGCGTTTCATTAAAATATTTACACATTTTTATAGAAGAAGTGAAGGTCGAACCCTTTCGTTCATCTTTGATATGTTTCCGGTCCTGAAGGCTATACAGAGTTGCACCTTAGGCGCACCCTCATTTAAAAAGTAGCACCCAAGCATTTTTTTTACTCCAAGGGCTACATAAAAGTGTTTCATCAAAAAATATGGATACATTTTATAGAAGAAGTGAAGTTTGAACCCCTTGGATCCATTTTACTCTGTTTCCAGGTCATCAGGGCTATTTAGAGTTGCACCTTAGTTGCACCTTCATTTAAAAAGTCGCACTCATATATTTTTTTACTTCAAGTAACAAATAGAAGTGTTTCGTAAAAAAAAATTGACACATTTTTATCGAAGAAGTAAAGGTCGAACTCTTTTGATCAACTTTGATCTGTTTTAGGTCCTGAAGGCTATTTAGAGTTACACCTTAGGCCCACCTTTATTTAAAAAGTCGCACCCAAGCATTTGTTTACTCCAAAGACTATATAGAAGCGTTTCATAAAAAAAAAATAGGACATATTTTTATAGAAGAAGTGAAAGTCGAACCTCTTGGGTCCACTTTGGACTACTTTCGGGACCTCAGGGGTAATTTGTATCGCGGCCCAAAATACCCCCTAGAAGTTAGGGATACTTTAGTTCAGACCGCCGTATCATACATCCCATATGACACATAAGACATACATACTTACCATCTTGTCAGAGTACAAAAATTATAAAACATAGCGGAAACGATTTGTCATAAAATACTCCTATCGTTCGATTCAAGTCTGAACCGACAGAACACATCCAAAATATGAAGTATAGAGTGGACTAGTCCCACTCTCAACATACACAAAATAGCAGTATGATCTCTCTAATTCTCTCAACATAAATCAAAATTTGGCCGCCTATCCAGGGATCCATCATCTTGGTAGTGGTCCATAGAGGGCTCTGGATCATAGTATTCTTCCTCTATCCAAGGTTCCGTACCACAAACGTCAAATGGAACGCGTGCACCTGTCAAAATCAATAATCAGTTGAGCATGGAATACTCAGTGATATACAAACTACTAACTAACAGTAAATAATATCATGAACATGCATAAGCTTAGAGAATAACATTCGTGAAAGAAGTTACCAAAACCTTTTTCTTAACAATATTCGCGTGAAAACAAAACCAAGTAAATCTTGTCATGTAATAATCATATTCATGTGAATTCTTGCGAAAGTTGGGATTCCTTGTGAGCATGCGAGGATCTGAGTATGCATGATTACTTGTGAACTTGCGAGCTTGTGAGACATGACTACTTGTGAGTCCATGTATAGTGGGAGTCCTTGTGAGCTTTGAAACTATCTTAGAACTTGTCACTTACCAACACATGGTTTGGCCTTATCAATTCTTGTGAGCTTGTGAGACTTCTTTTTACCTAAAACCTTCTTTAAGAGCTTTATGAAATACCTTTCTTGTGAGAAATCATCGAATCATGCGAGACTTGTAAACATCATGTTGGACTTATGAACATAAGGTGCATATAGTACTTGTGAATATCATGGTGAACTTAGAAAACTTGTAAACATGACATCATATTCATAGAATTTCAATAGTAGTGATAGCTTACATCTCATATACCAATCATCATTCAAATCAATCCAAGAACAACCATAAACATAGTGTTTTGCCTTAAAATTAATAGCACAAGGTAGGTAGTAGAGTGTATCTGCCTTTCAAAAAACTGGATCCCTACGGTTTATAGCTCGAAAATACACCTTGGTAGTAAGATCCAAGCTTAGGAAGAAAGCTTGAAGCAAAAACTCGACTCCACTTGATCACTAGCACAAAGCCTAGAAGAACCCAAGTTCTTCTCCTTCTTTTTTCTCAACTTTCTCCCAAAAACTCTCTCTAGGGTTATAAAAACCCTAAGCCATGAAATTGGGCTATTTATAATCAAAGGGAATGAGTTAAAGACTCATACACCCTTCAAAATATCTCAGAAGGTCAGCCATAGGCAAAAACAGTATGATCGGTCGACCGGTAGAGATGATCGGTCGACCAGTCATAAATCATCTCTGTTGAAAAACCCCATACAATTTTTTGTGCCTTCAGTCGACCGGTAAGGAGGTTCGGTCGACCGGTTGCAAATTCGGTAGACCAGATATGCCTGTTTTTCCCCCGTTTTGTCCTGTGTTTATTTCTTCTTTCTCTTATACTTATTTTACTTTAAAACATTGAAGTTAATGTTTTTTAACATTTCATTTCATTAACTTTAAGTTTTAAATAAAAATAAGGAAGTACCCCCCATTTGAATCCAATAAAAATACTTAGAAATTCCAATTCTTCATAACTCAAAATTTGAATTTCCAGTTTTAAGCAAAACTCGATAAATCCGGTTTGTCGTGACTTTTTCCATTGCTCGAAAAACGTTCTAATCATATGAATAAAATCCCATAAAATTAACAAAACTTAGTTAACCTATAAACAACCATTACCGGGACTTTTATTTCAAAATTCGGAAAATTACATTACATGGTCACTATTTACCGTACTATTCACAGGCTATTAAAGTGAGATCCGAGGTTCTACAATTTGAGTTGCACCTTAGTTGCACCCTCATTAAAAAAGTCGCACCCATACATTTTTTTTACTTCAAGTGACAAATAGAAGCGTTTCGTAAAAAAAAATGGACACATTTTTATCGAAGAAGTGAAGGTCAAACCATTTCGATCAACTTTGATCTGTTTTGGGTCCTGAAGGCTATTTAGAGTTGCATCTTAGGTGCACCATTATTTAAAAAGTCGCACCCAAGCATTTTTTTACTCCAAGGGCTATATAGAAGCATTTCATAAAAAAAAACAAACATATTTTTATAAAAGAAGTGAAAGTCGAACCCCTTGGGTCCACTTTGGACTATTTTCGGGATCTAAGGGGTAATTTGAGTTGCACCCTAGTTGCATCCTCATTTAAAAAGTCGCATTCAATCATTTTTTCACTTCAAGTGACAAATAGAAGCCTTTCATAACCCTTTCGGTCAACTTTGATATGTTTTCGGGTCCTGAAGGCTATATAGAATTGCACCTTAGGTGCACCCCCTCATTTAAAAAGTAGCACCCAAGCATTTTCTTACTTTAAGGGATACATAAAAGCGTTTCTCAAAAAAATTAGACATATTTTTATAGAAGAAGTGAAGTTTGATTGCCCTTGGATCAATTTTAGTCTGTTTACGGGTTCTTAGAGCTATTTGGAGTTGCACCTTAGTTGCATCCTCATTTAAAAAGTTGCACTCATACATTTTTTTACTTCAAGTGACAAATAGAAGCGTTTCGTAAAAAAAAATTGAAACATTTTTATAGAAGAAGTGAAGGTCGAACTCTTTCGATCAACTTTGATCTATTTCGGGTCTTGAAGGCTATATAGAGTTGCACCCTAGGTGCACCCTCATTTAAAAAGTTTCACACAAGCATTCTTTTACTCCAAGGGCTATATAAAAGTGTTTCATAAAAAAATATGGGCACACTTTTGTAGAAGAAGTGAAGTTTGAACCCCTTGGATCCATTTTACTCTGTTTCCGGGTCATCAGGGCTATTTGGACTTGCACCTTCATTTAAAAAGTCGCACCCATGAATTTTTTTTACTTCAAGTGACAAATAGAAACATTTCATAAAAACAAATTGACACATTTTTATCGAAGAAGTGAAAGTCGAACCCTTTCGATCAACTTTGATCTGTTTCGGGTCCTGAAGGCTATTTAGAGTTGCACCTTAGGCGCACCCTTATTTAAAAAGTCGCACCCAAGCATTTTTTTACTCCAAGGGCTATATAGAAGCGTTTCATAAAAAAAAATGACATATTTTTGTAGAAGAAGTGAAGGTCGAATCTCTTAGGTCCACTTTGGACTATTTTCAGGACCTCAGGGGTAATTTGAGTTGCACCTTAGTTGCATCCTCATTTAAAAAGTCGCACTCATACATTTTTTTACTTCAAGTGACAAATATAAGGACCAGTTTGTTGAGATTGATATTAAATAGGCTCATATTGTCATAAGAATGATTTCCTATTTGGAAGATAAATCAAACATATGTCCAAAGTGGGAGGTCATGGTTTCCAAATCTCACTCCCCCTTTGTGGCCAGCCCCACACGGGTATACCTGAACTTACCTGGTGTGGCGGGTTGTGGGCTCACGCCGCACCCTCGAGGATTAGTCCTGACCCAAAGGGTTGGGGACACCCCGAGTTCCAAAAAAATAACAATTTCAATGATAGATAAGAATAAGATAGCTGAGATTATCCTGGGGCTCTTCACATTCTATTTTAATATTCACCATTTGTGCCTAACATTCATAGTCCGCAACGTATGCTCCACTTGCAACAATTATATATTTATTTATTTGGAAAGAGACTTGAAAGACCCAATATTTAAACACAGATTCTCCAACTATTCTTCATACATTTCAAAAAAAAATAACAATTTAAGGAGCACTGAAACTCCACAGAGAAGATTAGTATTCTGTTCAATGGGGACCATCTTCATGGTACAACACAAAACTGTTCTACGGAATCCAAAGTCTCTCCAAGAACTGTTGAAAGGAGAGGTGAGGATCCCCAAAATCCAAAAACTTGGGGAGAACTGAAGAATGTCGTGGACTACATCACTGCCTCCATAATTACAGATACCAGGCTCAAGATTGAGGCCTTAAATGATCAAGTGGAAGACACGGCCTCAACTAGAGAATTCCTTAATGCTTGGCAGATTACTGTTGGTTTCTTTCTTAAACCGCAGAGATGGTGCTCATGATCCCCGCCTCCTCTAGGCTTCTGGGTTCTAAATAGTGATGGCTCAATTAGAAATGGTGCAGCGGGTTTCGGTGGCATTCTGCGTGATTGCAATGGTCATCCTCTTCTAGCTTTCGCAGAAGGAGTGGAGGGAACTGATATCCTACAGCTGGAAATCCTAGCCATTGAAAGAGGCATTGATCTAGCTACGGCCCAAGGTATTCAGCACCTCCATATTAATACAGACTCGCTGCAAGCCTCTCAGTTACTGAACGCTTCTAATGATCCTCCTTGGTAATTGGCGAATTTAGTTATGAGATGTATTCTCAAGCTATCCCACTTTTCAGCATATTCTATTCATCATATTTGGCGGGAAAGTAACTCAGCAGCTGATTTTCTAGCCAAATTTTGTATTCTCAATAGCTCTATTGTTCTTTTGCCAAGGGAGTTTCCCTCTACACTTTTATCCATTTTGGAAAAGGACAGATCGGGTTGTAATTACCTTAGATTGTAATCCCTTTTCTTTTTTAATTTATATATCTGGTCGGGGTCTGCCTAACCCCAGCTTACCTTCCAAAAAAAAAAAAAAATGTCGTCTTACCTACAGACATCAAAAAAATATTATGTAAGACACTTCACAAAATGTTAATCATTTAAAAATGGAATTCAGTCTAAATTAATGACTTACATATAAAATTATAATAGCTAATAACAAATATTCTCTCAATACAATCAAGTGAAGAAGACTCAGTCGGATCAAGATGAAGTCGTATTTATAAAACACGAAGCAGAACTCTCAATTGTTGAACAATCTTGATAAGATGCTTGTGAAAATAAAAAAGTTCAAATAGCATAAGCTCTCTAAACTTGGAAAAATCAGTCCTTCACTGAGTTTGAAGTTTACTCAATTCAGTCCCCTCATTTGGCCCAAGTCATGTTTTGAGTTTCTAAACCTTGGTTCACTAGAGGTTAGAGCACATAATTAATGTCATTTGAGAACATATCATGCACAGTAAATGGGTTTTACACAGAGGTTAGAGCACATAATTAATGTCAGTCTATATATCCTATAGTATTTATGAAATAAATTAATATGCACAAATTATATAGAATATGTTACGGTGGCTACTTGACAAATTAAAAAAGCATACATATATGCTAAGCAAACATGTAATTTATTTCCCATTTATTGGAGGAGGCACATAGACTAGACTTGCAGAACAAGATTTCAAATAGTTGGGATAGGGCACTGATCAAGAAGAAAGACTGAAGGAGACTCACAGAGCAAAGAAAAAAAGTCCAATAGGAATTGGATGCTTTTTTTTACCAGCAGTTACCTGAGCTGCTTGGAGATCCCTACCGATGGCAGCTGATGGCACCAGTGTAAGATCAGCAGCCCCGTGAGAACATGAAAGATCATTAGTCTAACCATCTGAATTTTTATCATCTGCATGAAATAGGGGGTAGTAAGATAAGCTTACATACTTATGATCAGCCACATAGGTTTCACCAACCAACTAAAGGTGTATCTTGGAATATATCTGCAGGCACCATGAGAATGAAGTCATATACAGGTAATGCACAATTCCAGTATTAGAATTTGCTGCATTTCAAGCAACTTGAGAGTGATTAAGATAGATGATGCTTGATCTAGTCCACCAGATTATCTGTGATGGTTTGCAACAGTTTATATGTCGTATATACAATCTGGATATGCCCACAAAATTCAAATGATCAAACGGATTCAAACCTGTAGTGTAAGCTGAAAAGATTCATGATGTGTGATACGTGCAACAATTAAGAATTAAGTGGCCACTTATAAACAGGGGTAGCAGCCTAACTGTGCAACATGAGACCAGACCATGTTCCATCTTTCAGAGTTGTGTATGCAGCCCACTACAACTTTGATCCAGAAGGAAGTCCCATGTGGGTGTGATGGTGATAATTCCACCCATTTAACTAACCTTGATCAGGTACTAACCACTATAAGTCACTAATAGGAGTAGTGTCCTATCCGTGAAAAATGAGACCAAAAGAAAAAAAATCTGTTATTTCTATCTATTTCTCCCCTCTGTCTCTCATCTCTCTCCTTTGATCAGGTACTAACCATTTGTTAGTTGTTGGTTAGAGAACCTTAGTCACGTAACACTCTCTCTCTCCTATGTCTCTTCCTCTTAATCCCCATCTATAATAGTAGATATAGCACATAATATGTATTACAAATACAGAGTACAAAATATAAAATAATAGGTAAACAGACTGTATTCTGTCATGTCCCTATCTCCGCATATATGTTACCTGCGTATTCATATTCTTTAATTGAGTTTCCTTCTATAAAACTCAAACCCAAGGCTCGTGAAGACAACACATTTGACAATACGATTTTACTAATTTTAGGGGGGGAAATTCAAGTATTTAGTTCTTCAAATCAATCAAATCACCCTAAATAACCAAAAACCAATATCATATCAAGAATCTAAATTGAAAGAACCAAAAAATACAACCAACTATCAAATAAATGAGTTAGAATCCAAATGAGAAAGGCATGGCAGACCAAGTTGAGGAGCCCTAACCACTTTGTGAACAGCATGTGCACAACATCCATGCATTTTGTCAAGCATAACCTATCCTTGCCATTGACAATTATAAATGTCTCTTCCATTTTAATTTTGCAACCAACAGCCTTTTCAATAATGTGGATAACTTTCTCAGTGAAAAGTTCTTTTACATGCCTTTCTCTTGCAGGTACTCTTTCGAAGAAATCTTGAGTCTTGCGATTTGCTCCAAGAGTAGAAGGGCACCCCTAAAAATGTGGCCCACACCACAAAAAATGTTAAAAGATGAAAGGAAATTAAAATAATAAGAGTAAACAGAGAAAGTAATAAGAATGTTAGTTCTCTCTATTGAGACCAATTCCAGAATTTTCCAGAATCCAGCAAAGGTGCCAAAATTTTCTCAAGCATGACATTCCTTTAAATGTTTCTAAAAGAGGCATAAGCATAGTAGCTCATCCATGACATTCCTTTAAATGTTTCTAAATGAGGCATAAGCATAGTAGCTCATCCATGACAATTGTTATCAGTAGAAAATATTCTGAGAACTCTGTAATTAGCCTCAAGCTTTATAGGAATGCCTGCCAGAAGGAACTGGCAGCTTCCTGAACCATTTTTAAATTTGGATCATTGCCTTTGCCTATTCATTACCTTCTTCAATATTTGCATAATTGCTTGACATTGGTATGGATTTCTCATGAAACTCAAGATACATAAAAGTAGCTGATCGAGCAACTTGTAGTCCATGCTCCATATGAGTATACTTTGTCAGCAAAATCTTGGTTTCAGTAACTCTACTGCAGCATATTATTCTTGCTTCACACTTAATTAGCAATATCACAGGTCTTCATTTTTCCATGATTCTATCTTATCAACTAGAATTCATGGATGCTAGTGCAATATCCTAAAGAATGCTATCTACTACAAACGAATGGCTGATGTTACTTGGGACCCAAAGAACAATGCCTTGTCGTATCTGAGCCACGTAGCTTGCCTCAATTGCCTTCTGAGGGAAAAAGAAAAGAAAACCATTTATCCATACTGTGGAGATGGATTAAAGCTCAACCATAGCCAGAAGTATTTATATATTTGGAATGTCTTTCTGAATTTTTCAACAGTTATTCAGTGACCTAGTTTCGGATAAGCAGATGTAGAAGTTGATGTATGTATCTTAGTAATAGAAATTGGGAGGAGCCTCAAATATGCATCAAATAGCACCATTGAATTGAGCTAGGACCCCATTTTGATGAAGTCCTAACACCACTCAACATTTCCAGACTATCAAGAGAGGAGATATTTGAGGTTTTAGTGATTGATCCAATGATGGGTGCAATTGAGGTGGACTGGAGAGACATTTTCCCTTATCTGAGATGGGTTCCTAATAAGAGCATGGAAACGAAGATCCAGCAAATGAATATGCGCAGGCAAGCAGTTATGAATGCCCTGATTATTTTAAGTTTTATCAAACGCCCCTAAGAGTTGGATATTAACCCAACACTTCTTAATTGGATCTTGCAAGGGAATTATTGTTTATTTACTCATAGAAGTTCAATATGGAGGAAAAATCAAAGAAATAGAGTATATTAACTCAACAAATATATATTGACTACGGAGGAAAATATATGGCAGTAGATCCAAAAGCACCAGTCAATCCATATCCAACTTCAGAGAATAGGAAGTGCTAGACAATCAAATAAATCGGTCAATGGGGGAATCACTAGTGGCCTCTAACGAACCAAAAAAATGATGGATGCTAAATCATTTTAATTACCATCATTCATGTAACATTCAAACTATTTTAGAATTATAGATTTAAAATGCTAATGTGAAAAATCTGCTGCATATAGAAGGTCACATATTCCTAATCAAATGATTGTGCTCAAAAGAAAAAAAAGATCATGAGGCAAGCATACCACTTTGTGGAGAAGAGATCCAAGATGCTATTGCCTCTCAAGTTCTCCACTTAAATGGCTACTAGCCATGTAAGTGTTTAGTACCTACAAATAAACAAGCAAGATAAAGCTTTATGCTTCTCAATCGACACAAATATAATCATATTTAGATTTATGATTCATAGATGCCAAAGTGAAAAAAAAAAAATTAGGGTTTCTACAACAAAAAATAGGAAGGCCTGAATACATTTTTTTTCCGATAAAGCAGCTCAATATATTAAATCTGGAAAAAAGGGATAGATGGAGAAAACACGGTAATGAATAGGAAGGCCTGAATACATTAAATGATTATATTATAAAAAAAATAGAGAAAACTCATATAGAAAATTTAAAATTAGGGTTTCTGCAGCTTCTCATAATGATTCCCTGACCTATAGATTTCACTCAGCAGATAATTTTTCATTATGAACCAAACCACATACACACGCACCCCCATAATACATAAGAAACACTAAATAATAACTTCAAATACCCTAGAAACACACTACATTTTAAAAACCTAATCATTAATTCAAACATCCAACCATCAGAATATGCTTCAAGTCCAAACTTGTTAGTTATGTACATCTGAATGATGAGAAATAAATTACCAAGTAATGAATTAAATAAGTAAAATTACATATGAGAAAAATCAAAGAAACTATGTAAAAGGTTTGGGCCAAGTAATAATATCCTCAAGTGTAATATATTCAAGTGTCTCTTCTCATTCATACAAATCTGAATAGATATTATAGACTTCATCTACGAGGACGCTATAGGAATCAACATATGGTGTTGCATCTCTATTGACACGTCCGAATGCAACAGTCTTCCTCTTGAAATTTACCAATAAACAACGTGAGCATCTTAGGTCAACCGGAGACTCAGGAAGAAGTTAAGAATGTTGCTTTCCCTAAAAACATTAAAAATATATATGTGAGACACTCCACAAAATGTCATTTAAATGCAATTCAGTTTAAATTAATGACTATTACATATAAAGTTATAGCAGCTAATAACAAATATTCTATCAACACAACAAAAATGCATAAACAAAACCAATGCACATTCAAGATAGCCTCTCTGTAGTTGTTTTGCTTTCTACTGGTGAAGAAAACAACCTCTTTATATATGTAGAGAGACGATCAAATAATCTCGACATATCTCAAAATTTCAACATGGCTTTGGAGCCTAGCTTAATACTCCTACGAATATTACTCATTTTGTTGTCACCCGTCTCAAAGAAGTGGATGTTAATTAGATAATGACCAATACAAAATTAAGTGGTGACAAATAACAAGCAGCCCGAAATATTTGTTTTTAGTTAGATACAAGAGGTCATTCACAAATAAAAAATGAGCGCAATGGAGAATAACTCTACCCAATGATTTGGACATATGGAAAAATTACCAAATACAGTACTAGTAAGAATGAAACACTTCTTGCAAGTTGAAAGCGCCTAATTCAAGTATGAAAAGCCAATAAAGACATGTACATGGGGAAGAAAGGTTTTTGAAATAGTGAAAAAAGATTTAATAACACACATTTTGATGGAGGCCTTTAATAAACTAGAATAGTGGTAGCAAGATGTATGTTTCCACCTCACCCCTCCTTTTCAAGGGATGTGTGTGGTTAAAGGCTTTAGTAGAGATTGAGGGCTGCGTATGTGTGTGTGTGTTGTGTCTAGCTGTGTGTGTGACTGTTATAAAAAAAAAGTTGGGATAAGGCCTTGGAAAAGGAGAGTATAGCTAATGGTCTAAATAAATTCTAAAAGCCTAAGCCTAGATCGAGCGGTTGCAATTAGTCCATAAGACAAATCAAATTGGTGAAAGCAACTTATTTTTCTTTGGGTTATTAAGCTGAGTTAGGTTGACTATCATGCCCTACCATCACCCCTCAACCACTACTCTTAAGTATTTAGCTTAAGAAAATAGATAAGAATTTCATGTTTTAAATTGATAGTGTTGCAATAGTTCTACCAATTAAACAACAGATTTTTTTCCTGGGTTCATGGACTATACCAGCTTAGCAAACTGGCATCTTAAACTACGCAATGGTAGACTTGGTCCCTACTGTTGGAGGTCCGCCCAAGCTTCAGTAGAATTCAAGCTGCAACACAGTCCCTGCTTTCTGGGAACAAAAAGGTCTCGTAGCACAATCCCAGCTTCTGTAGAAAATAATCTGCATCATCTCTTATTGAGACCCATCAAATGGCAAGTCCAACCAAGACATGACCATCCTTGGCCCTCTGCCTCTACCTAGCTTTATAAAAAGGGTATTGATATTGTACTTGCACTATCAGTGATGGTCCTAAGGACCCACGAAAGCGATGGATTGAGAGACTTGATTCATGTAGTCAAATTTCAATAAAGGTGGTAATGTTATCAAGCTCCTAAAATGACCCTTGCCTTCCCCTGAGTGGTATTTTCCTTCACTTCAAAATATCCATGTACGACCAAAAAACAAGATAAGAAAACCTAAATCAAGGATTTAAACAGATTGCTTTATCAACTCAAGATTCTGGCATAAACCTAAGGACTTCAGCTTGATGTAAAGAAGTGTCCATACAATTTCCTAAATGCTAAAGATGCACCCACATTAGGACTCATAAATTAGTTCTATTTTTCTTCTAAAATTTGTATCTTAGATAAAATTAAAAATAAAAGAAGCTATATTTCCTACAACAGAAATACAGGCAGCAAATAAAGACGTCTTGACCCAATGAATAAATTACTGTTTAAATCAACACAGTGTGTCTGTGGTCATAAGATCTAATGACGGTTAATACTTAAGATTATATAATAATATATTACTTTTTCCCAATCCTCTGAAGATAGTACTCTATAAAAGAACAATTGTAGACATGTAAATACATATAGTGCTCTTAAGATTTGCTTATAAAATGTGATCCATTTAAATAATAAAAATATTCGTAGAAGTGTTAGATGATGCAAAAATGTTTCAATGGTCAATGTTGATGGTTACTATATTAGGAACCCTATTTTTCATCATAACCAAATGGCCAAGGTAAAGATACCCTTGCAACGGACTAAAAACAATGAAATCTATGAGGCAAAAACAGTTCTAACCAACCCATTACTAAAGTTGCATCCCAATTAAGTAATAATAAATATTATAAAAATATCAGTTGAAATTTTAGTATTTGGTATTTTTATTTCTCTATAAAACTATGGTGATGTGGGAATTACAAGTAAAGGTAGCATGTCACTTACACAAGAACATGATCAGCAGGAACCAATTGTTACTCTATGGTTGGAAGGAAGGTTTGAAAGGATAAAACAGCATCCTTTATGAACTTTCAAACATTTGCCTTTGAAATTTTTCTTACAATCATGTGCAGGATGATGAAGGGGCATATTTGTGTTCTATAGGAATCACTGAAGTTCTTAATGCAGATATGTTGATAGAAATAAGTGCTGATGATAGCGTATAAGTTACTCTTTTCCACATAGCAAAACAGATTAAAAAACTGTACACCCAACACACAATTAGCAAACTTATGATTTTACTATATGTAAGAAATGAAAAGATTTTTGTAACGCACTATTGTGAACAGTATTAGAAAGATCACAAACCATGAAAGGCTCAAGATAAGTATATCATTCAGGCATGTGTATAGTTGTAAAGACTAAAGAAAACAACAGACTAAATATGTACTAGAAAACTTTTGGTGTTCCTTGTTATGTTCAAGTGATATAGGAGCCCATCAAAACAACTTTGTAGTAAAAATAGGTTTACCTATCGCGGACAATCTTGCAAAAACATCAAACATGGTTACCTATCATTTGTTGGAGACATAAAAAAGATGGCAATTTCGTAAATGATCCTAAAAAGGTGAAGTTTTAACAAGTATATTCATAAAAAGTTGTTTTACTCGATTTGGCGGAGATAGCAATAGAGACTTGGCTATCTTATTCCTGTAAGATTTAGTGGAGAGAGCAATAGAGACTTGGCTATCTTATTCCTGTAAGCTTCAATATCATCCTGCTTGCAAATACAAATTTATGTTGAATTAATACAGAAAATCAACTTTTAATATGTAACATCAGAAAAATTCGAAATTATCTCTAAGTTATACTTGAGTGAATGGGATACTGCCAGGCTCTCCATTCCAATACTCGATGTAACCGATCATAAATATCCCGCAATCAGTACTGTAAAATGCCAACATTTTTATAACACATGAAACCAAAGAGAAATAAATGAGGGATATAAAGACTTATTGAGGGTGTATCATTACTAATTTTCTTGTTGTGGTATGCTCGTCTCGAATTTACAAAACCACTCAGTAAAATTGTAAGCAAAGCCATCTTCCTGTTGTTTGCCTTCAATTACATACTCTAACCCCGCCATCTAAAAATACAATGCGTAGTGTCATGACTAATGAAGGTTATCTAATATCACTGGATAAAATAAAAAAAATTTGTTTGTTACTTACAAGTGTACACATTTCTGGTCCAACAATAATTCTGCGTGGCAACATGGAATCAAGGATTATAACCTTCCTACGAAGGAGGTCAACCTCAACCAAAAACCAATGGTTTCCGTTCCGATTTACAGGTATCAACACCTATTAAAATACAAGTATAGAAATGTTACAATTGATTCCAATTGAATTCAAAAAATAAATAAAAAATTGTTAAACATATGAAGAACAATAAAAAGTGTACCCTATTACTCCGATAGATGTTAAACCCACCGGAATTTGCGCAAACAAGGGTACCAGAAGCATATTTCCTCTCCCTCACACGTTTCTGCATGAATTGGTGTAGATGGGTGCTCCCATAGTAGGTTTTCTTGCAATATGGAGGTCCTAATTTACTTTGTTGGTCATCAAGTAATCACAGATACGCATCAACAACCTACAAAAAAAGAATAATGAGTTATAATTTCTGACCAGAGTTACAAGTTATTTAACATTTATTGTTAATGGACTCACCATATCATCCAACAAACCACCGGGCTTTAATGTACTAAAAGCAGCTCTATCAGCAAATGCCCCATCTATGCATATAACGATTTCACTGCATTTTTAAGACAAAAATCAATGGATTACAGCCCTAGGGATATCATGGTTTAAGCTATAAGTCATATTATTAGCTTACTTCTTATTAAGAATACCATCACATTGTTGAGCATCATCAACTAAAACTTTTTCGGAGGCAGTCAGGCCCCAAAAGAAATAAGGTCATTCTAGATTTCGAGTAAGGGCTCCAATCGATTTTCGCAACATAATCCTCTGATAGGTTGGCAGCTCATTGGCATATGACTTATAGGACTTTGTTTGATGTTTTCTACTCTTAACCCTTCTATTTATTACAACTGGTTTTGCCACAGTGCTGCTTATATTGTTCCTCCTTTTTGAGTCGGTTGTGAAGAACAATAATCGCCTAACGGTGCCTATTGCTTCATTCATTTTGACAGAAACATCCAGATTCATTTGCATGGAAACTTTCTCATTCATTTGGACAGCACCTAATGGGTGCACACAACATATCTTAGTACTCAAATTGTTAGCACATGAATCTGAAAATAAAAAACTATAAATTTGCATACCAGGTTTCACAGGACTTTCAGAAAAATATATTGACTCTATGGACCTCTTATGTATGCCTACTTGTTGAGTTGAGGTTTCTTTTTTATCTAGCCGCTCTCGGAGGGTTTCAATAATATTGTCTTGTTTAGAAATCTTCTGGGAAAGCTTCTCAACAACACAAGCCATTTGGGTATCGTGCAACTTCCATTGTGATATGTCTTTTTCAACTTCAACATGCCAAGTTGCATGCTCATCAACAATGCCCTGCAACTCTGACAATTTCTCCAACGACTTTGATAAAATTTCAGCAAGGTCATGATGCTACTCCCAAGTGAAAAAGAATAATGTTAGTTATAATTCGCTAAGGTGCATCAAATAAAATATTTAAAGTTCACTAAGGTGCATCAACTAAAATAGAGGTGCATACTTGTGGATGCTCATCTCTCTCTCTAAAATCTACCTTAGGCATGGATTTAGAAGGCACCATCAATGGGTGGCCATGGCCATTGCCATTGCCATTGCCATTGCCATTACATCTTTCATCCGACTTTGTAGCCATATCGTGAGGGAGGATCTGCAAGAACATTTTAAATTCAAATAAAATAAAAAATTGGTTATGATAATATGAATACTAATGTGACGAGAATCACCCCCTTAACCGCATCCTTGACCACATCCTTAAGAAGCATTTTCAATAGCCGCTTCATTTCCTTCTCTTGTTCTTCTAAAAGGGTAGGAAGGAGATATAACACCACCTCTTTAGGTTCATTGAGATTTTTTTCCCTTATACTAATCATTTCTTTAGTCCAACTTAAAAACCGAGGGATATGTTGTGTCAGTAACCTCTTTCCACCCTCGTTTATTGGCCCCACGTGCTCCATGTACCAATACTAGTAATAAAAAAATGATATCACAAATAAATTTTAGGATTTAATGCTTGTAAATAAATGTTGTAATGATTAAAAAATGGGACGAAACATACCTGCAAAAACACAACAACCCCCCACATTAGAAACTTTTTCATTCTTCACTTTGTAGATGGCCTCAACAAGTGTGGTGTATGCAAATTCGCCCCAGGCAATCTTTTTAACACTTTTCTTGTCAAGAAAAGTATGTAGATACTTCTCTGACACGTATTGTTTTGTGTGAGGGACAAACAACGTGCCTAGTGCATAGAGGATGAATGTCCTTTGGAAGCCCTCACCGCTGTCATCTACATTCAACATCTTCTCCAAGGTGGCCTTGTAAATATAACCTCATTTAACTTGATAATGATCGCATAACTCTCTAATTGACTCCTTGTTTCCCTCCAAAATCATTTGACTACCAACCACCCGCAAGCTGAAACACGATACCATATCTATAAGAGATAAGGGTACTGCTGTATTGTCGCGACCCAAAACCCACCCTAGGAGTTAGAGTGAATCGCGGACAACTAAATCATGACTTACATGACTTGCTTGACAAACCACCTGCAAAACACCCACAGAGCATATACAATAGAGGATAACAGCGGAAGCATAACTATAAGACACAGCGGAAGTCTAACAAACCTCTAAGTATATACACATGGTCCAAGTTTTAATACAAAGAATTCAAAACAAAGAAAGTGCGGACATGCCCGCCAAAATACATGGATATAATCACTCATGCTCACCCACAGCTAATCCACTCAGAATCTAACACCACCTACTGATAACCCTCTACGGGAGGTTCCTCCAAAGGCTCCTCGACGTACTCCTCCTCCACCCATGGACCAGGAGCACAAACATCAAATGGAGCGCAGCTCCCTCAGAACCTGCCGACATAAGAAGTACGGCTGAGCATGGAATACTCAGCGGGTACTAAGCACTAACCAACAGTCATAGCATACGGATAGCATACATAAAGCAGGAAACAATTCACGCATATAAAGCAGGAATGATTCATATCATGACAATAAAGTAAAGCAATATAATTCATCATGTTGCATTCATAAAAGCCGGTAAAACCCTTGAAATCTTGTGCACTTGACTTGACTGAAATTACCCTTTTTATGCTTGAAACCTTGTCTACCGTGTCATGCGTGTCATGCTTGTATCATACGTGTATCATGCTTGCTTGTTCTGAAAAGTAATCTACTTGTGAGGGAAGGGAGACCCTTCTTCCTAGAATGCTCATGCTTGTCATGCTATGTCATGTCATGCCTACTCGGAAGAGTAAACTACTTATGAGGGAAGGGAGACCCTTCTTCCTAGAATGCTCATGCTTGTCCTTCCACTTGTGAGATTCACTTGTGAGATGTCCTTGTGAGATGCACTTGCGAGGGAAGGGAGACCCTTCTTATGATATGTATGCACTTGCGAGGGAAGGGAGACCCTTCTTATGAAAATGTATGATTGTCTTGTCCTTGCCAAAAGCGAGGTAAAACATATCGTAGGATATGCCCCACCTCTAAATCCCATTCTTGAAAACCTCGGTAAATCATGTCATGTATGCGTGCTCGTGAGGTCGTGTGCATACGTGCATTTGGAATTAAATATGGCATTTGAGTAATTCATAACACATAACATCAATGATTTGAGCAATTTAGTATTCATATCATTTAGGGAAAGCGAACAATCACACTATCATGACCCTAGCAATTTCCATAAACCTTAAACATGCAATTTCTTAATTTATTATTCATTTTATTCATCCTGGCATTTCATCAAACATGGTGCATTCATTGTTTATTAACCCTACAACATGCTTTTCTAGGTGGGTTTTACTCACATCACATATGTATGTTCATTATGGGTACAATGCCCTCCCCATTCATCCATCACATCAATACACACGGCATCCAATTGCCCACATTCATCTCCATTCACCATTCACAACCCATCTCATCATACATGAATGTATAAAGGAACACAAAGAAGAATAAAGGAAAAAGAACTATAACTAGGAGGGTAGCAAGAAGTACCGACCTTGAACAATGAGGAAGAAACCCCTTCCAAAAACGACCGTGTAGCTGCTGCCCTAGCTTGGATCACGAGCTCCTCGAATGCTTGAGCCTTGATCTTGAAGAAAACGGGCTTGGGGTTGATCTAGGGTCTTAACCCCTTTGATTTCTCCCCAAATGAAAACCTAGGTTTGGGAACCCTTTCTCCTCTCTTCTAATCTCCCAAATCTTCTAAGTGTTGAGAATGAGCCCTAAAGGCTCAGGCGATCCTATATAAGAAAGGGTATAACACCCGAATGCCGAAAATGCCCTTAGTGAAAATTCTGCAAAACGCGAGGACCGAGCGATCGGTGTTTATGACCGATCGATTGGTTGCCTACCGAGCAATCGGTGTGTTGACCGAACTCTCGACCAAAAATCAACTCTCTGGAAAATTTCCCCATACAAAAATCTTGACCAGTCGATAGCTACAGATCGATCGGTTTTGGACCGATCGATCGCTCTATGGACCGAGCGATCGGTTGCCTGCAGGTCCAGACTGTTTTGGCCATATCTTTTGACCCGCTCGTCGGATTTTGACGATTCAACTTGCGTTGGGTTCGTACTTCGAAAAGGAACATTTCTGACGTTTCGGAATTTTAAATTTCTTCCTTATTTATTAATTGTACTACTTTAAAGGTAAAATGGCTATGAAAGTGTCATGCATTAAATGTGAAAAGGTCCGGGGCTCTACATGTATCGTCCACCATCACTGCACCAATTTCAGGAGAGTAGTGTACCACAACAAAGTCGATAATATGGTGTCTCAAATGAATCTTCTCATGGATTTGCAACAATGGACCTAGGCCAATGCGGCAAATAACATCTTTTTGTTCATTTGAAAATTCTTTTACGAAATTATAAAATGCAGACGATGAACACGTATATTACATTTTCGCTAACCTTCCATCATGAACAGTAACAAATTAGAGCATATAAAGAACAGAGGCATGAATGTAAAAAACATTTCATGTGCACAAAAGCATGGACATCACAAATCAAGAAATGTGAAGTATCATTCCTTCCCTGAGGTGGAAACGACTAAGCTATAGAGGCCATAGAGTAAATAAAACCATGAGTGCAACATGGTGCACGGTGATGCAAAGAATGTGCAACTTCAAAGAGTGCTAAACAATGAAATTGATAAAATATGTATAGATGTGGGTTAACCCTTGAATTTAAACCTAAAATATATATAGCCCCTTTATTTGATAAAATGAGCTATATTTGATAAAATCGGTTTTACCTTAAGCTTCCACCGTTAAGACTACCAAATGAGAGTAATGCCTCAAAAGCATTCTAGTAGTTAAACGCTGTCTATGTTATAAGGAACGTCTAAAAACATAATTTACAAACCAAATTGCTTACTTGGCACAAACAATCCCAATTTCAGAGTCACACAGGTATGAATGTGGACAATAAGTGGAATAAAATTAATAGTAACGGTATTTTTTATTGGAAGGCATGGGAGTGAACTATCCTTTTAAATGAAAAAATGTATATACAATGACAGGATGAGAAATATTGATTTGAGTAAATATGAAATGTCAAAACATCTCGAATCTTGTTTTAATGATATGCTAGTGTTTAACATAGTAATAAATCGTTAGTTAAATGTAACTAATAGTACTTAACTTTATTATTAGAAGGTAAGTGTAACGAACCCTCTGTTTTTTTGAAAATTTTATAAAAACTAATAGCAGGTTTTAAAAAAATTTAACTAGTGGAGCTTACTATTGTTCTTCTTGAATCACCCCTTGGGTGCACACATTTACTCTCTGTTTTTTAGAAATATTTTTAAGAACAAATCACAGGGGTTAAAAAAATTTAACCCATGGAGCAAACTATTGTTCTTCATTAAATCGTAATAATCTTTTGAGGTCCACCTAGCAAAAATGAGATCGAATCACAGCCAATTGTGACTGAACTTGGGGAGAGTTCAATCTCACTCACGGGTTGACACAGGTCACTTGCAATCCCTAATAACTATAGTTAAGATTAACTAACCCTTTGGGTTAAGCAATAAAACTTTGTTTTTCAAAAAAAATGTTTAACTTTACTTAAGAATTAGAATTATTAAAAAAATACAATGCTGAAGAGTTAAAAATTCTTAACCAGAATTAAATAATTTATTTATAGTAATTGTGTATGGTTAAGTTTCATAACCCTTACCTTTTTGACTTCCCTTAAATGTGGTTAATATTTAATAACCCTTAAGGTTCAACGATCTAACATAGGTAGGGGGTTAATTAATTTTATAATGTTACAACAATTTCACATTATAAAAAAAAAAAAATATGTACAAAATGTTAACCTTTAGAGTTAAGAAGTCATGACAAAAGTTAAATAATTATTTAATAGAGAATAAATGTGGTTAAGATGAAAATAGCCTAAGAGTTTAAAGATTTATCATTTGTATTTAGGAAAGAGAGTAACCCTTTGAGTTAAAATTTGTAACCAGAGTTAAATAATTTGATAATATTAATTGTGGCAAAGATTTATAATCCTTATATTTTAACACCATTTAAATGTTGTTAAGATTTATTAACCTATAGGGTTCAACGATCTAACATTGGTTATTTTAAGGAAGGAAAATAATCACCTCCTCAGTCGGTGACGCGAGGAGGGGCGTCTCGACTCCCATTTTCTTGCCATTTGTCCCCCTTCTAACCCCATTTAACTGTGGTTAAGATTCATCCACCCTTAGGGCTCACCCATCTACCCTTGGTTTTTAGAAAAACAAAATTAAAAAAAATTAACTAATGGGTTAAAAAAAACTATCTCGAGTTAATGGGAGTTGAAGGGCCGGCTATGTGAGAGCGAGGAGGAATATTCCCCTCCTCAGCCGACGAGGGGACTATTGCTCTTTAAAAATATATTTATATAGAATACCTTAATTGAAAGTGTTAAGAATTCGTAATTAGAGTTAACTAGTTTTTTAACATTAAGGGTACAACAATCAAACATTGGTATTTAGAAAAAAATATATTAAAAAAATTAAACCAAAGAGTTGAAATTTAGTAAATAAATTTTAAACATAAATATTTAAGGAAAAATATTAAAATATTATTATTATTATTATTATTTTTTTTTTTTTTTGGAGGGCAAGCTGGGGTTAGGCGGACCCCGACCAGATAAAATAAAAAGGCGAAAATTACAATCTAAGGAATTTGCAACCCAATCTGTCCTTAAACAATAGGGAGGACAGATCAGGGGGAAAATCCCTTGGTAAGAGAATAATAGAACAATTTAGATTACAAAATTTCGCTAAGAAGTCTGCTCCTGCATTACTTTCCCTCCAGATGTGATGAACGGAATGAGAGTTAAATCTGGACAGCTTTTGAATGCATCTAGTGACTAAATTTTGAAGATACCATGGTGGATCGCTAGTAGACTGAAGGTAGCGAGTAGCCTGTAATGAATCTGAGTCGATGGAGATGTGCTGGATACCGTGGGTGAGCGCTAGATCAATACCTCTTTCTATCGCCATGATTTCCAACTTTAAGATGTCTGTTTCTGCCACACCTGCCGCGAAAGCTAGAAGCGGATATCCATTGCAATCTCGAATAAGACCTCCGAAGCCCGCTGCTCCATTTCGAATGGAACCATCACTATTGAGAACCCAATGATTCGGAGGGGGCGGAGACCACTTGCACCAGATTTCAGATTTCCTGTGGAGCTTCGAGTTTATCTGCCATGAAAGGAGGAATTCCCTATTTGAAGCAGAGTCTTCCACTAGCACATTTAAGGCCTCAGTCTTAAGCCTGGTGTTAGCGGTAATTAGGCCAATTAGAGAGTCCACCGGCTTGAATGAATTAAAAAAAATGCGGTTATTTCGTTCACTCCAAATGCGATATATAGTAGCGCTGAAAGCAATTCTCTTGACGTTTTGAATAAGTTGCATACCATGAAATTCTTTGGCGGCCCATTCCACTTCACGATTCCAAGGAAGAATCTGCCTGGAAGAGTAACGACAGAGGCTAAGAATTGATCTCCATATTTGGGATGTGAATTGACATTCAAAAACAAATGTTGGAGACTCTCAGAGGAAGTCCAACAGAAAATGCATCGGGAGTGAGTGATGATATTTAGGGAGAGAAGGCGATCCTGAGTTTGAAGTTTGTTGGACATGGCTAGCCACAAAATAAAAGAATGTCTTGGAATGTATTGGCCCGACCATGCCAGACTCCACCAAGACATAAGAGGATTGCGCACTCTGATGCTATTCCAGGCAGATTTGAGGGAGTATTGACGTTTGGGGTTGGGCTTCCAAATTACTCGATCAGAAGGTAAGGAAGCATTGATATCCACCAGTTGAAGTTCATTCCAAACTGATAACAGATCTGCAGAAATCGCTGGGGGAGGATTCCAGGTAAAATCGGATATAATAGATCCCACCAAAGCATCGTGCGGAAGACTTGAGTTGTATTGTAGTCGATCTCCAAATTGCTCAGATAAAATGCCCATTGGATGCCACGGATCATGCCAGAGAGAGGTCTTGGATCCATCAGTTATGGAATGAATGATTAAGTTTTTTGCAACTTCGCGAGATTGAAGAATCTTCTGCCAACTCCAAGAGCAATCTGTGGGAATTGTCATAGTCCAGAAGAATTTGTTGCGAATGAGTTTCTTGGAGCACCATCTTACCCATAGATTGTCCGAATGAGATGCTATTGCCCAAACCTGTCGCAAAATACCAGATTTATTCCAGTCTGAAAGCTTACGGAGGCCTAGTCCTCCTTCTTGTTTTGGGTAGCAAACAAATGACCAAGCTATGGGGTGAATTTTGTTTCGGAGATCACTGCCAGACCATAGGAAGCGGCAACATATTTGTTCTATTTGCTTGGAGATTGATTTGGGAAGGATAAGAAGTTTGGTCCAGTAAATATGCAAACTATTCAGGACTGATTTGATAAGTTCCACCCGACCAGCATAAGATAAGAAGATAGCCTTCCAGTTTTGAACTTTGCTGAGAATTCGATCAAGCAATGGTTGACAAGCAGATGCAGAGAGGCGTCCGGAAATTAGAGGCATTCCCAAGTATTTGACAGGCAGACTTCCTATTCTGAAATGCAAGAGGCGCTTGAAAGCTGATTGAACCGATAGAGTTGTCCCCGCAAAAAACATTTGGCTCTTTTGTGGATTTGGTCGAAGCCCTGATATAGAGGAGAAATTTGTGAGGATTCTGCCAAGTTCAGTGGCTAATTGTTGGTCTGCTTTGAGAAAAACAAATAAATCGTCAGCAAAACTAATGTGGGAGATGAGAGGATTATCACACCTCGGATGCAATGAAATGTGACCCAAGCCAACCGCATGGTTGAGAAGAGAAGAGAATCCCTCCATAGCAATCACAAACAAAAAGGGGGAGAGAGGGTCACCCTGTCGCAAACCACGTGAGCTGCTGAAATAACCTTGTGGAGAGCCATTTATAACAACAGAAAAGCGGGGCGAAGTGAAGCAAGGAATCAACCATTGGATAAAGCTTTCTGGAAATCTCATCTTCCGCAATATTAAGATCAGATAGTCCCATCTAACCGTATCAAAGGCCTTCATGAGGTCGATCTTGATGGCACATCGAGGAGAACCTTTGTCCCGATGATAATTCCTGACAAGCTCATGAGTTAGGAGGATACTGTCGGCAATATTTCTCCCTTTGATAAAAGCAGATTGACTTTCACTAATAAGACGAGGTAGAACAAGCTTGAGACGAGATGCTCAGATCTTGGAAATGCATTTGTAGATGGTGTTACAGAGAGAGATATGGCGATAATCAGAGAAGGAGTTTGGTCTAGCCACTTTGGGAATTAAAGAGATGAGAGTGGAGTTCATCTCTGTAAGCAACTTAGAGGATCTGAAAAAATTCTGAACTGCCCTAACAACATCTCTTTCAACAATATCCCAGCAGCTCTTGAAAAAATGGGCATTGAATCCATCAGGCCCAGGGGATTTCTCATCGTGGCAGTCAAAAAAGGCCCATTTGATCTTTGCGGGTGTGATGGGAGCCGTTAGCAAAGAATGGTCTATTGGGTCGACAGTGCGAAAGCTGGGTATGTCCTCAGGGCCAATAACATCTTCATCATGAGGTCTGGATAACAGTCTTTCGAAAAAGTTCACCCCAGCTGAACTGATTTCTTCCTCTTGAGTTAGAGTGACTTCACCAACAATAATAGAAGAGATACGGTTGAATCCACGACAAGAGGCAAGGCTGTTGTGGAAGAATTTGGAGTTGTTATCTCCCAATGAGAGCCATAGAAGTCTGGATTTTTGTCTGAGTGCAGCTTCCTCCGATCGAGCTAAGAAACAATAATCACGGAGAAGAAGTTTTTCAGCAGCAACAAGAGTTTCATCGTGAGGATTGGAATGGAGTTGTTGTTGAGCCTGATCCAGTAAAAGTTTGGCTTGGATCATTCGAGAGTTGATTTGACTGAAAGTGGCTTTGCTCCATCCCCGCAAACGAAATTTGAGGGCTTTGAGTTTCTGGACAAGTTGAAACATTGGGTTACCCTCGACTTGCATCTGCCAAACCTCCGCTACAATACTTTTGAAATCTGAATGCTCAGTCCAGAAGTTGAAAAATTTGAAAGGCCTGTGTCCCCTAGGAATAGGGGAGGAGAGTGATACAATCATTGGAGAGTGATCAGAAATCCCAGGAGTTAAAAAATCCGCCTCTGAGCCAATAAATCGAGTACACCAACAGATGTTGATGAGCACTCTATCAAGCTTGCATTGAATACGGCGGGTGCCTGACGTTGAGGAGTTACTCCAGGTGCAGAAAAGACCTTTACTTATATCAAACATGCCCAGTTGGTGAAGACATTCATTGAATTCTCGAGAATTGCGTGGTTGATATGGGGCTCCACCAATTTTTTCACCTTGAAACCGAATGACATTGAAGTCATCAAGCATTACCCATGGTTCCATAGGGCAAGCTAAAGAAACCAGGTCGAGCCATAAATATCTGCGTTCAGTCTCACTGTTAGAAGCATAAATGAATGAAGAGAGGAAGGTATTAGCAGAGTTGCAGGTTGATACTCTACAGTGGACGAGCTAATCTGTGACTTTGAGGAGTTGGAGCTGGAAAAAGGATGGGTCCCATAGCACCCAGATCCTACCAAGAGTGGAGTGACTGTAGTTCTCAACAAAATCCCATCCTCTGGCAATGCATTTGAAGGTCCTCAGCGCATTAGCTTGACGAACTCTCGTTTCCAGAATCGCAATCATGGATAGTTTTTGAGTAGCAATAATCTTCCTGATTTCCGCTTGCTTTAAAGGGTCATTAAGACCACGGATATTCCAAGCAGCGATCTTATTCATCAATCAATGAAAGTTAAAGAGCTGGGCCCCCAACAGGGGCAGAGTTACTAGGGGATTCACTAGTCTGAGGAAACCGCTTCTTGTGGCTACGCCTCGAGCGAATAGGGGAGTCAGAGCCCAGTTCTCCATCGATAGCTGTAAGGGCATCAAACTGATTTGGGCTAAACAATGTGCCTTCATTTGGGGGATCAGGAGATTGAGGGCCAAGATAGGCTTAGGCTGGGAATTAAAATTGGGATCAGAGATGAATTTTGGTTGCTCAGGGCTCAAGGAGTTCAGTAGAGCCAAATCTTCCTCATGAGCTAGGTTATCCTGCAATGCCCAGTCAATAAGAGGATTTCGGTTGAGAGCTTCATTTCGGGCTTTGATTGAGGCAAACTGTCGATCAGGTGATGGCCTATATGAAGCAAACCCAACTTCAACTGGAGATTCATCGTCTTCCCCAGCGCTATCCTCTGCAACAGAGTGGTCGATAATATTCTCTAATCATCCTGCGTCTAGAGGGTGCTCAGTTGTTGTGACGCCGTCATGGTTTCGAAGCTCCAGGGAAGCGTCTATCCGAACATCGCTGAAACCCTCCGAAGATGGTCTGTCACCGGGAGTTGTGGCAACTTCGCTAGTCCCAAGCAGGGGATTTGAAGAGGAACAAGGATTAGCGGTTTTTGGGACATAGATCTGTTTAGTGGAGCAATCAGAGTCCAGGTGACCAAATGACCAACACTTAGAGCATTTGAAGGGCTTCCAGTCGTACTCGACTCTTTGTTGAATGAGAGAGCCATTAGGCATCAATACGTCGATGAGATCGGGGAGATCATCTCGAGCAGAAATTTCTACACAAATTCTGGCATATGACAGCCTCTCTTTCCCAGCAGTTATTTTGTCAGAGTACAATGGAGTTCCAATAACGCTTGCAAGCCTGCTGAGCGAAGATTCACCCCAAAGATGAAGTTGAAGGCCTGGCAATTTAATCCAAAGAGGAAGGGAGGAGACTAAAGGCTTCTCCAGCTTTGAAGAAGGGCACCATGGTCGGAGCACCAAGGGTTTTTTATCAAAGAACCAGGGTCCAGCCTCAAGAATTCGAATTTTGTCCTCTTCGCAGCTGAAATCGAACACAAAAAGCCCATTAGCAAGACCTAAAACTTCCAGGTGCCCTTTAGGTGCCCAGATCCTTTGCATGAATCGCTTTAAACTGTTGAAATAAGGCTTGGATCCCAAAACAAAGCCGATTAGGGCATTGGACCATCGGTCAATCCCCTCTTCTAAATCTTCCGCAAGGAGACATGCAGTTTTTTTTCCTTTAACAAGATCGGGAGGGATGAAACGAAGTGAAGGTTCAGAGGAAGTGGTCTTGGTGGATTCAAAAAGAGTAGACCAGGGTTTTGGACTAGAGGGTGGAGGGGGGTCTGCTGGCACAGTGCCAGCAGACGCCATGACTGCGAGGAAGATCAAGCAGATGTTAGAGAGAACTTACCATTAACTGATGGAGTTATAACTTACCATTAACTTACCATTAACTGATGAACTTAACCCTAAGAGTTATAAATTTGAAACCAGAGTTAAAAAAAAAATAGTAATAATTACAGGGAAAAAAATATCTAACATTGGGTTGTAAAAAAATTGTTAGAAAATATTGACCCATAGAGTGTAAATATTTTTTTGATATTTTATAATGGTTTAATATATTTTTATAATTAAACCCTTAAGACCTAAGGTACTAAAGCTTAACCACATTTAATAGGGACAGAATACCAAAAACAATATAAGAAACCCCAATCATATCCCCATCTTCTCGAACACAATGTGTAACGTCCTGCAACTATAACTCTTTAACATTAATTTTATTTATTTGATTATTTCATGACAAATCAACAAAGGATATGATAAAAGAAATGTTAAAAATCAAATCATTATCAAAATTACATCAATGTTAATGATTTCAAGTAAATCGCCTTCGTCTAATTGCATACCAATTTTATTTTTTTTGTAATTTGGTAGACTTTATTTGGTATTTAATGAATGCATGTGCAAGCCATTCTCCAATTAATTGAGAGTGCAAAAGGAACGTTGGATTCAGATTAAAGGACTGTAAAGAAAGAGAGAAGGCTGTTGATTTATTTTTAAAAAAAACATAATATAGGGAAAACCCAAACCATCTTCTAAAAAAAACAGAATATAGGCCATTGATTGTGAAGGAATGCAACGCATGAGAAGAAGGAATTTTTTTTTGGAGTTGAACATATTATAAATTCATAATTCGAACCTGATTAACAAGCTGATGAGGTTTGAAGAAGAGTAACAGCAAAAGACCGTGCCCTAGAACTAGAACTCCTCGGTAGAGATTGCTTCTTTGAACCTGCATCCAAGTATATGGGAGAAGTGGATCAACGACTCCGTCCCCGTTGCTCTTCATTTGATCTTTGCAGATGTTCCAGTGATTTATATATTGAGTTGGAGTGAGTCCACTTCCATAGGAGAAGAAGAGTCCTTTCCCAACTCTCTCTCTTTCACTTAATCGTATCATTTTCCAACTCTGAAAACTCAAAATTTTGGCACGGTTCTTCGGTTTTTCACGCTGTTCTGGTGACCTGCTACTGCCGGTAACCAATTAGAATCGTGGCCGGATGAACGGCCACGATTCTAAGGTACTTAAGCTTTCTATACACTAGGGGTATTGAAGTGTTACTCATCTCAGCACATGCCAAACTAATCCCCTAACCCCCATGAGACCCACACCACAAGCCCCATGAGGCGTTAAGAGAGGGACTCGAACAACCAACCTCCGAGTTTACGTTTCACCAACCATTGAGCTACTCCTCGTGGGTGTAAAATGCTAGGATGAAAGAATAAAAATTCAAGAGTGTGCCACATAGAATCCAATTGCTATTATATATTTAGATACATATATATATATATATATATATAGTATAGTATAGATAATTCAAAAATAAAGATAATAACGCATTTTGCCTTCCCTCCACATCCGACACGTGGCGATAAAATGGGGGAGAAGTCATTTCATTTTCTCCCCATGATTTCGACTTCTCCCCACTTGATATATCTCTCCCCTTTTAATCGCCACATGTCGGATGTGGAGGGAAGGCAAAACGATTTTGATCTTGCGAGAGCAAGACCAAATCCGATCCCCATTTAGTGAGGTAATAAATATTGAAACCGTCTCCCTTAGCCCACGCAATAGTTCCATGGCCATAACAACCGCACCACTAAGGATCGAAGAGAAGTCTTCATCAAAATGGGATCCATTCACTGGAACGCTAGTACTATTGTCAATGACATATTACCATTCAAATATGTTACTAAGTCGGCCAACAAATGTTGAAGCCCACAATCTTACAGCCCAAGCTCTTAAAAATTTGGGCTATTGGTGCTCAAGATCTTCATAAGATTTTATTTGTAATTCACCTGTGGATCCCTTGCAATTTAAATGTTTTTTGAGCACCAAAGAAACAAACCAAAAATGAAAATAGAACTCAGATTAAGCCGGCTATGAGGATGATCAAGAAGGAAGTAAGAGACATTGATTATGATCAATTTAACATCTTCTAGACATATCAAGCTGGCTATATAACAGAAAAGAACCCATATGGATTCGCGGTTGGTTTACCATGCTCCAATTATTTCCCTGTTCTGGATTAATTTTCCCAAACCCCATTCTAGCAAAGCATCGACATTTGACAATGAATTATTAATCCTCTTTCTTCAACATAAACAGGATAGTATATAAAACCAAGGTTAGGGGAAAAGAGGTTTTCTTAATATTGGAAAAAAAAAGGACACTGGATGCAGTACCATGCCAGCTGCAACCGCTTCTCCATGGAGCCACTAGCTGTAGTAGCCAAACCCAGTTTTAATTGCCTTAAAAAGGCATGGATAACTTGATCAAAGAGGGCAATGATGAAGGAAATGTGATTTTAAAATCAATATAGATGAAGACGGTCCCACTAAGAAGACCACACCTATAGGATGACCAACTTACAAAGCAATCTTCTTGGAGGTGGCCCCATTAACCACGGAATCGCCTGGTGAGTTGGATATCTTTGATGATCGTCACCCTCTTCGCAAGGATAGCATTCAAGTTGGTGTCTTCAAATAGACCCACAAGATATTCTTCAGTAGCCTCGTGAAGCCTTTGTAAACTGTCTAGGAGATGAAACAGAGGTTGGATTAAATGTTCTATATCCGAAACGTGTCCACCCTCAAGAGTTGCATCCCTTCCCAGTAAACGGAAGGGATCGTAGAATATAAAGACACTCTTAGGGCTCATTTGGATAGATTTCTTAGAAAATAAAAATACTTCCTCAAGAGTTACTTTGTAGGAAGTAACTCCAGAGGAAGTCTGCCAAAGTCATTCGAAGGAGAAAATTGCGTTTGGTTTGCACTTTCGAAATGTGACTTTAAAAAATCCCAAAAGTCAATTTTGCATTTGGTTTGCACTTACAAGAAGTAACTTGAAAATTTTTTATATATAATATAAAATTGATATACGGTTATTTTCATATATCAACCCTTGTTTCACAAAAATATGTTTTACACTTGTGCATGTAGACATATACATGGTTCTACACCTAGTATTCATGATTTATAGCATGTAGACAAAAATCTAAAACATGGTCATGAAAATGTGAAAATACATGTTTCATGCATATTCCCATTTGCATCATAAACTAGACCAAATCCATGGCCTTTGTCAAGAGCCCATTATGGATATATCCGGAAATCATGGAGTTCCAAGATACTTCGTACCTCCTCTCAGACATTTTAGCAAAGATTTTCTCAGTCATCCATCTCCATTTCTCTGCACTTCCCGTAGCAAGAAAGAAGCACATTCTCAACAACACTATCATCTGCAATACAATATTTTAGCACTAGAGCATGAACCTAGTGTAGCTTGAGAAGTGAAATTGATGACACAACAGCAAGAATGTTTATGAAGGTTACACTGTTCAATCTCCAGCCAACTCGCATCATATTGAAGAAATGCTCCATAGCTTTGGATATTGATGCCTCTAAATCAGCTAATGCCCCAATCATAAAATTCTATGAAATTTGATCGCACTCCGACATCAAAGATACCAAATCTTTACCATTAAGCACCACATTTTGCATACATGTTAATCAGCCCATTTCCAATTGCAACCTTCACATAATTCAGGCAAGTTCTGATTAAAAATGCATGAACCTCTCTACCTTTCCTCCTTTCTTCCAACACTGCAAACTCAGTAAAAGCATTGAGCCGGACCACATAAGAATCACAAATTATTCCAAGTCCCTCGTCTCCCAGAAAACCTCAGTTGCTGTTTCTCCTTGCTTTTGCTTCACTAACCTGACCATGAGTCCATTCAAGGAAACCACATTCCTCTCTCCCAGGATTGGAGGATGCCTGGGATAAAGTCGCACAAATCATGACTTGAAAGTGCGGAAGATCTAGGCATCAAAAAGCTCCAGGTGTTTTGTGATTCTCAACTCGTCGTGAATCAACTTAATGGTTTTAACGAGTGTCGAAATGATAGAATGCGTTGGTATGTTATCCTCCTCCGAGCTCATTGTGAAACTTTCGACATCATAGAAATCACGTATATTCCTGTTAGCCTCAAGGTTACAACCTTGTGTACCCTTAATAATTTTGACAATAACATAATAATGGAATGACAACTGTGGTAATAAGGATTCTTCTAAGTGCTTTGTGAAAATACAGATTATGAGAGCATTAGCAAATCTCTCAAGGCATAAAGAATGAAAATCATTCAAGGCAAATCAAAGTGGATCTATTTAAGCAAGTCATCAAAAAGAATGATCAACTCAAGCTATTGGATCTTAGTAAAAGATGAAGATTCAAGATCATACCCAAAGTCCAAGTTGGATCACAAACAAGAAAAGAAGATCTTGTAGTCAAATCCAAATCTAAAGATCCAATATCAAGTTGAGAAGAAGAGAAGAAGAAATATGAGGTTTTAGAATGAGTTTAGGGATTTTCAGAACCCAGTCCTATGACCGAAACCATTATGTATCGGGCTTAACGCTCGTTACGTAATGATTTCGGGCGTTAAGGTTTTGTTTCGGGATAAACGGATAAAGGTACGGTATCTGGTATTTGAGGCCACCGAAATCGTTACGTAACTAGCATTATGTAACGTTTTCGGTGATTTTTTAAACCATGATTGCAAGTGTTTATAAGAAGGAAAAAGGATACTCATGAGCTCCACTAAGAATCCTCTTCGGATCCAGGTAATATCTTTCCTTCTAGTTCTAATGTTGACTCTTATTTACCCATTGCTATTAGGAAATGTATTAGGTCCTGTACTCAACATCCCATTGCTAATTTTGTTTCCTATCATGCATTATCTGATTCGTATTGTGCAGTTGCATTGGCCTTGTCTTCTGTGCTTGTCCCTTGTAATGTAGCATATGCACTTTCCCAAGCAGAGTGGTGAAAATCCATGAAAGAAGAGATGTTTGCACTTGAGAAGAATAGTACCTAAGATATGGTCGAGTTACCAAGAGGAAAGAGGTCAATTGGATGTAGGTAGTATGTGTTCGTTCATAGTGAAGCACCACTTAGATGAATCAGTTGAAAGATACAAAGCTTGTTCGGTCACAAAAGGAAATACACAAACATATGTGATAAACTATCAAGATATGTTTGCTTCAGTTGCCAAATGAACTCATTGAAAGTTCTTCTGACCCTTGTAGACAACCAGGATTGACCTCTGTATCAACTTGAAGTGAAAAATGCATTTTTGCATGGTGATCAGGAGGAAGAAGTGTACATGGTACCTCCTCTTGGCTTTCTATGTCCCTTATGTGACATGAATGTGTATAAGTTGAAGAAGGCATTGTATGGACTAAAGCAACCTCCCAGAGCCTGGTTTGAGAGGTTGTGCAACGCTATGGTGAAAACTGGTTACAAGCATAGCTATGCAGACCACAAATTGTTTATTAATTACTCATCAGAAGGTGACTATTCTGATTGTCTATGTGGATAATATTGTAGTGACAAGCAATGATATAAATGAGATTAAGCTACTGAAGAGAAAGTTGTCAGAAGAGTTTGAGATCAAGGATCTGGGTCAGTTGAAATACTTTTTTGGGATCGAGGTGGTTAGGTCTAAGAAGGGTATTTTCATCTCACAACACAAGTATATTCTTGATCTTCAAAAGGAGACAGGTATGATGGGTTGTAAACCATGTGAATCCCCCCTCCATTGATGTTAACCACAAACTTAATGAAGGTAGGGGGGAATGCCTTCCATATGCAGGGAGATACCAGAGACTAGGTCACCTTATTTATCTCTCACCAGACCAGACATTGCTTATGCAGTCAGTGTAGTTAGCCAGTTTATGCATGCTCCCACCAGTGGACACCTAGACGTTGTAAATAGAATTCTCCGCTACTTGAAGTCATCTCCTAGAAAATGTTTAATGTATACATGTCATGGAAGCTTAAGAGTTGAAGCCTACATTAATGTTGATTGGGCTGGCAAAGTTTCAGGTAGACGCTCTACTTCTAGGTATTGCACTATGGTTGGAGGCAATTTGTTACGCAGAGAAGTAAGAAGCAACATGTAGTTGTAAGATCCAATGTGGAAGCATAATTTAGAGCTATGACACATGGAGTGTGTGAATTGCTTTGGCTCCAGCTATTTCTGGCTGAGATTGGGTCCCTACTAGTGGCTCTATGAGTTTATATTGAGACAATAAAGCAACAATTAGCATTGCCCACAATCCTGTGCAACACGATATAACTAAGCATATTTAGGTCATTGTCACTTTATTAAGGAAAAATTGTAGGCGAGTTACATTTGCACTCCATTTGTAAAATCTGAAGATCAGTTGCTTGATTTGTTGACTAAGGGTCTTGGTGGTACTCAATTTTGAATTTTTTTTAGCAAGTTGGGAATGAGTGATATCTATGCACCAACTTGAGGGGGAGTGTAGAATACTTTCCTTAGGTATTTATTTTATGTCTTATACAATGTAATAAGGCTATACTATTAGTATCTCTCATATACTAATCGTATACCATTAATGAGTATAAATAAAGTGTGTAAGAGAGACTGAATTAACTCTCCCTAATTCTATACCATATTTCTCTTCTTTCTTCTCTTCTCTCTCTCTTCTACAAACCCAAGTTTACTATTCCTTGTTTTATACTAATGAGTCTCTTGTAGCCTTGTAGGTGCTCATAAAACCATAATATTCTTGTGAACTAGTTGGTTATGCCCTATCACTTATGAAATTGCACAAAATTAGATTATTGACTTCTCAAGTTCTTTGCACCTTCTCTAATATTTCATTTATTCAATAGCCCTCTCCGCACCCCCCCCCCCCCCCCCCCAAAAAAAAAGAAGTCACATATCAATGGTTTCTTTACGTTTTACCATTAAATGAGATTTTGGTTCCTTAATTGAAGTACTCAATTATCATTTTGTCTTTTGTTTTCTAACTAACTACAGAAGTTGTATCCTCTTTTAGTATTTGAGCTGGGCTTCAGCTAGCTACCTCAACGTTGTGACACAGTACCAACCAATTGAGCCACAGATCCTGAAGATTTTCATATAATAACATGAATAAAAAATAAAAGAATATTGGGGCTGAAACAAAGGTCAGAAATAGCACCTTGGTTGATTCAGGAAGAACTGTTTCATCTCCATCCACATAAGAATATTGGGGCTGAAACAAACCATGAATAGAAGAAATAAAGTTAAGAATGTACTAATTTTATTTATGGGTGTGAGTGCACACCCACCCACCCACCCACACACACACAACTGCATGTGCGCACGCACACACCCACATGCACGTGAACACACACAGAGTAGGTAGCAAACAAATGGCGGTGGTTTTCACTTTTCACATGTGATTCATCAGAGATTGAGGAAGCGAAAACAAGCCGCCTCTTGTTTTATTGTATTTTGGGGGAAAAATATGATAAAAAAAAGGGATGCCTTCTTTTATTGATCAACCATTATCTAAGGAAAAAAAAAATCAAATTTTGTTTCTTTACTTGGCACAAATCTCACATTACATTAGATTCCTTCTTAGGACGTCTATGCCTGATCCCTCCCATTCATCTCATTGTTTTTCAGAACATCTATAGATGCCCGCACACCCACCCACCCACCCACCCACCCACGCATGCGCACACACAGAGAGTAGGTTGCAAACAAATGGCGGTAGTTTTCACTTTTCACATGTGATTCATCAGAGATTGAGGAAGCTAAAACAAGCCGCCTCTTTTTTCATTGTATTTAGAGGAAAAAATATGAAAAAAAAGAAAAAGAAGATGCCTTCTTTTCTTGGTCAACCATATCTAAGGAAAAAAAATTCAAATTTTGTGTCTTTACTTAGCACAAATGTCACATTACATTAGATTCCTTCTTAGGACATCTATGACTGATCCCTCCCATTTCATCTCATTGTTTCTCAGAGCATCTATAGATGTCCTATAGACCAAAGTCCAAACAATGGTCTACCAGCCTAATAACTGTTATCATCTAGAGGTGGCCGTGACAACCATTTGATGAAACTCAATTACGACATACGAGATTCATGTCAAAGAACAGCTGGATTGTGTGACAGTAACTATAGACTTTTTTGAACAAATATCATCAATGACCAGTCAACAAAATTCGATGGATAAGATAATTACTCGTCTAATGGACCTACTATTGGAATGGAAGTTCCCTAAGTGGGAAGCATTGGTCACTTGTGTAAATGTTTCCGCCCTCTCTCTCTCTGTCTCTCTCTCTCTCTCTCTCTATATATATATATATATAGAGAGAGAGAGAGAGAGAGAGAGAAAGACATGGTTAGGAAAGCTTCCATGGAACTAAAAGCTCTATTTCAAGGGGTGTGTGTCTGTCTGTGTTTGTAAGAGGGCTAATTTGGTACCCAGGGGTGTGTACGTGTCAAAGAAGGATAATTTGGTAGCTAGCATTCTTTAACGGACACAAAACAGTGATATGATATCTAATGCTTCTGCACACCATTATGCCATCGCCCACATTTTGGGTACTAATGAGTGATGACATTATGGTCAGACATCACCATATACAGGTTTTATGTTGTTGGAACCTACAGCTAACCACTATATGGTAACTTGCATAAAGAATTTTAAACACAAAAATCAGTTTGCTAACCATTGAGTTGCCTATTTCCGAAGTCCTCAATTGGAGAGGTTTCAGAACCATAGCTGCATTGCAGAGAAAATGTGTCAGATGTGCTTACAGAGAAGATCGGTTGTGTCAATTTTTTTCTGTAAATTAAAAAAAAATTAAAAGAATAATAAATCTCTTGTACTAAAAGCAAGCTATTGTATGTTTACTTGCAGACACAACATTCATTCTTAATATATTGCAATTTTTTTTGCGTCTCAGTAAGTTGAGAATAACCATTTTGAAAGTGATTGTTAACATTGACATTTGACAATTACTTTCTCGTCCTATAGTTCATGAAGCCCTATTTTAGGCTGATCATTTGAGTGAGGGAAGCCAGAGCATTGGCCAAGAGAGAGAAAGAAGAGGAACTATAATTGAGAAAGTTATGAGAATCTTGATTACAAAATATATTTTACAAAACTTGCATAAATGAGCTTTAACAGGATTAAAAGGTCAGATTAAATGGGTTTGAAGTTTGTATTCATTCAACCTGATATTAACCAACTGGTGCTTGCTCAATTGGTAAGGTGTAATTATGGAATACCAATATACCGGAATTCAAAACCCATGCATGACCAACAAGACTTGGTAAAGAAAAAGAAAACCTTGCAGGCAGCTTAAACTAAAAAATAGAAAAAAGTTAAGAAAAGAAATGAAAAACCCATTTAAGCCCTATTGGTTGTAGGTACATATGAGAAACGTGCAAAGGGGTTGAAACCCACCATTTGATTGGTCCAACATAAGGAGATCACCTTGCCTGAAACTTGCTCTGATTGGATATGATCCTAAACACTTGAACTATCTCACTTTGCTTAAATGGTGAGAAGTAAAATTATGAGGATCTGGAGGAAAAGTTCCAGTGTATCAGATAGTTACAACCATCTATTCAGGTCACTTTAATAAATTTGCCATTGTCTAATGAATAGCAAGGATCTAACAGCATTGCCAAATTCCTACTTATTTGGCTTCAGAAAGGATTAGGATGAATACTTCTTAGGATGGCGGACATGAAGACCAACCTCCCTGTCTAAGCCAAACAAGATGCAAGGGCTGGACCCCACTAACAAAGGGTACCTAATCAATAAAGAGACCTGAACAGATGATTGTAACTATCTGATCCACTGGACCTCTTCCTCCAAATCCTCATCATTTTACTTCTCACCATCCAAGCGAAGTGAAATAGTTCCAATTTTTAGGATCATATCCAATCGGATCAAGTTTCAGCCAAGGAGATCTCCTCATGTTGGACTAATCAAATGGCAGGTTTCAACCCCATTGCACATTTCTCACATGTACATACAAGTAGTAGGACTGTCAGATGGCAGAGCCTAGGTCTTAGCAGGCTCCTAGGGCACTAGGACTGGATGAGGGTAGGGCCAGGGCCTAAAAGAAGAGTAAATTTCTTTCCATACACTGCATTCGGATGTCAACTTGAAATCAATCCTCCTCCTTTATCCCGTCTAGGGACAGGCGATGTAATAGAAAGAGCAACACAACTAAATTATTGTTTTCTATTTATTTACTCAGTGGCAGAGTAGTATATCTTTTTTAAAGTTAAAAAAAAGTATAATATACTATAAATTATTATGTGTTTACTATTGTTTTACATTGAAGTTATATATATAAAATACTATATTTTTGTTATGTGTTTAGCTATATGTTTTTTCTTTCCTTATATTTAATTTTGACACAGTACTAATATAAGACATATATCGATCTTATATGTATAGTATAGATCTTATTAAAGTGTTAAGATTTAGATATAGTACTAATTTTGATATGGGGATAAAATAAGCTATTTTAGAACAATACTGACATAAGGCATATTACTAGTATATATCTAAATTTACAACAATAACAACATAAAGGCATTTTGACACAATACTAACATAAGGCATAGTATTAAAGTGCTCCTATGTAAAATATATTTAACAACATACTAATAGAGTAAGTATATATATATTTTTTTTGGTGACGAGGGTATCCGGGCCTCTTAGAGCACCCGACTAGTTCCCCCGGGCACGTGCAGAGCCCTCTCTCCACACGCACCAGGAAAGTCGGGATAAATCCGGAGGGTGGCCAACGAGAGCAGGGAATCGAACTCAGGACCTCCGCTTCGTGAGGCGTGGTCCTGGCCATCAGCCCCAACCCCCGTTGGTTAAGTAAGTATATATCTTACATATAATAAATACTATACATATATAATGGTGTAGAATAGCATGTGGAGGCCCTGCCCAGCCCTCAACTTAGAGTGTTTTCAAGAATTCAGCTCTACCCAGGCCTGCGGGCTTTGTAGAAAAAAAAACCCTCAAATTTGCAGGCTTAGGAGGGTCGGATTTCCACCCCTAACAAGCAGGGAGGCCCTCTAGTCCTGACATTAGTATTGCAAATGGGTGATGTGGCTTAGTTACATACCGAACATCAATAGGCATATCAAACGATGTCCCAAAGATGTTATAGAAACTGACTCCATTTGGTAGTTGAGCATTATTGAGAATTTGGCGGGTCCCCGCTGCCCATCTGAGAATAGAGAAGTTGAATGGTAGGCCTATTGCTTTCTTATCATAACTTAGCGGTAAATAAAATGAAATTTGTTAATAAAATAAATGATAACCACAGTAAAATATCCAGATGAATGTAGGAAATTCTTGGCAGAGATGTAACTATTGTGCTACCAACAAAGCATAACACACGCAAACACACACACACACACACACACACACATATATATATAAATATATAGAGAGACAGAGAGAGAGAGAGAGATATAAAATAATTTACCAAACACAGTCAGATACATGGCCATTTGTTGATATTACAGGGTCAAAGCATAAATTGGCCTATTTCACTGGATTTTAATCAAATGGAAACATAGCATCATCTTCCAGAATTTTTCTTAAGGAAATTCAAAATCATTGGCGATGAAGAATGAATAAGGTCATTAATGATAAAAATAAAGAACTATAATGCTCACAGAAAACAATCATACTTAATAGAAGCTAAAAATCTTACGACAAATCCCTGGCATTCCCAGCTTAAACTGGTTCTCCATGATCAATAAAACTTTGCCTATTCAACTTAGAGCCTTGACATTGGACCTGTGTACCAGTATCAAGCACAAACATGACAAGGTGTCAGGCTTGCTATCATCTTGGGCTTTGAATTGATTCCTGCATTGGGTTCTTCCGCCAAAAAAAAGTACTTTTTTGTTCATTTAGAAGGGGATGCATCGTAAGATACAAGTCAATACAACAATTCAAAGTGATAAAGTTCATCTGCTTATTCAGAATGAACTCGCCATTCATTTGAGGAATGTCTTCAGTACCTGGTGCAACATAATACTTTTCAAACAAAAATCAATTCCATAAACATTATAATGATGGTTTAATGAAGCTTCAATGAATTTCTGGAAGTTTTTTGAGAATACCATCCCGAATCTGTAGCAAGGAGTAACAGTAGGTATTTTGAGAATAGGAAACATGATTCTGACTTTTCGGTGTTCAAACTTCAAAGTTCGGAGATGGCTTCAAACTGTCTTCTTTCTTGAGCCTTCTAAGCCATGCAAAATACATCGAATTTCATATCCTCTAACTATTTTCAGGTTGAGGATATCCAGTCGGACGAAGTGAATGTACAAAGCATCTGGATAAAAAAGTGAATGTACAAAGCATTTATTGTGGGATTCACAAGTCACTGTCATTTTTTACATGAAAAGTCACCTCCTAAACAATTCAAAATGGTATTAGTTACTGATGTAGAATGGTCTCTGGACTTCTCTCAAACACTTGCTGAAATCTGGACAGCAAATTGAGATCACGAAGAAACATTTAAATCTTACATGAATAGCACTTGCTGTTTTTTGGAATACAGAAAGAATATCTCAAGAACAAACAAAATAAAACAAGGAAAATTGTTTCTGTTTCAGAAAACAGCAATAGATAATCACTTAGCAAGAAAAAATGGTACAAATCAATCACAAAAAAACCCCAAAGGGTGTATGTTTAATAGGTCTTATCAAATGAATAAAAAACTTTGTTTGAATATTCAAATCTATATTCTACTTCCTTTCTTTTATATATTGAGCTTATTTACCGATAAAAAAAATATTCAAATCAAACGAATCAATTGCCTCTAACATACATGTCCCTCTCTTTATGTAAACAAACCTTAAACAAAATTCTACTTCAGACGAAGTGAATTATTGATTGAAGCAATTAGGAGGACGACCACACTCACAAGTCGACATTATTTTGACTCTACTATCATCTAGTTCGTAAGATTAACACTATTTTGACCAAGGATCACAACAATTTGGTATCAAAGCCGTTGATCCTTGAGAAACCAAGGTGACCAAAGCAGAACTTGGGCAAGCACTTGAGAAAACTCAACGATGAACCGTTCTGATCAAAACTCCTCACCAATCCAAGTCATACTGGAAGAGATGGAATCAATGAAAAAAACAGATCACACCCTACTAGTCTTGATTCGCATAGGCATTACAAAGCACCAAGGTATGTCGACGAGTTAGGGGATTCTCATCGAACTCCAACATACCATCGATCAGTGAAGGTGGATTTTCCATAATTCAATGGAGACAATCCCACAGGTTGGATCTATATAGTTAAACAATGCCAAGATTACAATCGAATTTCAGATGATCAAACAAATGCAGTTGAAGATGCTCTTGATGAAACACAAGATGCAGTTGAAGCTACAATAGAAAATGGTGTTGTGTAGATCAGATCTGAATGAAAAGAGATTTTGGGTATTCAGATTCAACCCCAAACATTCCAGCCAAAGATTATCAAGATGAGAGTTGAGTGGATTTTCCATGCTAGGATTTTGAATGATCCACCTCCACTTTATGGCCTATCAAGGTCAATTTCAAGAAGAGGACGAAGATGAAGGACCAACGTAAATTTTTGGGGATTTTTAGCCTTGAGGACAAGGCTATTTCCAAGGGGAAGGGAATGATGCACACCTCCACTACCTACATGCATACCATGTGCATCCCTCACACACTAGTCTCCCCACTTTGAGTAACCACTATTTAAATTTGAATAATAGCTATCTTAGGTAGATTTGCTTAATCTTCTCTCCTAGTTTATCTATATTCTAGTTGTCATTCTCAATTTTTGATTTCCTACTAATAAGGCAGTTTCGTTGCTTTATATAGGAGAATATGTAATCTTGAATATCAAAGAATTATTGATCAAAACAATTAGGAGGACGACCAACCCTCACAAGTGGCCATTATTCTGTCTCTACTATCATTAGTTCGTAAAATTAACACTATGACGATCGAGGATCGTAAACACATTATAGGTGAGAAACCAATACAAATAAATAAATAAAAATAAAGAGAGAGAACAGAAAATCTCAAACACCGTCATTGTGAGAATTTAGAAGGTATCCTGCTATTAAAACTTGAAAGCTACCTCATTACTCCTCAAAGCTTCTTCAAATAGAACAACACTTTCAGTTGGTCCATATGATTCCAATTTGACTGAAGAAGTTTCCTTGCCTTCGGATTCCTTTTGCCAAACCCGAATCTGGGGTTGCTTTTTCCACTTGAACTGTGGATTTGGCAACATCTCATATATTGAGGGGCACTCAACCAACTGCATATTAGAACAAGTTATGTCATTTTAGCTGACAGTGGGATAGCTTCACAAAACATAGCCACTAGATATGTGCCATTGTGATTATTCAGCAAGCAGCATAAATAACTGTTACAGAAGATATTGAGATGCATTGTGGAATTGGTCAAGAAATAACATGCTAAAACCAAATGTATTTTCCTCTGTTACAAATATTAGTAAGGTGATCAGGTAGAAGCACAGAATGCAACTTTCTAGGGGGTGGTAGACCACATTATGAGACATGTTTGTAGAACTTCTATAACTGACTTTTTCAGGTTTTTACAAAGACGGATCAAGTTTCTAACCCTAAACTGAGGTAATTCCGCTAACACAATAAACCTCGTGTTCTTAATTTCTATCAACTAAATTTATTTATTATTGCATTTAGTCTATGTCCGTTTGTCTCTGTGCATGTGCTTTTTTTTTCTTTTCTGTTTTTGGTTGGCTATACATGTATCACTCTTCCAATAGATATGGCTATTTTACAGCATGACCTACCAATGAAGTATCCATTTCAGAACCCATCCATAAGGGAAAATGAACAGTTTGACATTGATGTGTATAAGAGTGTTAGATCCCTGTTGGGATGCTTGCAAGACAATAACCAATAATTCACATGCTCACAACTCAAAATCTGGTCATATTATGATCAAAATCATTGAAGAAAGTAGGCCCAAATCTTAAAGAACTTTAACATCCATTGTAGGTGGGACTTCGGAGTGGGACTGATCACAGATTTTGCTAAATAAAAGACGAAGCAAAAAAAATATTGAACTACAAGACTCTAAGGCAAGAATCAAGAAAGACTGGACAGCCGTAAGTGGTGTCTTCACATAGTTGCTTAATTTTCTTTGGGTTAACATATCATCATACTTGCTAATTTGTTAGAACTGAAAAATTACCAGTTGATGCATTGTCCATCTTGATACGAAAAAGTAGCTTTCAAAGCCCTCAACAAACTGCAATCCCGTTAAGAGAGAATCATTTTGTTAGGCATATATCAGAATTAATAATCCAGTGCAAACATGCCTTAAATTCTTTAACTCAAGAATGGAAGTAACGTGTTCTGCATGTTTTTCACTGCACAAAATGCCACTTGGAGGCATGTCTACAGATAAAAATGAATACACAATAGAAAAAACGGTTAGCATTTATTTGGATTCACCATTATTTTGTATTTTAACTTGTTTTATACCTCATAACCGTCTACAAATTTGTAGTAAAAAGTTCCATTTGGAGGTATGACCCTGTCTTAAAGAAAACCACAATGCATCTGAATCTTTTGCTATAAAAACTAGATTGGTCCCATGAAATTTGATTCTAGTCAAGAAAACATGTTTTTAGACATTTCTCTAAAACCACTGTAAAAAAATAAAATAAAATGATCCCTCTGTCTCCCTCCTCAATATCGCATATAGATCAAACGGCAAATCGTCCCTTTTTTTGATTGGTAAGATAATTGTTTCATTAATGAGCAAAGAGAAAAATATAGAAAGAAGTTCAAAGGCAAGTAACCTCAAAGAATACAATATTAGATAGAAAGTATCAATTTCCTAACCCCTATTCGAACTACATTCACAAACAAACTGAACCAAATCATCCACAGGCCCAAGAAATGCAACATATTCTTATTTTGACTACAGAAAGATGGCACGACTTTTTCATCTACACTTTTCACCCTTAATATGTTAAATTATATTAATTTAGGCCATATTTTCAAAATAGCGTTACTTAGAAAAACAAAGTATAAAGGAATTGCCTTGAAACGGGCAGACGATGCAAATCCACTTGTTTACATATTGTGCAAATACCTGTTGATGTACAATTTAGATCACAAGTCATTCCTCTCATGGCACAAAACTCTGCATACATTCCAAATAACAAGGATAAATTATTCAACTAGTCACCAAGATAGATAGATAGACAGATAAAAAGAAGAAAAGTATGCGCACATCAGGATAGAGCGAGAGGAAACACAACATAAGAAGTTCACCCATTGAATGTGAAATAATATTCACTTTTCTCCCCCAGAAGCCTTGTATGCAGCAGCCAATTTTACTTTCAGACCATCCAATATATTTTTCAATTCTGCCAACAGAACCATCCTGAAGCTGTGAATATTTGACAGTTCATAATATGCAAGTTCTAAGAACTCTAACAGTCATTAATTCATAACAGTTGGCAAGGCTTGGTTCACCTGAGGACATATAACCAACCAAAAATTAACAAGTATATAATTGACTACCTATTGCTTTGCCGGAAGTCATAACCATATCCAAACAACATAGTTCCCTTCTTGTAAATGATAGACGTCTGTCATAAGCATATCAATCATATCATGGAAATGATAGACATCTGTCAAATCTATACATTTTGTAAACTGGAACATCAAGAAAAGGAGTATTATATTAGAGATAAGGACATAAAAACAAAAATAAATTGTTAGAGTCAAAAGCATAAGTACAAGAATACATTTTTGCCACACTTATACCAGATGGCATCTCTCAAATGATATGGAGTCAAATAACTTTTACTTTTATCATATGTGTTAAGATTTACATGGAAGAAAAATATTCCAGAAAAGCATATCTTATGCACTTCATTTTTTATTTTATGAATATCTTATATCGATTGACATTTTCATACATATCATTTTACTCCTAGTATCCTGAAAAGAGACAAATAAAGAGAGAGAGAGAGAGAGAGAGAGAGAGGAATATAATTTCCTACAGTATCCTCAAAAGCAAATATATGATTCTTATATATTCATTGGACAAGGAACTGATAAACTCATTTTGTATTGTGACAATTGGCAGAAAGAATCACTTCTCCATTAAAGATTTCTTGTGACATTGAGAAGTTACGAGGAGAGGAATTGTGTAAGTTAACGTCAAGGACTCATGCTACTTTTTCATAATAACTTCTTTTTGGTTAAACACAAGTAATGCATACACCCAAACACACACACACGCCTTAGGCAACAAGGCCATTGCACTTCAATATTGAAAAAAATGACCGACTAGACTCACTAAGCTAATCAAATTTAAGTCAAGTTTCGACTGAGTATCATGGTCTTGGTTTCTAAACCTAAGTTAACTCTATCCATCCATGAAATTAATGAATGTTAAAGTGTATATGCCAAGGTCCCTAGAAATTTATGCAGTAATAAATAGATCCATAGCCCCCTGCACTTCGAACATGAACTTCAAGCTTGTACTATTTTCTACTTTCAAAAACATAAGTAGTTTTGATTAAGAAAATGGGGCGAAGTTTCTACTAAACTGCTTCTGAGTATTGAATAAATCCAGGAACTTCTAGAACACCTTATAACCCGATATGGATGAGTTTTTTGACGTAGTTTGAAAGAGATAATAACCATGTGATTAGCTTGCATTTACACTACTAACAGGGAGACAACTGATGAACAATTTAAATGCTATAGATTGATGTAGGGGAAATGAAGTCATTTGAAGATCACAACTACAAGCCATTCAAACCTTCATTGAATCTTAAGTGCATAATACTGTTAACTAAAGATTATATGCATTTATAAAGCTTTACTAAATTCCTTATGGTTTTCAGAAATGCTAGTGTACCTAAGAACTAGTTGTAAGTTGTAACAGTTTGGAATTTGATGCATCATTTTAAAAAAAAAAATCTCAATTGTTTCAAGAAGTCTCATCATCAATGCCTCATCCCAAATATTTTAGGGTGGCGACACGAACCTGTTCCATCACTCGGTTCTATTAAAGCCATAACTTCTGTTAAGTCATGTGTTATTAAATCGCGTGTTTCAAGAAGCTTCTCTATCATATATCATGCTTTATAGTATAACTCCTAAAAAGATGGCAGACCCCACATTGTGATGCCAACTGCCAAGCACCATCAACGTCAGTGCTGGCCTGGTGAATATGCTAGGTCCAAATGGTGCCTTACTTTTTGCCATTACAAATCAATAAGGATCATTCATTCAGCGGAACACATCTTGACGAGCTATTACCCAAAAATCATATTAATTGAGTGATCTTGCCACCTCACGTGGGAAATTCCTCCAAGGAAGGCATTATGCTAAAATGTATGTGTGTGTATACATATATAAAAAGGAATAACAAAAACCCATGTCTTGCAATTAGCAAATTTATAAACCCATAAATCCATGATAATGGTAACCTACTCCTGCTCTCATTCTAAGGGAATGGCATGGACACAACTATGAATCTTACCAATGAGGGGTGTAAAATATCAATTGCATAGAGTCCGTAATCATCATCGGGTACGACAATTTCAGTGTTATCATCTAAAGATTTTGTATAACCTGAAAAAAAAAATTCACTACAATCAACTTCATGAGGACTATATTAAACAGAGCATATTACTAAAATAGATTGAGACATAAATATAAACAATTGTCACCCCAGTAAAAAATCGGAGAGGATCAAAGTATCAAAGCTGAAAATGATTCAAAACCATAAGAGATCTCTTAGAAGAGACGGACCTGTTTTGGGATTATAGATGGGCCAGAGCTTCTTCTTGAACTCCAAATTAGCTAGGAAGATTTGAACCCAAACCCTGGTCTGGAACCCGAATCTCTTGTCCTTGGAATGCAAGATGGAACCTCCGATGCCAGAGACCAGAAGGACTGGATCAAGATAAGAGTTTCCATCAACGGTTTCAGATTTCTGGCCCTGGAAACAAGGGAAGAGACAACAATCACCAAGCATATCTCCGTTGGTTGGATGTTTCGTATTCGAGTAAAACCATGGTTTATAATATCGATACGTATCAACCGATACGGCCGATACGTATCTTATTTGGAGCTACCCGATACACTGGTACGCTGGAAAAAAAAAACTTTACTGTATTGGGTCGATACAAGCCCGATACGAGAATTTTTCAAGCAGTTTTTTTTCTCATTCCATTTACACTAGGATCGACAATACTGACCCGATACACACAACTTATTTACATAATATATTATTAAGTAAATGATTTTATTTTCATTTACTTTAAATATTAATATGTAAATAAGTTTATCCCTTGGTTATGATGCCCCAGCCCAGCCCTACTTATCAGGAACCACTGGTTATGATGACCAAGTCCAACCCTACTTATCAAGAGCCACTGGTTATGATGCTCAGTCCCAGTCTTCAACTGACAGTTATGGAAAAATGTACCTGAGAATGTACCGTACGATGATGACTTGGACACAGTGATGTCATCATGTCTGGACCACTTATAATGTATCACTCTACTCAATTCCTAATCCTAGAATGATCGAGTATAAGTCAACAAGAAGCTCAATGTGGTATTGAGATTTTATCATGTATGTAATTTGATTTGTGAATACAAGGGTTAATGTATTTTCATATTTTTGATTTATTAATGCAAGTAGGCTTCTATCACTTGGTTAAGTAACTATGGTGTGTATTTTTATACATATTTATCAGCGCGCACGCCTTTTTTAACTTATAAATTTGTTAACTCTCATATGTATGATTCTAAATGTAGTTGAAGGTCTTTATTTAGTTTGTTTTTAACTTATATTTTCATTAAAAGAGGTTTTATGCAAGGTATCCAAGTTTTGTTCTTGTGTATCCTAGTTTTTTTTTGCGTATCCTAAATTTTTTCGCTCTATCCAACCAATACGGTACCGATACACCAATATGTATCCTATTTTGGACTTAGTGATACGGCGATCGATACCGATATTTTCAACCATGGGTAAAACTAGGGTTGCGAAGGGTTAGGTGGAGATGGAGTTAATGCTGCTACTGCCGCCCACTGCTGCTTCGAGCAAGAAGAAGATATAATAGGAGAAGTGAGGCCAGCTAGTTTAGTTGGTAATATCTCTTGTTGTCGTACAAGAGACTTGGGATCGATTTCACCTACATATGGTTGGGGGGATTTATGGAAGAGGGAGGGCTACCCCTCATTGTGTAGCCCATAAGTCTATAAGGCCTCTAATGAACCAAAAAAACAGTGATTAGCATACCTCCTCATTACGTTATCCAACATACCAATGTGTCCTCATGTCCCCTTTAACACCCCATTTAACCCTGATTAAGCTTAACTTAAAGATTTTATGAGGCGTGGCTTAATGAGGACCGGCCATCTCAATTTCGTTACAATGGAAGTGATTAATTTTGAGTTGGAGCTATGTGGCATTTTAGCTGAGCTGCCAGTAAATTAAATGAAAAAAATCTAAAAGTAACATGTCATTTGGAAACTGACACGTATTTTTTTGTTTGGTGAGTAATACGCGTGCATGGTTTCTCCTACTATTTTTTTTTAGATTAAGACATGGGATCTTCTCGGCAATGGATTCTCTCTAGCAGACGCTCGAGATTAACACTCAGGCTTTTCATGACCCATGGGAAGGCATTTAATTATAGGAGTGATAGCATGCATTGCACATTCCGTTGAGTGGTACACGCACACCTCCCAACTTTACCACATGTCATTTTTAAAATCTATTAACCGCGGTTAAGATTCACTCATTCCTAAGGTTAAATAATCTAACCTTAGTTTTTTTTAAAAAAATTAACCTTGCTTATGATTATTTTTCTAACCAAGGTTATATTATTTTGACCCTAAGAATGAGTAAATCATCACCACAGTTAATGGATGTCAAAGAGGACGTGTGGCGAGCTTGGGAGGTGTGCGTGTACCACCCAACGGAATGTGCAATGCATGCTACCACTACCCTAATTAAATGCCTTCCCACATCATGCAAAAAGTGGTGCTGAGTGTAAATCTCGGGCATCTGCCAGAGGTAATCCACTGCAAATCTTATCAGTTCAGGCTGGCGTGGAGACCGCCAGCAGTCGGTGGAAAGGTGCTACATATGATGTATAGACCCATTAGAGTGAGTCGAGATCCTTTGGAGAGACCTCTATAAGGAATCCTTGTAGACTCCACCTCTGTGTGCTACATACCCAATACCTTAACAGCTGTTGACGGAAAAGATTAAGTTTCTGTTAATTCCCCGTAAGGATACTTAATATTTTAGTGGATTTCAGCCCAGTTCTCTCTCCTCTTTACATTAAGTCGCTCTTCTATTTCCTTTTCTCTCTCTCACGTCACTTTCTTCTCCATCTCTCCCTCCACTCTCTCCCTCTCCCTCCCCTCCCCAAAAGTTTTAATGGTGTTTTGGTTGAATAATTACTTCGATTAGGAGAACTAAGGCTTTTGTGAAAAATAGAAGTGCAGAAACCCTATAAAATGTGTTTCTCTCTGTTTTCATCAAGTCAAATGGTAGAGTGATTTCAATGACACGGTCTGAATCAGAAATTCGTGACTGGTTCAGGTTTTAATGGATGACAAGGTCTGATCCACAAGTCACTTTGAAATAGGGCTATAATTGAGCCCGCATGGTTCGAGAACCACTGGCTTAATCCAGTACAAGGACTGGGCTAGGGTGTTAATGGACTAGACTGGGTTTTGACTAGACTATAGGGGCATGAAGTTTAGTTTGGGCTCGCATAGAGCTGACCTAAACTCAGCTGGAACTGGAAGCCTCAAAACCTGCTACCAACTATAAGGAGGCTTTGATTCTTTGTTTCGTCTCTTTCCCTAATCCATTTCTTTTTGTATCTTAGTACTTCCATGCCACATACTATTGCGACAATTACTCATTGTTTCTATCATTCTTTGATTCCTATAGCTCTACAGTCTCTCTAACAAGATGATCCTGTAATCCCTTAAATGATTGATTTCTGTAGCTCGATATTGTGGAATTTCCCTGAACATTGTTCGATCTTGACAAATTTATCTTGTACTCAGCTTAGCTCAATTCGTGGACACCATTAACAAGAAGTATGGCTAATTCAAGATTCTCAAGTTCGAGCTATTTTCCTTAATTAGTCTATAAAAACTCCATTAAAGCTTTGGAGGAGAAGGAGAGGAAGAGATGGAGAAGTAAGTGACGTGAGAGAGAGAAAAGGAAAAAAGAAGAGTGACTTAAGATAGAAAAGAGAGAGAAATGGGCTTAAATCTACTAAAATATTAAGTTTTCCTATGGGAATTGACGGGAGCTAATCTTTTCCGTTAACAATTGTTAAGGTATTAGGTATGTGGCACACAAAGATGGAGTCTACAAGGATTCCTTGTAGAGATCTCTGCAGCTCACAATGTGTAATTGTACATGAAAAAAATATCAAAAAATTAGTTTCTACATCAAAATTTTTGAAGAATTAAAGAATATAAAAATATAATAGCTAAAAGTACAAGAACCAAGAAGAGGATTGTATTTGGATTGAGTCACTAATACATCTAGTCACCATTGATTAACTCGCTAAGCTAAATACTAACACTAGATAAATAATATCAGTGGAGAATATTAGTGGAGCGCGGCTGTAACTGTATCGAGAGTGGAGCTTTACAGTGACAAAAATATCGGTGTAACAACGTTAACTGGTGGGAGTTCAGTCGTTTGAAACCAACGCTTTGAGGAAGACGAAGCCTGATTTGGTTATTTTTGTGTAAAATCTCATAATTACCCCTGCTTTCATGACTTATTTCGGTCAAACCGGTCAATAACTCCTAGTTCTAAATAATTTGTTGTTCTGTTGGGTTCCGATCTAATGCTGCAGGACTAGTTTAGCTCCCCTGAACTAGCTTGGCAGTACCGTAGGTAACACTGACCCATTTGTTAACTTTTAACACTTAAGTTTTAAATGTCTTTTTATGCTTTTTTGTCCTATTCAACCATTTCGTTCATTTTAAAATTCAAGAAAAGGGGAAACGATTACAAGGTCGGTGAAGCATATATATATATATATAGACGCTCCGGAGGCGCTTTCGACCCTATCCTATATTAAAATTTGACGCTCTCGCTCTCGCTCCCGCTCCCGCTCTCGCTCCCGCTCCCGCTCCCACTTTGGTTACTTAGATACTACTGTTAAGCCTAAACCAATACTTTTGCACCAATTCCTAAACAAGTATCCATTTTTGATGTAGTTTCTTCTTAGACCTTTATTTCAATATAACTTCAGTCTTGGAATTGATTTCGAGCTATTTGGACCTCATATGCTTGATTTAGGCATTGAGGTATCCTGTTGTCTCTCTCGTTATTATTGGAAAGCCTAAACCTACAATTGTGCACCAATTTAAAACCTAAATTAGGTGTTTGATCTAGTTTTTCTGACACTTCGTTTTCAAGATATTCTACCTGTTGAAGTGGTTTTGAGGTGTTTGGACCTTATATGCCCGATTTAAGTACCGAGGATCTTTAGTTCTCTCTTTTAAAAACCCGTAAAGTTCTAAACCTACAAATTTGCATCAAATCCTAATCGGGACTCAATTTTTGGTGTCATCTCATCTAACATCTTTATTTTAATATTACGTAAAAATTGGAATTATTTTCGAGGTATTTGGAACTGGTAAGCTTGATTTGGGCACCTAAGTTCCCTAGATTTCTATTTTGTTTATACCATAAAGCCTAAACATATAATTGTGCGTCAATCATAACATAATTGGTTTTTGATGTGGTCTCTTATGACATTTTTTTTCCAATATATCATAAGTGTTAGAACTGATTTTGAGGTGTTTGAATCTCTTATTCTTACTTTGGGCACAGAGATTTCTTCTAATAGTCTATGATATAAATCTATAATTTTGCGCCAATTCCTAACCTGAATTCAATTTTTTATGTAATATCTTTTGACACATTTATTTCAATATAACCTAAGTCTTGGAATTGGTTTCGAGGTGTTTGGACCACGTATGCCCTATTTGGGTACCCAAGTTCCCTACTTATCTGTTTTGTTAAGACTGTTAAGCCTAAACCTATACTTTTATGCCAAATCCTAACCTAGAATCCGTTTTTGATGTAGTTTCTTCTAAACCCGAGACTCAATTTTTTATCTAGTCTTTTCTAAAACTTCTATTGCAATATTTCCTAAGTGTTTGAATTGGTTTCGAGGTGTTTCGACCTTACATGTCTGATTTGAGCACCTAAGTTCTTTAGTTGTCATTTTAAAAAGCACTTAAAGTCTATGATGCAAAGACTTAACCAATACTCCCCAAAAGCCGTGACTAATAGGAGCTGTGAGATCAAATCTTTTATCTTAAAGTCCAGGCAATCCAGTCAACACCTGTCAGTGGGTCCTACCCCATGGGCCCATAGGTTGGGGCCCAAGGTGGGTGGCCCATGGGATAGGGCCCACTTGGAGGTCTCGACTGGGTAGCCTAGGGAGCTATAAGATAAGGGGATTTAATCTCACACTCTCATTATTCGTGGCTTTTGATTAAGTCACTGTATCAAATGGTAGCAGTGGTGTTAAGAACTTATATACACGATTTTAGCACCCAGGTTCTATACTTGCCTCTTTTGTTATGATCGTAAAGCGTAAACCAAGAATTGTGAGCCAATTCTTAACATTCCTGATTTTTGATGTGGTCTCTTTTGGTACCTTTTATTTTAATACAACCTATGTGTTTGAATTACGTTCTAGGTGTCTTGTTTTGTTAATACTATCGTTAAGCCTAAACTAATACTTTTGCACCAATTCCTAACCAAGTATCCATTTTTGATGTAGTTTCATTTTAAACCTTTATTTCAATATAACATCAACTTAGAATTGATTTTAGGCTGTTTGGACCTCGTATGCCCGATTTGGGCATTGAGGTTTCCTAGTTGTCTCTCTCGTTATTTTTGGAAAGCCTAAACCTACAATTGTGCACCAATTTAAAACCTGAACTAGGTATTTGATCTAGTCTTTTCTGACACTTCTATTTCAATACATCCTAAGTGTTAGAAGTAGTTTCGAGGTGTTTAGACCTTATATGCCCGATTTAGGCACTAAGGATCTTTAGTTCTCCCTTTTAAAATCTTGTAAAGTCTAAACCTACAAATTTGCAGCAAATCCTAATCAGGACTCAATTTTTGATGTCGTCTAACATCTTCATTTCAATGTTACATAAGTACTCCATTGTTTTCGAGGTATTTGGACCAGTTATGCCTGATTTGGGCACCTAGGTTCCCTAGATGTCTCTTTTATTATACCATTAAAGCCTAAACATATAATTGTGCGTCAATCCTAACATAGACTCAGTTTTTTATGTGGGCTCTTAAGAAAAATTTATTTCAATATACCATAAGTGTTAGAATTGGTTTCGAGGTGTTTGGATCTCTTATTCTAAATTTGGGAACCGAGATTTCCCAATTCTTAACCAAGATTCGATTTTTGATGTCGTCTAACATCTTTATTTCAATGTTACATAAGTACTCCATTGTTTTCGAGGTATTTGGACCTGTTATGCCCGATTTGGGCACCTAGGTTCCCTAGATGTCTCTTTTGTTTATACCGTTAAAGCCTAAACATATAATTGTGCGTCAATCTTAACATAGACTCGGTTTTATTATGTGGTCTCTTATGAAAAATTTATTTCAATATACCATAAGAGTTAGAATTATCTCCATTAAATACGTCATCTCATCCATCTTGGGATTATTTCTTATTAAGTACCATCTCAACTACTCTTTCTGAGGAGGCAAAACAATTGCTTGATCGACCTTTCAATAGAGAGGAAATCAGGAGAGCTATCTTTTAGATCTAGTCTCAATAAGGCTCCAGGTCCTGATGGGTTCTCGAGTTTATTCTATCAAAAATACTGGGATGTTGTGGGTGATCAAGTTTCTGAGGCATGTCTTGATTACCTCCGAAAGGGTTTCCTTTTACACTCTATCAATAGGACTTTCATTACTCTTATTCCTAAAGTCAGAAACCCCAAGCAGATTACTCAGTATCGTCCCATTAGCCTATGCAATGTTATTTATAAAATAATCTCCAAAGTCCTTGCAAATAGATTGCGCTTGGTTCTTCCTGACCTCATCTCCCCAACTCAGAGTGCTTTTGTGCCCGAGGGGACTATCCATGATAATGTGTTCGTGGCACATGAAGTTCTTCATTTATACGTAAGAGAACTTCCGGTAGAGTTAAGTATATGGGTTTGAAGCTTGATATGAATAAGGCATATGATAGGGTGGAATGGTCATTTTTGCTTGAGATTATGCGATGGATGGGATTTAGCTCTCATTGGTTTCAATTGATATCTCAATGTATTTCCACTATCTCCTACTCGGTCCTTATTAATGGGTTGCCCAGTGGACATATCAAGCCTGGTCGTGGGCTCCGACAAGGTGATCCTCTCTCACCATATTTATTTATTTTGTGTTTGGAGGCCTTATCCAGTTGTTTGCTTCATCACGAGCTCCGGGGTTCTATCCATGGGATTAAGATTGCTAAGGGGGGCCTAGTATTAGCCACCTTCTGTTTATCGATGATTGCTACATTTTTGCGAATGCCTCATTTTATGATGTTGAGTTGTTGACCCGATTATCCAAGTTTTACAATGGTATTGTCAAGCCTCAGGACAAGCAATTAATTTTCCCAAGTCTTCTATTTGCTTTAGTCGAAATACTTCAACGAGATATTCTCACGTGTTAGCTCAACTTCTTAATGTTCGAGGCTCTCTTACAGAGGACAAATATCTCGGCTCCCTACTGAATTTAGAAGATCCAAAAAGGATTTGTTTGCCTCCTTAAGAGAATGAGTGCAGTCCAAAATTGCTGGGTGGAAAGGAAGATTGCTATCAAGGGCAGGGAAGACTATCCTCATCAAAACAGTGACGTCATCCTTCCCCAATTATGCCATGTCATGTTTTTATCTCCCTAGGGCTTTATGCAAAGAATCGGATAAAGGTTACAAAGAGTTTTGGTAGGGCTTCTCTCCAGACAAGAGGCCCATTCTGTGGATAAAGTGGAATACTATTTGTACTCCAAAGCGAGAAGGGGGGTTGGGTTTTAGATCCTTGGGTCAAATGAAATATGCCTCACTTGCGAAACAATTTTGGCGGCTCTTAGGATATCAATTTGTGGCTAACCCTCCATTATGGTTCAGGCTAGCCAAGGCAAGATACTTTCCAAGGAAGGACATTCGGGATTCTGTCATTAGAGGTTGGGAATCCTGGGGATAGAAGAGTATAGTTAAAAGAAAGGCCCTAGTTGTTGATGGGATCCGTTGGGTGGTCGGTAACAGTGATCATATCAATATATGGACTGATTTTTGGGTCCCCTCGGTTGAACCTACTAGTATGAAAACTTATAAGCTACCCCATGTGCACGTTGAGAGGGTTCAAGACCTCATTGATGAAACCAGGCATTGGAAACAAGATGTCCTTACGGAGATGTTTCCCTCTGCCATAGTTGACGCTATCTTAGTTATTTCTCGATTGTTAATACCCTAAAGGCTAAACCTAAAACTTCGCACCAATTCATAACCTTGATTCGGTTTTTTATAGTGTGTTTTCTAACACCTTTATTTCAATATATCCTAAGTGTTAGAAGTGTCTTCGACGTTTCTGCACCTCCTATGCCTAATTTGGGCATCGAAGTTGCCTAGTTTCCTTCATTTTCAAAAAAAAAAAACTTAAACATATAATTGTGTGCAAATTCCTAACCTAGACTTGATTTCTGATACGATCTCATTTGACAGCATTATTTTCAATATAACGTAAGTGCTGGAATTGTTAAGACTGTAAAACCCAAACCTACGATTTTGCGCTAAATCCTAATCGTAATTCAATTATTTTATAAGGTCTCTTCTATCATCTTTATTTCAACATGATGTAAGTGTTGGAATTGGTCTCGAAGTGTTTGGACCTTGTATGCACGATTTGGGTATCGAAGTTCCCGGATTGTCTCATTTGTTAAGACCGTGAAGCCTAAACCCATAATTTTGTTTTAATTCCAAACTTAGACTCAATTTTTAATGTAATATATTCTAACCCTCTATTTCAATATAACCAAAGTATTGGAATTAGTTTCGAGGTGTTTGGACCTCGTATACCCGATTTAGGCATCATGGTTCCCTAGTTGTCTCTTATAAATACCGTAGAGCCTAAACTTACAATTGTACACCAATTCCTAATATTTATTCGGTGTTTGATATATATTTTCTTACACCTTTTTTTTTTTTTTTTGGGGAAAGGAAAGCCGGGGTTAGGCAGACCCCAACCAGAATATATTAAAACAACACCAATTACATGCGCATGTATCTACTTCTCCGCATATCCGCTTGAACAACACGGTTAAGGGTAGGGGAGAACATAGATGGTTCTAGAACAAGGGTAGAACTATGGCTGAGCTTGGAAAGCCAGTCTGCAGCCCTATTACATTCACGGGGAACATGGCAGATCTCAAAAAAATCAAGTGAGTTTGTCATCTGATCAATAGCCGTCAGCGTGGACAGCTCCTTCCATGGCCATTCGCACTCATGGTTAATACAAAGCACAGCCCAAGAAGAGTCGGACTGAACTTGAATGCTCCTATATCCCCTCTCAGTAGCCAGTTGAAGCCCACTCTTTATAGCCCATAGTTCATTCCCAATAACAGAGCTACCCTCACGGCGCCCGGCAATGGCGCACAACGGATTCCCTTCATGATCACGCAAAATACTTCCAAAACCGCCCCTATGTGGACTGAGAGAGCCATCAGTATTTAAGGCGAAAATGTTCCTTTTAGGGGGATCCCAGGATACCCACCTAGTAGGGGGGTCCTTCCACCGAATAGATAGGTTCCAAGCAGTGACAATATTACAATTCGATCTCGATGTAGCCAGAGGGACCGGATGCTGGTTGAAAACCACAAAAACATCATTAAATATAGCTTGGAATAAGTGCGCCGGATTAGAAGCTCCATTGGAAAAAAGACGCCTATTGCGTTCCTTCCAGACGTGGTACGTGAAAGCACAAAATGAAGCCCGCCTAATCGAGTTCTGAAAAGTATCATGATTGGTTTTCCTAGAAAACCAGTTAATAGCAAATTTCCATCTATGAAAAACTCTTGGCTTCAAAAGAAGTCGCTGGAGAAGCATAGACCAGACCTGAGAAGAAAACACACACGTAGCAAAAAGGTGGTCATGACTCTCCACGCACCCATCACATAGCAGGCAAGGCCCCCTGTCAATGATTTCCCAATCGACGAGCTTGTCCTGAGTTCTCAGAGCTTCTCTAACTGCCATCCATGAAATAAAAGAGTGTCTTGGAATATTTGTTTTACACCAAATCAGTTTATGCCACCGGACAGTATGCTTGCTACTTCATAATGTCTCCCATGCAGACTTGAGAGAGAAGCGGCCATTTGGAGAAGGTGTCCATACAATACGGTCTTCCATATAGTGTGGAAGGGTATCAAGAAGGGGAATCTCTTCCCATATTTCAGATAAGTGAGGATTTGACGGGAGCTCTAAGTGCCAAGTGCCATCTTGGCGAAGCTTGGAAACCGAGTCCAGACGAACCAAGCCATTCATAGGGAGTGTAGTAGGCCAAGGCTGGTTCAAGAGCACCCCCCTTTCCATCCACCGATCAAGCCACACTTTAGTCCTATGCCCCGAGCCAATAATATGAAGAACTTGAGATTCAGGCGAACGCCGTACCTTAAGGATACTTCTCAGGCACCATGACATGGAAGTGGGCTTTTTCATAGTCCAAATAGAATCATGTTTAAGATAGCGCTTGTAGAACCAATCGGTCCAGATGGAATTCCCTTTTGCAGCCAGATCCCATATGCGATGAGTTAAGGCACTTTTGTTCCAGTCCTCTACAGAACGAATCCCCAATCCGCCTTCAGATTGAGGAGAACAGATACTATTCCAGCCCACCTTGTGAGATCGTTGAGCAGTGTCCCTACCAGACCAAAGGAAACGAGCTAGAATACTTTCAATACGATTCATAACAGCTCTTGGCAGGTAGAAAACGCTACACCAGAACAGGTGGAAGGTGCTTAGGACACTTTTAATCAATTGGAGGCGACCTGCATAAGATAACATCCGATTTTTCCAAGAGGCCGTACGGTTTAGGATTCTCTCGAGGAGGGGCATACAATCAGAAGCACGAAGAGATGTTGTAAGTGGGAGACCCAAGTATTTGATAGGCAGGGTGCCACCCACAACACCTGTAAGGCTAGTTACTCTTCTTTGAATTCTAGTTGGGACATTTGCAAAGAAAATCTGAGATTTACTCACATTGATGTTTAGCCCAGACATTTTGAACCAATCAAGCACCTTCATAATGGCTCTAATAGAACGATATGAGCCCGCTGAGAATAGCATGATGTCGTCTGCAAAACAGAGATGGGTGATCAAAGGCTCCACACAGTGGGGGTGAGGAATAATGGTGCCACGCACAGCCTCAAGATTCAACTTGTGGGATAGCACTTGCATGACTAACATGAAGAGGTATGGGGAAATAGGATCCCCTTGGCGAAGTCCACGACTGCTTTGGAAGTAACCATACCTTCCCCCATTCAAGGAGATGGAGAATCGAGCACCAGTGATGCAGGCCATGATCCATGAAATGAATTTACGAGGGAATTGAGCTTTCTGTAATGTTGCATGAAGAAATTCCCAGCTAACCGAATCGTAAGCTTTTCGGATATCCACACGAGTGGTGGCTCGAGGGCGTCCCTTGTTTAGGTGGTAATTATGAATTAATTCTTGACATAGCAAAATATTGTCAAATATATTCCGCCCTTTTATAAAAGCTGCTTGATTTCCGCCGACCAGCTTAGGCAAAATGCTTTGGATCCTAAGAACCAGGAGCTTAGAAATGAAGCGATACACCACGTTACAAACTGATATGGGCCGAAATTCCGCGAAGGATTGAGGTCTCTCACTTTTAGGAATAAGGGATATCAGAGTAGCATTCACCTCTCCAAGCAATTTCTCACTGTTAAAGAAACTACAGATCGCTCGAACCAGATCAGTCTCCACCAAATCCCAACAGACTTGAAAGAAAAGCGCAGGGAACCCATCAGGTCCAGATGCCTTATTACCATCAGATTGAAATACCACCCTTTTAATATCCTCAGAAGAGAAAGGGGCCGTGAGAGCCTGGAGCTCATGCTGATTAAGATGGGACCCGAAACAATCCTCTTCAATCATTGTTGGAGGGCAATTCACCCGACTTAGCAAGGTGGAGAAGAAGTTTACAGCAATAGTGGGAATTTGGTTAGTATCCGACACCAAGACGCCATCTTGGTTTAAAATGGAATCAATGCGGTTGATGTGCCTTCGAGAAGCAATGGCCTGATGGAAGAATTCATTATTTTTATCACCCAAATTCAGCCATTTCACCCGGGATTTCTGCTGCAACTCAGCTTCCTCAATAGCTAAGACTCTTGTAAGTGATATCCGGGTCAGACGAAGCTCCTCATGCAGGTTCGCATTATCACCATTATTAATTATGAGGGCTTCAAGTTGATCCATCTGAGTTCGAAGCCTGGTAACCTCAATAGAAACCTGACCAAAAGTATCTTTGCTCCATTGTTTCAAGGCTAACTTGGTTTGCTTTAGTTTCTGAGTTAGTCTGAACATCGGCGTACCACTATGACGAGTGTTCCAAGCATGAGCAACCACCTCCTGAAAGGACGGGTGTTTAGTCCAATAGTTAAAAAACTTAAAGTGTCTTATCTTCCGCGGAGATGGATTTCCTATACTCATAAGAATCTGATGATGGTCTGATGTGCATCCGCTGGAAAAGAAAGCTTCAGAGTTAGGGAATAGCTGAATCCATTCAATATTGACAAGGCAGCGGTCCAGCTTGCAAACAATTCTAGAGGCTTCAATTTTTTGGTTACTCCAAGTGAACGGAGACCCTTTCCATTTCAAGTCGAACAGTCTAGCCCCTTGAATACTGTCGTTTGCACTCATTAACAAGCTTAGGGGAATAGTAGAGCCACCCCTTTTCTCAGAATTAGCCAAGGCTGTGTTGAAGTCCCCAAGCACCATCCAGGGAAGGTTATGATTATGGGCAATGGCTAGCAACTCTCTCCATAAGTCTTCTCTTTCTACGCGAACATTAGATCCATAGACCACTGATACAATGGCATCAGAGGTCCAGTCCCTACAAGAGACGGTAACATGGATCGCTTGTTTCGATATGCTCAGAGGCTGAACATTTAGCTCTAGAATATCCCAAAGTAACCAAATACGGCCATTAGTCGCATGAGAATAGTTATCAATTCTTTGCCAATGTCTGGTACACTTACTCATGATACGATCAGCATTCACTTCTTGCACCTTTGTTTCTACTAGGCCGACAAGGTGAAGCTTATTAGCTTTAACAAAATCTCTCACATCCCTTTGGCGCACGCCATTGTTCAGACCCCTTACATTCCAATAGCCAAACATCAAGGAATAGGGACCGAAACCAAGGATGAGAATCAAGCAGGGTCTGGACATCCTGGCCGAGCCGTTTTACTTGGCTGATGAGCCGAGGATGCGCTTGGCCCCAACTTACCTCCACTACTAGTCAATGAGCTCAGAGGGCTAGGGAACTTCTTGTGAGGTTTAGCCAAAACTGAGGCCTGCAATTCCTCTAAAGTCGAAATGGAGTTGGAAATGTTTAAAACATCGAATTTGTTTGGGCTGACTATGCTATGCATCTTGGTAAGCTCACGCTTCCCATGCTTAATACCAACCGTATAGTTGCCAGGGCTAACACTGGTGAGTAATGCATTTATGGGGCCAACTGCAACTTCGTCTAGAGGTTCCTCACTCCAATCCTCATTCCCTATACCATCAGTTTGAAGGGATTTGGTGGCATTTTCTATGGGGGGATCATTGTGGTTGTCAGCTTCGAAAGGCGACTCTTCTCTACAATCCTGAGTTGGCTGCGAGGCTTGAGGAGAATCGACATCGGCCCCCCCTTGATGGGAAACCTCAGAAGAATCTTTCGGCAGGGCCACGATATCCCCCTCAGCCACTGTATGCTTTGGATCCTCCGGACCTGCATTCTTGGCCTGCTTCTCTTTCCAAATGGACCGTGGAACTGACATACGAGATCGACTTCTACTTCGAGGCCGCCCCTTTCTAGTATTCACCCCTTGGCCTATACTATCAGGGCATTTTCCATCGCTATGCCCGAACACCTTACACCTAGAGCATCTGGTTGGTTTCCAGTCATATTCCAATTGTAGTTTATAATCTTCTGTTCCATTCAACGTAAAGCAGATTTCAGATGGCAGATCTTCGAGGGCATTCACCTCTACAAACATTTTAGCATAGTTTAGTCTATTCCGCTCTGATGTTTGTTTGTCTAGACATATTGGCTTACCGAGCATACTTCCAATTGCGCTAAGATCTCCTTCATTCCACAAGAGGAGGGGGAGGTGATAAATTTTTACCCAAATAGGCATTGCCGAAAATTCAACCTTATCAAGTTTGAGCAACCTATTCCATTCCTTCAGAATCAAGAGAGACGAGCGAACCCTCCAAGGTCCTCCTTCCAAAATGCGGGTTTTATCTTCCTCGCAATTCAGCTTGAAAATAAAGAATCCGGATTCCAAAGAGTACACTTCAAGATTGCCGCGGACATTCCAAATTCTCTCCACTGTTCGTTTTGTAACAAGGAATGGAGGTTTGGGTCCGATGAAAAATCCAACGAGGGTATTCTTCCACTCAGCTGAAGCTTGCTCAATCTCCGCTACCGATTTAGATAGCTGAAATTTTCCGTCGACCACCACCGGAGGTATGAATTCAAGCGATCCTCCTGAAGCCATAGATGTCGCAACATTGAAAAGTGAGGACCATCCAGCAGGGACGGATACATCCCCAGACATGGGGGCATTCCCACAGGCAAAAGAAGGCACACGACCATGCAACTGATCAATGGAAATATTACGGTGTGGAGAGTTGGATGGACCAGACCCAGATCCCTCTCCCATCCCAGATACAAAATGGGGCCCACAAAGGGGAGGAAAGCTATCTCCCGCAGGGTTTAGCAACGGCAAGCTATCCACACCGTAAGATTTTTGGTTGTCCAAAACGCCACCATTAATGCATGCACTAGAATCCAAATGCCCACCTATGTCAGTTGAGGCGGTCTTTGGACTATGAGGACCAAAAGAATGATGCTTTGCTGCCAACGCATCATAGTCAACTGCCAATCCATCAGAACCTGACTCAAGGAAAAAATGGGCAGCTTCCGTCTCGGGCACGAAAGAACTCTCATTGGAAGAGCGTCCACCCACCCTAGTATGCGAAGGTACGGCCATAGGACTGAAGCCGCCCCGAAAGGACTTGAGCGAGGCACGCCCACCAACCATGGTTACGGAACCACCACCCCCTTTAAGCTACCGGGAAACCACTAGCCACCATGGTTTATTTCAATATGTTAGCATGGAGTTCTTCTAGTCCGGGAGGGGGAGATCCCAGTTCATTGTTAGTGTGAAGATTGGCAGTCGAGGTTCAGCATTATGGGGCCTCCCGGACTTGTCTTGGATTTCCTGTTCTTGTTTTTCAGTTCACGATCTTGTGAACTTTTGAAGGTCTTATACTTTGTAGCTTCGCTTCTCTTCTCATTTATATATATCTGCCAGATTATCGATCAAAAAAAATATATCCTAAGTGTTAGAAGTGATTTCGAGGGGTTTAGACCTTCTATACCTAATATTTATTTGGTGTTTGATATATATTTTCTAACACCTTTATTTTAATATAATGTTAGAAGTGGTTTCGAGGTGTTTAGACCTTGTATATATAAGTTTGGTGACGAGGTTCTCTAGTTGCCTCTTTTGTTAAAACTCTAAATCCCAAATCTACAATTTGCACCAATTCTTAACCTAGCATCGGGTTTTGATGTAGTGTCTCTTCTAACACATTTATATTTCGTTATATCCAAAGTTTTAAATTTAGCTCAAATGTGTTAAGAACTTGAATACACAATCTTAGTACCGAGGTTCTCCAGTTGCCTCTTTTGTTAAGATTGTAAAGCGTAAACCAAGAATTATGAGTCAATTCTTAATATTGACACGGATTTTGATGTGGTCACTTTTGACACCTTTATTTCAATATATAATCAGTCTTCGAATTGGTTTTGAGCTGTTTGGACCTCATATGCCTGATTTTGGCACTGAGGTATCCTAGATGTTTCTTTCGTTATTACTGTAAAGCCTAAACCTACAATTGTGCACCAATTTATAACCTGGACTCGGTTTTTTATCTAGTCTTTTATGACACTTCTATTTCAATATATCCTAAGTGTTTGTATGTTTTGAGGTGTTTGGACCTTATATGCCCGATTTGAGTACCAAGGTCCTTTAGTTGTCTCTTTCAAAAGCACATATAGTCTATGATGCGGGGACTTAACAATAATCCCCAAAAGTCTCGTCCAACATCTTTATTTCAATATTACATGAGCACTCCATTGTTTTCGAGGTATTTGGAACTGTTATGCCTGATTTGGACACCTAGGTTCCCTTCCCTAGATGTATCTTTTGTTTAATCCCTAATGCCTAAACATATAATTGTGCATCAATCCTAATATAGACTCGGTTTTTTATGTGGTCTCTTGTGACAAATTTATTTCAATATACCATAAGTGTTAGAATTGGTTTCGAGGTGTTATCTCTTATTCTCAATTTGGGCACCGAGATTTCCCAATTCCTAACCTAGACTCGATATTATGTAAAATATTTTGACACATTTTTTTTCAATATAACCTAAGTCCTAGAATTGGTTTCGAGGTGTTTGGACCTCCAATGCATATTTGGACACCAAGGTTCCCTAGTTCTCTCGTTTGTTAATACCCAAAATGCTAAACCTACAAATTTGCACAATTTCATAACCTAGACTCGGTTTTTGATATAGTGTTTTTTGACACTTTTATTTCAATATATCTTAAGTGTTGGAAGTGCCTGCGACGTTTCTGCACCTCGTATGTCTGATTTGGGCACCGAAGTTTCCTAGTTCCCTTCTTTGTTAAAACTGCAAAGCCGTAACATATAATTGTGTGCAAATTCCTAAACTAGACTCTATTTCTGATAAGATTTCATCTGATAACATTATCTCAATATAACATAATGTTTGAAATTGTTAAGATTGTAAAGCCTAAACCTACAATTTTGCATTAAATCCTAATCGGAACTCAATTTTTTATGCGGTCCCTTCTATCATCTTGATTTCAACATGATGTAAGTGTTGGAATTGGTTTTGAGGAGTTTGGACCTTGTATGCACGATTTTGGTACCAAAGTTCTCGGATTGTTTCTTTTGTTAAGACCGCTAAAACCCATAATTTTGTTATAATCCCAAACTTAGACTCAATTTTTTATTTAGTCTTTTCTAACACCTCTATTTCAATATAACCTAAGTATTGGAATTGGTTTCGAGGTGTTTGGGTATCTTATTCTAAATTTGGGCACCGAGATTTATAAATTTTTAACCTAGAATCGATTTTTTATGTGGTCTCTTATGACAAATTTATTTCAATATACCATTAGTGTTAGAATTCGTTCTGAGGTGTTTGGATTTCTTATTCTCAATTTGGGCACTGAGATTTCCAAATTCTTAACCTAGACTCGATTATTTATGTAATATCATACATTTTTTCATTATAAACTAAGTTTTGGAATTGGTTTTGAGGTGTTTGGACCTCCAATGCAAGATTTGGACACTGAGGTTACCTAGTTATCTCTATTGTTAATACCCTAAAAGCTAAACCTAAAACTTCGCAGCAATTCATAACTTGGATTCGGTTTTTTACAGTGTGTTTTCTAACACCTTTATTTTAATATATCCTAAGTGTTGGAAGTGTCTTCAACGTTTTTGCACCTCGTATGCTTGATTTGGGCACCGAAGTTGCCTAGTTCCCTTCTTGTTCAAAAAATAAAACCTAAATATATAATTGTGTGCAAATTCCTAACCTAGACTCGATTTCTGATATGATCTCATCTGACAGCAATATTTCAATATAACGTAAGTTCTTGAATTGTTAAGACTGTAAAGCCTAAACCTACAATTTTGCGCTAAATCCTAATCGCAATTCAATTATTCTATCATCTTTATTTCAACATGATGTAAGTGTTGGGATTGGTTTCGAGGTGTTTGGAACTTGTATGCACGATTTGGGTACCAAAGTTCCCAGATTGTCTCATTTGTTAAGAACGTGAAGCCTAAACCCATAATTTTATTATAATTCCAAACTTAGACTCTTCAATTTTTAATGTAATCTATTCTAACCCTCTATTTCAATATAACCTAAGTATTCGAATTAGTTTCGAGGTGTCTGGACCTCGTATACCTGATTTGGGCATCATGGTTCCCTAGTTGTCTCTTATAAATATCGTAGATCCTAAACCTACAATTGTGCACCAATTCCTAATATTTATTCGGTGGTTATATATTTTCTGACACTTTTATTTCAATATATCATAAGTGTTAGAAGTGGTTACGAGGTGTTGAGACCTTCTATACCTAATATTTTGTAGAGCCCCAGATTTTTTTTTCATGCTTAATACATGACACTTTCGTTGTCATCTCGCCTTTTAAGAGGTATGATTAATGAATGAAGAAGAACTTGGAAATTTCGAAATGTCAGAATTGTTCCTCTTCGAAGTACGAACACAACGCAAGTTGAATCGTCAAAATCGGACGAACGAGTCAAAAGATATGGCCAAAACAGTCTGTACCTGTAGGAAAACGTATACTGTGTGCATCCGTTGTACAACTCACCACGGGCACGTTGTACAACTCACCACGGGCACGTTGTACAACTCACCACGGGCACTATTCACAGCACAACGAGTGGCACTATTCACAGCACAACGAGTTGGCACTATTCATAGTACAACGAGTTGGCACTATTCACAGCACAACGAGTTGGCACTATTCACAGCACAACGAGTTGGCACTATTCACAGCACAACGAGTTGGCACTATTCACAGCACAACGAGTTGGCACTATTCACAGTACAACGAGTTGGCACTATTCACAGCACAACGAGTTGGCACTATTCACAGTACAACGAGTTGGCACTATTCACAGCACAACGAGTGGCACTATTCACAGCACAACGAGTTGGCACTATTCACAGCACAACGAGTTGGCACTATTCATAGTACAACGAGTTGGCACTATTCACAGCACAACGAGTCGGCACTGTTCACAACACAACGTGTTCAGCACTCGTGTTTTTACAGAAATTCCAGTAAGGGTATTATGGTCTTTGGTCGGTTACTCTTACCTTAAGAGTCTTACCCGAGCCTTTAGGGCTTCATTCGACACTTAGAGAGTTTGAGAGAATAGGAGAAAGGGGAGAAGGTGATTCCAACCTAGGGTTCCCATTTTGGAGAGAAATCAAAGGGTTTTGAAACCCTAGATCAACCTCCAGCCCATTTTTCTTCAAGATCAAGGCACAAACTCGTGAGGAGCATCTCCTCAAACTAGGGCAGCAGCCACACAGTCGTTTTGGAAAGGGGTTTCTTCCTCATTTCTTCAAGGTCGGTACTTTTTACTACCCTCCTAGTTATAGTTCCTCTTTCCCCTTCTTTTCTCTTCATTTTCTTTCATTTACACATGTGCTATGAGATGGATGAATGGTAAATAGTAAATGGTGAATGGTGAATGGTGAATGGAGATGGGATGGGCGATTGGATGCCAATGGTTGTGTGTGATGAACAAATGGGGAAGGGCATTGTTCCAATAATGAACGTACATGTATGATTTGAGTAAAACCCATCTAGAAAAGCATGTTGTAGGATAAATCCATAATGAACATACCATGTTTGATGAAATGCCAAGGTGAACACAGTGAGCTGAAAATCTGGAAATGCATGCCTAATAAATTATGAATATTGCTAGGCACTATGATAGTGTGTTTCCTGCTTTCCCAAAATGCTATGAATATTACATTACTCAATCTTTGTTGCTATATGTGTTGTGAAATTTCCCAAATGTCATCTTTAAATTTGAATGCAAGTATGTACACGGTTCCCACGAGCACGGCATGCATGGCATGATTTATCGAGGTTTTCAAGAGCATGGTTAGAGGTGGGACATATCCTACGATATGTTTTACCTCGCTTTTCACAAGAAGACAAGAACCAACATTCCACGAGGGGTCTCCCCTCACTCACAAGTGCATATCATGAAGAAGGGTCTCCCTTCCCTCGCAAGTGCATACATATCATAATGAAGGGTCTCCCTTCCCTCTCAAGTGCATTGCATAAAGAAGGGTCTCCTTTCCCTCTCAAGGCATCTCACAAGGACATCTCACAAGAATATCTCACAAGTTACATGATCACAAGCAAGCACGCATGACATGCATGACATGACACGACATACAAGAATCAAGCAAGATAGACATGACAAGCTTTCAAGTACAAAAAGATATTTCGAGTCAAGTCAAGTGCACGATATTTCAAGAGGATTTATCGGTTTTCTACGAATTACAAGCATGATTATAAACTGCTTTACTTCCTTGGATGATGTGAATTGTTTCCGTTTGACATATATAAATTGCTCCTGATTATGTATTGCTATTTCTACGCTATGATTGTTGGTTAGTATTTAGTACCCGCTGAGTATTCCATGCTCAGCCGTACTTCTTATGTCGGCAGGTTCTGAGGGAGCTGCTGCCCCATTTGATGTTTGTGCTCCTGGTCCATGGGTGGAAGAGGAGTACGCCGAGGAGCCTTTGGAGGAACCTCCCGTAGAGGGTTATCAGTAGGTGGTGATTAGATTCTGAGTGGTTTAGCTGTGGGTGAGATGAGAGTTAGATTCATGTATTTTGGCGGGCATGTCTGCACTTTCTTTTGGAGACTTTTTGTATAAACTTGGATTTGCGTATGTATATACATAGAGGTTTGGTAGTCTTCCGCTGTGCTATGTTAGAGTATGTTTCCGCTGTTTATATCCTCTATTGTATATGCTCTGTGGGTTTTGCAGGTTAGTTGTCAAGCAAGTCATGATTAGTCGTCCAAAGTTCACTCTAACTCCTAGGGTGGGTTCTGGTGCGCGACAGAAGTGGTATCAGAGCTTAGGCTTTAGGTCTCTAGGGTCACTTAGAATCTTATACCACGGCTTGACAAGAGCATATGTCAGGAAACAAGTTAGGAAGAAAGTAAGTCGGAAGAGAGTCTTGATCCAAGTGCAAGACTAAACTTTAGTCTTAGTCAAAATGGTTATTTCAACCAAGTACGAGCCTTAGGAACGCTAGAACACCAAAGTATAACATTATAAATACTCTGATGACTAAATGCGATGTATATTAGTATTATACAACTAATACAAATTGGATTATTGTGAAATGGCATTGAAGTAAACTGTGGTTTAAAGTTAGACTCATGTGGTGTTATTATTCTCAGGACTTGAGTCATGAGACGGAACACACGGGGTCGTGGACCACATACCAGAGCTTCCTCTTCTTCACGGGATGAGGATGAGCAGCCGGACCTCTCTCGAGTCTTAGGCTCTATTGCTGAGACACTCGCCATACTGGCGGCTCGACAGGCTATACCATCATCGGCGGCACCTACTCCACCGCCCGCAGCTCCAGTACATCGTACCGCTGGAGTTGAGGCATTCAGGAGATTGAGGCCTCCACCATTCCATGGGAGTGTGGACCCTCTTGCTGCGGAGGCATGGATCCTCCAGATGGAGAAGATCCTTACGGTCCTCTCACCTACAGAGGAGGAGAGGGTAGCATGGGCAGCTTTCATGCTAGAAGGCGAAGCCCACCATTGGTGGTTGTCCGCACTGAGGACGAGAGATTTGACCATGCAGGGTCTACCTTGGACTTGGGAGGAGTTCAAGGATACTTTTTACAAAAAGTATTTTCCGATTGGAGCACGGGAAAAGAAAGAGAGAGAATTCATCAACCTTGAGCAAGGTTTGATGTCGGTTGCACAATACGAGGCCAAGTTCTCGGAGTTGTCGAGATTTGCGCCTCATATGGTTGCTACTGAGGCAATGAAGGCGAGGAGATTTGAGCAAGGGCTCAAGGATGTGATTATGGAGAAGGTGTCCGTTTTCAGGCATACTACCTACCCTGAGGTAGTAGACAAGGCCTTATTGGTCGAGGCCAATTCAGAGACAGTGTCCAAGAAGAGGGAGTGGGCGAGAGGCCAAGCTAGTAGTTCAGCACCTCCAGAGAGGCGGACTCGTTATCAGTATGCGTGGCCAGCACCATCGATGAGACCTTCTTATGCGCCTCCAGCTCCACGGCAGTATGTGCCTCAGGCACCGAGACCTCAGGCTCTTCCAGCCCCACGGCCTGTTGCACCTCAGACGATGAGGTATGCTCCGCTTCCAGCCCCTCCGACTTATACACACGAGGTCTGCACTTCATGCGGCAAAAGGCATCCGGCAGGAGATTGTCGAAGAGCATCTGGTGGATGTTATCATTGCGGTCGCCAGGGCCACATGATCAGGGATTGCCCCAGTCGGCATTTATCAGGCCAGTCTCAGGGGATTAGTCCACCAGCACGCCCAGCAGGATCATATCAGGCGTCATCTCAGACTACCCGGTCTACACCACAGTCTCGCCAGGCGAACCAGGGGCGAGTTTTTGCCTTGACAGAGGGTGATGCACTTGCATCTGACGATGTGGTGCAAGGTACGCGTTTGGAGTTATTTTCCTTATTCGTGATGGTTATGTTATGTTTTATCCCATGTGTACGTACTTGGTATGCTATATATGTATATACCTATGTGTATACACTGTTGATGCTTGAATTGACGTAACTAGCTAAAATTTCAGGAGCCCTACTAGTCAATGAGTGTTTGGCTCGAGTGTTGATTGATACCGGGTCTACTCATTCATTTGTCTCGCCGAGTTTTTCAGAAGGCTTTTCTGTAGAGCCAAGTCAGCTAGAACTGGAGTTAGCCATTTCGACTCCTCTCGGCAAAACAGTATTGGCAGATAAAGTGTATGGAGATAGTGTGGTCCAAGTTGGGAGCCACGAGTTGGCAGTTGATCTCATCGTCCTTGGATTCCAAGACTTTGATGTTATATTGGGAATGGATTGGTTAGCAGCACATCATGGGCATGTAGCTTGCTTTGAGAAAATGGTACTCTTCAAGCCGGTAGAAGGAAAACCATTTCACTTTCGAGGGTTGAGAAGTAGAGACATTGCCCGCCTTGCGGCGTTGAGCTTAGCTAACCCTGAAGCAAAGGACTCATCGACTATTCCGGTCGTGAGTGAATTCCTGGATGTATTTCCAGAAGAGCTGCCAGGATTGCCTCCAGATAGGGAGATTGAGTTTGTGATCGAGCTTGCACCAGGCACAGCTCCTGTTTTCAGAGCTCCATATAGAATGGCCCCTATTGAACTCAAGGAGTTGAAGACTCAGTTGGAGGAATTACAAGGCCTTGGTTTCATTCGACCAAGTGTCTCACCGTGGGGTGCCCCGGTGTTGTTTGTTAAGAAGAAAGATGGCTCGATGCGGATGTGTGTCGATTACCGACAATTGAACAAAGTCACCATAAAGAATAGGTATCCCTTGCCTAGGATTGATGACTTGTTCGATCAGTTGAAGGGAGCGAGATTTTTCTCGAAGATAGATCTTCGATCGGGTTATCACCAGTTAAAGATTAAGGTGGAAGATGTTCCCAAAACTGCTTTCAGGACTCGGTATGGGCACTACGAGTTCTTGGTGATGCCTTTTGGACTCACGAACGCGCCGGCAGCCTTTATGGATTTGATGAACCGGGTGTTCCGGCCATATCTTGATAGGTGCGTGATTGTATTTGTTGATGACATCTTGGTCTATTCCCAGACACGGGAAGATCACACACGCGACCTATGCCTTGCTTTGGAGATGCTAAGAGAACACAAGCTATACGCCAAACTTAGCAAGTGTGAGTTTTGGTTGGAAGAGGTGGCATTCCTAGGCCACGTGGTTTCTGCAGAAGGTATCTCGGTGGATCCGAAGAAGATCGAAGCAGTTATGAGTTGGGCGAGGCCCAAGAGTGTTACCGAGATACGCAGCTTTCTTGGGTTGGCAGGCTACTACAGGAGATTCGTAGAGGGTTTCTCTAGCCTTGCAGCACCGCTCACTTACCTGACAAGGAAGAATGCCAAGTTTGTATGGAGTGATAAGTGCGAGATCAGTTTCACGGAACTGAAGAAGAGGCTTACTACAGCTCCTGTCCTTACAGTGCCATCCGGACCTCTTGGGTATGAGGTGTACAGTGATGCCTCACACGTTGGACTTGGATGTGTGCTTATGCAACACAAGAAAGTCATTACCTATGCATCAAGGCAGTTGAAGGAGCATGAGAAGAATTATCCCACGCACGACTTGGAGCTTGCGGCGGTCGTGTTTGCACTTAAGATTTGGCGTCATTACCTTTATGGGGTGGAGTTCTATGTGTTCACTGATCACAAGAGTCTCAAGTATCTCTTTTCCCAAAAGGAGCTGAATCTAAGGCAACGGCGTTGGATGGAATTTTTGAAAGACTATGATTGTACCATTCAATACCACCCGGGTAAAGCAAATGTAGTGGCAGATGCTTTGAGTAGAAGACCTCAAGGGTTGTTAGCACATATGTTGGTTCAAGAATGAAAGCTACTAGAAGATTTGGCAAATCTGGACATCAGTGTGAATGACTCTGTCCGTGGTCCTACCTTGGCAAATGTTACGGTTCGGTCGTACATTATAGATTTGATCCAAGAATATCAAGACATGGATGCTGAATTGTCGGCTTATCGGGACAAGGAAGTTGCTAAGGGTAGTGAGGACTTCTCTCTCACTAGTAGGGGTGCTATCACATTCAAAGGAAGGTTGTGTGTTCCGGCCAACGCAGATCTTCGACGAGAGATCATGGATGAGGCACATCGTTTGAAGTACACAGTGCATCCAGGGGGTACAAAGATGTACCGGAACCTCAAGAGTCACTTTTGGTGGCGGAATATGAAGAGGGATGTTGCGGAATATGTAGCACGGTGCTTGGTGTGTCAACAAGTGAAAGCAGAACACATGCGACCCGCCGGTCTATTGCATTCCCTTCCTATTCCCGAGTGGAAATGGGAGAACATATCCATGGATTTCATAGTTGGCTTGCCAAAGACGGCAAGGGGCTCAGATGCGATATGGGTAGTAGTGGATCGTTTGACAAAGTCCGCTCATTTCTTACCCTACCGTACTACCTTCAACTCTAGTCAGTTGGCTGCACTATACATCAAGGAAGTAGTTAGACTACATGGGGTGCCAGTCAGTATTGTGTCAGATCGGGATCCAAGATTCACGTCAAGATTTTGGAAAAGTTTCCAAGAGGCTATGGGTTCCCAACTTGATTTCAGCACCGCCTTTCATCCACAAACGGATGGACAAACCGAGAGAGCGAACCAAGTCATTGAAGACATGCTTCGAGCTTGTATGTTAGATTTCAGAGGCAGTTGGGAAGAGCACTTGCCTTTGGTTGAATTCGCTTATAATAACAGCTATCAGGCAAGTATTCAAATGGCACCATTTGAGGCCTTGTATGGGCGAAGTTGTAGGTCTCCTCTCTATTGGGATGAGGTAGGAGAAAGGAAAGTGCTTGGTCCGGAGTTGATTGAGCAAACTGCAAACACAGTTAAGATCATCCGGGATCGATTGAAAGCCGCTCAAGATCGCCAGAAAAGTTATGTGGTCACACGCCGTAGGGACTTGGAATTTCAAGTAGGGGATCAAGTTTTTGTGAAAGTATCGCCTAGCAAAGGGATCATGAGATTTGGGAAGCGAGGCAAGCTCAGTCCTCGGTATGTTGGGCCTTTTGAGATTATCACGCGGGTTGGTGAAGTTGCTTATCGAGTAGCTCTTCCACCTCACATGGCTGCAGTTCATAACGTCTTCCATGTGTCCATGCTTCGGAAGTATCTTGCGGATCCTTCGCATGTCATAGACTTGGAACAGTTGGAGATTCGAGAGGACCTCACCTTGATTGAAAAGCCAGTCCAGATTTTAGATCGAAGGAATCAAGTGCTTCGCAACAAGACAATCCCTTTGGTTCTTGTGCAATGGCAACACCATGCTCGGGAAGAAGCTACATGGGAGCGTGAAGCCGAAGTCAAAGCAAAGTACTCAGAATTACTTGAATGAGTTTCTGTGTGAAGTCTGTATATGACATGTAATGTTCTTTTTGATTTGTTATGCAAGTAGTGTCTGAATTTCGAGGACGAAATTTTTGTAAGGGGGGGAGGATGTAGAGCCCCAGATTTTTTTTTCATGCTTAATACATGACACTTTCGTTGTCATCTCGCCTTTTAAGAGGTATGATTAATGAATGAAGAAGAACATGGAAATTTCGAAATGTCAGAATTGTTCCTCTTCGAAGTACGAACACAACGCAAGTTGAATCGTCAAAATCGGACGAACGAGTCAAAAGATATGGCCAAAACAGTCTGTACCTGTAGGAAAACGTATACTGTGTGCATCCATTGTACAACTCACCACGGGCACGTTGTACAACTCACCACGGGCACGTTGTACAACTCACCACGGGCACTATTCACAGCACAACGAGTGGCACTATTCACAGCACAACGAGTGGCACTATTCACAGCACAACGAGTTGGCACTATTCATAGTACAACGAGTTGGCACTATTCACAGCACAACGAGTTGGCACTATTCACAGCACAACGAGTTGGCACTATTCACAGCACAACGAGTTGGCACTATTCATAGTACAACGAGTTGGCACTATTCACAGTACAACGAGTTGGCACTATTCACAGTACAACGAGTTGGCACTATTCACAGCACAACGAGTGGCACTATTCACAGCACAACGAGTTGGCACTATTCACAGCACAACGAGTTGGCACTATTCATAGTACAACGAGTTGGCACTACTCACAGCACAACGAGTCGGCACTGTTCACAACACAACGTGTTCAGCACTCGTGTTTTTACAGAAATTCCAGTAAGGGTATTATGGTCTTTGGTCGGTTACTCTTACCTTAAGAGTCTTACCCGAGCCTTTAGGGCTTCATTCGACATTTAGAGAGTTTGAGAGAATAGGAGAAAGGGGAGAAGGTGATTCCAACCTAGGGTTCCCATTTTGGAGAGAAATCAAAGGGTTTTGAAACCCTAGATCAACCTCCAGCCCATTTTTCTTCAAGATCAAGGCACAAACTCGTGAGGAGCATCTCCTCAAACTAGGGCAGCAGCCACACAGTCGTTTTGGAAAGGGGTTTCTTCCTCATTTCTTCAAGGTCGGTACTTTTTACTACCCTCCTAGTTATAGTTCCTCTTTCCCCTTCTTTTCTCTTCATTTTCTTTCATTTACACATGTGCTATGAGATGGATGAATGGTAAATAGTAAATGGTGAATGGTGAATGGTGAATGGAGATGGGATGGGCGATTGGATGCCAATGGTTGTGTGTGATGAACAAATGGGGAAGGGCATTGTTCCAATAATGAACGTACATGTATGATTTGAGTAAAACCCATCTAGAAAAGCATGTTGTAGGATAAATCCATAATGAACATACCATGTTTGATGAAATGCCAAGGTGAACACAGTGAGCTGAAAATCTGGAAATGCATGCCTAATAAATTATGAATATTGCTAGGCACTATGATAGTGTGTTTCCTGCTTTCCCAAAATGCTATGAATATTACATTACTCAATCTTTGTTGCTATATGTGTTGTGAAATTTCCCAAATGTCATCTTTAAATTTGAATGCAAGTATGTACACGGTTCCCACGAGCACGGCATGCATGGCATGATTTATCGAGGTTTTCAAGAGCATGGTTAGAGGTGGGACATATCCTACGATATGTTTTACCTCGCTTTTCACAAGAAGACAAGAACCAACATTCCACGAGGGGTCTCCCCTCACTCACAAGTGCATATCATGAAGAAGGGTCTCCCTTCCCTCGCAAGTGCATACATATCATAATGAAGGGTCTCCCTTCCCTCTCAAGTGCATTGCATAAAGAAGGGTCTCCCTTCCCTCTCAAGGCATCTCACAAGGACATCTCACAAGAATATCTCACAAGTTACATGATCACAAGCAAGCACGCATGACATGCATGACATGACACGACATACAAGAATCAAGCAAGATAGACATGACAAGCTTTCAAGTACAAAAAGATATTTCGAGTCAAGTCAAGTGCACGATATTTCAAGAGGATTTATCGGTTTTCTACGAATTACAAGCATGATTATAAACTGCTTTACTTCCTTGGATGATGTGAATTGTTTCCGTTTGACATATATAAATTGCTCCTGATTATGTATTGCTATTTCTACGCTATGATTGTTGGTTAGTATTTAGTACCCGCTGAGTATTCCATGCTCAGCCGTACTTCTTATGTCGGCAGGTTCTGAGGGAGCTGCTGCCCCATTTGATGTTTGTGCTCCTGGTCCATGGGTGGAAGAGGAGTACGCCGAGGAGCCTTTGGAGGAACCTCCCGTAGAGGGTTATCAGTAGGTGGTGATTAGATTCTGAGTGGTTTAGCTGTGGGTGAGATGAGAGTTAGATTCATGTATTTTGGCGGGCATGTCTGCACTTTCTTTTGGAGACTTTTTGTATAAACTTGGATTTGCGTATGTATATACATAGAGGTTTGGTAGTCTTCCGCTGTGCTATGTTAGAGTATGTTTCCGCTGTTTATATCCTCTATTGTATATGCTCTGTGGGTTTTGTAGGTTAGTTGTCAAGCAAGTCATGATTAGTCGTCCAAAGTTCACTCTAACTCCTAGGGTGGGTTCTGGGGCGCGACATATTTATTCGGTGTTTGATATATATTTTCTGACACCTTTATTTCAATATATCCTTAGTGTTATAAGTGGTTTCGAGGTGTTTAGAACTCGTACATATGAGTTCGGTGACAAGGTTCTCTAGTTGCCTCTTTTGTTAAAACTCTAAATCCCAAATCTACAATTTGCATCAATTCTTAACCTAGCATCGGGTTTTGATGTAGTGTCTCTTCTAACACATTTATATTTCGTTACATCCTAAGTTTTAAATTTAGCTCAAAGGTGTTAAGAACTTGAATACACAATTTTAGCACCGACGTTCTCTAGTTGCCTCTTTTGTTAAGATTGTAAAGCGTAAACCAAGAATTGTGAGTCAATTCTTAATATTGACACGGATTTTGATGTGGTCTCTTTTAACACCTTTATTTCAATATAACCTACGTATTTGAATTGCTTTCGGAGTATTTGGACCTCATATACCCAATTTGGGTGCCAAAATTCACTATACTGTAAAGCCTAAACCGACAATTGAGCACCAATATATAACTTGGACTCGGTTTTTTATCTAGTCTTTTATGACACTTCTATTTCAATATATCCCAAGTCTAAGTAGGTTTTGAGGTGTTTGGACCTTATATGCCCGATTTGAGTACCAAGGTCCTTTAGTTGTCTCTTTCAAAAACACATAAAGTCTATGATGTAGGGACTTCACAATAATCCCCCAAAGTCTCGTTCAACATCTTTATTTCAGTATTACATGAGCACTCCATGTTTTCGAGGTATTTGGAACTGTTATGCCTGACTTGGGCACCTAGGTTCCCTTCCCTAGATGTATCTTTTGTTTTTACCCTAAAGCCTAAACATATAATTGTGTGTCAATCCTAACATAAACTCGGTTTTTTATGTGGTCTCTTGTGACAAATTTATTTCAATATACCAGAAGTGTTAGAATTGGTGTCGAGGTGTTTAGATCTCTTATTCTCAATTTGGGCATCGAGATTTCCCAATTCCTAACCTAGACTCGATATAATGTAAAATCTTTTGACACATTTTTTTTCAATATAACCTAAGTCTTAAAATTGGTTTCGAGGTGTTTGGATCTCCAATGCCTGATTTGGACACCGAGGTTCCCTAGTTCTCTCGTATGTTATTACCTTAAATGCTAAACCTACAACTTTGCACAATTTCATAACTTGGACTCGGTTTTTGACACCTTTATTTCAATATATCTTAAGTGTTGGAAGTGCCTACGACATTTCTGCACCTCGTATGACTGATTTGGGCACCGAAGTTTTCTAGTTCCCTTCTTTGTTAAAACCGTCAAGCCTAAACATATAATTGTGTACAAATTCCTAACCTAGACTCGATTTCTAATAAGTTCTCATCTGATAACATTATTTCAATATAACATAATGTCTGAAATTGTTAAGACTGTTAAGCCTAAACCTACAATTTTGCATTAAATCCTAATCGGAACTCAATTTTTTATGCGGTCTCTTCTATCATCATTTCAACATGATGTAAGTGTTGGAATTGGTTTCAAGGTGTTTGGACCTTGTATGCACGATTTTGGTACCAAAGTTCTCAGATTGTTTCTTTTGTTAAGACCGCTAAAACCCATAATTTTGTTATAATCCCAAACTTATACTCAATTTTTTATGTAGTCTATTCTAACACCTCTATTTCAATATAACCTAAGTATGGAATTGGTTTCAAGGTGTTTGGATCTCTTTTTCTCAATTTGGGCACTGAGATTTCAAAATTTTTAAACTAGTCTCGGTTTTTTATGTGGTCTCTTACGACAAAATTATTTCAATATACCATAATTGTTAGAATTCGTTTCGAGGTGTTTGGATCTCTTATTCTCAATTTGGGCACTGAGATTATTGAGATTTCCAAATTCTTAACCTAGACTCGATTATTTATGTAATATCATACATTTTTTTAATATAATCTAAGTTTTGGAATTGGTTTCGAGGTGTTTGGACCTCCAGTGCCCGATTTGGACACCTAGGTTACCTAGTTATCTCTATTTTTAATACCCTAAAGGCTAAACCTAAAACTTCGCATCAATTCATAACCTGGATTCGGTTTTTTATAGTGTGTTTTCTGACACCTTTATTTTAATATATCCTAAGTGTTGTAAGTGTCTTTGACGTTTCTGCACCTCATATGCCTGATTTGACACCGAAGTTGCCTAGTTCCCTTCCTTTTCAAAAAATAAAACCTAAACATATAATTGTGTGCAAATTCCTAACCTAGACTCGATTTCTGATATGATCTCATCTGACAGCATTATTTCAATATAATGTAAGTGCTGGAATTGTTAAGACTGTAAAGCCTAAACCTACTATTTTGCACTAAATCCTAATCGCAATTCAATTATTTTATAAGGACTCTTTTGTCATCTTTATTTCAACATGATGTAGGTGCTGGAATTGGTTTCGAGGTGTTTGGACCTTGTATGCACGATTTGGGTCAGTTCTTTTTTATAAACCGTAGATTCTCCCTTATTCTATCTTTAAATATATCATTATCCCAAAACCTTAGAAAACCTTATGTCCTCTTAAGGTCCTACATAACATATTGTAATGTAAGGCACTCCAGATTTGAAGATGGGTTGAGAAAAGTCTTTTAGTAAGGTGTGATTCCTTGCATTGGTGGTGTGACTCCATCATTTGGAAGCCTAGGTTGGTGAGACTTCAAAACTATGATTTCTGTAGTAGTGTGAGACTAGGGGTGTGTATCGAGCCGAACTAACAACCCGAGCTTTTATCAAGCATGTGAATTTTTCAAGGTGTTCAAGCTTGGCTCGACTAGTTTATAAACGAGCCAGACCAAGCTCGAGCCGAACACGAGCCGAGCTTGAGCTTTTAACAAGCTCAATTAAATATATAACTTTAATAAAAAAAACTTATAATATATGATTAATTTTTTAAAAAATAACCCCCTAATTGAAATATTTAGATTTTATATTTACACAATATTATTACTTTTTTATTTTTAATATGCATATAGTATTATATTATTATTTTTAATGTATATATATTATATATTTATACATGTTATTAGTTTTTTTAAAAATTTTAATACATTTATATATATAAATTATAAACGAGCCGAGCCTTTAACCTGTCGAGTACAAGGGTGTTCAAGCTCAGCTCGGTTATAAAACAAGCTTCAAAATGGTGTTCAAGCTTGCTTGCAAAGCCAACAAAGCCGAGCTTTTATCGAGTCGAGCTAAAGCTCGGACAGCTCATGCCCACCCCTATATGAGACTCTACTTCATCTCTTCCTCTCTCTTCCCCTTATGTAATTGAATTTATAATTATTGTTCTCATGATCTATCTCACATCCCTTAAAAATTCAGCATCACTCTCGCTTCCGTCCTCATCAAAGAACAACAAGAGGTGCCGGCCACGCACATGAAATGAGTGTGATGGTAGCATTCCCCTTAATTTATAATATCCCCCTCCAAAAGACACAATGTGGATGTAATTCTGACTTAATTGCTCTACCGTTCAAAATAATGATCCAATAGAGATCAAAACTGTTAAAAGACACAGAAGCCCTTCAATGAAATGCAATTTTATTCCATACTCGAAGAAAGAAGACTTCTCTAACTCAATACAATCACTCTGGATATAACACTATTAAGAATATCTAAAATAAAAATGGAAATAGCAAAATTGGCAAACACCCTTTCATTCCTCCCCCCAACAAAATGGCTCCCGAGCGAAAGCTTCCAAATCACACTTTGCACTTCATCCACATCTCTTAAGAACCCACTGGCAACTAAGAGATTTAAGCTAGCAGGCTAAACCCATAGCACACCCAAGCAAGATTGGAAATAGTTCCAAATCCCACTAACCGGAGGACAGTAGACCAACAAGTGATCCATTGATTTCTCCTCAGCCAAACACAACGCATCTACTAGCAAGCCTTTAAGCCCTACTCTTCAAGGGGTCTAGGGTGAGGATTTGAAAAGCACGCCATAGGAAGAATGCAATCTTAAACAGGATATTGAGTTTCCACACTACTCGGTATGGAAAGGGGGATTCAAACAGTTCCTCAAAGTAGTCATATGGATCCATACTACCAACTACCAAGGTTCCAAACTAAGAGTTATAGTTCTACATTCAAATTAACATACAACTACACCATACGAATATTATCAATGTCTCTAACAAGGTTTTAAGAAATGGTTTCAGGTTGGATAACAATTCTAATCACAACCATTATGTAACTAACGTTTCATAACAATGTCCATTTTTCTTTATTGATTCGAGTTGAAATGGAGTTCTTCTAGAAACCATTACATAATCTCAAAGTCATAACATATCGCCGAAACGGCCATTACATAATCTCAAAACCGTTATGTGCATGGTTCAAAATAGCGATATCGGTATGAGTATCGATAAGGTGATTTTAGGGTATTCATGACAGTTTTGGTCTGATTTGCAAAGAAATGCCGGAAAAAATAAGAAATGCTTCAATTATATAAGCTAAAAACAAATTAAATGATGTCTCTCAATTATATTTACAACCATATATATGAGAGTTAAGAATTTTAAAAGTTAAAAAATGCGAGCATGTTGATAAACAGGTATAAATACACAAACTATAGTCACTTAGCCAAGTATAGGTAATACAATCTAAATATGAAAACCTTGCATTCAATGAATATTGAATAAACAGAAAATATTGGCTTTATAGTCATAAAATAAATGACAACATTATACAAGTTCAATACCGTAGTGAACTATATGTTGTCTCGAATTCTAGATTGAACCCTAGATTGAATGTAGTTTTGAAATATTTAAGATATTCGGGTTTTCGATTTTTTCAAAAAAACAACAAAGTGATGAAAAATCATTGATTTCTCATATAAAAAATATTTTTGATTCATGGAGTTTGCATGAAATCAATAGATCTACTCATCTACTCATTTTGGGTTGATTACAACTTATTTTCATTAATTTAAATAGCTAAAAATGAAAACAACAAAAAATATGCACCTTCAAAATTTTGGGAAAACATTTTCAATCCAAAATCAAATACTTAGATCTTTGATTTTTAAAATAAAAATCGACAACAAAGTTGTTGTTTTAGGCCTAGAAATTGATTAGAGAAGAAAGATTGTTGAAAGAATGGGTTCTAGGGGTGTTTACAAACACCCAAATGGTAAAATGACCCGGTTTTATAAATGTGTCAAGCATCAGTCCAATACACACTGATACCCTAGACTTCTATGTATTCCCTCGGAAAGAATATGCTCATAGAAGTCTACACCCCCTCTACCAATATCCTCCTCATCCTCCAAAAGATTGATCTCCTTGTCTAATTTTGCCAATAAAATTATAATTCCTTCTTATGTCAGCACAGTCATGGAAAAATTTGATAAATTTATCCCCCGGACTAGGGCTTGGAGTCTTAGGCTTGAGGCCCGTTTTAGAATACTTCTGTCACACCCCAAAACCCCACCTAGGAGGATGTGAGATCTTGGCTCGTGACTCACTTAATAATCATCCTGTTAGAAGCAATTAAGGGACAAAAAATATGGACCTAAAAATTTTCTTCAAATAAACAATCAACTAAAACTCCAATCCCATGATGTAACTGAAAAGTAATAAATCTTGGTCACCCATCTGGACCATAAACATGACAAACTAACTAACATGTGTCTCTATCAATTAAATTAAAGTCTTTTGGAATTTAATTAACCATAAAACTATTTCAATAATAGGGCCATCGATCAAGGTCCCTTTCTTCCTCGGGATAGTCATCTTCGGCCTTCTCAATATACTCCTCTTCTTCCCACGGTCCGGAAGCACAAATGTCGAAGCTTGAACCTGAACCTGAACCTGGACCTGCCGACAACAAAAGTCATCGGCTGAGTAACGAGTTACTCCGTGTATATAACAGAACATAATAAACAATATAAAGAATAATATCTTATGTGCATTTCATCACTTCATAGATCAATTTACATATTAAATCAGAGTGCGGAAGATAAACATGTACCTTATGTCAATTTCTTTCTTTCTTTCTTTCTTCTTCTTTCTTTTTCCTTATTTCTTTTCTTACTTTCTTACTTTTCTTTCTTTTCTTACTTTTCATATTTCATACATTATTATCACACTAATACCCATTCACATGCATTTTTAATAACTTAAAATACCGTTTTACCGTATAAGGAAATGGGTTACTATACTTTACTTTACCGAGATACCACCCTTCGTACATTATCCTGTACGGACGGCTTAGTACATTTTCCGGTACGACGGCTTACTTACTTTGGCATATATCTCGCCATTTCTGATGGTATCCGGTGGTGCACAACACAACATACATTATCGGTTTTGTGTGTCTTTCTTTCTTTCTTTCTTACTTACATACTTCTCTTACTTTACTTTTGATCTTACTTATATTTCATTAATATCTTTAATTCTTTGTTCATACTTTTGCATCTTTTTCATTCGTGAGTGCACAATGATACACCTCTTGTTTAAATTTCACCTAAGACTAACCGTCAAGGGCCATAGGACATCTCACCATAACGTCCCATACCACTACGTTAACCAGGCCTAGGCAAGCTTGACTTTCATCAAAGGTTCGTTTACCCAATGGTATATCACGTATTAGGAACACAAAAACAATACACAAACTATTATATTTCTAATGATTCAACCATATCAAAAATCACAGTTGGTCTTAAAAATATTCCTAAATCACGATCTAATTTTATTGTCAAAATCCTTTGTTTGTTTAATCAAGATCAATATCCTAATCGTAACCCTTTTTAATTAATAATAATAATTTTCTTAAATTGTTAAACAAAAATCCATTCAAACATCATTAAATATCACAATTAGATCATCCATTCAATCCATCCACCATGTCATTCTTCTTATAAATTTGCACACTTCAATAACTTTCAAAATCCCCATGTTGAATCATAAATAAATTATACATAATTCTTCACATCCTAACATAATAATTATGTGATAATAAAACAGTATCTGCAATAGGTTCTTCAGATCTTATTTTAACATTCCAATGATAATAAAATTATATCATCAATAAATCCTCTTCATCAAATCAATAAATAATAAAAACTACATAACAACTGGGTTCTTCACATCCTAATTTAATCTTTCACCAGTAATAAATCATGATCATAATTACAACTCTTCACATTCTAGTTTAATCATCCAGGAATCATAAACTAAAAACTACAACTCTATTTTTTTTTTTTTTGGAAGGTAAGCTGGGGTTAGGCGGACCCCGACCCGATATATAAAAGAAGAAGAATTACAATCTTTGGAATTTACAGCACACTCTATCCTTCTCAAGAATAGAAGAAAGGACAGAGGGGAATTCACAAGGGATAAGAACTATAGAAGAGATAGAAGTATAAAATTTTGCCAAAAAACAGCTCCTGCGTTGCTTTCGCGCCATATATGATGAATGGTGAATGAGGAAAAATCTGCCAAGAGGTGTTTGCAGTAAGCTATGAGGTTACTTAAAGTCCAAGGGGGTTCAAGCAAAGAGGAGAGAAGTCTGGTAGCTTGTAAGGAGTCAAAATCAATTACGAGGTTTTGAACTCCATAATCCTTTGCAATTTCTAGACCACGCGCGATTGCCATGATTTCTAACTTGAGAATATCCGATTCTTCTATCCCGGTAGCAAAGGCAACCAAGGGATCGCCTCTGTGGTTCCGTATGATACCCCCAAAACCTGCTCCTCCAGCTCTAACGGATCCGTCACTGTTAAGGACCCAATGATCAAATGGTGGTGGTGACCAGGTACACCACAGCTGGGGCTTATGAAAGTAGCGAGGGAAGAGCTGCCATTTTGAAAGAAAAGTTCTGTTGCAGTCCGTGTCTTCCACTTGATCAGTTGAGGCGCTGATCTTGAATCTAGTGTCTGTGATGATGCTGTGAAGAACTTGCTCAGGGTGTTTGGAAGAGTTCATGAAAATTCTGTTGTTTCGTTCAGCCCAGATGTGATATATGGTGGCACAAAACGCAACTCATTTGATATTCTGGATTAGATTTAGACCATGGAATTCCTTTGCCGCCCATTCAACCTCACGGTCCCAAGGGAGAATCAAGTGAGAGGGGTAACCGTAGAGCTGTAAAACATGTTTCCAAATCTGATAGGAGAAGCTGCATGCAAAAAAAATATGTGTTGTATTTTCCGTTGAAGCCCAGCAAAATACACATCTTGAGCGAGTTAAGATGTTGAGCCTTAAAAGGCGATCCTGAGTTTGGAGGCTATTCGAGAGCACTAGCCAGGAGATAAAAGATTGCCGAGGTATGTACTGACCTGACCAAAGCAGAGACCACCTCAGGAGAGAGTGGTTATGAACTCGAATGCTATTCCATGCTGATTTAAGAGAGTAGGTGCCTGTACTGTTTGCAGTCCAGATGATTCGATCTGAATTCAAAGAAGAATTGATTTCAATCTTGTGTAACTCGTTCCAGATAGTGAGAAGATCAATTGAGATTGCTGGAGGTGTATCCCATTCAGAATTTGACAGAATGGTGGCTACGATAGCATCGCTAGGTAGGCCTGAATCATACTGTATACGGTGACCAAAACGATCATAGAGAATGCCCATAGGGTGCCACGGGTCATGCCATAGATAGGTATTAGCTCCGTTGGAGACAGAGTGGGTGATAATACCTTTTGCAAGGTGGCGGGATTGGAGAAGCTTTCGCCATATCTAGGAGCAGTCAGAAGGGCATTTGATAGTCCAAAAGAATTTATTGCGAATCAACTTAGCATAGCACCATTTGACCCATAGACTGTCCACACGAGTCACTATGCTCCAGACTTGCCTGAGCATTCCAGCTTTGTTCCACTCTGATAATTTTCTAATCCCTAATCCTCCCTCTAACTTGGGACAGCAGACAACCGACCAGGCAATTGGATGAATTTTCCTCCGAAGATCTGGGCCAGACCAAAGAAATTTGCAGAAGATTTGTTCTATATGCTTGGATATAGCTTTAGGGAGGATGAGAAGTTTTGTCCAGTAAATATGAAGGCTGTTTAACACCGATTTGATAAGCTCAGCACGACCCGCATAAGATAAGAAATGGGTTTTCCAGCTTTGGATTTTGGCGAGAATCCTATCAATCAGTGGTTGACAATGAGAGGCAGTTAGACGCCCTGAAATTAGCGGCAATCCCAAATACTTAACTGGCAGCGTTCCAATTCGGAAGTTTAGGATTCGCTTGAAAGCTGATTTGAGGAGTGTAGATGTTCCAGCAAAAAACATTTGACTCTTCTGGTGATTTGGATGCAGGCCCGATAAGGAAGAAAAAGTATTTAGTATGCTGCCGAGCTTGGTCACCGAAGAAAGGTCTGCTTTAAGGAAGACAAACAAATCATCAGCAAAACTAATGTGCGAGATTAAGGGATTTTCACACCTGGGATGGGGTTTGATCAGTCTGGCATGCATAGCCTGATCCAGGAGAGCCGAGAAACCTTCCATGGCTATGACAAAGAGGAGGGGGGAGAGAGGATCTCCTTGACGCAGCCCTCGGGAACTTCTGAAATATCCTTGGGGAGTTCCATTTATGACAACGGAAAAGCTTGGAGTGGTAAAACACGGTAATAGCCAGTGGATGAAAGTGGGTGGGAATTCCATCATTTGCAGCATGGTAATAATGTAGTCCCAGCGAACAGTATCAAAAGCTTTCTTGAGATCTATCTTGATAGCACTTCGAGAGGTCCCTTTATCACGATGATAGTTCCTAACCAGCTCATGAGTTAGGAGAATACAATCGGAGATGTTGCAGCCTTTGATGAAAGCGGATTGGTTGGCACTGATAATAGAAGGGAGGACTAGCTTTAATCTCCTTGCCAGAATTTTTGAGATGCATTTGTAAATGGTATTGCAAAGAGAGATGGGCCGAAAATCCGCGAAGGTGTTTGGTCTGGCCACTTTTGGAATGAGTGTGATCAAAGTTGAATTGATCTCAGTTAACATTCTCGAGGACCTGAAATAATTAGGATAGCTGAAACCATATCACTTTCAATGATATCCCAACAGACCTTAAAGAAAAGAGCAGTAAATCCATCCGGCCCTGGTGCTTTATCATCATCGCAGTCGAAAAAGGCCCACTTTATCTCATCAGGAGATATAAAATCAAGAGGATTGATAGATCGAAGCCTTGGGAAATTATCATAGTTGGGAGCAGTCTCCTCGGCAGGCTGAGAAAGGAAATCCGTGAAAAATCTAGTTCCAGCTTCGTTAATAGCCTCTTCACTGTTGAGGGTGACCTCATCAACTTGAATGGATGAGATCCTGTTATATCCTCTCCGAGTCGCCATGCTTTGGTGGAAAAATTTGGTGTTGTTGTCTCCCAAAGAGAGCCATGAAATTCTGGACTTTTGACGGATAGAAGCCTCTTCAGCCCTAGCAAAGAAGTTGAACTCCCGAATAAGGCGTCTTTCCTCGGCAATGAGAGCGTCATCAGAAGGATTGAGATTGAGTTGGGACTGAACTGAATTGAGCTCTTGCTTTGCATGGGTGACACGGGAATTGATATTACTGAATCGGTCTTTGCTCCAAACACGTAGCTTGGCTTTGAGAGCTTTCAGCTTTTGCACTAGTTTGAACATGGGATTTCCTTCAACCTCGATGTGCCAAGCAGTTGAGACTAGAGCCTTGAACTCTTCATGTTCTGCCCAAAAGTTGAAAAATTTGAAAGGCTTCCTACCCATAGGATGGGGTGGACTGATCAACACCACCATAGGAGTATGATCTGAGATAGCAGGGGGAAGGAAGTCTGCTTCCGAGGCAATAAATCTTGTGCACCAATGAATGTTTATAAGCACCCGGTCCAGCTTACATTGGATACGACGACACCCAACGGTGGAGGAATTGCTCCAAGTGCAGAAAAGGCCTCTGCTCTTGATGTCAAACATGGCAAGCTGCTGAAGACAATTGTTAAAAGGCCGAGAGTTCCGAGGCTGGAACGGGGCACCCCCTATTTTCTCATTTTGGAAACGAACTACATTGAAGTCTCCAAGCATTATCCAAGGCATTGTTGGGCTGGCTAAATTTATCAAATCTGCCCACAAAGAAACACGATCAGTTTCATGATTTGAAGCATAAATAAAAGTTACCAAACAATCCGAGTCGGTTGCAACGTCTGTAACATGGCAGTGAATGAGCTGATCCGAGGAATGAACAATGTGAGCTTGACAGACATTTGGATTCCACATAACCCAAATTCGACCATAGGTTGAGTGATCGTAGTTATCGGCATAGCACCAATCTCTAGCTATCTTTTTGAGAATTCTCAGGGATTTATTTCTGCGAACATGCGTTTCCAGAATCGCAATCATAGAAAGACGTTGAGCTGCAATAAGTTTACGAATTTCCGCTTGCTTAAGCGGATCATTAAGGCCGCGGATATTCCAGGCAGCGATTTTATTCATAAAAAGGCAGAGCTTAGAGGAGGGGAGACTCCCCAGGATGGGCAGAGGAGGCGTCGACATCCTGCAGGTTTGAGAGAGCATCAAAACGATTTGGACTAGAAAATTGTCCCACCTTTCCTGGAGCAGAGTTCTTGGGGCCAAGGTAGGACTTCAACTCAGAGGGGGGGCTAGAACTCAGAAGAGGTCGAGGCTTGTCCGGACTGGTGGCTAGCAGAAGGGCTGAGTCATCTATGCAGTCTGCGGTGTCCTGGATCTCCCAGTCCAATAAGGGATTACTTCTAAGGGCAGCATCTTTTTCTTTCAAAGAGGCAAAACGTCGAATAGGAGATGGACGATAAGAAGCAAAGTGTCCTAGGTCTTCCAAACCAGCACTCACTGAGTCTTCGTCCTCATCAAGACCTTTAGAACCTATCTCATCGACTTTTCCCTCCAAATCAGTATCAACCGACTCTTCCCCTGCTGAATCATCATCATTTGTAGCCGCCGAACCAACCACATCAGGAGTTGGATCGCTCATCTCAGACCTTGATTTGTGGGGAACATCAACCCCCAAATCATCCACAAAGGCATCTAAAATGGGCGGATCGTTTATCCGGAAGTCTTGAAAACCTGCCAATGTAGAACTGGCACTGTTATTTGCTGTAGTACCTTCTCTAGTCCTATACAGGGGGTTTGAAACATCAGCTGTTTTCGGGACATAAACCTGTTTAGTAGAACAATGAGATTCCAGGTGCCCAAACAACCAACATTTTGAACATTTTAAGGGCTTCCAGTCATACTCCACTTTTTGTTGTATGAGGGAACCATCAGGCAACAATACATCAATGGAATCGGGAAGATCATCTCGGGCAGAAATCTCAACACAAATTCTGGCAAAAGAGAGCCGTTCTTTCCCTGTAGTGATTTTATCAGAGTACAAGGGGGTTCCAATAACGCTAGCAAGCCTGCTGAGCGTCGTTTCGCCCCATAGGTGGAGTTGAAGACCAGGCAATTTGATCCAAAGAGGAAGGGAAGAGAATAAAGGTTTCTCCAGTTTCAGGGAAGGGCACCAAGGTCTAAGCACTAAGGGCTTTTTGTCGAAGAACCAGGGACCAGCTTCGAGAATTCGGAGTTTGTCTTCTTCGCAACTGAAATCGAACACGAAAAGCCCATTCGCTAGACCTAAAACTTCCAGGTGCCCTTTTGGGGCCCAGATCCTTTGCACGAATCTCTTTAAATTGTTGAAGTAAGGTTTCGAACCCAAAACGAAACCGATTAGGGCATTGGACCAGCGATCAATCCCCTCTGTTAACTCATCCGAGAGGAGACAAGCAGTACGTTTACTGTGTACGAGATCGGGAGGGATGAATCGAAGAGATGGCCCTGAGTAGTTAGCCTTGGTGGATTCAAAGAGAGCAGACCAGGGTTTTGGACTAGCGGATGGAGGGGGTTCTGCTGGCGCGAGGCCAGCAGATGCCATGAATGCAAGCTTCAAACTCAGAGCTTCGTTTTTTTTGGCTGGTAGTTCTTTGTAGGTATGCGCGTCCTTAACTTAGTTGCTACTCTAATACTACAACTACAACTCTAGTTCTTCACATCCTATTTTTTTTATCATCCATAAATAATAAAATGAGAATCAAATATAGTTCTTCACATCCTAAGTTAATCATTCAATAACAGAGACTATAATCTTGGGTTCTTCACATCCTATTTTAACAGATCAACCATAATAAACAAAAATCATAGGCATATTCATGGATCCTACCCATCTTTACATTTTTCCTTTGATTTACTCCTTTTTATTCATTATTCTAGGTTAACTATTCAAAATATTAGATACTAGATCTGTTATTTACCTCACATGATCGTATCCCTACGATCTATTGTACGAATAGGGTTCTACTTCATCTTCACGCCTCTTTTTCCCATTTTTTTTTGACCGAATCTTTGAACTCCTTCAATCCCTCTTTCTTTGATCTCTCAAAAACTCTCCCTTTTCTCTCTTTTAGGTTTAGAAGCCTATGGAAACCCTAACTCACGAGTTGGAGGGTTATTTATAGAGTTTGGGGACCAAAGAGAACTTAAAAAGTCAAAAATCGACGTTTTCGCATATATTTTAGCGTCCATCAATCGATTGGCGAGTTTTGGCCGATCGATCCGCGCCACCACCGATCGATTGGCGCTAGTTGGCCGATCGGTCGGATCCCTTTTTTTTTTTTTGAACCTTGCTCCGGTATTTTGCCCGTAACTTTTGACTCAGTTATCGGAATTGGGCGATTCAACTTGCGTTGGAACCGTTATTCGAAGGGGAACAATTTCTTATCTATAGACAAACCTCAATTTCAAGTCTATGGAGGTTAAAATTTCTCATCAACTTGGATGAAGGTAAACATGAATCTCAAAATATTTGGGTTGATACTGAGAACTCAAAGTTTAAACTCCTATACTCCTAAAAGTTAGAAAATAGATACCTTAGGCTAATTTTAAGCAATGAGGTGTCCCTTAAACCCAAAACTTTTAATTTAATAATCATAATAATAATTATAATAATAATAATAATAAGTTAATCACTATTATTATTATTATATAAAAGTTTACTAATTTAGTCATCATACATTAATTTTCATAGGAACACATGCATTTATGTAAATGGCACGAATGCCGAAAAAATAAATTTCGGGTCTCTACAACTTCAAACCAAGCTTGGCCCGGCCCAACAAGGCCCGTTTATTTAAAAAACCCCAAGACAAGCCATTTTTTCTCTTGATTCCTTCCTTAGGTAGGCTGGTTCGGCCCATTGACACCCCTACTTTAAGCCACTGAATCCTACATTTCTGCTTCCAACTGATCCCCTCTTTAAGGATAAGAGAATGCAACTCTTTCTTAAGATCCATCCTCTTTAGCTTCCCCTCTGACCAAAGAGACTCTTCTCTTCCTACAAAGAGTCCCGCTGGCTAATTTCAGCACAAATTTCCTTACTTCTCTCCCCCACCTTTCTAAAAGAGTCCCGAGAAGTGGACCCCAGGGTCCTCTTCTAAGCTGACCGCAGTGTCCCCGTGTCCCTTTTAACACCTCTTTAGTCATGGTTAAGCTTAATTAAATTAAAATTAATAATTTTGTTTCTTTATTTTTTAAAAAACCATGATTAGATTGCTTAACACTAGGAAGTGAGTGAATCTAACCGCAGTTGATGGATAGTAAAAAAGGGGGTGTGGACCAATGAGATCCCGGGGTCAGCTTCTAAGCTGACCTTGGGATCTGTTTTCCATTCCCTTTCTAAAACACTCAACATTCCTAGCTTTAATTTTCTCTTTCAGAAGCTTCAATTTCTAGCCAAAAATAAAACCAGCCCATCCCTACACAGACATCTCTTCCCAACATGACCTAACCAACTCCTTAAATATACATGCTTCCAAGTTCCAACCACTTATTTTCAATCCTGAAAGGAGCTGAACTCCTAGTCTTAACACAATCCCATATTGGAGTCTAGGATGGATTTGTTATCAGAAATGAGTTCCTCTTCCCAACATGACCTAACCAACTCCTTAAATATATATGCTTCCAAGTTCCAACCTCTTATTTTCAATCTGAAAGGAGCTGAACTCCTAGTCTTAACACAATCCCTTACTAGGAGTCTAGGATGGATTTGTTATCAGAAATTAGTTTGGAACGACATCTACAATCAGATCTGGAGACTTAACCTAGTTAGCACAATGAAAAGAAGGAAAAATAATGAGAAAACAGAGTAGAACATCTCACCAATATGGCAGTCTATCGCTCTCGAGCCTTTGCCTTGTGCTCCTCAGCATCAGAATTAAGCTGACCCCAAGATAGTTATATAACTATTTGGAATGGATTGTGGTAAATGACAAACCTCTTCATTTGCAAGTCTTTGCATCTTGGTCATGCATCCAGCATCGAGCTCCGCAAACTTTTTCAATAAATCTTCAATCAAAGAAGCCATATTGCAATTGCCTGCTTCTATAAAGTTGCTCAGATCTTTCTTATGCGTCCTCATCAATGAAACAAGTAATGACAGCATGCTTTGACCCTCCCATGCATCAGATCTGTCAGTTGCTCCCACATCAATCTCTTCACCAACAAAAGCTAGCGAGTGAAGTGGATCATCATTGTAACATGAAGTACTCATACATGTTCGATCACCGGATTGTTTCTGCAAGAAGTAGATGTCCAATGCTAGCGAGAGCAAGTGCTATGCTGTCAGAAGAACCCCATCATGAGCACGCGATGCATTCAATTTATCTCTGCAAACAGCATAAAATAAAACTGCAGGGACAATTTGGAAGACCACTTTGGAAGTTGCTATTCTAGCAACTCCATTGAGAGGATACAAAACCTTTGTCCACCGAGGTAACTGCACAGTCAATGCAGAAACCTCACAGAAGCGCAAGTATCTTTCTTCTACAACTTGCAAGTCCCTTGAGTAGCAAGGGTGATACAAATCCAACTCTCGTCGCAAACTGTCAGTTGTCGAGAGCCCACAAAAACGCCGCTCTTTAACTATCTGTATGATTAGAGTAAGCATTTCCTGCACTAAAACTGGTTCATACTTGGAAAGAAATTCTTCTTTAACAAACCACTAAATTAAATGAAATCAGACTTCAAGACCATAGCTATATACGGTAAGTCAGTAACTCTAAAGGTAACATGTGAAAGATGCATGGGAACAATGAAACTATGGTGATGAAGTATGAATAGGGTTATAAATTATAATGGGAGGGAGAAGATACGAGACACAGTTCACTTGCTAAAATCTGCAAATTAAATGAAGGAGACTAGTAAGAGAAAGCTCTTGTAATGAACCAATGCAATCAATTTCATTCACTGTGTAACAACTTGCAGTAAGATTCCCAAGTAATTATCATTTATCAAGCTTACTCTTTCGATTAAAAAAAGACAGCTTATATTAGGTTTGAGGAAATCACTGGAGAGAAATCATGAGTTGATCACAAGGAGATAGGCTGTTACTAATTTTCACAGTAAACAGTGTATTTCTACATTTTCTTTAAGGAAATTTCACTTTTATTCTCTTTTCCTTTTTTTTTCTTTTTTCTCCTTTTTGCATGGAGGCAATTATTTCTTTAGGAAAAGAGGGGCACAATAGGTGTAACAATTTCTGAACAAAAGCAAACTTGTGGCGACAGTGTTACTTAAATGTGTGGACAGAAACAAACTCGCACAATAATATTCAACAGCTCAATAAGATCTCCCTACTGGGTGACTTAATTCCAGGATGCTGATGCCTGAATATGTTCTTTTCACCTATCCTCTAAGCCAAATCTCCATATTCATAGGGAAGCAAAATAGCGAATACAAAAAGTTGATACACTAGCAAACTGAACATTATAATCTGCTTCAGCAGTAGGGCTATACATCATTTTATTCAACATGTAAACTCGATCATCTCATTAATGTGATTTAGATCCCACCCCATCAAAGATAATCTCCAGATAATTCATAAGTTCAAAAACTACCAACAAAATCAGTGGTTCTTTTCATTGGGTAGTAGAGGGGACTCAAATGATAAAGGGGATCAGCAGGGAACACAAAGGCACTTGAAGCAAAAGTTCCTTCACTATGAAGTGTGGTCTGCTTCTAGCCCTCCACTGTAGTTGGAAGTAACATCCTGGATTGAGGATTTTGTTAGATGGTATTCTTTGTAGGGCAATTTCTTCCACAGTAGTTTTTACCACAAGTTCTTGGAAGTTGGCCATACCCTTACTATATATTATATGGAACACAAATTATAGAGAAGGAAACTTAAAAGCTTGATATAGATAATGGTTGGTGTATGTTGTACTCTTGGGTCAGAATTATATCCTAATTTATAATCAAAAAATTCTCTCTCTTAAATTTTGCACTTAAAAGGAAAAATTGCAAATAATTGATCAATGGAGCATTTCACAAGAAAATTAAGAGCAAGAAAAAACTAACAAAAGGGGCTAAAAGAAGAAGGAAAAAATAAAACACGGCCGAATAAATTTGCAATAAGAGAATTGGAGGGAAAGAAGAGCAAGGTCTGCTAGTGATGAAGGTGTGCTTGCCGCATTCATGAAATGTGGGATTGGAGATTCATAGCACTAATATTGGTAATTTAGAGTGGAGTTGGTGTCAACATAGGACTCCATATGCAAGTAGCGAACCCAAACAACTGACACTCTATACTGAAGTTTGTGTCCCCATCTTATATTCAGCTTCGTTAAAACAGCAAGCAACAAGAGCATGTTTAATTGTTTATTACATTTTCATGAAACCAGTACGCTGTCTAAGAAAATCAAAAAACAGTAATAATCAGCATCATAACATCTATGACCTAATCAGCATCTACGTAAGCTTAGAGATGAAATACCCCTAAATGGTAGCATGTCACATTCAGACGCATTCAGAAATTTCCTAGTAGATGCATCGATGAACCCCGCAACAAAAACAATCAATGCTTTTAGCAAGAGATCAGGGAGATAAGGTACATACTCACTAGACTGTTCGATATTCAAAGAAAGGTAGTTTGACAACACAAAACGTTCTAGAATTCTTTTGTCACATAGGTCAGGTGGAGCGAATGCAGCACAACACTGCAACAGAAATAAATCAAGCTCAAGACTCAGTTCAGACCTGTACAAAAGAAAAAAAAAATGGAAAACCCTAGACATAAACATCCTTTTGTACGTCAAATCACGCTTTTTGATATACATGTATTGGATAAAGCATTATTGACTTACCAACAAACCGAACGATACCACTCACAATTCAATATCGCAGCATCCCATTCTTACGCCACATGCCAGCATACACTTGAGCACAAAATACCCTTATCCTTAGAGGATGCTCCATAACAAAGGCTGAAAACCCATATGGGTGACAACCTTTTAGAACCTGCTCAAAGAAGTCATGACATTTTATTTTGTTTGAAGGTAAGCTGGGGTTAGGCAGACCCCTACTAGAGAAACAAAGGCAGTTTTCGATCCCAGATCCCTGGTATGACGCCAAGGGACTTTTCCAACTACACTAGCTGGCACCTATGAAAAGTAACTCAGGCCCTGTAGATTCACCTAACATCTTTGTAATGCTTTTTGTAACAGCGATGACAGCAATCGATGTAAGGGAATGTGAACAGATATGTCTTGTCAACTAACATCATAAACTATATCCAGCCAATCTGACAAACCAAGTACACGCAGTGCTTCCAATTCAGTGGCACAGTTTGCCTCTACAATACTGTCATCAAAACCACAACTGGTACTGGCATGTTCATGACCCATTTCACTAGTAACCATCGAGTTATTGTCCTGAACTATACCTTGTCCATTCTCCAAGTCAACACTCATACGAAAACCAGTATTAACAGGTGAAGAAATATTCCTACCATGAAGTCTACTTGAAGTGGTGAGTCCACTTCTGGTTAAAGGTACCATGTATAATTTGGAACTATTTTTGCCTTTCATAATCTTGGATAATGTTTTTTTCAAGGATAAGAAATTAGTACCAAAGTTACTACTAGTATCTGGAGATGAAGAATTAAGGGGAGCCCCTGATGTAGCATCAAGTCCCAACCAATGCTCAATAACCCTTAGGCACTCAAATGTCAACAGTATCACGGAAAATGGAATTGAAATACGACCACAGGTATCAGAATTTATATCATCCGCCTTTGACACAAAATCCGGTGTGCTACTTCTCCCCAATGTACTACATACAGAGCTTTCCTGGGAAAGCCTTCCTACTTTTGTATGTCTCAGACAATCACTGTCATCCAAATATTCTTTATCTGTGTTGAAGAGAGTGTCATCCTTCGCCTCTTCAGCACCATCAACAGAAAATGCTCTTGCCACCAAGAGAGAATGAATACTTGCAATATAGTGCCCAAGATCAAAAGGCATATCCATATTCTCAGTTTATTCTTCGACATGAAGGCCTGTTACTCTCTTTTGAGAGTTCATCCCTTGCACGAGAGCCAAAAGTCTTATCCAAGTTCTTGACATATCTGACTGGTCATGAGTTACATATTTGGAAACTTCAGCATGGCTCATAATGTAACGTGTATCTTCAACCACGCGAAGAGTGGTGTAATACAAACTTCCCAATCTACTAACCTGTAAAGGGTTTATAATCAACCATTTTGCTTTATAACATTGAGAAAAAAATGAAAGAAAAACGTAAAATGAACTAAAACCATAATTTGAGAAGACATTCATATATTTGAGCAGAAAGGGAAAACCTAAATGAAATATAGAAAATTCATTTATAACACTTAGATAAAAGGGCATCAGTTAGTCTATGTAGAACTCTGGAACCGAGTTCACTTTACGATGAACAGTGTGAGTAAATAATGCCTTTATATGATGGGAGTAAAGGCCTAAGGCCTTCCATTGTGTTCTTGGTATGAAGTGAGTCAAGTGAAGGGTTTTAGGTGAGTGTGTTGAGTCTCAAAAATGAGAGTATCAGTATACTCTATGTGGTTGAAAGCAATGGTATAAATACCCTAAGTACTAATGCATGGGGTGTAAGTGAATAGTGCTAGTGCGCGAGGCATAAAGAGGCCAGGGCCTCTCATGCATATTGCTGTGAGTTAGATGATCACCTAGGTGAGTTAAAAACCTATGGAGAATGAGTTGTGAGGTGTGAGTTGGGTGTTGGACCCGAGGGGAAAATAACGTGAAAGCACTTGAAGTGCTCTAGGTGTTGAAGAGGTATGTTTTGGCATTTCCCTCAACTTTAAAGAGCTCTAGTTTAGTCACCGTTACTCGGAATTAAGTGATTCTTGAATTTTTGGAAAGGTATTAGAACCCTCTATGAGATTTATGTTGATCCCTTTTCCATATTTTGAGTCAGGGTTGAGTGAAAGGTTGAATTTCTGGAGTTGGGTTTGCTGCAAATCTGGGTTGCTGAAACCCAGTTTCAGACCAGTCAGCTTTAGGCGCAAATTCGTCCATGAATAAAGAAGAATTAGGGTTTTTATAAAACATGAAAGTTGTGCTCCTTCGAAAGAAGAATCCAACGCAAGTTGAATCGTTAAAATCCGATGAGCGAGTCGAAAGTTATGGCTGAAATACGAAAGTCCAAAAATCTGGAAAATTTATGTCCCAGGTACGATCGTTCGTACACAACCTACGAACGATCATAGCGACACTACGAACAATCGTAGAATTGCTACGATCGATCATAAGGCCCCAGAAATGCTGTAAACCCATTGTCCAACCTACGATCGATCGTAGGAAGCCTACGAACGATCGTAAATTGCTACGAACGATCGTAAGTCATGAATCAGCTTTTCTAAGTGCGTGATTTTGGGATTTTCACCCCTTGGCCTATAAATGGGGGATGATTTGGGGGGTTTTTGGTTAACCCTAAACCTAAAGAGAGTTCTTTGAGGAAGAGGAAGATCTAGAAGGGATTTGTGAGAAAAAGGGGAAGAAATCTAGGTTTCCAAATGAGGAGTTTTTGATTGAAGATCAAGTGGAGCAAAAATCAAGCTTTAGGGATCTTCCACAAGCTTGGTTCTCGCTATCACGAGCCATTGGAGCTTGGATCTCCATCCTCAAGCTTGGGTTTCTCGTCAACAAGCTTCCTCATGCTTTTCAAGCCTTGGATCAAAGGGATTTTTTTTTATCGCCTAAGGTAACTACACTTCACTACATAATTTGTCCTAAACCATATTACAAATCAAGATAAAAGCATGTGATTGTGATGTGAACTCATTTGTGATGCTTCTACGCCTTAGAATAAAGAATAAAAGTGTATATTATAATTCAAAGATGAACACTTCACTAGCTAGTTGTTATAAACCATATGGTAATCAAGATAAAAGTGGGAATGATGATGTAAACTATATTGTGATGCTTCTATGCCTTAGATTAAAGAATGAAAAGTGTGTATTAATATTCAAAGATGAAAAGCATGTTAAAATACATAAGTTTTGAGGAAAATCTAAGAGTAAAACTATATGTTTTGATAAAATGGAATTATGTGGACTAAGTGTATATGTGCTATTGCTATGGATAAAAATGTGAATTATGGGATATATGTAAAGTGTTTCTTTTTGATCTACCATGCTACTCACAGGTGATTATACGCACGTGTTTTGTATGATCAAATTTTTGTCATATGTGTATGTGTAAAGCAAGTGAAAAATTTAAGTGTGTGTGAGGGAGGATACTAATGGACTCCACTCCTTGTAGGGTGGGCATTAGTCATCCGGTCCCAAGGAGAAATGATATGTGCAAAGAAGGGAGGATATTAGTGGACTCCACTCCTTGTAGGTTGGGCATTAGTCATTCGGCCCCAAAGAGAAACGAAATGTGCAAAGGTAAAGGACTCTACTCCTTGTAGGATAGTCATTCGGCCCCAATGATTCATGTGCACGTGTATGTGGGATGAAGCTAAAGGACTCTACTCCTTGTAGGGTAGGCATTAGTCAAGTGCAAGTGTACGCTAATGGACTCTACTCCTTGTAGGATAGGCATTAGTCTTGTGCAAGTGTACTCTCCCACCCACCAAAAGATATGTGCAAACAATATGTGTAAAAAGCCATATGAAAACAATATGTGAAAAGAATACATGTTTTGCAAGGTATCACACACGTGTATTTAAAAAGAAGTTTTTTCGTATATGTTTCAGTGCATGTGTACTTTATGAACTGTCTATATGAAATCATATGATACTACGACATAATATTTAGTGGTTTGTAGACACTGAGTATTCCATGCTCCTGTACATGTTATGTCGGCAGGTCAGTTCGACATCCCCAACCCGGAGCGATGGGTTGAAGAAGAATATAAGGAACAAAGGGATCCCACCTACCCCTATGCAGACACAGGAGGATAGAGACCTAGATAGGTGACCCTATCTAGACTACTGCTGAGTGGAGAGACTGTGAGGTTTCATTTTGTATTTTGATAGGTGGGCATGTCCACCTTTACTTTGTCGTGTATGTACAAACTTGGGACTATAGAGTATATATTAAAAAAAAGAAATTTTTGTGTTACGCTTCCACACTTGATTTAAGCTTCCGCAATTATTTCACTTCCAATATAGTATGCCTTGTACAGTTTGCAGGATGGTTTGATAGGTTGACAGTAATGTCTAAAGTCCCACCTAACTCTTAGGGGGAATTTTGGGGCGTTACAATCTAGTAGAAATGCATCAGCCAAAACCTAATAAAAGAACAAGAATAAGATGAGCTACAGAACTGAGGATATATATTGACTAAAGGCTTCCCAGGTCGTAGCATCAACAAGAGGAAATCTTTTCCAAGTACTGAAATTACTTGGAACATAAATACACCTAACCCAACCTAATCATCTGTAGCTTTAGCATTTCACACCAAAGTGGTGTCACCATGCCTCATCCTTGTAATGTAGTCAAAGGTAGCTTGCAAGTACAAGGATTTACCTACAAGCAAGGTTCTGAATGTCGATATCGCTCAACATGTCGAGCCGTGGAAAAAAGATATATCGGGGATATATCGAAAGATATATCGTTTATCGGTGATTTTTAGAAAAATTGCAAACAAATGGGGTAAAACATGAAATTTTTTAGTGAAACTTCAGGAAATGTTATCAGTAGTATAATTAAAATAAACTCAAATCACGACTATTTAAAGAACCTTTTGAGGTTAGAGACATTCCAAGGCTTCGGTATCGATTCTCCCTGCATGTTTTTCAAGGGATATACTCTCGATGCACTGACCTTGGTCAGATTGCAGGGGCCATCCTAATTTGCCTCCAAATTTCTATTGTTTGTATCTCAGGTATTTTGAATTTTTTTACCTTAAGACGAGATCTCCGACCTGGAATGTCCTAACCTTGACCTTTCGGTTGTATAATTTCTGTAACTGCTGTTGATATGAAGCCATCTTGACTGATGCCCATTCTCATCCCTCCACCAAATCGAGGTGGAGTGTTATCAGTTTTCGCATTTAGTTTTATTTGTCCTGGTTGTCTGAGATAATGAATTCCTCAAGGTCCCCACTCTTGACTAAGCTCTCTAGATAATTCCTCAACCCTGCAGCAGTTGGTCGTGTACCCTCAAACCCCATGATAGTGACAATATTCTCGGGCCTTTGGTCCACTGGTAATGTCATCGATGGCTTTTGTCCAATGAAAGCCAGGCTTGTGCTTTAACTTTTTCATGATTGTTGTTGGGCCGATTTTAGGTGTTGGGACGATTTTAGGGAGACATGACTCCCAATATCGTCCTTTGGCCAAAGGTTCTTTATCAACCATTTGAGTAGTGGGCAATCCCTTGTTCGATAGCATTATTCCCACCCCGTCGATGCTCGGAAGCCGTATTGGTGATGGAATCTGTGTTGGACATGAACCTTATTAATTTGATTAATAAATGCTTCTTCTTAATCTATTGTGTATTCATTATGGGTAATTGACCATGATCATGAGATGATCTATACGATATGAGATATCGATAAAGGTTCATAGGATATATTGTAGGAAAGTTATGTGATTAGATTATCATAGGTGGATATAACTTTCCGGTTCCTTATACCTTATATAGTCACAACTGTGGGTGAAGCTGGGCACTTCACTTATATGGCTGCCAGAATGCTAAGATGTTCTCAATAGTTGAGATGTAGTTCTATCTCGAACTATTGTAGTGGAGACTACACATCAGCATATGGGTGCTTAAATGTACACTGATTGATTGCATTCAATGAGACACCTCTTGCATAAACATACTATCAGATAGTTGGTCTCTCATTCACATTGAACGGTTTCGATGATCCTTAGATCTGATGAGTTCATTTATAACTAGGCGGTGATCTAACTGTTTTGATTCCACCAACGTATTTTCTAACTTAGGAAATGCAATACAGTAATAGTTGGATAGTCAGAAAGTTGTTCGAGTCATGATGAATTTCAAACAAGAAATTCATGCTCATTAATTTGAGAGATTATCCAAGTTCCGGGTAAGACAGTTGATTAAGTTCAAATCCTGTGCAGATTTTGAAAACAAAATAAGTTTTGAAATATACTTTTATTAAAAAGGTATTATACTTATAAAAGGATTTTTTCAAAATGTTTTTCATGACAAATTGTTTCTCATGGCTAAATTATAAGTCTTGGAAACCCAGATGATTTGCAATGGGCTATGGGTTAGATAGTATGTCAATCTTGAAAGCCCATTAGGGATAATGTATTTGGAAGGATAAATCGAATTTAAAAGTTCATGTGGCGGGATCCGTAATGGTTAATGTTCATACACTGGCATTCAATTGCAACATGGATATCTCACGTCACTTGCAATTCCTATGTAATTCCCATTTAGGGTCAATGGGATAACATTGGATAAGCCAGGGTAAGAATTTCCCAGAGCAATCTGTGGAGGTGTTCACATAAGAAATACAAGCTCAATAATTGATTAAAAGTTAATCATTTAATTAAATAGATTAATAGTTAATCTATTGTTTATATTAATTGTTAATTTAAACTAAGGGATTATTTTAGTAATTATTTGATTAACATAATTAAAGGAGAAATGGGTTTGACCCATATCCATAAACCCATTAAAATGGATCTTTAATATGGGCCAAACCCATGGGTTTAAACCCTAGGGTGGGGCGCCCACTTGAGGAATCTTAGTTGGATTAGGATTTGTTTAATTGAATAATTATTGAAATATAATTCATTTTATTATGGAATTAAAATCCAAGTGTTGGATTGTAATTAGGATTAAAATGTTATTGTAACTGGATTACAATAAGGAGTTTTAACTCCTCAAATCCTATGCCCCATAGAAGCTCACGCCCCCCCTTGTGGATTCCTAGTTTGACTAGGTTTCCTACTTTGGTGTAGGATGTTGACTTATCCCTTTAAATTAAGGAATCCTCTTATAAAATGAACTCTTTAATTAATAGGATTACTATAACTAAAGTAGTTGTAGATTAAGTAGGAGTTTATTTAATTAATAATAAGAGTTCTTGTTAATTAATAAATCCTACTAGATAAGATCAAGTTGGAGTAGGATAAGATCTTAGTCTATAAATACCCCAACACCTTAGACCATTAAGTAGAATTCTCCAGAATTTTTTCTCTCCTCTCCTCTCTCTCTCCAAACCGTAAGCCCTAGGAGAGACCCCTAGGGATTTTCGTGAGCTATATTGGTGGTCCTAGTTGGGTTTTGCAAATCTAGGGCTTTGAACCTTAGTATTATTTGTGATAGAAGGTCTACACCATTGATCCATCTTCTTTCTCTTGCTTCTATAATTCCAAAGGAGATTCTAAAGCTTCGTGGGGATAGCGAAGAACAAGGATCTAGATTCTAGTATTTTTTTAGAGAAATCTCTATAAAGAGTTCTGACGGTTCGAGTGGATTAAGCTTCACCGATGAAAAACATTCACCGAGGTGATATGACTAAAATTCTTAGATAATTTTGATGCTTTTTATGGTGTTAAGATCTAGGGGATCCAGTTTCTGCATAAATTTTTATCCGGATCCCCCTTTAATATGGACCATTCCTGGAGAATCTGGGTTGAATAGAGGGAAATCCTGATGTTGATGCCAGAAAGGTGACCTGTTGTAGGCAGGTTGGGCTTGGCTCCTCCAAGTTCGGGTGCATTGCTCCCTGGATTTGATTCTCGATCAAATCTAGTCATTCGCGTATAGCCTATTGGTCTTCCTTGAGTTGAGTAATGAAATCATGTTGGAATACTATTATCTGGATAAGGAGTTGGAATCGCCCATGAATTTACTCTGATTGGCTACCTGGAGACATATCTCTTAAAGGGTATCAATTTTTTTCTGACTCAAGGATGAGGGGTTGTACTGTATCACCGATAATGATATTTTCCTACTGACGAAGCCAATTTTTGTTGGGGAAAATACCTGCTCTATTGATTATGATACCACGTGTATACCTCTGGGTAGTCGCAACTCTTCTTGTCCTTCAAAATAATTGGGTAGGCTCTTAAAAGGATGGATACTCAAAGTATGCTTGAGGTTGGGAGGATGCTTTTCTCTCTGCCTCTATATTTATAGAGAGCAAATTAGGATTGGTCAGTTGCCTTTCTATTCCAATTCTAGTAGGTTTGTAGTTAGGTTAGAGAAGCGAATAGAAAGAAAGAAATGGAAAAAAAAAAAGGAAGTTAGGGCTCCTCTTCTCTATAATGACTATATAATACAATAGTTGGGCCCAAGGCCCATATAAGAGAGAACAAAATAAAAACATAAGTGTTGGGCCACTACAACATAAGAGAAGCCCATAACTACATTATACCCACAATTATACCATACTCCCCCTCAAGATGGTGCGTATATGTCACCCATACCCAGCTTGCTAAGTATGTTAAGTCAACAATAACTTGGGACTCCCATGGTTCGAATATGTGGAAATTGATCACCAGTCTTCACATAGGGAATGCAAATCTCTCAAGAACTGAGTTTTTCTTTGATGAAATGACGATCAATCTCAATATGTTTGATTCTGTCATGTTGGACTGGGTTGTGGGCGATGCTAATCGTAGCTCTGTTGTCGCAATAAAGGCTCATTGGCTTGTCCGCTAGAAATCCAAGCTCCTTCAGTAGAATATTTTCCCATAGCAATTCATATATTTCATGAGCTATGACTCTGAACTCAGCCTCTGCACTAGATTTTGTCAAAAACGGCCAGCTTCTTGCTTCTCCAAGTGACAAGATGTCCCCCAACAATCAAGCAATATTAAGATGTAGATCTTCAATCCGAAATAGATCCTACCTAATCAGCATCGATGTATGCTTCTACTCTTAGGTGCCCGTGACAGCCAAAGAGGATCTCTTTCCCAATGGAGGATTTCAAGTACCTGAGAATCTTATAGATTACCTCTTGATGAGTTGTTTTTGGGGCATGCATGAAGTGGCCCACCACATTAAATGTATAGGCTATATCAGGGCGAGTGAGAGAGATAGATAAGACGAAAGAGGCTATATCAACAAGAGGCCCACCACCAACATCTACTAACTTGTGGTTCTACTCTATTAAGGCATTCAAAGGCTTGCATCCCAACAACCATGTTTCTTTGAGAAGATCTAGGATGAATTTCCTTTATGAGATAAAAATTTCTCATTTCTTGGATACAACAACTTCTATGCCAAGAAAGTACCTTAACTGCCCTAGGCCTTTATCTCAAACTCTGTAGCTAGTTGGGATTTTAACCTCTTAATCTTCTTCACATTAGACCCTGTTAAAACTATGTCATCCACATAGACTATAAGGGCAGCTGTCAACCTTGACAGTGTTTGATAAACAATGTTTTATAAACAGTGTTTAATGTTATTTTTTTCTAAAATAAAATAAAATTAAAAAAAATTAGATTAATCTAACAAATTATCAAATCTAGTACTATAACAAATTAAATACTGATGCAACTAAAAATTAATTAATTAAATTATATACTAAGAGTTATGCTAACACTGTAGAAGTATCAGATTATTAACAAAAGATAACAAAAGAAAAAATAAATAAAAGGGTGAGACTTACTGTTACTAAAGCTGATTGTAAGGTGCAGCCTGGAAGTAATAGTTCTTTTTTAGAAGTTATTGATTATGCAATGTAGTTTCCAGATATTTCCAAATATGTAATAAATTATTTTAGCAAACTAATTAAATTTAGAATTAAAGAAATCAAATTATTATTATTAACAACACAAGACAAGAAAGGAAATAAAACAAAGTAATGAAACTTACCGTGAGGCAAGCTGAGAGCAAGGCGCAACCAAGGTTAAATGACCCTTTTACAGAAGTCAGCGTTCATTCCCGTTCCATATAACTCGCATGGTGTAGTTGTATAATGAAGGAATACATGTAAGAGATCAAAAAATCAGTTTCCCACATCGAAATTTTGAAGTAAAAAAAATATAAGACATAAAAGCAGAAAAACTTAGAAGAGCATTGTATTTGGACTGTGTCACTAGAAAGAATTTTCCAGAAGCAAGACGTTCACTCACCATTCATTAAGCCAAAAAGCTAAATGCTAACACGAGATAAATGATATAAAAATAAAGTATACAAGCAATAATAGAGAATCTACCTGAGGCCATCTCATTGTCAATTTGGCTTCAAAGAAATAAGAGAGCTTTTGACAACTTCACATCTCCTATTACTCATATTCAAGCTCATATTTGCGTGCTGATTTTTGAAATTGTCTCTATTAGAAATGGTTTGGTGGACCTGGGTATGGTACTGGGGTGACACATGATAGAGTATTGGATTCAGCTTTCTTAGTCGGATCACCCCAATATCCTAGAGTCTTTAAGTTTACACAGTTGTAAACTTCTTTTGTACTAAATCTTATATTTCTTATACTCCTTTTTTGATTAATATCTATGTTGATTATCGATCAAAAAACTAAAAATAACCGGAGTGCTAGCCATAAACACCCCAATTTTTTACCACAAGGACAAACACTTTTAGGTGGGGACCGCACCAAGGTGTTCCTCGAACTGGAAAGATTGAGATGTCCATGGCCTTACAACTCGACAAGTAGCTCAATCCTAACAGTAATATTTTTTTCTAAAATAATATTAAACTAAAAAAATTTAGATTATCTAAAAAATTATCAAATCTAGTACGATTCCAAATTAAAAACTGATGCAACTAACAAATTAATCAACTAAATTATATATAAAGAGCTACACTAACACTGCAGAAGTATTAGATTATCAACAAAAGATTACAAAATAAATAAAAAGATTACACTTACCCTTACTAAAGTTGATTGCAAGGTGCTGCCAGGAAGTAATAGTCCTTTTTTAGAAGTCATGGATTCTACATTGTAGTTTCCAAATTTTAAATATGTAATAAACTATTTTAGCAAATTAATCAAATTTAGAAATAAAGAAATAAAATTATTAACAACACAAGACAAAAAAGGAAATCAAACAAAATAATGAATCTTACCGTGAGGGAAGCTGAGAGCGAAGGGAGTCATCGATAGCAACTCAGGCAAAAGGTGAAGGGAAGCCGAGAGCAAGGCACAAACTAGGTTAAATGACCCTTTTACAGATGTCGACATTCATTCTCGTTCCATATAACTCGCATGATGTAGTTGTATAATGAAAGAAAACATGTAAAAGTCCAAAAATTCAGTTTCTCACAACGAAATTTTGAAGTTAAAAAAATATAAGACAAAAAAGTAGAAAAACTAAGAAGAGGATTGTATTTGGATTGCGTCACTAGAAAGAATTTTCCATAAGCAACACATCCACTCACCATTCATTAAGCCGCTAAGCTAAATACTAACACTAGATAAATGATAGTGGAGTCACTCCAATATCCTAAAGTCTTTCAGATGACGCTGATGTAAACTTCTGTTTGTACTAAATCTTATATTTCTTGTACTCCTCTTTTGATTAATATCTATGTTGATTACCAAGCCAAAAAATTAAAACTAAGCAGAGTGCTAGCCATAAACACCTCAACTTTCTTACCATAAGGACAAACACTTTTAGATGGGATCCGCAACTAGGTGTTTCTCGAACTGGTAAGATTGAGATGTCCATGGCCTTGCGCGACTCTACAAGTAGCTCAATCCGAAGTGTAATATTTTTTTCCAAAATAATATTCAACTAAAAAAATTTAGATTATCTAAAAAATTATCAAATTTAGTACGATAACAAATTAAATATAGACGCAACTAACAAATCAATTAATTAAATTATATACTAGAGCTAGACCAACACTGCAAAAGAATTCGATTATTAACAAAAGATAACGAAAGAAAAAAGAAATAAAAGGGTGAGACTTACCGTTACTAAAGTAGATTGCAAGGTGCAGCCTGGAAGTAATAGTCATTTTTTAGAAGTTGTGGATTCTGTATCGTAGTTTCTAGATATTACCAAATATATAATAAACTATTTTAGCAAACTAATCAAATTTAGAAATAAAGAAATTAAATTATTATTATTAACAACACAAGACAAAAAAGGAAATAAAACAAACTAATGAATCTTACCGGGAGGGAAGCTCAGAGCGAAGGGAGTCATCGATAGCAACTCAAGCAAAAGGTAAAGGGAAGCCGAGAGCAAGGCACAACCTAGGTTAAATAGCCCTTTTGCAGAAGTTGATGTTCATTCCCATTCCATATAACTCGCACGGTATAGTTGTATAGTGAAGGAATACATGTAAATGCACAAAAAAAATCAGTTTCTCACATCGAAATTTTGAAGTAAAAAAAAGAAAAAAAAAAAGTCATAAATGCAGAAAAATCAGTTTCTCACATTGTATTTGCACGGCGTCACTAGAAAGAATTTTCCTTAAGAAAGACATCCACTCACCATTCATTAAGCCATTAAGAAAAATACTAACACTAGATAAATGTTTTTTAAAAAAGTATACATAGGGCAATAATGCAGGTTTTACCTGAGGCCATCTAACGATTAATTTGGCTTGAAATAAATAGGAGAGCTTTTGACAACTCCACCTCTCCTATTACTACTATTCAAGCTCGTATTCATTTGCTGATTTTCGACTTGGTCTCCATCAAAATGGTGGGGTGGACCTGAGTATGGTACGGGGGTGACAAATAACAGAGTATTGGATTCGACAGTCATAGTGGGGTCACTCCGATATCCTAGAGTCTTTTAGTTTACGCTGCTATAAACTTCTTTTTGTACTAAATCTTATATTTCATGTACTCCTCTTTTGATTAATATCTATGTTCATTATCGATCAAAAAAATTAAAACTAACCGGAGTGCTAGCCATAAACACCCCAACTTTCTTACCACAGGGACAAAACACTTTTAGGTGGGGAGGTGTTTCTCCAACTGGTAAGATTGAAATGTTCATGGCCTTGCGATTCTATATGCAGATCATTCTGAAGAGTAATATTTTTTTCTAAAATAATATTAAACTAAAAAAAATTAGATTAATTTAAAAAATTATCAAATCTAGTAGGATAACAAATTAAATACTGATGCAACTAAGATATTAATTAATTAAATTATATATTAAGAGCTACGCTAACAATGCAGAAGTATTAGACTATTAACAAAAGATAACGAAAGAAAAAATACATAAAAGGGTGAGACTTAACGTTACTAAAGCAGATTGCAAGGTGCAACCTGGAAGTAATAGTCATTTTTTAAAAGTCGTGGATTTTGCATCGTAGTTGCAGATATTTCCAAATATGTAATAAGCTATTTTAGCAAACTAATCAAATTTAGAAATAAAGAAATCAAAATTATTATTATTAACAACACCAGAAAAAAAAGGACATAAAACAAACTAATGAATCATACCGTCAGGTAAGCTGAGATCGAGGTGAGTCATTGATAGCAACTCAAGCAAAAGGTGAAGGGAAGACAAGAGCAAGGCGCAACCCTAGGTTAAATGGCCATTTTGCAGAAGTCGGCGTTCATTCCTGTTCCATATAACTTGCATGGTGTAGTTGTATAATGAAGGAATACATGTAAATGTACAAAAAATAAGTTTCTCACATCGAAATTTTGAAGTACAAAAAAGAAGAAAAAAAGACATAAATGCAGAAAACTAAGAAGAGGATTGTATTTGGACTGCGTTACTTGAAAAAAAATTCCTTAAGAAAGACATCCACTCACCATTCATTAAGCCATTAAGAAAAATACTAGCACTAGATAAATGTTTAAAGAAAAGTATACATAGGGCAATAATAGAGGTTCTACCTGGGGCCATCTAATGGTCAATTTGGCTTGAAATAACTAGTAGAGCTGTTGACAACTCCACCTATCCTATTACTACTATTCAGGCTCGTATCCATTCGCTGATTTTTGACTTGGTCTCCATCGAAATGGTGAGGTGGACCTGAGTATGGTACGGGGGTGACACATGACAGAGTATTGGATTCGGCATTCATAGTGAGGTCACTCCGATATCCTGAGTCTTTTAGATTACGCTGCTATAAACTTATTTTTGTATTAAATCTTATATTTTTTGTACTCCTCTTTTCATTTATATCTAAGTTCATTATCGATCAAAAAAATTAAAACTAACCGGAGTGCTAGCCAAACACCCCAACTTTCTTACCGCAAGGAAATACGCTTTTAGGTGGGGCCCGCACCTAGGTATTTCTCGACCTGGCAAGATTGAGATGTTCATGGCCTTGTGATTCTATATGCAGCTTAATCCGAAGAGTCATAGTTTTTTCTAAAATAATATTAAACTAAAAAAAATTGGATTAATCTAAAAATTTATAAAATCTAGTACGATAAAAAATTAAATACTGATGCAATTAACATATTAATTAATTAAATTATATAATAAGAGCTACGCTAACACTGCAGAAGTATTAGATTATTAACAAAAGATAACGAAAGAAAAAAGAAATAAAAGGGTGAGACTTACCGTTACTAGAACGAATTTCCCGTAAGAGGATTGTATTTGGACTCCGTCACTAGAAAGAATTTCCCATAAGCAAGACATCCACTTACTACTCATTGAGCCGCTAAGCTAAATACTAACACTAGATAAATGATTAAAATATATATATAGGGTAATAATAGAGGTTCAACCTTGGGCCATCTCATGGTCAATTTGGCTTGAAAGAAATAGGAGAGCTTTTGACAACTCCACCTCTCCTATTACTAATATTCAAGCCTGTAATCGCCTGCTGATTTTTAAATTGGTCTCCATTCGAAATGGTGTGGTGGCCTTGAGTACAGTACTGGGGTGACACTTGATAGTGTATTGGATTCGGCATTTATAGTAGAGTCACTCCGATATCCTAGAGTTTTTCAGTTGACACAGTTGTAAACTTTTGTTTGCGCTAAATCTTATATTTCCTGTACTCCTCTTTTGATTCATATCTATGTTGATTATCGAGCCAAAAAATTAAAACTAATCAGAGTGCTAGCCATAAACACCTCAACTTTTTTACCACAAGGACAAACACTTTTAGATGGGGCCCGCACCTAGGTGTTTCCCGAACCAGTAAGATTGAGATGTCCATGGCCTTGCGACTCTACAAGCAGCTCAATATAAAGAGTAACATTTTTTTCTAAAATAATATTCAACTAAAATTTTTTAGATTTTCTAAAAAATTATCAAATCTAGTACGATAACAAATTAAATACTAACGCAACTAACAAATTAATTAATTAAATTATATACAAGAGCTATACTAACACTGCAAAAGAATTAGATTATTAATAAAAGATAACGAAATAAAAAATAAATAAAAGGGTGAGACTTACTGTTGCTAAAGCATATTGCAAGGTGCAGCCTGGAAGTAATAGTCCTTTATTAGAAGTCGTGGATTCTGTATCGTAGTTTCCATATATTTCGAATATGTAATAATCCATTTTAGAAAACTAATCAAATTTAGAAATAAAGAAATCAAATTATTATTATTAACAATACAAGACAAAAAAGGAAAAATACGAACTAATGAATCTTACCTTTAGGGAAGCTGAGAGCGAAGGGAGTCATCGATAGCAACTCAAGCAAAGGGTGAAGGGAAGCCGAGAGCAAGGTGCAACCTATGTTAAATGGCCCTTTCGCAGAAGTCGACGTTCATTCCCGTTCCATATAACTCGCATGGTGTGGTTGTATAATAAAGGAATACATGTAAATGTACAAAAAATCAGTTTCTCACATCGAAATTTTGAAGTAAAACAAAAAAAAAAGAAAAAAAGATTAATGCAGAAAAACAAAGGGATTTATAGTTGGATTGCGCCACTAGAAACAATTTTCCTTAAGAAAGACATTCATTCACCATTCATTAAGCCACCAAACAAAATACTAAGACTAGATAAATATTTTTTTAAAAAGGTATACATAGGGCAATAATACAGGTTCTACCTGGGGCCATCTAATGGTCAATTTGGCTTGAAATAAATAGGAGAGCTTCTGACAAATCCATCTCTCCTATTACTACTATTCAAGCTTGTATTCATTTGCTGATTTTCGACTTGGTCTCCATTCAAAACGGTGGGGTGGACCTAAGTATGGTATGGGGGGTGACACATTGAGTATTAGATTCGGCATTCATAGTGGGGTCACTCCGATATGCTAGAGTCTTTTCGTTTATGCTCCTATAAACTTCTTTTTGTATTAAATCTTATATTTCTTGTACTCCTCTCTTGATTAATATATATGTTCATTATAGATCAAAAAAATTGAAACTAACCAGAGTGCTAGCCATAAACACCCCAACTTTCTTACCACGAGGACAAACACTTTTAGGTGGGGCCCACACCTAGGTGTTTCTTATTCTGGCAAGACTAAGATGTTCATGGCCTTGCGATTCTACATGCAGCTTAATCCGAAGAGTGATATTTTTTTTCTAAAATAATATTAAACTAAAAAAATTAGATTAATCTAAAACATTATCAAATCTAGTACGATAACAAATTAAATACTGATGCAATTAACATATTAATTAATTAAATTATATACTTAGAGCTGCGCTAGCACTGCAGAAGTATAAGATTATTAACAAAAGATAACGAAAGAAAAAAGAAATAAACGGGTGAGACTTACCATTACTAAAGCAGACTGCATAGTGTAGCCTGGAAGTAATAGTCATTTTTTAGAAGTCGTGGATTTTGCATCGTAGTTTCTAGATATTTCCAAATATGTAATAAATTATTTTAGCAAACTAATCAAATTTAGAAATAAAGAAATCAAATTATTAACAGCACAAGACAAAAAAGGAAATAAAACAAAGTAATGAAACTTACCGTGAGGGAAGTTGAGAGCAAAGGGAGTCATCGATAGCAACACAAGCAACAGGTGAAGGGAAGTCGAGGGCAAGGCGCAACCTAGGTTAAATGGCCCTGTTGCAGAAGTCGACTTTCATTCCGGTTCCATATAACTTGCATGGTGTAGTTATATAATGGTCAATTTGGCTTGAAAGAAATAGGAGAGCTTTTGACAACTCCACCTCTCCTATTACTAATATTCAAGCTTGTAATCGCCTACTGATTATTAAATTGGTCTCTATTCGAAATGGTGTGGTGGACCTGAGTATGGTACTGAGGTGACGCATGATAGAGTATTGGATTCGGCATTCATAGTCGAGTCACTCCGATATCCTAGAGTCTTTAAGTTGACGCTGCTGTAAACTTCTGTTTGTACTAAATCTTATATTTCCTGTACTCCTCTTTTGATTAATATCAATATTGATTATCGAGCCAAAAAATTAAAACTAATCGGAGTGCTAGCCATAAACACCTCAACTTTCTTACCACAAGGACAAACACTTTAAGGTGGGGCCCGCACCTAGGTGTTTCTCGAACTAGTAAGATTGAGATGTTCATGGCCTTCCGATTCTACATGCAGCTTAATCCAAAGAGTCATATTTTTTTTCTAAAATAATATTAAACTAAAAATTAGATTAACCTAAAAAACTATCAAATCTATTACGATAACAAATTAAATACTGACGCAACTAACATTTTAATTAATTAAATTATAAACTAAGAGCTACACTGACACTGCAGAAGTATTAGATTATGAACAAAAGATAACGAAAGAAAAAAAAATAAAAATAAAAGGGTGAGACTTACCGTTACTCAAGCAGATTGCAAGGTGCAGCCTGAAAGTAATAGTCTAGAAGTCGTGGATTCTATATCATAGTTTCCAGATATTTCCAAATATGTAATCAACAATTTTAGCAAGTTAATCAAATTTAGAATTAAAGAAATCAAAATATTAATACAAGACAAAAAAGAAAACCAAACAAAGTAATGAAACTTACCGTGAGGGAAGTTGAGAGCAAATGCGCAACCTAGGTCAAATAGCCTAGTTGCAGAAGTCGACGTTCATTCTGGTTCCATATAAGTCGCATGGTGTAGGGAAGCCGAGAGCAAGGCGCAACATAGGTCAAATGGCCTAGTTGCAGAAGTCGACGTTCATTCCGGTTCCATATAAGTCGCATGGTGTAATTGTATAATGAAGGAATACATGTAAATGTACAAAAAATAAGTTTCTCACATCGAAATTTGATAGTAAAAACAAAGAAAAAAAGACATAAATGTAGAAAAACTAAGAGGATTGTATTTGGATTGCATCACTGGAAAGAATTTTTCTCAAGAAAGACATTCATTCACCATTCATTAAGCCACTAAGAAAAATACTAACACTGCATAAATATTTTCAACAAAAAGTATACATAAGGCACCAATAGAGATTCTACCTGGGGCCATCTAATGGTCAATTTGGCTTGACATAAGTAGGAGAGCTTTGGACAACTCCAACTCTCCTATTACTATTATTCAAGCTTGTAATCGTCTGCTGATTTTTGAATTGGTCTCCATTCGAAATGGTGTGGTGGACCTGAGTATGGTACTGGGTGACACATGATAGAGTATTGGATTCGGTATTCATAGTATAGTCACTCCGGTATCCTAGAGTCTTAGTTGACGCTGCTGTAAACTTTTGTTTGTACTCAATCTTATATTTCCCGTACTCCTCTTTCGATTAATATCAATGTTGATTATCGAGCCAAAAAATTAAAACTAATCGGAGTACTAACCATAAACACGTCAAATTTTTTACCACAAGGACAAACACTTTTAGATAGAGCCCGCACCTAGGTGTTTCTCGAACAGGTAAGATTGAGATGTCCATGGCCGTGCGACTCTTCAAGCAGCTCAATCTGAAGAGTAATATTTTTTTTCTAAAATAATATTCAACTAAAAAATTTTAGATTATCTAAAAAATTATCTAATCTAGTACAATAACAAATTAAATACTGACACAACTAACAAATTAATTAATTAAATTATATACAAGAGTTACACTAACACTGCAAAAGAATTAGATTATTAACAAAAGATAACGAAAGAAAAAATAAATAAAAGGGAGAGACTTACTGTTGCTAAAGCAGATTGCAAGGTGCAGCCAGGAAGTAATAGTCCTTTTTTAGAAGTCGTGGATTCTGTATCGTAGTTTCCAGATATTTCGAATATGTAATAAACCATTTTAGAAAACTAATCAAATTTAGAAATAAAGAAATCAATTTTTTATTATTAACACAAGACAAAAAAGGAAAAAAACGAACTAATGAATCTTACCGTGAGGGAAGCTGAGAGCGAAGGGAGTCATCGATAGCAACTCAAGCAAAAGGTGAAGAGAAGTCGAGAGCAAGGCGCAACCTAGGTTAAATGGCCCTGTTGCAGAAGTCGACTTTCATTCCGGTTCCATATAACTTGCATGGTGTAGATGTATAATGAAGGAAAACATGTAAATGTACAAAAAATAAATTTCCCACATCGAAATTTTGATGTAAAAAAGAACGAAAAAAATTCATAAATGCAGAAAAACTAAGAAGAGCGATATATTTGGACTGCGTCACTAGAAAGAATTTTCCTTCAGATAGACATTCATACAACATTCTTTAAGCCACTAAGCAAAATAATAACACTAGATAAATATTTTTTTAAAAAGTATACATAGGGCAATAATAGAGGTTCTACCTAGGGCCATCTAATGGTCAATTTGGCTTGAAATAAATAGGAGAGCTTTTGAGAACTTCACCTCTTCCATTACTACTATTCAAACTCGTATTCATTTGCTGATTTTCGACTTGGTCTCCATTCGAAATGGTGGGGTTGAACTGAATATGGTACGGGGGTGACACATAACAGAGTATTGGATTTGGCATTCGTAGTGTAGTTGTATAATGAATGACCTTATATACCCGATTTGTGCACCGAGTCCTAATTTGCCTCTTTTTAAAAAATCGTAAGGCCAAAACCTGAAAATGTGCACTAACCTACACTCTATTTTTAATGTGATCTCTTATTACACTTTTATTTCTATATAACCTAAGTATTAAAATTGGTTTCGAAGTCTTTTGACCTTGTATGTATGAGTTGGGTGACAAGGTTCTCTAGTTGCCTTTTTCGTTAAAACTCTAAATCCTAAACCTACAATTTGCGCCATTTCCTAAACCTGCCTCGGTTTTTTAGGTGGTCTCTTCTAAGACGCTTAGATTTCGTTATATCCTAAGTTTTAAAATTAGTTCAGAGGTGTTAAGAACTTGTATACACGATTTTAGCACTGAGGTTCTCTAGTTGCCTCTTTTGTTAATACCGTAAAGCCTAAACTTATAATTGTGCACTAATTAATAACTTGGACTCGATTTTTGATGTAGTTCTGACATAAGTTTTTAAATTGCTTTCGTGGTTTTTGGACCTCCTATGCCTGATTTGAGCACTAAAGTTGTTCCCTATCTGTTTGTTTTGCTAAGACAGATGAACCTAAACATCTACTTTTGCGCCAATTCCTAACCTAGTATCCGTTTTTGATGTAGTTTCTACTGAACCTTTATTTCCATATAACCTTAGTCTTGGAATTGGTTTCGAGTTGTTTGGACCCTGTCTGCCCGATTTGAGCACACGAGGTTTTTGGACCTCCTATGCCTGATTTGAGCACTAAAGTTCCTTATCTGTCTGTTTTGCTAAGACCGTTAAACCTAAACATATACTTTTGCGCCAATTCCTAACCTAGTATTTTGATGTAGTTTCCTAGTTATCTCTTCTTTATTACTCTAAAGTCTAAAGATACAATTGTGCACCAATTTATAACTTGGACTCGATTTTCTATTGAGTCTTTCCTAACACTTCTATTTCAATATAACCTAAGTGTTCGAATTGGTTTCGAGATGTTTTGACTTTATGCTCAATTTGAGAGCCAAGGTTCTTTAATTGTATCTTTTAAAAACATGTAAAGTCGATGATATAGGGACTTAACCAATACTCCACAAAAACCACGACAGATGGGAGGCGTGAGATCAAATCCCTTATCTCATAGCCCAAGCAACTCGATCGAGATCTCCCAGTGGGCCCCATCCCGTAGGCCCACAGGGTGAGTCCTGAGATGGAGTGGTCCACAGTATAGTTACCAGAGTGAGAAGCGAAAACGAAAAGCAAAACGAATGTGAGAAGCGGAAAGCAAGGCTAAAAAAAACCTTGGGACACGAGAAGCAAGAAATGAGATATATTCGACACATTCTCATTATGTTATTATAAGTAGCTGTATCTTTGATTTTATCTTACATGAGATTTTTGTGAAAAAAGTAGATGCCTAAGGTTCCAAGCCGACGATACTTGTTTAGAGTTTACACCTAGGCTATAGACTATGGTCTATCCCATTACTTCACACATATAGCTCATTTAATCTTAAATGAGACGTGATGGAAACGAGCTTCCTAAGAAGCGAGTCTGTCCGAGGAAGCGAGTTTCCTAGGAAGCAAATCTATCTGAGAAAGCGAGCATGAGAAACAAGCTTCCAGGGAATTGAGCTTCCCACTCTGTACATAGCTTCCTTGTAACTATGGTCCACGAAGTAGGGCCCACTTGGAGGTCTCGATTGAGTAGCCAGGGGAGCTATGAGATAAAGTGATTTAATCTCACGCTCCCATCAGTCGCGGTTTTTGTGGAGTATTGATCAAGTCACTGCATCAAATGATATCCGAGCAAGTCTAAGATTCGAGTCTCCTCATTGGTGTGGGTGGATGATGCAGGGGCATCTCCACACTAGGTGTGTCAATTTTGGCACCTAGGTGTCTCTTTTATTTATACCATAAAACCTAAACATACAATTGTTCGTCAATCCTAACGTAGACTTGGTGTTTGATGTGTTCTCTTATGACATCTTTATTTCAATATAACATAAGTGTTAAAATTGGTTTCGAGGTGTTTGGATCTCTTATTATTAATTTAGGCACCATGGTTCCTCAATTGTCTCTATTAAAAAACCATTAAGCCTAAATCTATAATTTTGCGCCAATTTCTAACCTAGACTCGCTTTTTTATATAATATCATTTGACACATTTATTTCGAAATAACCTAAGTCCTGAAATTGGTTTCGAGGTGTTTAGACCTCAAATGCCCGATTTGGGCACCGAGGTTCCCTAGTTGTCTAATTTGTTAACACCATAAAGCCTAAACCTACAACTGTGCATCAATTCATAACCTAAAGACGGTTTTTGATATAGTGTTTTCTAACACCTTTATTTCAATATAACCTAAGTGTTGGAAGTGCCTCCAAGGTTTCTACACCTCGTATGCCTGATTTGGGCACTGAAGTTCCCTAGTTCCCTTCTTTGTTAAAACCATAATGCCTAAACATATAATTGTATGCAAATTCCTAACCTAGACTCGATTTCTGATGTGATCTCATCTGACAGCTTTATTTCATAGTATTGGAATCGGTTTCGAGGTGTTTGGACCTCGTATGCTCGATTTGGGCACCATGGTTCCCTAGTTGTCCTTATTACCATAAAAGCCTAAATCTAGCCTCGGTTTTTGATGTAGTCTCTTCTAACACATTTATATTTCGTTATATCCTACGTGTAAAAATTGGTTCCGATGTGTTTAGTACTTGTATACATAATTTTTGCACCGAGGTTCTCTACTTGCCTCTTTTTAAGATCGTAAAACCTAAACCTAGAATTGTGAGCCAATTCTTAACACAGACTTGATTTTTGATGTGGCCTCTTTTGACACCTTTATTTCCATATAACCTTAGTGTTGGAATTGGTTTCGATGTGTTTGGACCTTGTGTGCCTGATTTGGGCAATGGGGTTCTTTATTTATCTCTTTAAAAAAACAGTAAATCCTAAACCTATAAGAATAGGTAAAATAATAAAGCTTTTAATCGAGGACTAGGAATGAACAATAAAGCTTCAATTGAAAGAACAAGCGCACCAAGCATTTTTGTCTAAGCTGATAAATTGAATCTAGTAAAATCATACCAAGCTGATCATAATCGAGATCAAAAAGAGATGCATAACCTTCAGCTGCAGTGAAGTTCTCAAGTACTTACACCATGGCTGGTAGAGATGAATTAGGCCCAGACAGGTGAAGGAAAATTTCTTCCATCATCTACCAAATCAAAATATAGCAAGCTTCACTAGAAGAAGCCAAAAAACCTGCCTACAAGAAAAGAACAAGGAAAAGAACAAGAGTATTACATAGGCAAGTAATATTCAATTTTCCTTGGAAATTAGTGCCATAAAGAGAAAGAAATATTCAACAACTAAAGTAAGTTATAAGAAAATATTTAACAGAATGTGGAAGTTATAAATAAAAAGTATTCACAAAACGTGGAATTTATAATTATAAGAAAATATTTAACAAAATGTGGAAGTAATAAATAAAAAGTATTCACAAAACGTGGAACTTCTAAACTTTTCATCAGAGTAATGTAAGTAGGTAAGCCAGCACATTGATACTAAGATTACAAGTATGACCAAACTAGTATATAATTTAATGCATAACCAATTTACCAGCTGTGTCTGGCCTAGAAATCTCTTGAAACATAACTGAAAAATCACCCATACAGGGGAAGCAATCTTTTGAATCGTCGAGCTCACAAAAATCCTTACATTCCTAGGTATCACCTAAGCAAAGCCTGGCAATGTCTCAATTAGAAAACCCTTCTCTTCCTAATTTTCGCATATTTTGTTACATTTATTATGATACAATACAAGCTTATTACCAAAAGGAAAATGCAGGAATGGAGTGAAACAAAAGACACATAGTTGGTTGACCATCCTCAAGGAACCAAATACGCCTGGATCAATGAAAGAAAAATCCCCCCCACCCCCAACCAAAAAAAGGCTAAGTAGGCTCAATTGATGTTCACACAAATTTAGAACAGCCACTATTTCCTACTATGAAAACCACACCTCGATTTGAAACAAGTAACCAAGTTGATAGCTACAACCAACAAAAAAATCCATTACATCAACAACGCTTACCAGATCAAGTAAATGATAGCCTATTGAAACAAGTAGACCTGCTACAGCCCTTTGCCAAACGCCATTGAGTTCCTGCACAAAAAGGTAAATTAGAAAAATAAATAAATATTAAAATCAGATATATTAACCAAGCATTAAAAATAAATTAGGATATAAGATAATACACGAAAGGTGAAGTTCACCCTAATATAGAATAAGGTTTGCATCCACCTTTAGCATTCTGTCAGTGTCAGTTATTTTACAGAACTGATGTAAAAAATTACTATTCAAACCAACACCTACTAGATGAATCAGAGGTGCATACCAAAGGCAAAAGGAAGTAACATGAATTTGCACTTTGGCACTAAGAATTGCAACATTGTTCTCCGGCTATAAGAAAATTCATTACAAACTCACCACACTGCACACATAATCATCAAAGCTTTATCCCCAACTATTCGGTGTCGTCTATATGAATCATACCACAGTTATTTTATTCAGAGCCATATCTTCTGTCAAAGCATGCGACATTGAATCTTATAGCCTTTAAATGTAAGTCAAATAGAATTACCAAGTTTAACTGATATTTTAAGTTCTCATTCAAGAAAAAAAAATTACAGGTGAAAGAAGCCCAATATTAAGTCCAATAGAAACATCCCCAAGATAGTAGGTGAACAACCAACTAAACTTAAACTTGAGAGGTAGCCTAAGAAGGTCATTACCAGTTTCGAGTACCACTACACTAAAATTGGATATAAAGCACAGAACAAAACTCTTGAACATTACGGAAAGAAAAAAGGTCATTCCCACTTCAGAACCAAAAGATATTTGTCAAGCCAATAGAATACATAAAATTGCAATTGTTTGATGATGTGAATAAAGTCTTAAACTCCTCTCCAGTGACAGATTACATTAACCAGAATATGATTCTGGATGGAAATAAATGTCCGGCACAAATTGGGTAGTGATACTCCAATTGTACTATCACCCACTCTCTGGGTCAATACTCGACCTAAACTGTCTACTCCACTTTTCAATTGCTAACCTTGACCCCCAGGAGACTGAGATGGGTAATGTGAGGAAAAGATTATAAACAAATTCAAAATGAGCAACACTCAAGCTTTCGGGATCGCTTCCCCAAGACAAGAGTTTCGTTTCCCCTGCCCTTCTTGACTTAAAGCTGAGCCTCTTATACTGTGCTTAGCCTTGTCAGGTTACCCCCCTGCGAGCGGGTCAATACTCGACCTAAACTGTCTACTCCACTTTTCAATTGCTAACCTTGTCCTCCAGGAGACTAAGATGGGTAATGTGAGGAAAAGATTATAAACAAAATCAAAATGAACAGCAGTCAGTCCAAACTCCAGAAAAAAGTTCAAGAAAGAAATAAAGTAAACCTACTGTCCAACATCAGGCACAATGGAAGCCTGGTCTTACCTACCAGCCTTTACTTCTAAAATCCAATTGTGTCACGTAACCATTTATTCATATCTTAGATTTTTCAATATTAAACTTCTGTATGAGATTGTACAAAAGAAAAATTATAACTAACGATCTAGAAAAACTGAAGTCTGCTATCTTACTCATAGAAGTTGTTTCCTCAGTAAGGGATGGAAAGGATAATGATTCTAACTATCTTGCTAGGAAATATAAAGCAATGAAAACGACTAATAATTATTAAATTACATGTGCTTGTCTGTGTGATGCAATGTGTAGAAATAACACGATAAAGACGACTAAAATAAAATGAATGACCAATTACAGGTCTCTTTCTAGTCAGCCAGACTAAATAGCAGTTCCCTTGCAGTCTCAGTACTAGAAAGCCCATAGGTATTCTTGCAATCCAAGTGTCTAGGACTTGTCAGGAAGTGCATAATCACATCTAAAACCATCAAAAGGGACAAAAATGGGGTTCATTGTGGCTGCCATGTATCACTTTGGATCAAATACTTATCTGATCAGCCACTTGCAACACAGGTGTTGCATTCTAAGGCCTTGCATGAAAGTGCGTGTGTTTGTTTATCATTGGAAACCCCACCCTAAGAGTTAGCTCTCAGCCAAAACCCCAACGAAATCAAATTCATTCTCTCTCTCTTTTTCCATGCCGCCAACACCTTGAAGAGAGTCCCCTACTAGATAAGTTAGTTTCAACCCCCACCCCACGCGTCTCTACTCTACCAAATTTGAATCCACCATTCCATCTTTTACAGTAATCCAAAACTTGGGTTCATTCTTCATATCTCCCACTGCTTTCTCACAATTTTTTCCTTACCTACAGTGCTATGCCTACGGAATTCAAGGTCCCTCAGGATTCTGTGACATCCGCCATTACTGTCTAGTATGTTTTCCATCATCTCTAACTCCAAAAATTTTCCTGTGATCCTTTGGAGTATTGCTAATTTAAGTAAAATTGATCTGGGTTTCACCTATCTAATTGATTTTTTTTTTTTTTGCATTTCCAGGGCTAAGAAGAAGAAGAGCACATTGAACCGGGCAGTAGCAGTAGCAATGATAATGCCGAAGATGATGACACTTCGTTACGAGAAGAAAACATTGGTGAACAAGAATAACCCATTTGGAACGTCAAAGAAGAGCTGCGTCAAAGAAGAGCTACGTTAAGGATACCCCAAGGATAGAATAAAGTTCTCTTCCTGGAATCTGCCACCTGCAGTTTCAGCAGATCTCTCAACAGTTTGGAATGCTCTTCAACAGACGGATATCAATTCTTCCTTACCAGCTGATCGTGTGATTTGGAAACTTAATAGCAAAGGATCTTACTCTCTCAAGTCAGCCTGGAATAGCCTTCGCTCGAATCAGCCCTCTGTTCCTTGGTGGAGCCTTGTTTGGTCTGGTAAGTTTATTCCCCGTCACTCCTTTATCTCCTAGCTTGCCATATCCAACAAACTTCTTACTCAAGACCACCTCCTATCCCTCAATATCATCACCCATTCCCGTTGTATTTTCTGTTGGGCATCTTCTAAAAGCACCCAACACTTATTTTTTGAATGCTTCTTCACTAACCAAATCTGGAAAACCATCCTTCGCCTTTGTCGCTACTCTTCCCGACAAATTTTGCCTTGGAACAACGAGATTGATTGGGCTGCTACAGCTTTTCATGGTCGGCAACTTATCCAAAACATCAAGAGAATAGTCTTCAGTGCTACTATATACCACATATGGAGTGAAAGAAACAATCGAATCTTCTCCAACACCTTCAAGCCCGTGGACTACATCACTGCCTCCATAATTACAGATACCAGGCTCAAGATTGAGGCCTTAAATGCTCAAGTGGAAGACACGGCCTCAACTAGAGAATTCCTTAATGCTTGGCAGATTACTGTTGGTTTCTTTCTTAAACCGCAGAGATGGTGCTCATGGTCCCCGCCTCCTCTAGGCTTCTGGGTTCTAAATAGTGATGGCTCAATTAGAAATGGTGCAGCGGGTTTCGGTGGCATTCTGCGTGATTGCAATGGTCATCCTCTTCTAGCTTTCGCGGAAGGAGTGGAGGGAACTGATATCCTACAGCTGGAAATCCTAGCCATTGAAAGAGGCATTGATCTAGCTACGGCCCAAGGTATTCAGCACCTCCATATTAATACAGACTCGCTGCAAGCCTCTCAGTTACTGAACGCTTCTAATGATCCTCCTTGGGACTTGGCGAATTTAGTTATGAGATGTATTCTCAAGCTATCCCACTTTTCAGCATATTCTATTCATCATATTTGGCGGGAAAGTAACTCAGCAGCTGATTTTCTAGCCAAATTTTGTATTCTCAATAGCTCTATTGTTCTTTTGCCAAGGGAGTTTCCCTCTGAACTTTTATCCATTTTGGAAAAGGACAGATCGGGTTGTAATTACCTTAGATTGTAATCCCTTTTCTTTTTTAATTTATATATCTGGTCGGGGGGTCTGCCTAACCCCAGCTTAACTTCCAAAAAAAAAAAGTTCTATTTCATAGATGTTCGAAAAGGTTATCATAGGATCGTTAGCTCAAGATTGGATTACAAAAACTATGGTCATCTAATTGAACTCCAAAAATCGCATACTGAAACTTGCACATTAGATGTAATTCAACAAGAAAACTATTAAGAGGCAAATGGTGGAGCATGCACAGCCACAGTTGTCCTTGAAGATGTCCTAAGTGGCCTCCCAGGAATACTTCTCACTGGCATCCGGTGTTGTTGATGTATATACTTGGTATCATCCACTATTTTAATCCTTGATACCTCAGGACACCTTAAGTTCTCAGAGCATGGTGAACCTCCTGCTTAGGCTCTCAATAAACGTTCACATCATCTCAATCATGAATTGCTCATTATTTCACTATTAACCTGTGTGATGCATGGAATCAATGGTCCCATATAGGAGAACTACTTGATCATGAAACATTCCATCAGATGACCGTTACAAGGTGGACCTGGACCTAATCTATCATATTCTTTCGGACAATGACTGAAAATTTAATAACTGGTCCAGAAAATAATCTATCTTGAGTCTTGACTCTTGACATAAAAGAATTTCCCAATTGAGCTGTGGGCCCAAATCCACCACTGTACACTAGTTGCTTTGATGGTAAACCACCAATTAGGTCCATATGAAATTTGTAATTAGGTCCACAAAAATATTGTAAATGAGAGAGACTGTATTGTCACTGACTCACAGGTGGCTGTTAAAAGGACAAAATTATAATGAGATGATTTTTGCTAAAGAAATCTTAGGGAGAGATAAACAAGAGGTTCAGTTTTCTCATCAGAGCCTAGGAAAAGGGAGAGCACCGAGTTTCGCATCTCATTTTTCATAATTGTTCTTCCAAAATAAGAATTCGTTGAGAAAAAGGAGATGGTTAGTTTGTAATTTACAGTATGGCCAATTTAGAGATAATAATGAAAGATCCTTTAATGGGTATGGGCAGATTTCCTCTATGTAGCTGCAAGTTTATCTATACCCATAACAAGATCTTTCATTCTGAAGATAGAGATACAACACCCAATATCTTTTCTGATACCTCCTCCTCAATGGTGAAAATGATAGAATAAAATTCTATTTCATGGATGTTCGAAAAGGGCTATCACAGGATCATTAGCACAAGATTGGATTACAAAAACTATGGTCATCTAATTGAACTCCAAAAATCGCTTATTGAAACTAACACATCTAACTGGGTTATTGCCTAACTGTATTTACGATACCAAATAAAAAAAAGTATGACAGGCCATTTTGAGCAGCCACGATATTCCATACTTGGATTATACATCGAGTTGAGTTAGCTCGGAACTTGGACAGGATGGATAGGTTAGTCAGTAACCCATATCTCATATAAATGCTCTGTTTGGACTGAAGGCGAATTAATTATTTTAAGAACTGTAATCATGCATTTCTATGTGAAGAAGAGGAAAAATCAAATTATCGTACGTTCCTACTTTGCACATAGTCTCAACATCTATAGAGATCAATTCAAGCCTATATTAAAAGAAGAAGCAATAGTATATAAGTTCATCTATCTTTTCATCATAATTTGTAAAAGAAGAACATAAATATAAAATTGAAAAACATAGCTAAGTTCCAACTTGAAAATTTAAATCCTTTCAAAAAACCATTAATAGAAACATGCATTTGGGTTTTGCCCAACAGATTCAATTCAGAAATCAAAATTAAGGGAAAAAAATAATCATTCACGCAGGCTTCGAAAAACATAATTACCCACCCTCTCATATTCTCCATCTAAAACCGATTTATAACCATTTTTTTTAAATATCACAAAACCATGGGTTTTGCCCAACAGATTCAATTCAAAAAATCAAAATTAAGGGTAAAAAATAATCGTTCACACAAGCTTTGAATACATAATTACCCTCCCTCTCATTCTCCATCTAAAACCGATTTATAATCAATTTTTTTTTAAAAAAAATCTCACAGAACCATTGGGTCATCAAAACAGACCCGAAAATCATCACTAATTGCAGGAGAGTCCTGATCGACCTTAATTAGTAATATTGCAAATCTGTTCAGAATGGCATTTTTAATATTTTACACTGCAAAACCCTAAAAAAACTCTAAAATTTAAATTACTTCAACCAAAATACAACAAGAAAACTATTAGCCTCAGGTGGTTCTAGAGAAGGTGTAAGGAAAGTACCTTAATGAGATAATCTCAGAAGATCTTAGTGAACTTCGCCAGCCATGTTTCCGAACCGCTGAAATATTTACGAAATCTGATTACGCCCCAAGAGAAGAAAGAGGAGTGATAAAGGAGAAGGAACCCTAATTTAGAATCCAAATAAACAAACAGGGAAAGATTACTCGAGAAACAGTGGAGCAAGAATCCAGAACCAGAAGGGGATTCCTGCGATTGCGATATCCTTGAGAGCGGCCATGGAGGCTTCTCTGACCATTGAGGATTCATCTCCAAGCGAAGAAACGAGCATCTGAAATATAGATGAGAGGGAAAATTAGAACAAGTGGAAGAGGAAACGAACAGTTTTTGTTTGATTTATGTATCGGCCATTTCGTTGTATCCACCGTAATGCAAGAGGGTTTGGATGAAGTCCTTGCCTGGCTTTCGTCGTCGAAGTGGTGGTGCGGTCCACCAGGTCCTGTTGCAGGTGCAGGCGCAGGCGCCAGAGACGGTCCAGGAGCCATGGCGTCGAAAATCGGCTGAACCGGAGGCAAACCGGTGGAAACCGAAGTGGCCGGTTTTTTTAGCCGTTCGTTATTGGATCGACCTCCGGTGATCCTTCTGGTAAGACGGCAGATATCGATCGGAGATTTCTCCGATGGTTGAAATCCTCTTGCACGGATCATGGCACTAACAGTCGTTCGATGCCGTGAATCACGCCGTCGGGTCGGATGACGGCGTCTGGATGGATGACTGTTGCGAGATCGACGGTTTTCTTATCGGAATCCTTACACGTCAGGTGAAGATGATCGTTAGAGAGCGTCTTGTGCCGAGTTGACTCGGCGTCTGTCATCGGCCGCTCGTTCGATCCAATTCGGTTTGGAATTATATGAAACATTAACAGAGTCTGGAGAGATCTAAGATTACCTGGCTCGAGAAGGAATCGCTTGAACTCGGGGTCAAGATCGCGTTCCAGAGCTTCGTTTCTGGGAGCGAAAATGGTGATGTTGTGCTTTCCGACAGCGTCTTCTAGGGTTCGCAGAAGCAGAGCTTTCTCGACGAGCTCTGAAAGTTCCGTGTAATGTGAGTCGAGGAGGGCCACAAGAACGGAATTAGAGTTGATTTGGCCAGAATTCGACAGAGAAAATTGGAGTCACCTGGTGTTTCCAGAACTCGAAGAAGCCATGGACGAAGCTTCTCGAAGGGATCGAAGAGAAAAGACCAAACAGAACGAGAGAGAGAGAGAGAGAGAACAGCCTACTAAGCCGAGTATTTGCCCGTTGTGTTATGAAACGAAACGTGGCACTTTTTTGAAAAAATATCTGTATTTTGATTGATTTTTTATTTTTTGAATTTTCACGTCCGTGCTCTGGTCAATTGTAACGGATCTAATTGTAACGGATCTAATCTAGGCTTGCTGATTTTCTATGGTGGACGCCCGATGCTCGAGCGTCCACACATCATTGGACATGTGGCCAGGGGCAGAGCCAGGATTTTCATGTCGAATGATGTGTGGACGCCACCTCAAGCAACCACCAGAGAAAATCCGAAGCCATCCTACCAGTGTTTTAAAACCCGGACTAGACCGGTGGGTCGAACCGGTTAACCCAGGACCCGATAACTTTAGTGGGTTGAGTTGATCTTTTGATGGGTTGAATATTAAAATCGGGGTGACCCAATGAAAACTGCCTAACCAGCGATGCAGTTGACGCGAGCTGTTTTTGTTGAACCGCCCGGGTCATGGAAAAAAAGTATTTTTTGACTTATTTATCCTAAAACACAATATATTAAACAAAATTAGAGGTTTTAAAACAAAACCCTAGAGAAGAAGAAAAAACTGCATAGGAAAGAGAGGAGATTAAAAATAGAGAGAACTCAAGCCAATATGAGGTGAGATCAAACTATTCTCTTTTCTATTGATTTGAAAGGTTCGTATATGTTTTTTTACTTAATTTTGAATGATAATCTCATTTTTTATTAGTTTATAATCAGAGTTTTCCATTGATTTCAAGAGGTGCTTCTTCTTTGAAAGTTTTTCTATGATAGCATACTCATTTAGTATGGAGGATAACTCTTAACAAGATAATAGTTATCTCTTGCAAATGAGAAAGCATGATGATTTATAAATTTTAAATTGGAGCCCCACATATAAAAGAAGCTGACTGCCCAAAAATCCTTGGTCTACAATTCATACAGTTAAAAACTTCCACTAGGCCAATTAGTATGAAGGGTTCATATATGGTTTATAAATTTTCTCATGTGTTGTGGTGTTTCTTAAATTCCTTCTTGCATTATGTATGATGCTTGCAATACAAAAAAAAATAAAACCCCTTAATATAGTGTTTCTTAAATTCCTCCCTGTGATAGCGTACCCATTTAGTATGGTGTTTCTCAAATTTTCTAAATGGTACCAGTATAGAAAAGATAAAACCCCTTATATAAACCCACTAACTCACGAATTAAATATGTTTATAGGAAGAAATATTTTTATTAAATATTTTATGACATTACTTAGTGTCATTGGGTCAACCCGATTGACCCGACGGTCCAACTGGTTTGGACCAACCTGGCCCCTTGATCGGGTTATTGTCCGGTCCGGGTTTTAAAACATTGCATCCTACTACTACAAAACACAGTTAAGTCATTTTTTCTTATTAATACCTTGTGTTTGTTTTCATACTATACTAGTAACATGCCCGTGTGGTGCACATAATTTTTTATTATTATTAAAAACTGAAGATTGTAAAAAAAATTCAAAATTCAACGTTCATGTGGAATCAATAAGCCTGTGCATTTCTATTGGGATATTTTATAGTTAGCGATGCCAAATCATAGTAATTCATCTATGGAAGTATTATGTGCACCTGTATATTGAAAAAGAGTAAGTAAACTACTAAGGGTATCAGTTTCCTATTTTCTTAGGCGAAACAACCTACATCTAATATCTTAAATTATGAAAGTTACATATAAATCAATGAATTACATGTATACCAGAATACTAATAATCTCAGTGGTAGCTGTAATCAACTTAACACTTGTGCACGTACCATATAAAATCTGAAATCTGGTTTGATAGTAATGTCAGAGTTTATAGTATACATTAACCAAAATCAATTTCTTTGCTACCAATATAAAAGGTACGCTATATAGAGAGTTATGTCAAAACAAACTAAGCGAAATATAAAACTAATGTATGTCCAAATAGTATGAACTGTGACTACAAATGATTTTCAAAACATTAGGCGACATGCAGCACTCCCCAAAGTAATCTCATGTAGCATAAATTGTATCTCTTCAATAAAGTCCACTGGTTTGGATGCAATAACTGTTAGTCCTTGTATTCTTGAATTTTCATAAGTTGATTGCCTTCCTCGGATGATGAACAAATGTTGCTTCCAAATAATTCTCGAAATGAAGATGTCTAGCAGCTCATCCCCGTTTTCCTGCAAAATAAATTGCAATAGTTTTAATAATTATTTAAGATAGGATTTAATGCATCGTAGGTATTTGCAACAGTAGCAATTACTTTATGTAGCAATTCATTGAGTTCATTTGCTAAACGACCAAATATTTGTGATGCTTTGTCGTTAAATGAGGTCAACCATGCACTTCGCTGTGAATCTTGAACTTCTATGCTGACTTTGTACCTGTATAAAGTGTTGATGAACAAACTAATTATTATATGAAACAATTCGAGAAGTATATGTGTAATTCCAAAAATTTGGTTACCTCAATGTTGTATTCACACTATCCAAATTGAAATGTCTGTTAGATGTATATGCCTATAAAAGTCATTCCAGAATTGTATTAGTCTACTTAATCAATAAAAACATATTTTACATTTACACATTGTCTTCTACATTTGGTAACATATTAAAAGTATCTCATTAGATGAGACTACTTTATCCCTTAGGTAACATTGTAAGAAAATCATCTAATTTAGTTATTAACTGATTGCTAAGAAGATATGATTTTCCGGTTCCTTGTAGACCTAGAATTGTTCTAAGTTATTCAGGATACATCTAGACAATGTATTCCTACTTACACATTGTTAGTTTCATATGAAGGAGTGATGAATCTCAATGACTGAGAGAATGGTCTTTTGACTAAGATGTGGATATAAGTAAGATGTACTTATATTGCAACTAGATTGCTCAGTGGATACCCTCATAAATATATTGTCTATATATTTGGGGTAGTCCATTTGACAGATTTTCCTTAACCTGAGAGGTCGACATCTTCTCTAGTATTTGCCTATATAGCTTTGATATAGCCAATCGTTAATGTCCAACACACCGGATTGAATACGGGCCCGTTGGGTTATGTACGCTATATTAGAAGAAGTGTGCGTACTTTCAACAAAGATTCCACTACTCTTGTAGAGTAATTTATATTAAGTTGATATTTGTCAAAACCGGACTTGAAAAACCCAGCGCTAGTATTTATTGATGAAATGGTTTTATTAAGAAGTTTATTTTCTATATAAAAGAAATGTAATTATTATTATTATTATTTCTTTTAAAGATTTTTTCTAAAATAGTTTTGAAAGTCCAAGTTTAACTAAAGTATCAAAGAGAATGAGTTCTTAATATAAGCTAGAGATTAAAGACAGTATAAGATATTGTTCTGTAAGCTGATAACAATACTTGAAGTGGAGGGATGCATCTGTAAACAAATCTTTTAATAGAAAATACCTGCAAATAATTCTCTATTTTCTGGGGGTTAGTCACATTGTGTTAATGGGCATTATTGTGATTAGTGGAAGTCTAGGGACATAGATAAAATTCTATGATCTTAATGGAGTTGTAAGAAAGTATTTCCTAGTAACAATACTTTAACCAAAAAGGTTAAGCATTGGTCCCACAACCGGAAATAGGAAATTCTTTTAGATCTCACATACTAGGACATTCTTAAAGCTTTTAATTTAATTATTAATTATTAATTTAATTAATTAATTTCTCTAAGTAAATCAGTATATGGTATAGTGAAGCTCTAATAGGTGACATCACATAGGATGTGATAAACCAAATGGGTAGGACCCATTGAGAATTTTGATAAAGATCAAAAGATGACCTAAAGGAGTTTGGAACTCCTGAAGGGGCGTTGTGTGGAAGTGGGGCCCACCTAGGGTGGGACACCCACTTCAATGTGAGCCTTATTATCTAATTAGTTAGTTACTAATTAAAGATTCTTTATTGGATAAGGATAAGACTAGTTAGTTACTAATTAAAGATTCCCTTATTAATTGAGATTCCATTAGTTTGTTACTAATCAATGATTCTTTATTGGATAAGGATAAGATTAGTTTCTTTTAAGATAAATCCTAATTAATTAGGAATAATCGTTAAGCTGAGGAAATTCTAATTGGATTAGATAAGGATGAGAAGAGTCTTGGATTGTAAGAAAGCAATCCAAGGAACTCTATATATAGAGATGGACGTCCACCCTTGGGAGGGTGATTAATTCCAACGTTTTCTGTCTCCTCTCCTCTAGCTCATGCCCCTTTCTCTCTCATCTTTGGAAGTGTACAGTCATACCATCCATCTCTCCTCTTTTCTCTTGGTACGTGCACTACGAGATCCTTGTCATGTCATTCGGTTTGATGAATGCACCAGCGGCGTTCATGAATTTGATGAATCAGGTGTTTAGAGCTTGTCTAAATCGATGTGTCATTGTATTCGTCGACGACATCTTGGTGTATTCTCAGACACGAGAAGATCACGATCGAGACATTCACCTTACTCTTGAGACACTTCGAGAGCATCAACTGTACACCAAGTTAAGTAAGTGCGAATTTTGGTTAGAAAAAGTGACGTTCCTTAGCCATGTGGTATCGATCGAGGTCATCTCAGTTGATTCGACGAAGATAGAGGCAGTGAAGAGCTGCGAGAGACCTAAGAGTGTTACCGTGATACGTAATTTACTCATTTTGGCAAGCTACTATCGAAGATTCATAGAGGGGTTCTCCAGTTTAGTAGCACTGCTCACATACATGACGCGGAAGGTGTGAAGCAAGCTTTACGGAGCTGAAAAAGAGGCTTACTACGGCCCCCGTTCTCACACTTCCTTCTAGGAGTGGCGGTTTCATAGTTTACAGTGATGTCTCGCATATCGGGCTACGATGTGTTCTTATGCAGTGCGAGAAAGTCATCGCCTACACTTCTAAACAATTGAAGGATCATGAAAAGAAGTTGACCACAGTGGTGTTTGTATTGAAAATTTGGCGGCATTACCTTTATGGGGAACAATTTGATGTGTTCACAGACCACAAAAGTCTGAAATATTTATTTTCCCAAAAGGAGTTAAACATGAGGCAACGTCAATGGATTGAGTTCTTGAAGGACTATGAATGCTCCATTCAGTACTAGCCGGGTAAGGTAAACGTGGTAGCAGATGCTCTTAGCAGAAAGCCTCTTGGACTCTTGGTTCACATGATGGTACGAGAGTGAAAGTTGTTAGAGGATGTATCTAACCTCAACACCAACTTCAGCCTTCCTACTTATGGGTCAATGATGGTAAATCTCACTGTTAGGCTTTACATTCGGGTTCGGATCCAAGAGTTACAAGGGTCGGATGCCGAGATACTTGCTTACTGAGATAAGTCTATTAGCTGTGGCAGTGAAGAGTTTGCCTTGAATGGTGAAGGGATCATTACATTCAAGGGAATGCTATGTGTTTCATCCGATGAGGAGCTTAGACGAGAAATCTTGGATGAAGCTCACCGGTCCAAATATACAGTGCATCTTGGGGGGTACAAAGATGTATTGGAACCTCAAGGGGTACTTTTGGTGGCAGAACATGAAGAGAGAAGTGACAGAATATGTGTCTCGGTGTTTAGTCTGCCAGTAGGTTAAATCCGAGCATATAAGGCAAGCAAGTCTTTTGCAAACCCTTCTGATTCCCGAGTGGAAATGGGAGAATATCTCCATGGATTTCATTGTTGGATTGCCAAGGACAGTGAAGAACTCTGATGTCATTGGGGTGATGGTTGATCGTTTGACGAAGTCTGCCCATTTCTTGCTGTATCGGACTATATTTAACTCGAACCAACTTGCAGTACTATACATCAAAGAAGTGATTCGGTTGCACGGAGTGTCAGTAAGCATTGTTTCAGATCGGGATTCTAGATTCACTTCCAGGTTCTGGAAGAGGTTCCAGAGCGCTATGGGTTCCAAATTAGATTTTAACACCGTCTTTCATCCTTAGACAGATGGTCAGACCAAAAGGATGAACCAGATTATCGAGGACATGCTCTGATCTTGCATGTTGGACTTCAAAGGTAGTTGAGAGGATCACTTGCTGTTTGTCGAATTCGCCTATAACAACAGCTATCAGGCGAGCATCCAGTTGACACCTTTCGAGGTCTTGTATGGGAGACGTTGCAGGTCTCCTCTATACTGGGATAAAGTTGGTGAGTGAAAAATTTTGGGTCCAGAGTTGATCGAGCAGACCGTAGACAAGGTTAGGATTATTAGAGAAAGGTTGAAGACTGCACAAGATCGACAGAAGAGTTATGCCGACAACTATAGGAGAGATCTTGAATTCCTTGTTGGTGATTTTGTATTCGTCAAGATTTCACCGACAAAGAGCGTTATGAGGTTCGGGAAGAGGGGCAAGCTCAGCCCTACATATGTAGGTCCGTTTGAGATCATCACCAGAGTTGGTGAAGTTTCTTATCGGGTTGCTCTATTTACTCACATGGCGACGGTTCACAACGTATTTCATGATTCCATACTCCGAAAATACATCCCGGATCCGTCGCATGTCATCGAGTTGGATCCTTTGGTGATTCGGGAAGACCTCACATTGGTGGAACAACCCGCCCAAATCTTGGACCGCAAGGAGCAAGTATTGCACACCAAAGTGATTCCCCTAGTGCTCATGCAATGGGAACATCATTCTAGGGAAGAAGCTAAGTGGGAACGCGAGGCCGAAGTGAGGGAAAAGTACCCTCATTTTTTTTTGTAGTTGTATTTCATGTTTTGTTGTCCTTATTTCGGGGACGAAATTTTTGTAAGGGGGGAGGATGTAGAACCCCGAATTTTCATGGCATGGCATGATGAATAGTGCTATGAATAGTGTCTAAGGCTTAAAGTCTATTGTAATGCCTTGAATGGTTATCAAAGCTAATGAGAACCTTGTTTTTAATATATTTCGAGTAGATGATGTGTTATGACATGTATTAAAGCTTTAAGGATATTTTCTTAAGTTTATGGGTGTTTGGGATAGAGTAAGAATATAAAATACTCTAAGTGTCAAAAAATAGTTATGTCTTAACATTACCCTCAACTTTAAGAAGCTCTAGATTTGTTACCGTTGATTGAAATCGAATGATTCTTGAACCATTAGAAATGTATGGAATCTCTCATCGAGGTTCATGTTTATCATTTTCTCATATTTTGAGTTGAGGTTAAGTTAAATGTTAGATTTCCAAAGTCAGGTCTGTTGGAAAATTTGAGCTGCTGAAATCCATTTCCGGATCAGTCTGCTTTAGAGCTCATTTAGGTAATTAAAAACTCAGAATTAGGATTTGTCTATCAGACACAAAATTGTTTCCCTTCGAATGCGAGTCCAACACAAGTTGAATCGTCAAAATCCGATAAGCGAGTCAAAAGTTATGTCCGAAATACTAAAGGGGAAAAAACTCAACCCAGTGAGAGCATCCACTTGTCAATGACTGCCTTGAACTCATCGACGAGTGAAATGAACAAAATGCTCATAAATCTCACTCGTCGACAACTGTAACCCCCTCGTCGACACATGCATGCGTAAGGATCGTAAAATATAGATTTTTAAAGGGTATAAGCGTGATTTTCACAAACCCAACCCTATAAATACCCAATTTTCGTGGGATTAAAGTTTCTAACACTTTGATAAACATATTTTGAGAGAAAAGATGAGAGAACCTATGGTTCCAAAGAGGGTTTTCTTGTGAAATCAAGAAGGAGCTCGAATCCTCACTTCCCAAGCTTCCACAAGCTTGGATCTTCATCCTCGAGTGTGGATCTCCATTTTTAAGCTTAAGACCATGTCAAATAATCCTTCCAAGTTAAGATTTAGTCTTTGCAAGTTAAGTACACCCTTCTAGTTGGCTTAGTAATAACCTAGGTTTTAAAGTAGGAAAGTTGGATTAAGCTTGCGTATTCTTTTTCCCAAACCAAGTATGTTCTCCTAAAATATATAGATTATATTAACTGTGGATGAATGTGTGGAATGCATGGAGGGTTGAGGCAATTTTGGATGCCATGGAGAAGGTTGATGATTGTTGTATGATGGGAAAAATGGGGAAGGGTAAAGTACACATAAAACACGCACTCAAGATGTTTGATGAAATGCTTGACTATAAAAATAGGAATAAAATGCCTAGAAGAAAGTTGAATGCTAGGTGTGTGATAAAATGCGTGTACAAGGTTTAAATCTAAGACCATGTAAACATGATTTAGAGGTTTTTCTCCAACTTGGTAATTTTGTTAACATGCTCTATATGTTTAGTTAAAATCTCACATGTCTATAGAAATGTTGAAATGTTCTATGACGTCTTTTAATTGTTCATGTCACTATGATGCCACAAATTGCTAAGCACAAGCACGCATGCATGCATGAATCGAGTTTTTAGTATAAGTATATGAACCACAACCAAAAACAAAACATGTGATTTACGTCACGAATGATAAAGCCGAACTTTCGGTTGGTCAAGGATGGGGTATATCCAAGGATATGTCACAGCTGGCTCACAAGAAAACAAGACAAGCATGATAATGCCAAACATTGGGCTGGTTAAGGATGTTGGTGCACCTTTTCTATTTTCGCTGAAGGGTATTTACATACCCGGCTCACAAGTTGCTTTCAAAAATTCGCTGAAGGGTACTTACATACCCGGCTCACAAGTCGTTATAAGGGCACTAACATCTGACTCACAAGATAAGCTAGGACAAGGCAAGACAAGATAAGCGTGACATGACAAGCAAGACAAGACAAGTGTGATTTTAAACAAGCAAGACAAAACACGCATGATTCTCACAAGACAAGAACAAGACAAGAATGAGTTTTTAACATGACAAGCAAGTTTTGAAAACACGAAAAGATATTTTCAATAATAAATTATGAATTATGAGTACAAGTTTTATATAGAGTTTCGAATTTAGTTCCATGCATGTTATGATCATTATATTATTTAATTTGGTAAAATGAATTGAATTATATTATTACTATTGTTAATTAGTAGCTTGTACTTGCTGAGTGTTTCAATACTGAGCCGTACATTTCATGTCGGCAGGTCCGATGGATATCTTCAACCCTGAGCCATGGGTTGAGGAGAATATGTTGAAGAAGAGGCACCTATTCCATTACAGCCTCAGGAGGACAGAGATCTATATAGGTGGCCCTATCTAGACTATTGTTGAGTCTAGAGTCAGTGAGATCTCCTTATTTTAGTATTTTGATAGGTGGGCATGTCCACCTTTACTTTGGTTATGTTTTGTATATGAACTTGGAATACTGATTAGGTATAGAAAAGAAAAGAAAATTTGAGTTCACGCTTCCGCATTTATTTTGTTTCTACTATAGTATGTCTTGTATATTTCACAGGATAGTTTGCCAGGTTATGACGGTAACGTCTAAAGTCTCACCTAACTCCTAGGGGGGATTTTGGGGCGTTACATCAAGGCCAAACACTAGAGGCCTGCAAGACTCCTTCAACCACTCCTTGTTCCGGAATGAAAGTGGGAAAACATCTCGATCGATTTTTTGGTAGGTTTGTGTAATGATCTTGAAATTTCTTTTCCTATTTTTTTAGGGTGATTCAGTAATCTCTTTGAATATGGGTAATAAATTTGAGAATGGGAATAAGTTTATTGGGGTTAGTTAGAACCTATAAACAAACAAGGGCCACTAATGGCTTTTTGGTAAATAAGAATTAGGGTTAATATAAATAGAACATGATAAACCAAATCCTCATAATTTTATCTAAACTGAAAATTCTGGAGAATAGAACGTGGGAGAGAAAGGAAAAAGTGACTACACTTTGGTAGAGCTTTCAAGTACCTAGATCGAGATTTGAGGCTCGAAGATTTGATTTTTCTTCCTTGTGGTGGTTGATCATTCGGGACAAGCGTGTACGGGTAGGATTGAAGTATTAAAAGTCTGAGATTCGAACCTTTGAGGCAAGTGAATACTCCCCTAGAGTTAGGGTTTTGTTTTATCTTGAGTTTATTTAGATTTATTAATGTTTGTATGATATCTAGGATAGAAATCTATGCGCATTGAAGTATAATGTGTAAATAGTGTTTGAATGGAAATTAAAAATTAAAAGAACAATGGTGGGTAAATTAACACAGGTTTCTAGGGTTGAAAAATCAAGAAAAAGGGTTCAGAAAGTCGAAAAATCGAAATATGGGGTTTGGGCTGGCATTTCCTAGCCAAATCGCCGACACCGATCGATTGGGGGGCCTTGGGCCCGGCGCCGTTTTGGGTGTTTTGCGATGGTGGTTTTGGAGGCTGTATTTAATTGAATAAATTAAATAAAAATGAGGAAAAATAATTAAATTAATTAATAAAATAGATTAGGAAATAAAAAGAATTAAATAAATAAAATAATGAATGGAAAAATAAAACAAAAGAAAAGAAGGAGAATAAAATAAAATAAAATGATTTAATTAATTTATTCTTTGTTAAATAATTAGTTTGGAATGGTTGGTACTGTGAGCATATTAGATAAAATGTAGATTCTCATTATTTTAGAATGACATGTTTAAAGAAATATATTTCGATTATTATCTTGCGTACTTGTAATTTTTTTTGTTTTGTAATATTATGTTCTCTTTATTATGATGGTATGGGACACCATAATAAAGAGTGAGGTTAATGAATTAAATGAAATAAGACGAAGGGATTACAAATAGAGAATGAGAGACTCTCTAAGTCTAAAGTCTAAGGGAGGGCTTTGTGTAATCCCATTGAGAAGTTGTGTGCCTCTCAGAGTGACTACCTTAGTTGAGCTATGTGTAAACCTAAGGGTCCCTATTTAAGACCCATACAAGATTAATACTGTTGTCAATAGGGTGAATTACGTGTAAACCTTATTGACAGAAGAACTGTGTAAATTGATAAATTAAATGATGCATATTCATATCTGTTGTTCATTGTTTTATTTATCATAATTGTCGCATGTTGTCGTATTCTCTTGCTGAGCCAAAAAGCTCACTTTTGTTATATTATTGATTTTTACAAATTACCCGAAGGAAGTAGGGAAAACAGTCAAGAACTTAGTTAGCTGTTGGGTTTTGTTGCAAAATTTTAATTAGTGCTTTTCAATTGAGGTAAAGTGTCATGTCAGTGAGATTTTTATATGGATTCAGTTTTTATGATTATTTAATCTTGTTAGTTTAAACTTAATACTAGAGATATGCATTTGTTAATGATAATTTATTTAGATTAAATTCCATCAACTCGGGATTTGTTCCAGGTTCACGCCTTGGAATTTGTACAAATATGAGATGTATTATGTGTAGGTTTTGGGGCGTGACAGTTTGCCAAGGAAAGCAAAGAACTCTGATGTATATGGGAAGTAGTTGATCGATTGAACGAGTCAACTCACTTTCTTCCACATCAGACTACCTTTAATTCGAACCAGTTGGCAAGCTTAAACATCAAGGAAGTGGTTGGTTTGCATGGGGTGTCGGTTAGCATTGTGTTGGATAGAGATCCGATATTCACTTCAAGATTCAAAAAAGCTTTCAGCAAGTTATGGGTTCTCGATTGAATTTCAGCACAGCCTTTCAACCTCAGACTGATGGGCAAACTAAAAGAGTGAATCAAATTATTGAAGATATGCTACAAGCATGTATGTTGGATTTTTCAGGCAATTGGGAGGATCACCTGCCATTAGTAGAGTTTGTGTCACGACCCAAAATACCCCCTTAGAGTTAGGAGACTTTGGCAACGTGACCGCCGTGTCATGCCATCCCGTCATGACACATAAGGCATACATAACATCCTGCAAGAGCATACAAGGAACACTAAAAGCCGAACCTGAAAATTTCTTCTTGACAATGTAATCTTCCACGTGCTAATATAAACAAAATACTGAATGATAACTAAATCTGTATACAAGGTCCATTACTTGAGTTATCAACTCAATTTCAATACAAAAACTCCCAGTAGATCAACCCAAATACATGTCTCTCCCTCTCATCACTCACCCATCATTGATGATTGCCCATTAGCTTCTCGGCATACTCCTCCACGATCCTTGGTTCAAGAGCACAACCATCCAACCTGTGACCTGCCGAAGATAACAACTTCGACTGAGCATTGAATACTCAGCGTCTACCAACCACTAACTAGCAGGGCTATGACTTCAAAATAGAATACATGTGCGTAGAAACTTAAATAATTTATATGTATACTTTAATCAGAGTGCGGAAACCATACTTTAAATCTTTACTTTCAAAACCTTACATCTTTGAGCAAAACCAATACTTAGAACCAAATCATACTTTGAGCGAACTGTATTTTTTCAAAAATGTACTTTGAGATCATTCTTTACAAAACATACTTAGAGTTCTTTCCTTAAAAACATTCTTTATGAGGGTTTATCACATAGCCTTGTCAAAATCTCATTTCTTTCAAAACATACTTTACAAGGGAATATCACATATCCTTTTTCCAAAACTTACTTTACAAGGGGATATCACATATCCTTTTTCCAAAACTTGCTTCACAAGGGGATATCACATATCCTTTTTCTTATTCAGCTTTATCAGAGGGGAGTAAATACTCCATTGTGGAACATCATACTTTACAAGGGGGCAACACATACCCATTATTCTTATTCAGCTTTACAAGGGGGCATGCAAATACCCTTTTCAGAAACTTCACTTTACAAGGGGGTATCCAATACCCATTAATCTTATCTAGCTTTACAAGGGGGCATTCAAATACCCTTCACATAAACTTTCTCATCTTTACAAGGGGTATCTACTACCCTTCATCAAAACCTTTTCACTTTAAAGGGGGTATGTAAATACCCTTTTCAAAACCTTACTTACCAACCTTCTTTGAAAACCATACTTTAAAGGGGTATCAAATACCTTTTCAGAAATCTTACTTTAAAAAGGGGGTCTCCAATACCCTTCATTTGAAAACATACTTTACAATTCTTTATGAGGAGGGATTGAATACCCTTTTGTTGAAAATCATTCTTTACAAGCTTACAAGGAGAGAGTAATTACCCTTTGTTTCAAAATCATCTTTGAGTACTTAACACTTATAGAAAAACTCCTTTTTCAATTTTCCTTTACTTATACCAAACTCATCACATGTTTAAAACCCCACAATTCCATACTTTTCATCAAAACCAAACCCTTTTTTATCATTTGATAATAATAAACCAATTTTCATAAGAAAAACCATCTTTTATACCTCACTTTTACCAAAACCATGCTTTACATATTACTTTCAATAGATAAATCACAACAAGGATAGTTAGTAGAGGGTATCTACTTATGAAATCATAACAAGGCAATTTAGTAGAAGGTATGTACCTTACAAGACCGGATCCCTACGGTCTAAGTGCTTTAGAATACTCCTCGGAAATGAGAGAAAGCTTTGAGAAAGCTTGTTGAATCAATTCCAAGTTTTAGAAGTTTAAGGAAGTGAAGATCGAACCTCTAGAAGCAATACAAACTTCACCTGTAGCCTTGACAACTCCCATAGCAAGGCCCCTTGCAAAACCCCTAACTTCTCTCTCTCCTTTCTCTCAAAACCTTCCTCTAAGGGTTGTGGTAACCCTAACCCACGAAATTGCCTTTATATAGGCAAGAGGGGTGAGGCCAAAGACCTTTCCACCCCCCTAAATATCTCAAGGGAGTCGCTTATAAGGCAAACCATGCACCAAGGATATATCTGTCATGAGCATGGATAGATCCTTCAAAAAATACCTTACTGCCAAAAAAACCCATACAAAATTGGGCTTGACCGATGGATCGGTCATGGGGATGGATAGATCCATCAGTGTGTGGAATTGAAGGATCTATCCTCCCCAAACTAGATAGATCCTTCACTGTTCATTCCTTCATTTTCCAGCAATGGTATTTGGCCCATAACTATTGACTCGGTGATCAGATTTTGACGATTCAATTTGCGTTGGATTTTACATTCAAAGGGAAACAAATTTCATGTTTTGCACAAAGCCTAATTATTCTATCTTCACATTCCAAAATGGTCCTAAAGGCTACTGGTCAGGAATTTCAGTAGACAAATTGCCTAAAATCCACTTTTCACCGAGCTTCGACTCAAAATCGGGAATTATGATAAATATGAACCTCGAAGAGGATCTCGATATCTTTCTAATGGCTCAAGAATTACTCGATTCTAATTTCGGATGAGAAAACTAGAGTTCTCTCAAGTTGATGGAATTTTCAAAAATCCCTCTTTGCGACACTTAAGGGTATTGCATCATCTTGTTTCATTTATACCAAATACCCTAAACAAGTTTCACACCTATTTTTATTCATTTGAAACCTCCTTTCATTTTAAAACATGAAGCCATCATCCCATTAAGGTTTTTGGCCTGGAAAAACACTATTCACAACACTATTTATAGCACTATTCACACACTATTCACAGCCTAGTGAACTCGGTTCCGGGGTTCTACAGTTTGCCTACAACAACAGCTATCAGACAAGCATTCAAATTGTACCTTTCGAGGAACTTTATGGTAGGAGTTGTTGTTCTCCTCTATGTTGGAATGAAGTAGGTGAAAGGAAAATATTGGGTCTTGAACTCATTGAGCAGACATCGAACAAGATTTAAGTGATCAGAGATAGGTTGAAGACCGCCCAAAATAGCAAAAAGACTTATGCCGACACTCGTCGAAGGGACTTAGAATTTCAAGTTGGAGACCAGAGGATGGGATTTTGTTGAGAACTACAGTCACTCCACTCTTGGTAGGATCTGGGTGCTATGGGACCCATCCTTTTTCCAGCTCCAACTCCTCAAAGTCACAGATCAGCTCATCCACTGTAGAGTATCAACCTGCAACTCTGCTAATACCTTCCTCTCTTCATTCATTTATGCTTCTAACAGTGAGACTGAACGCAGATCTTTATGGCTCGACCTGGTTTCTTTAGCTTGCCCTATGGAACCATGGGTAATGCTTGGTGACTTCAATGTCATTCGGTTTCAAGGTGAAAAAATTGGTGGAGCCCCATATCAACCACGCAATTCTCAAGAATTCAATGAATGTCTTCACCAACTGGGCATGTTTGATATAAAGAGTAAAGGTCTTTTCTGCACCTGGAGTAACTCCTCAACGTCAGGCACCCGCTGTATTCAATGCAAGCTTGATAGAGTGCTCATCAACATCTGTTGGTGTACTTGATTTATTGGCTCAGAGGCGGATTTTTTAACTCCTAGGATTTCTGATCACTCTCTAATGATTGTATCACTCTCCTCCCCTATTCCTAGGGGACACAGGCCTTTCAAATTTTTCAACTTCTGGACTGAGCATTCAGATTTCAAAAGTATTGTAGCGGAGGTTTGGCAGATGCAAGTCGAGGGTAACCCAATGTTTCAACTTGTCCAGAAACTCAAAGCCCTCAAATTTCGTTTGCGGGGATGGAGCAAAGCCACTTTCAGTCAAATCAACTCTCGAATGATCCAAGCCAAACTTTTACTGGATCAGGCTCAACAACAACTCCATTCCAATCCTCACGATGAAACTCTTGTTGCTGCTGAAAAACTTCTTCTCCGTGATTATTGTTTCTTAGCTCGATCGGAGGAAGCTGCACTCAGACAAAAATCCAGACTTCTATGGCTCTCATTGGGAGATAACAACTCCAAATTCTTCCACAACAGCCTTGCCTCTCGTCTTGGATTCAACCGTATCTCTTCTATTATTGTTGGTGAAGTCACTCTAACTCAAGAGGAAGAAATCAGTTCAGCTGGGGTGAACTTCTTCGAAAGACTATTATGCAGACCTCATGATGAAGATGTTATTGGCCCTGAGGACATACCCAGCTTTCGCACTGTCGACCCAATAGACCATTCTTTGCTAACGGCTCCCATCACACCCGCAGAGATCAAATGGGCCCTTTTTGACTGCCACGATGAGAAATCCCCTGGGCCTGATGGATTCAATGCCCATTTTTTCAAGAGCTGTTGGGATATTGTTGAAAGAGATGTTGTTAGGGCAGTTCAGAATTTTTTCAGATCCTCTAAGTTGCTTACAGAGATGAACTCGACTCTCATCTCTTTAATTCCCAAAGTGGCTAGACCAAACTCCTTCTCTGATTATCGCCCTATCTCTCTCTGTAACACCATCTACAAATGCATTTCCAAGATCTTAGCATCTCGTCTCAAGCTTGTTCTACCTCGTCTTATTAGTGAAAGTCAATCTGCTTTTATCAAAGGGAGAAATATTGCCGACAGTATCCTCCTAACTCATGAGCTTGTCAGGAATTATCATCGGGACAAAGGTTCTCCTCGATGTGCCATCAAGATCGACCTCATGAAGGCCTTTGATACGGTTAGATGGGACTATCTGATCTTAATATTGCGGAAGATGAGATTTCCAGAAAGCTTTATCCAATGGTTGATTCCTTGCTTCACTTCGCCCCGCTTTTCAGTTGTTATAAATGGCTCTCCACAAGGTTATTTCAGCAGCTCACGTGGTTTGCGACAGGGTGACCCTCTCTCCCCCTTTTTGTTTGTGATTGCTATGGAGGGATTCTCTTCTCTTCTCAACCATGCGGTTGGCTTGGGTCACATTTCATTGCATCCGAGGTGTGATAATCCTCTCATCTCCCACATTAGTTTTGCTGACGATTTATTTGTTTTTCTCAAAGCAGACCAACAATCAGCCACTGAACTTGGCAGAGTCCTCACAAATTTCTCCTCTATATCAGGGCTTCGACCAAATCCACAAAAGAGCCAAATGTTTTTTGCGGGGACAGCTCTATCGGTTCAATCAGCTTTCAAGCGCCTCTTGCATTTCAGAATAGGAAGTCTGCCTGTCAAATACTTGGGAATGCCTCTAATTTCCGGACGCCTCTCTGCATCTGCTTGTCAACCATTTCTTATCTTATGCTGGTCGGGTGGAACTTATCAAATCAGTCTTGAATAGTTTGCATATTTACTGGACCAAACTTCTTATCCTTCCCAAATCAATCTCCAAGCAAATAGAACAAATATGTTGCCGCTTCCTATGGTCTGGCAGTGATCTCTGAAACAAAATTCACCCCATAGCTTGGTCATCTGTTTGCTGCCCAAAACAAGAAGGAGGACTAGGCCTTCGTAAGCTTTCAGACTGGAATAAATCTGGTATTTTGCGACAGGTTTGGGCAATAGCATCTCATTCGGACAATCTATGAGTTAGATGGTGCTCCAAGAAACTCATTCGCAACAAATTCTTCTGGACTATGACAATTCCCACAGATTGCTCTTGGAGTTGGCGGAAGATTCTTCAATCTCGCGAAGTTGCAAAAAACTTAATCACTCATTCCATAATTGATGGATCCAAGACCTCTCTTTGGCATGATCCGTGGCATCCAATGAGCATTTTATCTGAGCAATTTGGAGATCGACTACAATACAACTCAAGTCTTCCGCGCGATGCTTTGGTGGGATCTATTATATCCGATTTTACCTGGAATCCTCCCCCAGCGATTTCTGCAGATCTGTTATCAGTTTGGAATGAACTTCAACTGGTGGATTTCAATGCTTCCTTACCTTCTGATCGAGTAATTTGGAAGCCCAACCCCAAAGGTCAATACTCCCTCAAATCTGCCTGGAATAGCATCAGAGTGCGCAATCCTCTTATGTCTTGGTGGAGTCTGGCGTTGTCGGGCCAATACATTCCAAGACATTCTTTTATTTTGTGGCTAGCCATGTCCAACAAACTTCAAACTCAGGATCGCCTTCTCTCCCTAAATATGATCACTCACTTCCGATGCATTTTCTGTTGGACTTCCTCTGAGAGTCTCCAACATTTGTTTTTTGAATGTCAATTCACATCCCAAATATGGACATCAATTCTTAGCCTCTGTCGTTACTCTTCCAGGCAGATTCTTCCTTGGAATCGTGAAGCGGAATGGGCCACCAAAGAATTTCATGGTATGCAACTTATTCAAAACGTCAAGAGAATTGCTTTCAGCGCTACTATATATCGCATTTGGAGTGAACGAAATAACCGCATTTTTTCTAATTCATTCAAGCCGGTGGACTCTCTAATTGGCCTAATTACCGCTGACACCAGGCTTAAGACTGAGGCCTTAAATGTGCTAGTGGAAGACTCTGCTTCAAATAGGGAATTCCTCCTTTCATGGCAGATAAACTCGAAGCTCCACAGGAAATCTGAAATCTGGTGCAAGTGGTCTCCGCCCCCTCCGAATCATTGGGTTCTCAATAGTGATGGTTCCATTCGAAATGGAGCAGCGGGCTTCGGAGGTCTTATTCGAGATTGCAATGGATATCCGCTTCTAGCTTTCGCGGCAGGTGTGGCAGAAACAGACATCTTAAAGTTGGAAATCATGGCGATAGAAAGAGGTATTGATCTAGCGCTCACCCACGGTATCCAGCACATCTCCATCGACTTAGATTCATTACAGGCTACTCGCTACCTTCAGTCTACTAGCGATCCACCATGGTATCTTCAAAATTTAGTCACTAGATGCATTCAAAAGCTGTCCAGATTTAACTCTCATTCCGTTCATCACATCTGGAGGGAAAGTAATGCAGGAGCAGACTTCTTAGCGAACTTTTGTAATCTAAATTGTTCTATTATTCTCTTACCAAGGGATTTTCCCCCTGATCTGTCCTCCCTGTTGTTTAAGGACAGATCGGGTTGCAAATTCCTTAGATTGTAATTTTCGCCTTTTTATTTTATCTGGTCGGGGTCCGCCTAACCCCAGCTTGCCCTCCATAAAAAAAAGAAAAAAAAAGAAAAAGGGAGTAATGAGATTTGGAAAAAGGGAAAAAATGTGTCCAAGATATGTGGGCCCCTTTGAAACCACTACTAGGATTGGGTTAGTTGCATATAGGGTATTCTTACCTCCTCACATGGCAACTATCCATAACGCATTTCATATTTCCATGTTGCGAAAGTACATTTCAGATCCATCTCATGTGAATGATCTTGAGTCATTAGAGATTTGAGAGGAATTGACTGTAGTTGAGCAACCGGCTCAAATTTTGGATCGAAAAGAGAAAGCTTTTCGCATGAAGACAATTCCATTGGTTCTTCTTCGCTTACAACATCATTCTATAGAAGAAGTCACTTAGGAAAAAGAAGATGAAGTCCGAGAAAAATATCCTCACCTTTTCATGTAATCTTGTTTAAGTAGTCTTGTAATTTCGATGAAATTCTAATAAGGACAGATGGATGTGGAGACCCAAAACTTCATGAATTGAATCTCGTGCAAATTTGAATGAAATCTGGAAACTTGTGCCCAAAACACTCCATTTAGTATTTTGTGATGTTTAAGTATGTTTTATGATCATTGGTATGTGTTAAAGTGAAGAAAAAGGTTAAACAAGCAAAGCCAAGACTATCGGTCGATCCCCTGATCGACCCCTCAATGAAACTCGCAAAAAAAAATGTATGAGGTTTTTCGGTAGAGAGTTGAGCATTGGCCGGTCGACTGTCAGGCCACCAATTGACCACCCATAAGCACCGGTTGACCGCCCACGGCCTGAATTGCCCAGAACTTCCTAATTCTAAAAGGACTTCGAGAATTAGTGATTTCTAATTGATCCTGGGCTTATATAAAGACCTTAAGTCGAGGATTTTAGGGTTTCTATCATTCTAAGACTCATTAGAGGGCAGAAGAGAGAAAAACCTAAGGTTTCTTAGAAAGCTTACAGCAAAGAAGAGAGAAAAGCTCAGAGATCTCACCCAATGTTGTTCTAAAGCAAAATATCGTAGGGAAATGAACAAGAAATGTACTATATATTGTTCTGACTAAATAATGTTTATGAGATAAGTATTTTATGATCTTGAAATCATGTTTTGCTTGTCATTATGTCTTGATGATTATTTTGAGACTAAGGTTAGCATGAATTTCAAGAGGGTTAGGGTTTGAGATCTTAAATGGAATAATGGATATTGGGTTGACATGCTACTTATTTATGATTGCGAATTGAAGATAAGATTGGTGAATTATGCATGATTTTATAATTGTTTTTTCTGGAAAATCCATGCATATGAGAATGATTATGGAAGGGTGTATACTATGGATGAATATGAAGGAGGAGATTTAAGTATAATGAAGACTGAATCTGGAAATTTATGGTTGTATTCTAAATTGTAGTGGCGATCTTATAATTGTTCCGACATGATTATAATCGTAAATATCTTCTATGTTCGTTAATATACACTGGTATGAACTTCCATGTTGATTATGCTTAATTATGCATGTATATCGTTAGTTGAACTTCAGATAGGTAAATACTTAGAGAATGATATTAACGTCCTAAATTTTCTAACCATCGTTATGTGGGTGACTTTGGTGGAATTTTGATGGTTTGATATCAAAATCTAAGGGATAACCTAGATGAAAGGTGACCATTACACTCAAGCAAATGTTGCACCACATGATAGGTATTACAAGTACATGTCTCACGAGCACAAGCACCGTTATGTTACATGTCATTGAGAACTATCATGTTACAGGCCACGAGGAGATTATTCATGTTACATGTCATTGGGGATTTCATGTTACAGGCATTGTCGAATCATCTTACATGTAATGATATACATGATTACATGAACATGCACAAGTCTTACATGTGTACACAAGTCACGAGTCTCAACATGCCATGAATGAACGTTGCTATGTTTACATGTTTCCGTATGTAGAACCCCGGATCATGATGGCCATGTACGACGAATGATATCATATATTAAAGCATTTAAGAATGTAATTATGGTGTATGGGTGTTTGGAATGAAATAGGCAAGAGTATAGAATACTCTTGAGTATTGACAAGGGTTATGCCTTGGCATGCCCTCGACTCTAAATAGCCCTAGCGTTCACACCACTCGTCGGAATCAAGCGATTCTTGGATTTTTGGAAAGGTAATTGAATCCTCTTCGGGGTTCATGTTGATCACTTGTCTTGGTTTTGAGTGGGTGTTAAGTCAAAAGACCGATTTCTGAAGTCGGGTCGGTTTAAAATCTGGATTGACGAAACCCAATTTCGAATCAGTCAGGTTTAGGGGTAAAATGGTCCAATAAAAAGGAAGAATTGGAAGTTGTGAAAAACATGAAAGTTGTTCTACTTCGAAATACAAATCCAACGCAAGTTGAATCGTCAAAATCGGACAAGCGAGTCAAAAGTTATGGCCGAAATACGAAAATGCAAAAATGCTGAAAACTTTCTGCAGAAGTTGCGATCGCTCGTAGGGACCCAACGAACGATCGTAGCGGAGCTACGAACGATCGTAGAGTTGCTACGATCGATCGTAAATCCCCAGAAATGCTGGAAACTCTCGGGTGAAACTACGATTGATCGTAGAAAGCTACGATCGATCGTATAAGGCTACGATCGATCGTAAATCGCTACGAACGATCGTAGATACATGATTTTACTTTCTTGGATGCGATTTTTTTAGGGGTTTTTCACCCCTTACACTATAAATAGAAGGCTTAGAGAGGGTTTTTGGGTTACCCTAAACCAAGGAGATTCCCTAGAAAGAGAAGGAGAGGATCTTGAGCATTCCAAAGAGGGTTTTGCTTGAAACCAAGAAGAGCTGCAATCAAGGGTTGGATCTTCCCCAAATCAAGATTGGATCATTCCAATCAAGTGATGATTTTCTCAAGGGGTTTCTTCCTCATTTCTTCAAGGTCGGTACTTCTTGCTACCCTCCTAGTTATAGTTCTTTCTTTTACTTTATTCCTCTTTAATTTCCTTTATTTACACATGTGCTATGAGGTGGATGGTTGTAAATGGTGAATGGAGATGGAATGGGCGATTTGATGCCAATGGTTGGGTTGTGATGATTAAAATGGGGAGGGCATTGTTCCAATAATAAACAAACAAGTGTGATATGAGTATAACCCACCTAGAAAAGCATGATTTAGGTTTAAATAAATAATGGACACACTCTATGCTTGATGAAATGCCAAGGTGAATAAAATGAATGTTAAAATCAAGAAAATAAATGCTTAAATTATGTAACTTGTTAGGGCTTATGATAGTGTGAGTTCTCATTTTCCCAAAAATGTCATGAGTGATTATTTGTTTGAAATTGCATATGCTACATATTGTGAAATCCCTCAAATGTCATATTTAATTCCAATGCAAGTATGCACACGATCTCACGAGCACGCATGTATGACATGTTTTATCGGGGTTTTCAAGAACACGGTTTAGAGGTGGGGCATATCGTACGATATGTTTTACCTCGCTTTTGGCAAGGACAAGACAATCATGCATTATCATAAGAAGGGTCTCCCTTCCCTCGCAAGTACATCTCACAAGGACATCTCACAAGTGAAAGGACACAAGCATGACAAGACATGGCATGACAAGCATGAGCATTCTAGAAAGAAGGGTCTCCCTTCCCTCACAAGTAGTTACTTTTCCAAGCAAGCATGACAAGACATGGCATGACAAGCATAAGCATTCTAGGAAGAAGGGTCTCCCTTCCCTCACAAGTAGTTTACTTTCCAAGCAAGCATGACATGGCATGACACGCATGATATGACAAGATAAGACAAACATGACAAGCTTTCAAGCACGGAAATGGTATTTCCAGTCAAGTCAAGTGCACAAGGTCTTCAAGGGTTTTATCGGCTTTTCTGAATGCAAGCATGATTACAAACTGCTTTACTTCCTTGTATGATATGAACTGTTCCTCTTATATATATATATATATATATATATATGTGTGCATTGCTATCTCATGCTATGACTATTGGTTAGTATTTAGTACCCGCTGAGTATTCCATGCTCAGCCGTACTTCTTATGTCGGCAGGTTCTGAGGGAGCTGCTGCTCCATTTGATGTTTGTGCTCCTGGTCCATGGGTGGAGGAGGAGTACGTCGAGGAGCCTTTGGAGGAACCTCCCGTAGAAGGTTATTAGTAGGTGGTGTTAGATTCTGAGTGGGTTAGCTGTGGGTGAGCATGAGTGATTATATCCATGTATTTTGGCGGGCATATCCGCATTTTCTTTGTTTGGTTTTCTTTTGTATTAAACTTGGACCATGTGTATATACTTAGAGGTTTGTTAGACTTCCGCTGTGGTTTATAGTTATGCTTCCGCTGTTACCCTCTATTGTATATGTTCTGTGGGTTTTGCAGGTTGATTCGTCAAGCAAGTCCTGTAAGTCATGATTAAGTCGTCCAAGATTCACTCTAACTCCTAGGGTGGGTTTTGGGTCGCGACACCGTACATGAACTGTAAGATATATTTATTTATGAAAATCATGACCATGATTATATGATATGACATTGTTAGCTAGACTTTATATACACTAAGTATGTTCAATGTTCAGCCGAATTGTTACTATAGGCAGGTTCGGGAGGATTCGATATTTGTGCTCCGGGACCTTAGATTGGGGAAGAGTACCCAAAGGAGATAAAAGATGACTATCAGGATAATGAAGTGGATCTGAATCATTATCCATACTACTAATTTAGTATATAGATAGTTGTTTTTATTATGGTTAAGAGGAATGCCGTAATAGACTCAACCTCTCACGGCGTTTTAAAAATGCCGTTATAGGTATAGTTTATGACGACGTTTCTTAAACGCAGTCATAGTGATGGATATTAATCACGGCGTTTACCAAACGCCACGGATAGTCATAACATATGAAAATAAAATTATTTTTTAATAGATAACTTTTTTTACTTGTTTGGTACCTGTCAACAATATAAAATATTCTTGTCAACAATAAAATATTTTTTTACCGATTTTGTACCTGTCAACAATATAAAATATTCCTATCAACTATAAAATATTTTTTTAACCTATTTTGTACCTATCAAAAATATAAAATAAATAAAACCGTGCCCATAATGACATTATATATAAAAAGAAATTTTCTATCTGGAAATCTACAATCAGTATAAAATAAATACATTCAATCACACGTGCTCTTCTGTAATAATACACATGTCCATAAAAAAGTGTCAAAAAATCGTAAGTCTAACTATCTTCATCTCGCTGGTTCCTTCCCGCAGCTCTAAAACTCGACAGGTGTGTGCTGTCGGCTTCCTCCTACAAAGACAATAAAATAAAATTATTTATTAGAATATTGAAATGATAAAATTTACAGATTTCATAATTAATTAATATGCAAAGAAGAAAAATAAGGAACAAGATTCAATCACTAACATGCATGCAAACTCATCACTAACCGCTCACCACACTAAATCCTAACCGGGTCTCGATTTTCGATGCCGTTTCTTTTAACACATGTATTTTAACATAACCTAAGTGTGGGAATTGGTTTTGAGTGAATCCGAGGTCGTTTGCCCGATTTAGGCATCGTGTAGACCTAATTCCCAAGTTCTAAAGAATAGTTTAGCTTAAACCTACAACCGCCCATCAAATCCTAACAAGGCCTCGATTTTCTATGTCGTTTCTTCTAACGCATGTATTTTAACACAAACTAAGTGTGGGCATGGGTTTCGAGTGAATCCGAGGTCGTTTGCCTAATTTGAGCACCGAGTAAGCCGAATTTCAAAGTTCTAAAGAATAGTTTGGCCAAAACCTACAATCGTCAATCAAATCCTAACCGGGCCTTGGTTTTCGATGTCGTTTCTTCTTGTTTGCCCGATTTGGGCACCGAGTAGGCCAAATTCTCAAGTTCTAAAGAATAGTTTTGCCTAAACCTACAACCGCCCATCAAATCCTAATCGGGCCTCGGTTTTCGATGTCGTTTCTTCTAATGCGTGTATTTTAACACAACCTAGGTGTGAGAATTGGTTTCGAGTGAATCTGAGGTCTTCTGCCTAATTTGGGCATTGAGTAAGCCGAATTCCTAAGATCTGAATAATAGTTTGGCCTAAACCTACAACCACCCATCTCCTAATCGGGCCTCAGTTTTCATTGCCATTTCTTCTAATGCATGTATTGTAACACAACCTAAGTGTGAGAATTGGTTTCGAGTGAATCCGAGGTCGTTTGCCCGATTTGGGCGCCGAGTAGGCCGAATTCTAAAGTTCTAAAGAATAGTTTTGCCTAAACCTACAACCACCTGTCAAATCCTAACCAGGCCTCGGTTTTCGATGTCGTTTCTTCTAACTCGTGTATTTTAACACAACCTAAGTGTGGGAATTGGTTTCGAGTGAATCCGCGGTCGTATGCCTGATTTGGGCATCGAGTAGGCCGAATTCCGAAGTTCTAAAGAATAGTTTGGCCTAAACCTACAACCGTCCATCAAATCCTAACCGGGGCTCGGTTTTCGATGCCGTTTCTTCTTGTTTGCCCAATTTGAGCACCGAGTAGACCGAATTCTCAAGTTCTAACACAACCTAAGTGTGAGAATTGGTTTCGAGTGAATTTGAGGTCGTTTGCCCGATTTGGGCACCGAGTAAGCCGAATTCCCAAATTCTAAAGGTTTAGCCTAAACCTACAACCGCCCATCAAATCCTAACCGTACCTCGGTTTTCGATGCCATTAAAAGAAATGCACTTGTCTTTTAACGTCCTAAACCTCATGGAAATGTTGATTATCCTCCACAGGAAAAAGATACACGTGTTCTCTTCCAGATAAATACAAGATACGTGGTACAATTAGTAAGTCTTCCACCGCAAGAAACGGGCACCTATCTCGGGCAGCCCATGCAATCAATTTCGGGCACTGTCCTTACGAAACACGAAATATTAGCGATTCTATCATCCCTATTATAGGACTGAGAACTTTTACCGTATGGGTAGGACTTCATAAACAGGTGGTTTAGAACTTCATATCAATAATCGTATGATCCATCTGTACGCTAAATTGTATGCTAAAGTCTCGTAGTATTATAAGGTAATATAAGTAACTATACGAAATAACTTCCCTTTTTTAATTTATCGATATTTCTTTAAATAATCGTAATAATCATTTTGCTAACTTGATATGGTATGCCTATAAGCATTTGCATAATTGTAGGGGAAGCACCCTACCAGGAATATACATGAACAATTCTTGGTCAATTTCTTGGATAGACACATAGCCTAAAAATCACACTGACTATACGTTGATAGCAAGACAAAGCTCTAAATTGGACAAGTGAAATTGAAGACCGAAGAAGACCTGTTGAAATCTCGGTCGATCATTTTGATATCTGCGTACCGGGCCCTTGGGCAGAAGAAGAGTACGTCGAGGAACCTGTGGAGGAACCTCCGTAGAGGGCTACTATTAGGTGGTAGATTCTGAGTGAGTGAGCTGTGGGTGAGCTTGAAAGATTATATGTACTTGTTTTGGCGGGCATGTCCGCACCTTCTTTTTGTACAAACCTTGGATCATGTATATATACACTTAGAGGTTCTTGGTTAGACTTCCGCTGTGCTTTGTAGTTTATGTTTCCGCTATTATTGTCCATTATTGTGTATGTTCCAGGTCTGTTGCAGGTTATTTTGGTCAAGCAAGTCATGCAAGTCATGATAGGTTGTCCAAGATTCACTCTAACTCCTAGGGTGGGTTTTGGGTCGCGACAAGACCAATAACAGATAAAAAATGGAACTCACATGTATGCCATACTCTCAAGCCTTACAAATGCATATGGGATGGATCCATTCAATTTATTGGCTTCCACATTGCTGCAACCAAATCAGTCGATTAGTAATATTTTCAAATGGATGAAAACAAGTGGCAAAGGAGATGGACAAAGATCAAATAAAAGCTTACAGGCTATTGAGATTTGTACATGAGCTAAGATTATCAAGAATAGGCCCTTCAAGATTGTTGTTAGTAACATTTCTGCAAAAACATTGTATCGGTAACTCTTTTTGAGAAAATACAAAAAATTAAAATGTAGTCATGCCTAGGTAGAACAATTAGGACATCGAGACCTACAGGTCAAACAAGTCAGTGAGCTTCCCAAGCTCGGGTGGAATATGCCCACTAAGCTGATTATCATTCAGTTCCCTGCACATGCAAAATTCACAGGCTTTAGAACAGAAATCTATTATTCAGATTCATGGTAATAATACATAGTAATTAACAATGCAGCACAGCTGATATTTCTTTTACCCCAATCCACCTTCCACAAGGCATATATGCAAAAGGGACAAAACCATCCTATGTATAACTATGTTATCTCATGTACTTGTTAGGGAATAAACCCTAAACAGGATCTGTGAGATACGAAAAAATAGACAGAATAAAGATCAAGCACACACAAGAAAACCAGATTTACGTGGTTCCCTCAAGTTGAGGTATGCCCACGGAGTCGCTGAGATATGCACTATGAACCAAAGAAAAAGAGTTACATAGCTGCAATCTAAAAACAACAGCAACCGCCCCCTATGCTTCATAGTATTAGGGCTACAAATCAAAGTGTGAATGTACCAGAGTACCTCTATCCGAAAAAATTCGGCTCCACACCACCTATCAGTACCATGGATGATTCTAAATACCTGACAAATGAAATACCTTAAGAGACTAAACATCTTCAAAGCAGGCTGATTTTTGAGCTTGAAGATTGAGCAGATGGCCCCAATAAAAGGGTCCAATCCCCATTGCATATCCACTCCACAATAAGGTGTATTATGGTGGAAGTATGAGGTGATGAAATGCATTTACTGATTGAGACTAGGAAAATAATGAAGAAATATCCTTACAGGTAGTGGAGTTTCGTCATATTTCTGAGCTCTGGGGGAATGGAGCTTGTCAGCTTGTTACCGTGCAAATACCTACAACAACCGAGACATTCCAACCAAAAATTTATGCACAAAATACTTAGATGGTTTGAGAAGTAAAAGATGGAGCCATTCTGCAACAAATAGGTACAAACTGTCAGGTGGTTCTTAAAATCATATATATACATAAGAGTATGGAGGGTTCCTGTCCATCAATGCGTTAACATTGAGGTTGGTTTGTTGAAATGAGGTTGATTCTTTAGAGCAGCAAAATGTAATCAACAAATTCTGGGAGATTTATAGTCCTTGAGAAACTAAATCCAGGGAAGATGGGAAATAAATGATAAGCACTTTAGACCAAAGTTTAGACTAAGAAAATTCGGATGAAAGATAAGAACGCGTAATAAACTTACAATTTCTCCGTGTAAGTTAAATTTCTGCATTGAAAATGCAAATAGTAAACCAATTAAATAGTGGTGGCAAGAGAACATCAATTGGGAGATCAGTTTTAAATTTAGGGAATTTCATTATGTCCCTTGTAAGTAAAGTCCATTATCAACATACTATATTATTATTAGCTCCAACAATAGTAAATTAATTAAGCTTATAGCACAGCAAGTGCCTGCATCAGACCGATAACTGATGGTATTTTCCCAGAAAGTTGGTTTCCTTGCAGAGATCTATCGTACGCAAACAAATGAGAAGCATATAATTAGGCAAAGAAGTTCCAAACAATCAATCTTCCTCACTTACTAAAGAATAAAGAAAGTTACAGGCGATACAATGTTGCCACTTGCAGGAAGCCAATATTGAAAGGAATCTCTCTTGTGAGCTGGTTGTAGGACAAGTCCCTACCAATCATAGGAATAAAGGACTCTAAATTAACCCAGATATGCATTTTCAGAAAATCCAGCCCTATTATCAGATGATATACGTACAAGACCTGGAAGCCAGTACAGTTGCCAATGTTCTAAGGAATGCTCCTAGTCAGATGTTCCTTACATCACTGCTATAGGTGGAAGATGTGAATTGGTAAATGCTATTATACATCAGAAAATTGAGGGAGTGTTGGGACCTTAGGGAGAGTGGGTCAAATAACTTAGAAATACCACAACCCAGTCAATTGACACATATTGGGAGAGAGAGCCCCTACCAAATTGTTTCCTCGCAATCCCCTGAGTTACAGAACTCACTCAGAATCAGAAACAATTACACTATCATCCCACTGAATGGATAAAAAAGGTGAGTAAAAGTAATTAATCATTTAAAGAATAAGTAATGAACTGTTGAGAGTAGATATTGGTATACTGACAGATACTGTAGAACTTCGTTCCAGTAAATAAGCCTAGTTATCTCCCCACTCAGTTTATTCTGGGCCAGGTCCCTGGAATCAGTGTGTTGGAACCTAAGCATTTTAACCACAAATAGTTGAAAAATAAAAGGAAAAGAGACATGTGGAAACAGAAACTTACAAGATTTTCAAGTTTGGAATCCGAGACAAGGTTGAAGGAATGAGTCCATCAACTGGTTATTTTCAAAATCCTGAAAATCCAATCAAATTTAATTATTACATTAAGGAAAACAAGTAACCACTTAAAACTCAAAGACAATCTGCATGTATGAACTTACAGCGATTCTAACTGTTGCAACTTTGAAATTGACAATGGTATGTCCCCATAAATCCCATTAAAAGACAAGTCCCTGAAAACGCCAATAATCAACATGCAACTAAACTGTTCAGATGCAACACAAAGAAGTAGTCCTCCAACCAATCATCTATTCGCGCGATAAATTCAAACGTGTACAAGAGCCCTAGCCATATGAAAAATATATAAGTGTGCAAGAGCTCCATCCCAGTGGCATGGATCCGGCCAGTGTTACGCTATAAAACAAGACTTACAGGCTTTTCAAAGATGAACACTCACCAATCTCATCTGGTATCTGTCCTGAGAGTCGATTTCCTTTCAAATCACTGCCTAGAGAAGATACTATTAAAAAATATTTACAACTGGAACAACTGCTAAAATTTAAAAACATTTATAAAACAACTAGCTGAACTTAAAAGCCAAAGATCTATGAGATGCAGAACATTAAATGGAGAGTAGATCTTTGAGATCACCAATTGCATGTGAGATTTCCCCATCAAGATTTAAACCCGACAGATTACTGCATTGATTGAATAACAAGTCAAACTTCAAATACCAAAAACAAGAAATCTTCAAAATTAATTTTAAAAAATGTAGCAAACCATCATTTAAACTAACACACTATTAAAGACAGTGAAAAAACTGTTGAAAGGAAGAAGAAAAAAAAACTCACAGAGCAATGACATTGAAGGTGACATTGTCATATGTTACCCCCCTCCACACACAATAATCCGAAGATGGGGAATCGATCCAGTCATGAAGAACATTATCCACATCCCGAAAAGATTCTTGATTTCCAAAAGCGTTGTTCCTTTAGAAAGAAAACAAAGAACCAACAAGGTTAGAGAGTCTAAAGATCTTATTTTTGTGCATGACCAACCTCGATTGATCTTGTACAGCTACAAACCCTAGACTAATTTTTTTTTTTTTTTTTTGGAAGGTAAGCTGGGGTTAGGCGGACCCCGACCAGATATATTAATAGAAAAAGAGATGACAATCTAAGGTATTTACAACCAACTCTGTCCTTCTCAAGAAGAGAAGAAAGATCAGAGGGAAATTCTCTAGGTAAAAGAACTGTATAGGAGATACTAGTACAAAATTTTGCCAAAAAATCAGCACAAGTATTGCTTTCACGCCAAATGTGGTGGATAGAATAAGAGTGGAAATCTGTCAGAAGAAGTTTGCAGTAAGCAACAAGGTTACTTAGAGTCCAAGGGGGTTCACTGGTGGATTTGAGGAATCTTGTAGCTTGTAAGGAGTCTGAGTCAATCACGAGTTTGTTCACACCAAATTGCCGTGCAATTTCCAACCCTCTTGCAATGGCCATGATCTCAAGTTTTAGGATGTCTGTATCAGCTATTCCAGTAGCATAAGCCACCAAAGGGACACCCAAATTGTTTCGAATGATTCCACCAAAACCTGCACCTCCATTTCTTACAGAGCCATCGCTGTTGAGGACCCAATGATCTATTGGGGGAGGGGACCAAGAGCAACATAGCTGTGGTTTGATGGTAAATCGAGGATATATCTGCCATTGATTCAAAAATCTTCTGGTGTGTGCCGAATCTTCTACCTGGGCAGTGGATGCACCAAACTTCAATCTAGTATCGGTGATGATGTTGTTGATAATATTCTCAATGGGCTTGGAAGAATTAGAGAAAATTCTGCTGTTCCTTTCATTCCAAATATGGTATATCGTGGCACAAAAAACAATTCGCTTAATATTTGGGACTATATTCAAACCATGGAATTCTTTGGCAGCCCATTCCACCTCACGGTCCCAAGGAAGAATCAAACGAGAGGGGTAGCAGCATAAGTTGAGCACATAAGTCCATATCTGATTCATGAATCTGCAATCAAAGAACAAATGACCAGTATTCTCTGGGGATGCCCAACAGAAAACACATCTGGACTGAGTAGTGATATGTAGACTGAGAAGACGGTCTTGCGTTTGGAGGCAGTTTGAGAGAGCCAGCCAAGAAATAAAGGAGTGCCGAGGTATGTACTTACTTGTCCAGAGCAGAGACCACCATGGAGTCAATTGGTTTTGATCTCTAATGCTTTCCCAAGCTAATTTAAGCGAATAGCGACCCTTACTACTTGGTGTCCAGATAACACGATCTAAAGGCAAGGATTTGTTGATGGCTACATTTTGCAATTCTTGCCAAACAGTGAGGAGATCGGCTGAGACTGCCGGAGGAGGGTCCCAGTCAGAATTTGAGATAATGGTTGCCACAGAAGCATCACGAGGTAAACCGGAATCATACTGAATACGATTTCCAAATCGTTCAGATAAGATGCCCAAAGGATGCCAAGGATCATGCCACAGAGAAGTAGAAGCTCCATTTGCAATAGAGTGGGTAATAATATCTTTAGCAAGGTGGCGACATTGAAGAAGCTTTCGCCATATCCAGGAGCACTCTGAAGGGATTTTGAGGGTCCAGAAGAATTTGTTCCGAATCAGTTTGGCGTAGCACCATTTGACCCATAAACTGTCCACCCGATTTGCAATACTCCAAACTTGCCTAAGAATTCCCGCTTTGTTCCAATCAATCACTTTCCGTATACCCAAATCACCCTCAGTCTTGGGACAGCAGACAGTCGACCAGGCGATCGGGTGGATTTTTCTTCGGAGGTCAGGGCCAGACCACAAAAAGTTGCAGCAAATTTGATCAATCTGCTTACAAATTGATTTGGGAAGAGTAAGAAGATTAGTCCCATATAAATAAAAGCTATTGAGCACTGATTTGATGAGCTCTGTCCGTCCCGCATAAGATAAAAAATAGGATTTCCAGCTTTGAACTTTGGTGAGTATCCGATCAATCAACGGTTGGCAGGATGATGCAGATAGTCGGCCAGAGATTAATGGCAATCCCAAATATTTAACAGGCAAGTTCCCAATCCGGAAGTTCAGAATTCTTTTAAATGCAGATTTGATGCTTGAGGACGTGCCAGCGAAGAACATTTGACTTTTCTGGTGGTTAGGATGGAGCCCCGAGAGAGATGAGAAGGTAGATAGAATTTTGCCGAGCTCGGATACTGAAGCTAGATCTGCTTTAAGGAAAACAAACAAGTCATCAGCGAAACTAATGTGCGAGATTAAGGGGTTAGCACACCTGGGGTGGGGTTGAATGAGCCTTGCATGCATAGCTTGATCAAGAAGTGCAGAGAATCCTTCCATGGCTATAACAAAAAGGAAAGGTGATAGAGGGTCGCCTTGACGCAGCCCTCGAGAGCTTCTGAAATATCCTTGAGGCGTTCCATTGATGACTACTGAGAAACTTGGGGTGGTGAAGCAAGGTAGCAGCCAACTGATGAAAACGGATGGGAAGCCCATCATTTGCAGCAAAGTGATTATATAATCCCATCTAAGAGTGTCAAAAGCTTTTCTAAGATCTATTTTGATTGCGCATCGGGGGGCCCCTTTATCACGATGGTAATTTCTTACCAGCTCATGTGTGAGGAGAACACTATCCGTAATGTTACGACCCTTAATAAAAGCCGATTGGTTAGAGCTGATAATTGTGGGAAGCACATTCTTGAGTCGGCTTGCCAAGATTTTTTAGATGCATTTGTAGACTGTGTTGCACAGAGAGATAGGGCGAAAATCAGAGAATGAATTTGGTCTTGCCACTTTTGGAATAAGTGTGATCAGGGTTGAGTTCATCTCAGAGAGCAATCTAGAAGATCTGAAAAAATTTTGGACAGCTTTGACCACATCATCTGCAATTATGTCCCAACACACCTTAAAGAAGTGAGCAGTAAATCCATCCGGGCCTGGGGCTTTGTCATCATCACAGTCAAAGAAAGCCCATTTTATCTCATCAGGAGAGATCGGATTTGTGAGCATAGGAATATCCATGGGATCAATAGAGCGAAGCCTGGGGAAGTTTTCATAGTCGAGAGTAGAGTCCGCAGGAGGCTGAGATAAGAGGGTGGTAAAGAAACTAACTCCTGCAGCATTGATATCGTCTGCCTGATTTAGGGTGGTCTCATTTGCTTGGATGGATGAGATCCTATTGAATCCTCGCCGAGAAGCCAAGCTACTGTGGAAAAATTTGGAATTGCTGTCCCCCAAAGAAAGCCACGAAATTCTGGATTTTTGCCGAAGTGAGGCCTCTTCAGCCCTTGCAAAGAAGTTGTAAGTGCGGAGAAGTTGTTTCTCTTGAGCAGTGTGAAGAGCTTGCTTGGCAATATGGACACGGGAGCTAATATTGCTGAAGCGATCTTTACTCCAGACATGTAATTTGGCCTTGAGCACTTTCAACTTTTGTACAAGCTTGAACATTGGATTGCCCTCAACTGGGATTGTCCAAGCTGCTGAAACAAGGGCCCTGAATTCATCATGATTAGACCAGAAATTAAAAAATTTGAAAGGCTTACGGCCCTTAGGATGAGGAGGGTATAGCAGCACCACCATGGGTGTGTGGTCAGAGATACCAGGCGGAAGGAAATCAGCTTCAGAAGCTACGAATCTGGTGCACCAGTGAATGTTGATAAGGACTCTGTCGAGCTTGCATTGAATGCGTCGAGAACTGTTGGTGGATGAGTTGCTCCATGTACAAAAAAGTCCTCTGCTCTTGAGATCAAACATGCCGAGCTGATGGAGACAATTGTTAAAAGATCGGGTGTTCCGTGGCTGGTAAGGGGCTCCTCCAATTTTCTCATTCTGGAACCGAACAACATTGAAATCTCCGAGCAGAATCCAAGGCATAACAGGGCTAGCATGGTAATCAAATCTGACCAGAGAGTACACCGCTCAGAGTCAAGATTTGACGCATATATAAAAGTTACCATGAAATCAGCGTTAGCTTCAATGTCAGTGACTCTACAATGGATTAGTTGAGCCGAGGAATGAACAATTTGGGTTCGACAGTAGTTGGAATTCCAAAGAACCCAAATTCGGCCAAGGGGAGAATGAGTGTAGTTATCTACATAACTCCAGTCTCTAGCAATCTTCTTAATAATCCGCAGTGAGTTAGTCTGGCTAACACGAGTTTCCAAAATGGCGAACATAGAGAGTTTCTGAACCGCAATAAGCTTACGGATTTCTGCTTGCTTGAGAGGATCATTGAGACCATGAATGTTCCAGGCAGCAATTTTATTCATTGGGGGGAACGAAGATTAGAGATTGGGAACTTCCCTTGTTGGGACAGTGGTAATATCATCATCCAGAAAGGTAGATAAGGCATCAAAGCGGTTTGGGCTCGAGAACTTGCCTCCGTGGCCTGGATCAGTAATCTTGGGACCGAGATAAGCTGGCTTGTCTGAGATCAAACTAGAAATTTGAAGGGGGCGAGGCTGAGCCGGGCTGGTAGCATGCAAAAGAGCAGATTCGTTATCTTTCGTAGCTGAAGATTGGATTTCCCAGTCCATTAATGGATTACTTTGAAGTGCTGCATCTTTCTCTCGTAGTGAGGCAAAACGTCAAACAGGTGATGGGCAATAAGAAGCGAAGTGGCCTGGGTTTCCAAAACCCGTAATTATGGAGTCAGCTGAATCTTCCTGATCACTTGGTCCATTTTCATCATCATTGCCCGCAGGATCATGTATAACATCATCCTCACCTAGCAAATCAACATCATCAGGATTTGGTTCGCTCATCACCGATCTTGTTCTTGGTTGCTGCTCATCCCCCAAATCTTCCATAGTGATGGGACCATCCAGAGGGTTACGGATCGTAGCCACAGTTGAGAGAGCAGAATCAGTGGTGGCATTGGGTTTATTCTTTGGGACCAAGATCTGCTTGGTTACGCATTTTGATTCTAGGTGGCCAAAAGTCGAACATTTTGAGCACCGTAGTGGTTTCCAATCATATTGAACCTTTTGCTGAAACCTAGATCCATCTGGTCTAAGAACATCAATGAAATCGGGTGGGTCCTCAAGGGCAGAAACTTCCACACATACCCTGGCATAGGAGAGGCGATCCCGAGCAGCAGTCACTTTGTCCGTGAAGAGGGGAATGCCAATCGCACTAGCAAGGCGGCTGAGCATACGCTGACCCCAGAGATGGAGTTGAAGTCCGGGGAGCTTAATCCATAAAGGTAAAGAGGATACAAGGGGTTTTTCCAGTTTAAGACAGGGTGTCCACGGCCTGAGAATCAGAGGCTTTTGGTTGAAAAACCAAGGGCCAGCTTCTAAGATTCGAAGTTTATCTTCTTCACAGCTGATATCAAAGATAAAAATTCCGTTTTCCAGTGACGAAATATTGAGATGACCCTTTGGCGCCCAAGCCTTCATCACAAAATTTTTAAGACTTTGAAAATAGGGTTTTGGCCCAAGAACGAAACCCACCAAAGCAGCAGACCATCTCTCGGAATCTTCAGCCGTTTCGGCTAAGGGACAAATGACCGTCTTGTGGCCATTATCAGACAGAGGACGAATGAACTCAAGCGTTAAACCATTAGATTTGACCCTATTAGAAGCAAACAGAGCGGACCAAGGCCGAGTAGGATCCGAGGAGCCACCTGCACGATCTCCAGCCGGGGCATCTACAGGCACACCGGCAGAGGCAACCATTCTCCAATAGAGATGAATAGAGAAGGAAAAGTGAAAGGAAGTATGAATAATAAACAACAAAACAGGAATGTAGTCAAGGTAATGGTGATAACTCCTCAAATCATTTTAAAAAATGAAGAATATGAACAGAACAAATTTAGAATACAGATCCCAAAACCCAGAATCTAAAAAAGAAATCTTGATAAAGCTTTATGTGCAGATATTCAACAGAACCTAGTCATTCATTTAACGAAAACAATTCAAGAACTCAAAATAAACAATAGAGATGAAGACCTGAGCATGAATCAAGGACTTAAAAATGGAAAAAAGACAACGAAAGCAGATTTCAAATATTAAATAAATTAAAATCCTAAACTATAAAAAAATTAGTCAAATAGAACATGAAGAGAAGCCAAAAACAAAAACCACAGATTTATACCTTTATTCAAAATAATCAAAAAAACAAAGAAAATCAATATAAAAGATCCCTCACTGTCGTCCGAATCCACAGAACCGAAATTTGAACTGCTAAGAAAAATCAAAAGAGCCAACGCCTTTCGAATTTGTTTCGAACCTTCAAAGAATCATAGAGACGTGTAACAAAAAAAGATGCATACCGATCAAAAACACAATTTTTTTCGAAAAAAGCTAAATAAAAGGACCTGTTTGAGGGAAGAAGGGAAAGTGATCTGGCTGGTCTGAAGGGGAGACCTAACGATCTCTCTGGTGATATCTCACCACTGCTTGCAGACACATGCACAAGCAACGACGTTCTTACAAGTAGGCCACTGATCCTCGCTGGATTCAACTCGCTGTATGATGTCTCTTAGAAGCTCAAGGAGCAATCTAGACCAACAATCACCGTCACTATCATCGAAGTCTCTGTGTTGTTGTTGTTTGATTTCAGTTTCTTCTGTGTTTAGGGTTCTGAGTTCTTGAAAGGTTTTCGAGCAAGTAGAGAAGCGTTCAGTCAAAAGCTGTCCAGATTTAACTCTCATTCCGTTCATCACATCCGGAGGGAAAGTAAGGGAAAGTAATGCAGGAGCAGACTTCTTAGCGAAATTTTGTAATCTAAATTGTTCTATTATTCTCTTACCAAGGGATTTTCCCCTTGATCTGTCCTCCCTATTGTTTAAGGACAGATCGGGTTGCAAATTCCTTAGTTTGTAATTTTCGCCTTTTTATTTTATCTGGTCGGGGTCCGCCTAACCCCAGCTTGCCCTCCAAAAAAAAAAAAAGTAGAGAAGTGTTTTATGCCCTTTTGAGAGAGAAATACCCTTCTCAGAGGCATCTGAGAGAGAGAGAGAGAGAGAGAGAGAGTGAGAGAGAGAGGAACTTACCGAAGAGCACACGGGAGCACGAGCAGGGGCAGAGCAGGGGAGCCGGAGCAGAGAGCAGGAGGAGGAGAGGGAAAGGGAGAGAAAATGTGGAGGGAAAGAGAAGTGGGAAGGACCAGGCCCTAAATTTCCAAATACAGGGCCTTTCATGGCGTTTTTAAAAATGGCCGTGATAGGCCCTTAAGTGATGCCGTGGTGTGTGGACCTCGTATACCCAATTTGGGTACCAAAGTTCCCTAGTCCCCTGTCTTGTTTAGTTAATACTACTGTTAAGCCTAAACCAATACTTTTGCACCAATTCCTAACCAAGTATCCATTCTTGATATAGTTTCTTCTTAGACCTTTATTTCAATATAACATCAGCACAAGGGCAAACTCAGATCCATCCCCCAACCATTCAAACCAGCACCAACATATCTCACCCAATGGTACAACCACAAAGGCCGCCTGCCTCTAATCTGTTCCTAAGCCTACTCCCCAGGTCCCAGAGAGAGCGGGCACCACCCAGATATTTCACCCCTTTACCCTACCCACCAAGCCAACTCCTACCGCTTCTCAGTGAAAGTTGATTGGTCACACTTTGCGGCCCTAACCCACTACTACCCCTTAGCCAAAGAAACCACAATTACCAGGAGCATGAATATTGTGCTTTTCATCAAGGTCCTGGACATTCTACAGATCGTTGCAATGCTCTAAAAAATGCAGTCCAAGACCTAATCGATGAAGGCAAACTCAACTATGAGCCTGGTAGCTGATAACCCTGCAAACCCCATCCCCGCCTTACCCCGTCAACAAGCCGCATTTGTGCCACCCATAGCAATGTCTTCACCAACTCATCTGAAGGAGACCTGAAAACAAGATGCTGAGTTCAGTTAATCAAAACCGAGCCAATTATGAGTCAGCCTTAGTTAGGTGTTCTTTTCTGTAAGAGTCGACCATAGTGGCCCTTGTACGAGTCCAGTCCAGAGTCCAACTCTTTCAATTCAATAAAATCACTCTTTTCCTTAAGTCTCATCTCCCTTATTATGCTTGCCTAGCACCATCTCCCTCAATAACTGAATGCTGATTAGGTTTATTTGTTTTAAAAAGAGGTCATTTAAATAGATAATCAGACCCACAACCCTTGAGGGCAGAATCTGACAAAGAGCAGAATTCCCATATGGAAACCTCATCCTATACAAAGCTGGCTAGCAACCCTATGTATGCAAAAGTCAAAGTCTCACCAAGTCAGGGGTAGAGGACAATCAAGAGTAAAGGACAAGCCCATCTTCGGTCATCCGACATAATCTCCAGACTCAGTCAAGATTTGAAAAGCATACAGGGCAAAGCTCTCCTAGAACTATGAGACTAAAATCCTGTCGTCACATTGCCGCCATCAATACTTGGAGCAGGGGGTAACTTGCTTACTCAAGACTGGGGCAATCCTAAATACAAATAGCAAGCGGGACTGCCGTTTGAATCAAGAATCACCCGTGCTGGACAAGTTACCGACAACTTCAGGCAACTGCACAGATCTACAAACCAGGGGCAAATGTCTTGCACTACAAATGCTAGGGGTAGTATTATCTGATCTGCAGACCCCGAGCCCCATGAAATGAGCAAAAATCAGAGTATAGCGCTTAGGGTCTGGTCTGATAACGCTTGTACTTTTAGCCACTTCAGGAAAGGACAAGAGGCCATCCTTAGCACACTCTCCTTCTCCCCAATCATCTAACCCGCAGTCAAATCAAAATAAAGTCCGCTAATTAGCCCCTTGAGCCTAACAGCCTTTCTTCAAAGAAACCTTTTAACGGGACACCCTCCCTTGCCATCTATGGCACCGGTCTAAACTATGTCATGACCTAATCCTGCAAAGGGTACATAGGCAACTTGATAATCAGGTGCGATCACCAAAGGGGTAGACCTTCGATGGAATCAACTTCAACCAAAGAAGATAAGTTTCCATCAAAGGAAAATTCAAAATAAAAGTTGAAACATTCTCAAAGTCAAAGACTCCCCATAGAGACAATCTCTCCGGACTCTCCCTCCAACATAATCAATCTCTATACAGAGATCTTTCGGAGACAACTTCTCCCGAAACATTTCCCAACAGAGTCATTCTCTCTCGACAAAAACTCCTCAAATGAGTCTGCTCAAACGGAGAAAAATCCCCAAATTCAGCCTCTGCTAAATAGAAGATTTCCCCCAGTGGAGCAAAAAAAAAAGTGCATATCAACTGTAGCAAGAGCAATCTCAAGGTGTCCCAAACTTTGATCCCCAAGCCTACATTTCGTCCTATCACAAGTCCTCCTAGATCCCCTAGAGGCTAAAAGTGTAAGCAACTTATCAGACAAATATCCAAAAGCAAGATACCGTTTCTAAGGCAATGACGGGAGCAGAACCCCATTCAAATCCATTGTGGGCCCAGTAAAAATCAGAAATAGCACTCGTGCGCAAAAATTACGCGAACCCCAGACTTGGTCTTGTGGCCAGGGGCAAAAAAGGGAGGAAAACCCATCAACTTCGCAGGCATAAGTGAAAACTAGAAATGGCAGCATTGCGCAAAAATTATGCGAACCCAAACTTGGCTATTCTAAGGGCAAAAAAGGGACAAGTTCAAAACACTCGACAAGAGTACCTCCAGATCAAGGCAGAGCAGGTCTTATTGGTAAATGTTGGGTATAAGTGATGGGTTAAGTGAAATAGAAACTATGTGCCATGTGATTATGTGTTTCCATTGTCTACCATGTTCACCACAAGTGTTTATGTGCACGTATATTGCATGATCGAGATTTACCATGTGCATGTGTCAAGTGTAAAGTGAAAGTGTGAACCAACTATGCGTATGTGAAGCTAATGGCCTCTACTCCTTGTAAGGTAGGCATTAGTGCTAATGGCCTCTACTCCTTGTAGGGTAGGCATTAGTAAAGTGTATGTGTATGTATATGTGAAGCTAATGGCCTCTATTCCTTGTAGGGTAGGCATTAGTGCTAATGGCCTCTACTCCTTGTAGGGTAGGCATTAGTAAAGTGAATGTGTATGTATATGTGAAGCTAATGGCCTCTATTCCTTGTAGGGTAGGCATTAGTGCTAATGGCCTCTACTCCTTGTAGGGTAGGCATTAGTAAAGTGTATGTGTATGTGAAGCTAATGGCCTCTACTCCTTGTAGGGTAGACATTAGTAAAGTGTATGTGTATTTGTATGTAAAGCTAATGGCCTCTACTCTTTGTAGGGTAGGCATTAGTGCTAATGGCCTCTACTCCTTGTAGGGTAGGCATTGGTAAAGTGTATGTGTATGTGTGTGTAAAGCTAGTGGCCTCTACTCCTTGCAGGGTAGGCATTAGTAAATACATGTGAAGTTAATGGCCTCTACTCCTTGTAGGGTAGGCATTAGTCAAGTGCAAGTGTACCCTGATGGCCTCTACTCCTTGTAGGGTAGGCATTAGGCAAGCGCAAGTGCGCTCTCCCAAGTGAAAATATGTGTAAAAGCCATGTGTAAATCAAATGTAAAAGCCATGTGTAAGTGTAAAGCCATGTGTAAAAAGTTAAGTGAAAAGAGTATGTGTTTTGCAAATATCGCACATGTGTATTTGAAAAGAGGTTTCTTTCTGTGTTTTCAGCGCATGTGTATTCTATGAACTGTCTATGTAAAAGCATATGATATTATGACATATAATCTAGTAGTTTGTATACACGGAGTATTCAATACTCAGCCGTACATTTTATGTCGGCAGGTCCTGTTGATGCACATGCTCCTGAGCCTTGGATAGAGGAGGAGTACTACAAGGCGGAACCTACTATGGATCATCATTATCAGGATGATGAAACTCTAGATAGGGGCTCCTATCTAGATTATTGCTGAGTGAGTGACAGAGAGTATACTTATATTCTGTATATGTTGAGAGTGGGACTTGTCCACTCCATCTTCTTGGATATGTTCTATTAGTTCAGATTTGAACCTAATGATAGGAGTATTTTATTTTAAACTGTTTCCGTCATGTGTTATAACTTGTATACTCTGACAGGTTGATATGTATGTCTTATGTATCATACGGGATGTATGATACGGCGGTGACAAGCTAAAATATCCCTAACTCCTAGGGGGTATTTTGGGTTGTGACATAATTTGAGCACCGAGGTTCTCTAGTAGCCTTTTTTGGTAAAACCGTAAAGCCTAAACCTAGAATTGTGAGCTAATTATTAATATGGACTCAATTTTTGATGTACTCTTTGACACCTTAATTTCAATATGGCCTACGTGTTGGAATTGGTTTTGAAGTGTTTGGACCTTGTATGCCCGATTTGAGCAATGGAGTTCTTTATGTCTCTTCAAAAAAATAGTAAATCCTAAACCTACAATTTGTTGCCAAATCCAAACTTGGACTTTGTTTTTTAAACTGTCTCTTCAGACGCCTTATTTCAATATAACCTAAGTGTTGGAATTGGTTTCGAGAAGTTTGGACCTTGTATGCTCAATTGTAGTTCCCTAGTTGTACCTTTTTTAAAGACCGTTAAAGCCTAAATCTCTAATTTTGCGCCAATTCCTAACCTAGTTTCGATTTTTGATGTATGATCTTCTGACATCTTTATTTCAATTTAACCTATATTTTGGAATTGGTTTCGAGGTGTTTAGGCCTCGTATGCCCGATTTAGGCACCAACGTTTCCTAATTGTATCTTTTGTTAATATCACAAAGCCAAAACTTACAATTATAAACTAATTCCTAACCTGAGCTCGTTTTTTATTAGTCTCTTCTGACACCTCTTTATTTCAATATAACCTAAGTGTTTGAATTGCTTCAAGGTGTTTGGACCTCGTATGCCGAATAACAATTTGGGTACCGTAGTTCCCTTTGCGATTTTTGATATCGTCTTGTCTAACATCTTAATTTCAATATTACGTAAGTACTTGAATTTTTTTCCAGGAATTTGGAATTGGTATGCCCGATTTGGGCACCTAGTTTCCCTAGATGTCGGTTTTGTTTGTACCGTAAACCCTAAACGTATAATTGTGTGTTAATACTAATATAGACTTTGTTTTAATATGGTCTCTTATTTCAATATAACATAAGTGTTAGGTTATATTTAAATAATTTTCACAAAATCCTCTGTTAAAAAACTATAAAACCTTAATCTATAATTTTGTGTCAATTCCTTACCTAAACTCGATTGAATATAACCTAAGTGTTTGAATTGCTTTCGAGGTTTTTGGACCTCGTAATCCCAATTTAGGTGCTGAAGTTCCCTTAGTTGTCTCTTTCATTATTACTGTGAAGCCTAAACCTACAATTGGGCACCAATTTATAACCAGAATTACTGTGAAGCCCAAACCTACAATTGGGCACCAATTTATAACCAGAACTCTGTTTTTGATTTAGTCTTTTCTGACACTTCTGTTTCAATATATCCTAAGTGTTAGAAGTGGTTTCGAGGTGTTTAGACCTTATATGCTCAATTTGGGCACCGAGGATCTTTAGTTCTATCTTTTACAATCCCATAAAGTCTAAACCTATAATTTTGCATCAAATCCTAATCAGGACTCAATTTTTGACGTCGTCTCGTCTAACATCTTTATTTCAATGTTACGTAAGTATTCTATTTTTTTCGAGGTATTTGGACTTGTTATGCCGGATTTGGGCAACCTAGGTTCCCTAGATTAAACCGTAAAGCCTAAACATATAATTGTGCGTTAATCCTAACATAGACTCGGTTTTTTATGTGGTCTCTTATGAAAAATTTATTTTAATATACCATAAGTGTTAGAATTGGTTTCGAGGTGTTTGGATCTCTTATTCTCAATTTGGAAACCAAGATTTCCCAATTCCTAACCTAGATTCGATTATATATGTAATATCACACATTGTTTTCAATATAACCTAAGTTTTGGATTTGGTTTCGAGGTGTTTGGACCTTTTATGCACGATTTGGGTATCAAAGTTGCCGGATTGTCAATATATCCCAAGTGTTAGAAGTGGTTTTGAGGTGTTTAGACCATATATGCCCGATTTGGGCACCAAGGTTCCCAATTTGCCTCTTTTCTTAAAATCAGAAGGCCAAAACCTACAAATCTATGCTAACCTAGACTCGGTTTTTGATGTGATCTCCTCTTACACTTTTATTTTAATATAACCTAAGTATTAAAATTGGTTTCAATGTTTTTGGACCTTGTATGTATGAGTTGCGTAACAAGGTTCTGTAGTTGCCTATTTTGTTAAAACTGTAAATCCTAAACCTACAACTTGGGCAAATTCCTAACCTAGCCTCGGTTTTTGATTTATTCTCTTCTAACATATTTATATTTATTATATCACAAGCGTAAACAAAGAGTTGTATGCAAATTCTTAAAATTAGCCCGGTTTTTTATGTGGTCTCTTTTTACACCTTAATTTCAAAACAACCTAAGTGTTTGAATTGCACTCGTGGTGTTTGGACCTCATATACCCAATTTGGGTACCGAAGTTCCCTAGTAATCTGTCTTGTTTTGTTAACACTATCCTTAGTAACCCAAACTATCCAAAACACTACCCGCTCCCACTCTCAAACCTCGCTCTCACGGTTTGAGAGCGGAATCGCCATGGGAGTGCGGTTGCAAATTTAGTGTAGCACGATTTAATATTAGTGGAGCATGGCTGTAACTGTGTCGAGAGTGGAGCTTTACAGTGACAAAAATATCGGTGTAACAACGTTAACTGGTGGGAGTTCAATCATCTAAAACCAACGCTTTGAGGAAGATGAAGCTTGATTTGGTTATTTTTGTGTAAAATCTCATAATTACCCCTGCTTTCATGACTTATTTCGGTCAAACCGGTCAATAACTCTTAGTTCTAAATAATTTATTGTTCTGTTGGGTTCCGATCTAATGCTGCAGGACTAGTTTAGCTCCCTTGAACTAGCTTGGCAGTACCGTAGGTGACATTGACCCATTTGTTAACTTTTAACACTTAAGTTTTAAATGTCTTTTTATGCTTTTTTGTCCTATTCCAACCATTTCGTTCATTTTAAAATTCAAGAAAAGGGGAAAAAATTACAAGGTCGGTGAAGCAGCGATCAATGGTGCGACCCGTGTTTGCATATATATATATATAGGCGCTCCGGAGGTGCTTTCGACCCTATCCTATATTAAAATTTGACACTCTCGCTCCCGCTCCCACTTTGGTTACTTAGATACTACCGTTAAGCCTAAACCAATACTTTTGCACCAATTCCTAACCAAGTATCCAATTTTGATGTAGTTTCTTCTTAGACCTTTATTTCAATATAACTTCAGTCTTGGAATTGATTTCGAGCTATTTAGACCTCATATGCCCGATTTAGGCATTGAGGTATCCTGTTGTCTCTCTCGTTATTATTGGAAAGCCTAAACCTACAATTGTGCACCAATTTAAAACCTAAATTAGGTATTTGATCTAGTTTTTCTGACACTTCTTTTTCAAGATATTCTACATGTTAGAAGTGGTTTTAAGGTGTTTGAACCTTATATGCCGGATTTAAGTACTGAGGATCTTTAGTTCTCTCCTTTAAAAACCCGTAAAGTTCTAAACCTACAAATTTGCATCAAATCCTAATCGGGACTCAATTTTTGGTGTCGTCTCATCTAACATCTTTATTTTAATATTATGTAAAAATTGGAATTATTTTCGAGGTATTTGGAACTTGCAGAATTGTACCTCAAAGAAGTGGTTCGGTTGCACGGGGTGCCAGTCAGTATCGTGTCAGACAGGGATCCAAGATTCACTTCCAGGTTCTGGAAAAGCTTTCAGAGCGCTATGGGTTCCCGTTTGGACTTTAGCACCGCCTTTCATCCTCAGACAGATGGACAGACCGAGAGGGTGAACCAGATTATAGAGGACATGCTCCGAGCTTGCATGTTGGACTTCAAAGGCAGTTGGGAGGATCACTTGCCATTGGTGGAATTCGCCTACAATAACAGCTATCAGGCGAGCATCCAAATGGCTCCTTTTGAGGCCTTGTATGGTCGAAGTTGTAGATCTCCCCTATACTGGGATGAAGTTGGAGAGAGAAAGATATTGGGCTCGGAATTGATTGAACAAACCGCGAATAAAGTCAAGATCATCAGAGAGAGATTAAAGACGGCTCAGGACAGGCAAAAGAGCTATGCCGACACCCGTAGACAAGATCTTGAGTTCCATATTAGCGATATGGTATTTGTGAAGGTTTCACCGACAAAGGGTGTTATGAGGTTTGGCAAAAGAGGAAAGCTCAGCCCGAGGTATGTTGGTCCATTTGGAATTATCACCCGAATTGGTGAAGTTGCATACCGGGTTGCTCTACCCACTCAAATGGCGGCGGTTCACAACGTATTCCATGTATCTATGCTTCGGAAATATATTCCGGATCCTTCTCATGTGATCGACCTTGATACGCTAGAAGTCCGAGAGGATCTCACTTTGGTGGAAGAGCCGGTTCAAATTTTGGACCGTAGGGATCAAGTCTTGTGCAATAAGGTCATCCCCTTGGTTCTTGTTCGATGGCAACACCATTCACGAGAAGAAGCTACATGGGAGCGCGAAGCGGAAGTGAGGGAAAAATATCCTAATTTGTTTGAGTGATGTTTATGTAATTTTGTTCTTTATAATCTCTATGTATCGTTCCAATTTCGAGGACGAAATTTCTGTAAGGGGGGGAGGATGTAGAACCCCGGATCTTGATGGCCATGTACGACGAATGATATCATATACTAAAGCATGTAAGAATGTATTTATGGTGTATGGGTGTTTGGAATGAAATAGGCAAGAGTATAGAATACTCTTGAGTATTGACAAGGGTTATGCCTTGGCATACCCTCGACTCTAAATAGCCCTAGCGTTCACACCGCTCGTCGGAATTAAGCGATTCTTGGATTTTTGGAAAGGTAATTGAACCCTCTTCGGGGTTCATGTTGATCACTTGTCTTGGTTTTGAGTTGGTGTTAGGTCAAAAGACCGATTTTTTTGAAGTCGGGTCGGTTTAAAATCTGGATTGACGAAACCCAATTTCGGATCAGTCAGGTTTAGGGGCAAAATGGTCCAAGAAAAAGGAAGAATTGGAAGTTGTGAAAAACATGAAAGTTGTTTTCCTTCGAAAGACGAATCCAACGCAAGTTGAATCGTCAAAATCGGACAAGCGAGTCAAAAGTTATGGCTGAGATACGAAAATGAAAAAATGCTGAAGCTTTCTGCAAAAGTTGCGATCGCTCGTAGGGACCCTACGAACGATCGTAGCGGAGCTACAAACGATCGTAGAGTTGCTACGATCGATCGTAAAGCCCCAGAAATGCTGGAAACTCTCGGGTGAAACTACGATTGATCGTAGGAAGCTACGATCGATCGTAGAAGGCTACGATCAATCGTAAATCGCTACGAACGATCGTAGATACGCGATTTTACTTTCTTGGATACGATATTTTAGGGGTTTTTCACCCCTTACACTATAAATAGAAGACTTTAGGAGGGTTTTTGGGTTACCCTAAACCAATGAGAGTTCCTAGAAAGAGAAGGAAATGATCTTGAGCATTCCAAAGAGGGTTTTGCTTGAAACCAAGAAGAGCTTCAATCAAGGGTTGGATCTTCCCCAAATCAAGCTTGGATCATTCAAATCAAGTGAGCATTTCTCAAGGGGTTTCTTCAACCTAGAAATTGATCCAAAGAGGTTAGTAAACTACTATCTAGCCTTGTTATCATACAAAGATGATTCAAATAGGTGATTTTAATTCTATTATGGTACAAATAGGAAGTGTGGAAAATTGGGTGAACTAGATCATGAATAAACAATCAAATAGGGTTTTACAAATTGGGGGTTTTTCAATAACAAGGATGAATATGGCTAAACTTGTAAGAAAATTGTAATACCTTTAAATGAACCATGATTTTAAGTATACTATGATGCAATGACAAACAAGGGATTTTGGGTGAACTTGATTATGTTCAAATAAGCAAATAAGGATTTAAGATTTTGGGGGTTTTCCAATAAAAGGGTGAATATGACTATAAGTGCAAGTAAGTGTTAATATCCTCCAAGGAACCATGATTTTAAGTGTGATATGATGAATTAGGCTTAGAAGCCATGATTGTTATGATGTGACGCAATGAATGAAATGTTCTACATTCTAGAATTGTTTAAGTATGTTATGATGCTAATATACCTTGTACGAACCATATGAGTTACTTAAGGTCTTCAAGTATACTATAATGATCATTATGTCTTGCATGAACATGTTTAATTAGTTAAAGCTTTCCACATAGATGTTATAATGCTCACAAGCACTCTACGCATGATAAGTATTGCACGACCGTGGTTTTTCTCATAAGCATGAATTTTCAAGAAAACATAAGAGGATTTTCAAAGGCATTCATAAGTAAGAAGCATACATGCATAAGCATAGACTAAGCCAAACTTTGGGTTGGCATTCTAAGATTGGTTACTCCACGCTCACAAGGATCAAATTCTAGATCTTGCATGAACTCCACGGATCATAAGTCTCGCAAGGCTTTTCAAGAACTCATAAGAAACTCACAAGTCTAAGATCTTGCATATGTCTCCAAGGAGAACAAGCTCACAAGCTCACAAGAAGCTCACAAGTACTCATAAGCTCACAAGAAGCTCATAAGCTCACAAGTACTCACAAGCTCACAAGAACTCTAAGCTCACAAGAACTCATAAGAAAACACGAGGCTCACAAGCATTCATAAGAACTTATAAGCATACATGAGAGGGTTTGTTTTCCATGAAAAGAACAAGTTTTATGAAAGGTTTTTCCCGACGGGTTTTAAGCATGGATTTTGGTGATTTGTATTCTTTTACGCACTGTATAAAATATTGTTATATTGATAGCATTGTTAGCTAGTAGATTTTGCTCGCTGAGTATTCCATGCTCAGCCGTACATGTTATGTCGGCAGGTACACGGACTCCATTTGACATCTGTGATCAGGGGCCCTGGATAGAGGAGGATTATGGCGACGAGGAGCCATATGTAGAGCCTCAGGAGGAGGCAAATGACTTAGACCACTGGCCCTTTTAGAGTGATTACATAGAGAGAGAGAGAGAGTATTATCATTTTGTATTTTGATAGGTGGGCATGTCCACCTTTACTTTTGTGATGTATGTACAAACTTGGAATACACAGCATGTATAGAAAAGAAATTTTTGGATTACGCTTCCGCACATTGGTTTAAGCTTCCGCCTTATTCATGATTATGTTTGTCATGACTTGGATGTTATTACAGGATGGTTTGGTATCGGATATGGCACATCACGAGCCAAAGTATCCCTAACTCCTAGGGGGTATTTTGGGTCGCGACACTAGAGGAGGCGGGGACCATGAGCACCATCTCTGCGGTTTAAGAAAGAAACCAACAGTAATCTGCCAAGCATTAAGGAATTCTCTAGTTGAGGCCGTGTCTTCCACTTGAGCATTTAAGGCCTCAATCTTGAGCCTGGTATCTGTAATTATGGAGGCAGTGATGTAGTCCACGGGCTTGAAGGTGTTGGAGAAGATTCGATTGTTTCTTTCACTCCATATGTGGTATATAGTAGCACTGAAGGCTATTCTCTTGATGTTTTGGATAAGTTGCTGACCATGAAAAGCTGTAGCAGCCCAATCAATCTCGTTGTTCCAAGGCAAAATTTGTCGGGAAGAGTAGCGACAAAGGCGAAGGATGGTTTTCCAGATTTGGTTAGTTTCAGAAGATGCCCAACAGAAAATACAACGGGAATGGGTGATGATATTGAGGGATAGGAGGTGGTCTTGAGTAAGAAGTTTGTTGGATATGGCAAGCCAGGAGATAAAGGAGTGACGGGGAATAAACTTACCAGACCAAACAAGGCTCCACCAAGGAACAGAGGGCTGATTCGAGTGAAGGCTATTCCAGGCTGACTTGAGAGAGTAAGATCCTTTACTATTAATTTTCCAAATCACACGATCAGCTGGTAAGGAAGAATTGATATCCGTCTGTTGAAGAGCATTCCAAACTATTGAGAGATCTGCTGAAACTGCAGGTGGCAGATTCCAGGAAGAGTCAGAGATGATAGAGGCAACTGTAGCATCTCTTGGAAGACCCGAATCATATTGAAGGCGCTCACCGAATTGCTCAAAGAGAATGCCCAATGAATGCCAGGGATCATGCCAGAGGGAAGTTCTGGATCCATCAGCTATGGAATGAGTAATATGATCTTTGGCCAGATCTCTTGATTGAAGAATTTTTCGCCAGCTCCAAGAACATTCAACGGGAATTTTCATTGTCCAGAAAAAATTGTGTCTGATAAGTTTCTTGTAACACCACTGCACCCATAAGCTATCGGTGTGGGAAGCAATAGCCCATACTTGGCGAATAATACCTGCTTGATTCCAGTCCGTAAGTTTACGAATGCCTAGGCCACCTTCATTCTTTGGCCTGCAGATAGTAGACCAGGATATAGGATGAATTTTGTGTCGAAGATCACAGCCAGACCAAAGAAATTTGCAGCAGATTTGTTCAATTTTCTTGGCTACAGATTTGGGGAGAATGAGCAACTTGGTCCAGTAGATATGCATGCTGTTCAAGGTAGATTTAATGAGCTCCAGTCGCCCTGCATAGGAGAGGAAGTTAGCTTTCCAGTTTTGAATCTTGTTGAGAATCCTATCGAGCAGCGGTTGACAAACAGCAGCAGATAGACGACCAGAAATAAGGGGCATGGCAAGGTATTTGACAGGCAAACTTCCAATTCGAAATTTCAAAATGCGTTTGAAAAGGGATTGAGTAGAGGGAGCTGTCCCTGCAAAAAACATCTGGCTTTTATCAGAATTGGGATGGAGGCCTGAGATTGATGAAAATTTGACTAGAACTGCTCCAAGTTCTGAGGCTGTTCGTTGGTCTGCTTTGAGAAAAACAAATAAGTCATCAGCGAAACTAATGTGAGTAAGGAGGGGATTATCACACCTTGGATGCAAAGATATAAGACCAACTCTGGCAGCCTGATTGAGCAGGGATGAGAAGCCTTCCATAGCAATGACAAATAGAAAGGGCGATAGAGGGTCCCCCTGGCGAAGGCCACGAGAGCTACTAAAATAACCTTGGGGAGATCCATTTATGACTATAGAGAAGCGAGGCGTGGTGAAACAAGGAATTAGCCATTGAATAAAGATGTCAGGGAATTGCATCTTCTGCAGAACTAAAATCAGATAATCCCATTGCACCGTGTCAAAAGCCTTCATCAGATCAATCTTGATAGCACATCGTGGACTGCCTTTGTCGCGATGATAGTTCCTCACAAGCTCATGGGTGAGAAGAATACTGTCAGAAATATTGCGCCCCTTTAAAAAAGCCGATTGATTTCCACTTATAATGGAAGGAAGAACCAAACTGAGGCGAGCTGCAAGGATTTTTGAGATACATTTGTATACAGTGTTGCATAAGGAGATAGGGCGATAATCAGAAAAAGAGTTCGGTCTGGGCACTTTTGGTATTAAGGATATTAGAGTTGAGTTCAGCTCAGACAGCATTCTGGAGGATCTGAAAAAATTCTGAACCACCTTGACAACATCTCGTTCAACAATGTCCCAACAAAATTTGAAGAAAAGAGCAGTATATCCATCAGGACCAGGGGACTTTTCATCATGACAGTCAAAAAAAGCCCATTTGATTTCAGAGGGTGTAATGGAACTGGTAAGGAGAGGATAGTCTTGAGAGTCAATAGTATCAAAACAGGGGATGTCCTCTGGGGCTAAATCTCTCTCAGCCGAAGGTCTGGATAAGAGGTTTTCAAAGTATTTGATGCCTGCTGAACTAATCTCATCTTCTTGGTTGAGGAGAATATCATTATCAGTAATTGAAGAGATTCGATTGAAGCCTCGTCGAGATGCAAGACTCTTATGAAAGAATTTAGTATTATTATCCCCCAAGGATAGCCACAAGAGTCTGGATTTTTGTCTGATAGAGGCTTCTCCTGATCTTGCTAGAAGGCAGTAATCCCGAAGAAAACTCTTTTCCACTGCAATAAGAGATTCGTCATGAGGATTAGAATGAAGCTGCATTTGGGCCACCTCCAGAACTTGTTTAGAATGGGCCACTCGAGAGTTGAGATTGCTGAAGTTCTCTTTGCTCCATCCCCTGAGTCGAACTTTGAGGGCCTTAAGTTTCTGAACTAGTTGAAACATTGGGTTGCCCACCACTGGAGACTGCCAAACCTCAGAAACTATGGCCTTGAAATCAGGATGATCCATCCAGAAATTGAAAAATTTAAAAGGTCTTTGTCCTCTTGGTGGTGGAGGTCTGAGCAGGACAATCATGGGGGAGTGATCAGAAATACCTGGAGAAAGGAAATCAACCTCTGATCCAACAAAGCGAGTGCACCAGTTAATGTTAATGAGGACTCTGTCCAGTTTGCATTGAATACGACGAGTGCCGGAGGTTGAAGAATTGCTCCAAGTACAAAATAGACCTTTGCTCTTGATATCGAACATGCCCAGGTGATGGAGACAATCATTAAATGAACTAGAGTTGGGTGGTTGAAAAGTAGCTCCTCCAACCTTTTCCCCTTGAAAGCGAATAACATTAAAGTCTCCAAGCATAATCCACGGTTCCAGAGGACTATCTATGGAAAGGAGATCTTGCCAGAGGTAGCGACGATCCGACTCACTGTTTGAAGCATAAATGAAGGAAGAGAGGAAAGTCACCGAAGAGTTGCATTCAGATACTTTACAGTGTATAAATTGGTTAGTGGCTTTGAGAACTTGGACATGATAGTAGTTAGGATCCCATAACACCCAGATCCTGCCAAGAGTAGAGTGATCATAATTATCGGCATAACTCCAACCACGGGCAATATGCTTGAAAGTTTCCAGGAAATTGGCTTTATGAACTCTGGTTTCCAAAATCGCAAGCATGGATAGCTTGTGAACAGCAATAAGTTTTCTGATCTCCGCTTGCTTGAGGGGATCATTGAGACCGCGAATGTTCCAGGCAGCAATCTTATTCATTTAAAATATTTAGAGATTTGGGTGGTCCCCAACAGATAAATTATCACAAGCCGTACTAGCTAACTCTGCACGCCGACTGGCCTGGGTAGAAGGAGGAGTTCCTCTAGCCTGGGAAGATTTCTTGAATGCCCCGCGACTTGATCGAGCTGCAGAGGGGGTGTGCAAAACAGAGCAAGAATCTTCATCGAGAGATGCAAGAGCATCAAACCTATTTGGACTGAGCATTGTATCACCATCCTGGGGAGCAACGATGGGTCCAAGATAGGCATTCGCAGTTCCCACGTTGTGATCAGGAATGAATTTTGGTTGAGCAGGGCTGAGAGATTGTAGAAGGTCCATGTCTTCCTCATGAGCTAAGTTGTCTTGGAGTTCCCAATCAATGAGAGGGTTACTGTGGAGAGCTTCATTTCGGGCTTTCAAAGAAGCAAATTGTCGAACAGGTGATGGGCGATATGAAGCGAACCCAACTGCAACAGAAGAATCATCTTCGTCCCCATCACTATCTTCTGTAACATTGTGAACACTGGGGCTCACTTCCCTCAGCAACTCAGTATGAGAAGAATGACCACCATATTCTCCCTTCTCTAGCAAGGTGGGAGACTCTGTCATTCGAGCATCAAGCAGGTCAGCAGGCCCAGCAGGAGGAGTGCTGGCAGAAATAGGTGGTTCAGCATCTCGATTCCCCAGAGTATTTATCACAGCTTTTGGGACGAAAACCTGTTTGGTTTCACATTTAGCTTCAGAGTGTCCAAACAACACACATCTAGGGCATCGCAGAGGTTTCCAATCATATTGGACTTTCTGGTGAAAAATGGACCCATCTGGTCTTTGCACATCAATCAGATCTGGAAGCTCATCCGTCGCGGAAATCTCCACACACAAACGGGCGTAAGAGAGTCTACCTCTTTCAGCCGTGACTTTGTCTGAGAAAAGGGGTATACCGACGGCACTAGCCAAACGACTCAACAAACGTTCTCCCCACAGGTGAAGCTGAAGTCCAGGGAGTTTGATCCAGATAGGAAGAGAGGAAACCTGGGGTTTTTCAAGTTTCATCGATGGGGACCAAGGGCGAAGGATTAGGGGTTTCTGGTTGAGGAACCATGGCCCGGAATCTAGAGTTCGAATCTTGTCTTCATCACAACTGAAATCGAAGACGAAAAGGCCATTATCTAAAGAAGAGATTTCCAAATGACCTTTTGGAGCCCAAGCTTTGAGGACAAAATTCTTCAAATGCTGAAAATAGGGTTTTGGTCCAAGGACAAAACCCACAAGAGCACAAGACCATCGAGCAATATCGTTATCTACTTCAATCTGGGGATAAGAAACAAGATTCTTGCACTGGATCTTTTGAGGGGGAATATATTCTAGGGTTAGTCCATTGGATTTATCACGATTCGATGCAAACAGTGAAGACCAATTGGAAGCAGGGACCAAAGGATCAGGGTCTTTTACGGAAGGGGAGACTACTGCCGGCTGATCCCCAGCAGCAGATGCCATGACCGCGGAAGAAATTTCTCCGGATCTGCTTCAACAAGCCATCTCGGCCGCTGAGTCTAAGAATTGCAGAGACGGATACCTAACAAGTGTAGCTCGTTGGCCAATCTTCATCCAGGGTCGGAGCAAACTGTCGTGATTGAACGAAAATTGAAATGGGTTGGGATGTGTGGATGTTGTGAATGGAGATGGAATGGGCGATTGGATGCCAATGGTTGTGTTGTGATAATTGAAATGGGGAGGGCATTGTATCCATAATGAACAATCATGTATGATGGAATTATAACCCACCTAGAAAAGCATGTTGTAGGGTTAACAAATAATGAACATACCATGTTTGATGGAATGCCAAGGTGAATAAAATGAATAATAAATCAAGAAAATGCATGCTAAATTACTTATGTAACTTGTTAGGGATTATGCTAGCATGAGTTCTTATTTTCCCAAAAATATTATGAATGTTTATTTGTTTAAAAATTGCTATTTGCTATTGTGAAATCCCCCAAATGTCATGTTTAAATTCAAATGCAAGTATGCACACGATCCCATGAGCACGACATGCATGACATGATTTACTGAGGTCTTCAAGAACATGATTAGAGGTGGGTCATATCCTATGATACGTTTTACCTCACTTTTCACAAAAATACAAGAACAAACATTCCACGAGGGGTCTCCCCTCACTCAGGCAAACGGCCTCGGATTCCATCGAAACGAATTCCTGCACTTAGGTTGGGTCGAAATACATTCGTTAGAAGAAACGACATGGAAATCCAACCCCCGGTTTCGAATTGGTGCGCTTTTTCTGGTTTAGGCCGAAGTATACTTTCTACATATGGATTTCGGCCTCTTAGTGCCTAAATCGGGTAAACGACCTCGGATTCCATCGAAATGAATTCTCACACTTTTGTTGCATCGAAATACACCAATTAGAGGAAACGACATCGAAATCCAACCACAGGTTTGGATTTGGGGCGCCTTTGTAGGTTTAGGTCGACGTATACTTTTTAAGTATGAATTTCAGGGCCCTTGTAACCCAAACCGGGAAAACGTCGTCGGATTCCTTTGAAACGAATTCCCAGACTTAGGTTGGGATGAAATACATACGTTAGATGAAGCGGAAACCGAAATCCGACACCCGGTTTGGATTTGGTGCGCGTTTGTAGGTCTACGCTGAAGTATACTCTAAGTATAGCAATGTTTGCTTGGATGGCTTTTAGACATTCCTTGTCTACTAAAGAAAAGCTGGTGCGTTGGGGCATTGGGTCTAATGCCCAATGTATCTTGTGTAGATCTGATCTTGAGATCCATGATCACCTTTTTGCCAAGTGCCCTTACTCTATGACTATTTGGTCGAATATCTCCTCTACTTTGTCCATCAGTTACCGTTCTTAGTCCTCTTGGAATAGTATGATTGGTAAAATGGCTAGACTTGGTACAGGGAATGGGCTTAACAGCACAGTCCGCAAAACTATTTTCAGTGCTTACATGTATCATTTATGGTCTGAAAGGAACCGTAGGTGCTTCCGCAATGAGTTTCTCCTTCCCCAAATAGTGCTCCACAAGATCTTGGATGATGCCACTCATCGGCTATCTAGTATCCAGCTGAAGGTCCTTGATAATGCATCTAATCGATCTGTTGCTAGCACCATCGGAGTAAGGATCCAGTGGCTCCAGTGGTCGCCCGTATGGGTTTCTTGGACCCCGCCCATGCAGGGCCATATTCGGTTAAGTACAGATGGGTCGGTTATGCACAATAGACGTGGTTATGGTTGCATCCTTCGTGATGAGAATGGCTCGCCTCTTTTTGCCCTTGCAGGTGGTCACACCAAAGGGTTTGTCATCTTCATGGAATTGCTTGCCATTAAAAGAGGTCTCGAGATTGCTAAGGACTTGAATATCAGCAAAATCCAAATTTCAATGGACTCTAAATGGGCTGTTGCCTGCATTCTAAAGCAATGCCTATGGCCTTGGGAAGGTTACTTTATCCTCTCTAAAATTGAAGACTTGAGCACTTGTTTTGATTTTTTTGAGTTTAGCCACTCCCCTAGGAAGGATAATAGTGCAGCTGATTTCTTAGCTAAATTTTGTATATCTATGGGCGAGATTACTTTCGTTCCTTGAATCTTCCCTTTGGCCTTGTCTAAATTAGTAGATAAGGATGTGAAAGGCCATCGATACATGCGTATGTAAGTTTCATTTTATCTATTTTTATTTTATCTGGTCGGGGTCCGAAGTATACTTTCTAAGGTTTAGGCCGAAGTATATTTTCTACATATGGATTTCGGCCTCTTGGTGCCTAAATCAGGTAAACGACCTCGGATTCCATCGAAATGAATTCTCACACATTTGTTGCGTCAAAATACACCCATTTGAGGAAACGACATCGAAATCCAACCATAGTAGGTTTGGATTTGGTGCTGGTTTTTAGTTTTAGGCCGAAGTATATTTTCTCAATATAGATTCCGGGCCACTCGGTGCCCAAACTGGGAAAACGATGTCGGAATCCTTCAAAATGAATTTCCAGACTTAGGTTAGGTTAAAATACTCACCTTAAAAGAAATGGCATCGAAATCTGACCCCCGGTTTGGATTTGTTGCTTTATTGAAGGTTTTTGGTGAAATATACTTTCTAAGTATAGATTTCGGGCCTCTCAGTACCCAAATCGGGCAAACGGCCTCGGATTCCATCGAAACGAATTCCTGCACTTAGATTGGGTCGAAATACATTCGTTAGAAGAAACAACAAGGAAATCCAACCCTTGGTTTCGAATTGGTGCGCTTTTTCCGGTTTAGGCCGAAGTATACTTTCTACATATGGATTTCGGCCTCTTGGTGCCTAAATCGGGAAAACGACCTCGGATTCCATCAAAATGAATTCTCACACTTTTGTTGCGTCGAAATACACCCATTAGAGGAAACAACATGGAAATCCAACCACAGGTTTTGATTTGGTGCGCCTTTGTAGGTTTAGGCCGATGTATACTTTCTAAGTACGAATATCGGGGCTCCTGTTGCCCAAACCGGGAAAACGACGTCGGATTCCTTCGAAACGATTTCCTAGACTTAGGTTTAAATGAAGCGGAAACCGAAATCCGACACCCGGTTTGGATTTGGTGCGCGTTTGTAGGTCTACGCCGAAGTATACTTTCTAAGTATAGATTTTAATTCCCTCTCGGTGGCCAAATCTGGCAAACGAACTCGGATTCCATCGAATGAATTCTCACGCCTAGGTTCGGTCGAAATACATGCGTTAGAAGAAACTACATCAAAATCCGACCCTGATTTGGATTTGGTATGCGTTGTAGATTTAGGCCGAATATACTTTCTAAGTATGGATTTCGAGCCTCTCGGTACCCAAAACGGGCAAACGGCCTCGGATTACATCGAAACGAATTCCTGCACTTAGGTTGGGTCGAAATACACGCGTTAGAATAAACGGCATTGAAATCCGACCCCGATTTAGATTTGGTCCGCCTTTGAAGGTTTAGGCCTAACTATAGTTTCCAAGTACAGATTTCGGGCCTCTCGGGGCCCAAATCGGGCAAATGGGTTCGGATTCCATTGAAATGAATTCCCACACTTTGGTTGGGTTGAAATAAATCCCTTTGAAGAGACGACATTGAAATCCAACCCCCGATTTCGAAATGGTGCAGTTTTTTAGGTTTAGGCCGAAGTATACTTTCTAAGTATGGATTTCGGCCTCTCGGGGCCTAAATCGGCCAAACGAGCTCGGATTCCATCGAAATTAATTCCCACACATAGGTTGGGTCGAAATACTCTCCTTAGAGGAAATGACATCAAAATCCGATCACAGGTTTGGATTTGGTGCTCGTTTGTAGGTCTAAGCCGAAGGATAATTTCTCAGTATTGATCTCGGGCCTCGCGGTGCCAAAACTGGAAAAAGGATGTCGGATTCCTTTGAAACGAATTCCCAAACTTAGGCTGGGTTGAAATACTCGCGTTAAAAGAAATGGCGTCGAAATATGAGCCCTGGTTTCGATTTTATGCTTGATTGAAGGTTTTTGGCGAAGTATACTATCTAATTGTGGATTCCGGGCTTCTCGGAACCCAAATCGGGCAAACGGGCTCAGATTCCATCGAAACGAATTCCTGCACTTAGGTTGGTTCGAAATACATGTGTTAGAAGAAACGACATGGAAATCCAACCCCCGATTAGGAATATTTGCGCTTTTTGAGGTTTAGGCCGAAGTATAATTTGTAAGTTTGGATTTCGACCTCTCGGAGCCTAAATCGGTTAAACGAGCTCGGATTCCCTTGAAATGAATTTCTACACATAGGTTGGGTCAAAATACACGCGTTAGAGGAAACTACATCGAAATTCGATCACAGGTTTTGATTTCATGCTCGTTTGTAGGTTTAGGCCGACGTATATTTTCTCAGTATGGATTGCGGGCCTCGCAGTGCCCAAACCAGGAAAATGATGTCGGATTCCTTCGAAACGAATTCCTAGACTTAGGTTGGGTCAAAATACACGCGTTAAAAAAATGGTGTCGAAATCCGAACCCCGATTTGGATTTGGTGCATGTTTGAAGGTTTTTGGAGAAGTATACTTCTAAGTATGGGTTTCGGGCCTCTCGGTACCCAAATAAGGCAAACGGCCTCGGATTCCATCGAAACGAATTCCTGCATTTAGGTTGGGTCGAAATACAAGCGTTAGAAGAAACGACATAGAAATCCAACCCCGGGTTTCGAATTGGTCCCCTTTTTCTGATTTAGGCCGAAGTATACTTTCTACAAATGGATTTCTGTCTCTTGGTGCCTAAAATGGCTTAATGACCTCGGATTCCATCGAAATGAATTGTCACACTTTTGTTAGGTCGAAATACACCCATTAGAGGAAACGACATCGAAATCCAACCAAAGGTTTGGATTTGGTATGCCTTTGTAGGTTTAGGCCGACGTATATTTCTAAGTATGGATTTCGGGGCTCTTGTTGCCCAAACCAGGAAAACAACGTCGGATTCCTTCGAAACGAATTCCCAGACATAGGTTAGGTTGAAATACATATGTTAGTTGAAGCAGACACCGAAATCCGACACCCGGTTTGGATTTGGTGCATGTTTGTAGGTCTACGCCGAAGTATACTTTCTAAGTATAGATTTTTATGGCTTCTCAGTGGCCAAATCTGGCAACGACCTCGGATTCCATCGAAATGTATTCTCACACCTAGGTTCGGTCGAAATAAAAGCGTTAGAAGAAACAACATCAAAATCCTACCCGGTTTGGATATGGTGCGTGTCGTAGGTTTGGGCTGAAGTATACTTTCTAAGTATGAATTTCGGGCCTCTCGGTGCCCAAATCGGGCAAACGAACTCGGATTCCATCAAAATGAATTCTCATGGTTAGGTTGGGTCTAAATACACGCGTTAGAGGAAACGACATTGAAATTCGATCACAGGTTCTGATTTGGTGCTGATTTTTGGTTTAGGCCGAAGTATATTTTCTCAATATAGATTCCGAGCCTCTCGGTGCCCAAACCGGGAAAACGATGTCGGATTCCTTCGAAATGAATTCCCAGATTTAGGTTGGGCCGAAATACTCGCCTTAAAAGAAATGACGTCGAAATCTGACCCCCGGTTTGGATTTGGTGCTTGATTGATGGTTTTTGGCGAAGTATGCTTTCTAAGTATAGATTTCGGGCCTCTCGGTACTCAAATCGGGCAAACGGTCTCGGATTCCATTGAAATGGATTCCTGCACTTGGGTTGGGTCGAAATACATTCGTTAGAAGAAACGACATGAAAATCCAACCCCCGGTTTCGAATTGGTGCGCTTTTTCCGGTTTAGGCCGAAGTATACTTTTTACATATGGATTTCGGCCTCTTGGTGCCTAAATCGGGTAAACGACCTCGGATTCCATCGAAATGAATTCTCACACTTTTGTTGCATGGAAATACACCCATTAGAGGAAACGACATCGAAATCCAACCACAGGTTTGGATTTGGTGCACCTTTGTAGGTTTAGGCCGACTTATACTTTCTAATTATCAATTTCGGGGCTCTTGTTGCCCAAACCGGGAAAACGAAGGCAGATTCCTTGGAAACGAAGTCCTAGACTTAGGTTGGGTCCAAATACATACGTTAGAGGAAGCGGAAACTGAAATCCGACACCCGGTTAGGATTTGGTGCGCGTTTGTAGGTCTACGCCGAAGTATACTTTCTAAGTTTAGATTTTAATAGCCTCTCGGTGGCCAAATCTTGCAAACGACCTCGGATTCCATCGAAATGAATTCTCACACCTAGGTTCGGTCGAAATACACGCGTTAAAAGACACAACATCAAAATCCGACCCCGATTTGGATTTGGTACGCGTTGTAGGTTTAGGCCGAAGTATACTTTCTAATTATGAATTTCGGGCCTCTCGGTGCCCAAATCGGGCTAACGAACTCGAATTCTATCGAAATGATTTCTCACACCTAGGTTTGGTCGAAATCCACGCATTAGAATAAACGGCATTGAAATCCGACTCCGATTTAGATTTGGTCAGGTTTTGAAGGTTGAGGCCTAAGTATTGTTTCTAAGTATAGATTTCGGGCCTCTCGGTGCCAAAACTGGAAAAACGATGTCGGATTCCTTCGAAACGAATTCCAGACTTAGGTTGGGTCAAAATACTCACGTTAAAATAATGGTGTCGAAATCCGACCCCTGGTTTGGATTTGGTGCTTGTTTGAAGGTTTTTTGAGAAGTACACTTTCTAAGTATGGATTTCGGGCCTCTCGGTACCCAAATCGGGCAAACGGCCTCGGATTCCATCGAAACAAATTCCTGCACTTAGGTTAGGTCGAAATACATGCGTTAGAAGAAACGACATGGAAATCCAACCCCCAGTTTCGAATTGTTGCGATTTTTCCTTTTTAGGCCGAAGTATACTTTGGATTTCGGTCTCTTGGTGCCTAAAACGTGTAAACGACCTCGGATTCCGTCGAAATGAATTCTCACACTTTTGTTGCGTTGAAATACACCCATTAGAGGAAACGACATCGAAATCCAACCACAAGTTTTGATTTGGTGCGCCTTTGTAGGTTTAGGCCGACGAATATTTCTAAGTATGGATTTCGGGGCTCTTGTTGCCCAAACCGGGAAAACGACGTCGGATTCCTTCGAAACGAATTCCTAGACTTAGGTTGGGTCGAAATACATACGTTAGATGAAGCGGAAACCGAAATCCGACACCCGATTTGGATTTGGTGCGTGTTTGTTGGTCTACGCCGAAGTATACTTTCTAAGTATAGATTTTAATGGCCTCTCGGTGGCCAAATCTGGCAATCGACCTCGGATTCCAACGAAATGAATTTTCACACCTAGGTTCGGTCGAAATACACGCGTTAGAAGAAACAACATCAAAATCCTACCCGGTTTGGATTGGGTGCGAGTTGTAGGTTTAGGCCGAAGTATACGTTCTAAGTATGAATTTCGGGCATCTCGGTGCCCAAATCGGGCAAACGAACTTAGGTTCTATTGAAAGGAATTCTCACACCGAGGTTTGGTCGAAATACACGGGTTAGAATAAACAGCATCGGAATCCGACCCCGATTTAGATTTGTCCACCTTTGAAGCTTTAGGCCTAACTATAGTTTCTAAGTATAGATTTCGGGCCTTTCGGTGCCCAAATCGGGCAAACGGGCTCGGATTCCATTGAAACGAATTCCCGCACTTAGGTTGGGTCGAAATACATGCATTTGAAGAGACGACATAGAAATCCAACCCCCGATTTCGAAATGGTTCCCTTTTTTGGGTTTAGGTCGAAGTATACTTTCTAAGTATGGATTTCGGTCACTCGGGGCCTAAATCGGCCAAACGAGCTCGGATTCCATCGAAATTAATTCCCACACATAGGTTCGGTCAAAATACTTGCGTTAGAGGAGACAACATCAAAATCCGATCACAGGTTTGGATTTGGTGCTCGTTTGTAGGTCTAAGTCGAAGGATATTTTCTCAGTATTGATCTCACGCCTCTCGGTGCCCAAATTGAAAAAACGATGTCGGATTCCGTTGAAACAAATTCCCAAACTTAGGCTGGTTGAAATACTCGCGTTAAAAGAAATGGCGTTGAAATCTGAGCTCCGGTTTCGATTTAGTGCTTGATTGAAGGTTTTTGGCGAAGTATACTTTCTAAGTATGGATTTCGGGCTTCACGGTACCCAAATCGGGCAAACGGGCTCGGATTCCATCGAAACGAATTCCTGCACTTAGGTTGGGTCGAAAGACATTCGTTAGAAGAAACGACATGGAAATCCAACCCCCGATTAGGAATTGTTGCGCTTTTTTAGGTTTAGGCCGAAGTAAACTTTCTAAGTACGGATTTCGGCCTCTCGGAGCCTAAAATCAGTCAAATGGCCTCGGATTCCATCGAAACGAATTCCTGCACTTATTTTGGGTCGAAATTATTGCCTAAAAAGAAACGACATGGAAATCCAATCCTCGGTTTCGAATTGGTGTGCTTTTTCTGGTTTAGGCCGAAGTATACTTTCTACATATGGATTTCAGCCTCTTGGTGCCTAAATCGGGTAAACGACCTCGGATTTCATCAGAATGAATTCTCACACTTTTGTTGCGACGAAATACACCCATTAGAGGAAACGACATCGAAATCCAACCACAGGTTTGGATTTGGTGCGCCATTGTAAGTTTAGGCCGACGTATACTTTCTAAGTATGAATTTCGGGGTTCTTGTTTCCCAAACCGAGAAAACGACGTCGGATTCCTTCGAAACGAATTCCCAGACTTAGGTTGGGTCGAAATACATACGTTAGATGAAGCGGAAACCGAAATCCGACACCCGGTTTGGATTTGGTGCTTATTTGAAGGTTTTGGAGAAGTATACTTTCTAAGTATGGATTTCGGGCCTATCGGAACCCAAATCGGGCAAACGGCCTCGGATTCCATCGAAACGAATTCCTGCACTTAGGTTGGGTCGAAATACATGCGTTAGAAGAAACGACATGGAAATCCAACCACCAGTATCGAATTGGTGCGCTTTTTCCGGTTTAGGCCGAAGTATAGTTTCTACATATGGATTTCGGCCTCTTGGTGCCTAAATCGGGTAAACGATCTCGGATTCCATCAAAATGAATTCTCAAACATTTATTGCGTCGAAAACACCCATGAGAGGAAACGACATCGAAATCCAACCACAGGTTTTGATTTGGTGCGCCTTTGTAGGTTTAGGCCGACGTATACTTTCTAAGTATGAATTTCGGGGCTCTTGTTTCCCAAACCGGGAAAACGACGTCGGATTCCTTCGAAACGAATTCCCATGTTTAGCTTGGGTCGAAATACATCCATTAGATGAATCGGAAACCGAAATCCGACACCCGGTTTGGATTTGGTGCGCGTTTGTAGGTTTACGCCGAAGTATACTTTCTAAGTATACATTTTAATGGCCTCTCGGTGTCGAAATCTAGCAAAAGTCCTCGGATTCCATCGAAATGAATTCTCACACCTAGGTTCGGTCGAAATACACCCGTTTGAAGAAACAACATCAAAATCCGACCCCGATTTGGATTTGGTGCGCGTTATAGGTTTAGGCCGAAGTATACTTTCTAACTATGAATTTCGGGCCTCTCGGTGCCCAAATCGGGCAAACGGCCTCGGATTCCATTGAAACGAATTCCTGCACTTAGGTTGGGTCGAAATAAATTCGTTAGAAGAAACTTCATGGAAATCCAACCCCCGATTAGGAATTGTTTCACTTTTTTGGGATTAGGCCGAAGTATACTTTCTAAGTATGGATTTCGGCCTCTCGGAGCCTAAAATCAGTCAAACGAGCTCGGATTACATTGAAAGGAATTCCTAGACATAGGTTGGGTCGAAATACACATGTTAGAGGAAACAACATCGAAATCCGATCAGATGTTTTTATTTGGTGTTCGTTTGTATGTTTTGGAGAAGTATACTTTCCTAAGTATGGATTTCGGGCCTATCGGAACCCAAATCGGGCAAACGGCCTCGGATTCCATCGAAACGAATTCCTGCACATAGGTTGGGTCGAAATACATGCGTTAGAAGAAACGACATGGAAATCCAACCCCCGGTTTCGAATTGGTACGCTTTTTCCGGTTTAGGCTGAAGTATACTTTCTACATATGGATTTAGGCCACTTGGTGCCTAAATCGGGCAAATGACCTTGGATTCCATCGAAATGAATTCTCACACTTTTGTTGCGTCGAAATACATCCATTAAAGGAAACGACATTCAAATCCAACCACAGGTTTGGATTTGGTGCGCCTTTGTAAGTTTAGGCCGACGTATACTTTCTAAGTATGAATTTCGGGGCTCTTGTTTCCCAAATCGGGAAAAGGACGTCAGATTCCATCGAAACGAATTCCCAGACTTAGGTTGGGTCGAAATACATACGTTAGATGAAGCAGAAACCGAAATCCGACACCCGGTTTGGATTTGGTGCGCTGTTTGTAGGTCTACGCCGAAGTATACTTTCTAAGTATAGATTTTAATGGCCTCTCGGTGGCCAAATCTGGCAAACGACCTCGAATTCCATCGAAATGAATTCTCACACCTAGGTTCGGTCAAAATACACGCGATAGAAGGAACAACATCAAAATCTGACCCCGACTTGGATTTGGTGCCCGTTATAGGTTTAGGCCGAAGTATACTTTCTAAGTATGAATTTCGGGCCTTTCGGTGCCCAAATCGAGAAAACGGCCTCAGATTCAAGTGAAACGAATTTCTGCACTTAGGTTGGGTCGAAATACATTCGTTAGAAGAAACGATATGGAAATCCAACCTCCAATTAAGAATGGTTGCGCTTTTTTAGGTTTAGGCCAAAGTATACTTTCTAAGTATGTATTTCGGCCTCTCAGAGCCTAAAATCTGTCAAACGAGCTCGGATTCCATTGAAAGGAATTCCTACACATAGGTTGGGTCGAAATACACACGTTAGAGGAAACTACATCGAAATCCGATCACAGGTTTTGATTTGGTGCTCGTTTGTAAGCTTAGGCCGATATATATTTTCTCAGTGTGGATTCCAGGCCTCTCAGTGCCCAAACCGGGAAAACGTTGTCGGATTCCTTCGAAACGAATTCCCAGACTAAGGTTGGGTCAAAATACTCGCGTTAAGAGAAATGGGCTGGAAATCCGTCCCCCGGTTTGGATTTGGTGCTTATTTGAAGGTTTTAGAGAAGTATACTTTCTAAGTATGGATTTCGGGCCTCTCGGTAACCAAATCAGACAAACGGCCTCGGATTCCATCGAAACGAATTCTTGCATTTAGGTTGGGTCGAAGTACATGCGTTAGAAGAAACAACATGGAAATCCAGACCCCAGTTTCGAATTGGTGCGCTCTTTCCGGTTTAGGCCGAAGTATACTTTCTACATATGGATTTCGGCCTCTTGGTGCCTAAATCGGGTAAACGACCTCGGATTCCCTCGAAATGAATTCTCACACTTTTGCGGCCTCGAAATACACCCATTAGAGGAAACGACACCGAAATCCAACCACAGGCTTGGAATTGGTGCGCCTTTGTAGGTTTAGGCCGACGTATACTTTCTATGTACGAATTTCGGGGCTCATGTTTCCCAAACCTGGAAAACGCCATCGGATTCCTTCGAAACGAATTCCCTGATTTAGGTTGGGTCGAAATACATACGTTAGATGAAGCGGAAACCGAAATCCGACAACGGTTTGGATTTGGTGCTCGTTTGTTGGTCTACGCCGAAGTATACTTTCTATGTATAGATTTTAATGACCTCTCGGGGGCCAAATCTGGCAAACGACCTTGGATTCCATCGAAATGAATTCTCACACCTAGGTTCGATCGAAATACACACGTTAGAAGAAACAACATCAAAATCCGACCCCGATATTGATTTGGTGCGCGTTATAGGTTTAGGCCGAAGTATACTTTCTGAGTATGAATTTCGGGCCTCTCGGTGCCCAAATCGGGCAAACGGGCTCGGATTCCATCGAAATGAAATCCTGCACTTAGGTTGGGTCGAAGTACATTCGTTAGAAGAAATGACATGGAAATCCAACACCCGATTAGGAATTGTTGCACTTTTTTAGGTTTAGGCCGAAGTATACTTTCTAAGTTTGGATTTCGGCATCTTGGAGCCTAAATAAGTCGAATGAGCTCGGAGTCCATTGAAATGAATTCCTACACATAGGTTTGGTCGAAATACACACGTTACAGGAAACTACATCGAAATCCGATCACAGGTTTTGATTTGGTGCTCGTTTGTAAGTTTATGCCGATGTATATTTTCTCAGTATGGATTCCGGGCCTCTTAGTGCCCAAACCAGGAAAACGATGTCGGATTCCTTCGAAACGAATTTCCAAACTTAGGTTGGGGCAAAATACTCGCGTTAAAAGGAATGGTGTCAAAATCTGACCCCCGGTTTGGATTTGGTGCTTATTTGAAGGTTTTTTGAGAAGTATACTTTTTAAGTATGGATTTCGGGCCTCTCGGGACCCAAATAGGGCAAATGTCCTTGGATTCCATCGAAACGAATTCCTACACTTAGTGTAGAGCCCCAGACTTTTTCATGCTTAATACATGACACTTTCATTGTCATCTTGCCTTTTTAAGAGGTATGATTAATAAATGAGGAAGAATTTGGAAATTTCGAAATGCCAGAATTGTTCCTCTTCGAAGTACGAACACAACGCAAGTTGAATCGTCAAAATCGGACGAACGAGTCCAAAGATATGGCCAAAACAGTCTATACCTGTAGGAAAACGTATACTGTGTGCATCCGTTGTACAGCCCACCACGAGTTGGCACTATTCATGGCACCACGAGTTGGCACTATTCACGCCACCACGAGTTGGCACTATTGACAACGCCACCACGAGTTGGCACTATTCACGCCACCACGAGTTTGCACTATTCATGGCACCACGAGTTGCACTATTCACGCCACCACGAGTTGGCACTATTCACGCCACCACGAGTTGGCACTATTCATGGCACCACGAGTTGCACTATTCACGCCACCACGAGTTGGCACTATTCACACCACCACGAGTTTGCACTATTCACGCCACCACGAGTTGGCACTATCCACGCCACCACGAGTTGCACTATTCACGCCACCACGAGTTGGCACTATTCACGCCACCACGAGTTTGCACTATTCATGGCACCACGAGTTGCACTATTCACGCCACCACGAGTTGGCACTATTCACGCCACCACGAGTTGGCACTATTCACGCCACCACGAGTTGGCACTATTCATGGCACCACGAGTTGCACTATTCACGCCACCACGAGTTGGCACTATTCACGCCACCACGAGTTGGCACTATTCACGCCACCACGAGTTGGCACCACGAGTTGGCACTATTCACGCCACCACGAGTTGGCACTATTCACAGCCACCACGAGTTGGCACTATTCACAGCCACCACGAGTTGGCACTATTCACGCCACCACGAGTTGGCACTATTCATGGCACCACGAGTTGGCACTATTCACAGCACCACGAGTTGGCACTATTCACAGCACAATGTGTTCAGCACTATTCACGGTCCTCGCGTCATTGCAGAAATCCCAGTAAGGGTATTACGGTCTTTTGGTCAGTTCACTCTTACCTTAAGAGTTTAACCCGAGCCTTTAGGGCTTCATTCGACACTTAGAAAGTTTGAGAGAATAGGAGAAAGGGGAGAAGGCGATTCCAACCTAGGGTTTCCATTTTGGAGAGAAATCAAAGGGTTTTGAAACCCTAGATCAACCTCCAGCCCATTTTTCTTCAAGATCAAGGCACAAACTCGTGAGGAGCATCTCCTCAAACTAGGGCAGCAGCTACACAGTCGTTTTGGAAAGGGGTTTCTTCCTCATTTCTTCAAGGTCGGTACTTTTTACTACCCTCCTAGTTATAGTTCCTCTTTCCCCTTCTTTCCTCTTCATTTTCTTTCATTTACACATGTGCTATGAGATGGATGAATGGTAAATGGTGAATGGAGATGGGGTGGGCGATTGGATGCCAATGGTTGTGTGTGATGAACAAATGGGGAAGGGCATTGTTCCAATAATGAACGTACATGTATGATTTGAGTAAAACCCACCTAGAAAAGCATGTTGTAGGATAAATCCATAATGAACATACCATGTTTGATGAAATGCCAAGGTGAACACAGTGAGCTGAAAATCTGGAAATGCATGCCTAATAAATTATGAATATTGCTAGGGACTATGATAGTGTGTTTCCTGCTTTCCCATAATGCTATGAATATTACATTACTCAATCTTTGATGCTATATGTGTTGTGAAATTACCCAAATGTCATCTTTAAATTTGAATGCAAGTATGTACACGGTTCCCACGAGCACGGCATGCATGGCATGATTTATCGAGGTTTTCAAGAACATGGTTAGAGGTGGGACATATCCTACGATATGTTTTACCTCGCTTTTCACAAGAAGACAAGAACCAACATTCCACGAGGGGTCTCCCCTCACTCACAAGTGCATATCATGAAGAAGGGTCTCCTTCCCTTGCAAGTGCATACATATCATAAAGAAGGGTCTCCCTTCCCTCGCAAGTGCATTGCATAAAGAAGGGTCTCCCTTCCCTCTCAAGGCATCTCACAAGTGCATCTCACAAGTTACATGATCACAAGCAAGCATGCATGACATGACATGACATACAAGAATCAAGCAAGATAGACAAGACAAGCTTTTACGTACGAAAAGATATTTCAAGTCAAGTCAGGTGCACGATGTTTTCAAGAGGATTTATCGGTTTTCTACGAGTTTCAAGCATGATTATAAACTGCTTTACTTCCTTGTATGATATAAATTGTTTCCGTGTGACAAATATGAATTTCTCCTGATTATGTATTGCCATGTTTATGCTATAATTGTTGGTTAGTATTCAGTACCCGCTGAGTATTCCATGCTCAGCCGTACTTCTTATGTCGGCAGGTTCTGAGGGAGCTGCTACTCCATTTGATGTTTGTGCTCCTGGTCCATGGGTGGAAGAGGAGTATGTCGAGGAGCCTTTGGAGGAACCTCCAGTAGAGGGTTACCAATAGGTGGTTGTAGATTCTGAGTGGTTTAGCTGTGGGTGAGACGAGAGTCAGATTTATGTATTTGGGCGGGCATGTCCGCACTTTCTTTTGGATTCTTTTTGTGTAAACTTGGATTGATTATGTATATACATAGAGGTTTGGTAGACTTCCGCTATGCCATGTTAGAGCATGTTTCCGCTGTTTTGTCCTCTATCGTATATGCTCTGTGAGTTTTGCAGGTTAGTTGTCAAGCAAGTCATGATTAGTCGTCCAAAGTTCACTCTAACTCCTAGGGTGGGTTTTGGGGCGCGACAGAAGTGGTATCAGAGCTTAGGCTTTAGGTCTCTAGGGTCACTTAGAATCTTATACCACGGCTTGACAAGAGCATATGTCAGGAAACAAGTTAGGAAGAAAGTAAGTCGGAAGAGAGTCTTGATCCAAGTGTAAGACTAAACTTTAGTCTTAGTCAAAATGATTGTTTCAACCAAGTACGAGCCTTAGGAACGCTAGCACACCAAAGTATAATATTATAAATACTCTGATGACTTAATGCGATGTATATTAGTATTATACAACTAATACAAATTGGATTATTGTGAAATGGCATTGAAGTAAACTGTGGTTTAAAGATAGACTCATGTGGTGTTATTATTCTCAGGACTTGAGTCATGAGACGGAACACACGGGGTCATGGACCACATACCAGAGCTTCCTCTTCTTCACGGGATGAGGATGAGCAGCCGGACCTCTCTCGAGTCTTAGGCTCTATTGCTGAGACACTCGCCATACTGGCGGCTCGGTAGGCTATACCATCATCGGCGGCACCTACTCCACCGCCCGCAGCTCCAGTACATCGTACCGCTGGAGTTGAGGCATTCAGGAGATTGAGGCCTCCACCATTCCATGGGAGTGTGGACCCTCTTGCTGCGGAGGCATGGATCCTCCAGATGGAGAAGATCCTTACGGTCCTCTCACCTACAGAGGAGGAGAGGGTAGCATGGGCAGCTTTCATGCTAGAAGGCGAAGCCCACCATTGGTGGTTGTCCGCACTGAGGACGAGAGATTTGACCATGCAGGGTCTACCTTGGACTTGGGAGGAGTTCAAGGATACTTTTTACAAAAAGTATTTTCCGATTGGAGCACGGGAAAAGAAAGAGAGAGAATTCATCAACCTTGAGCAAGGTTTGATGTCGGTTGCACAATACGAGGCCAAGTTCTCGGAGTTGTCGAGATTTGCGCCTCATATGGTTGCTACTGAGGCAATGAAGGCGAGGAGATTTGAGCAAGGGCTCAAGGATGTGATTATGGAGAAGGTGTCCGTTTTCAGGCATACTACCTACCCTGAGGTAGTAGACAAGGCCTTATTGGTCGAGGCCAATTCGGAGACAGTGTCCAAGAAGAGGGAGTGGGCGAGAGGCCAAGCTAGTAGTTCAGCACCTCCAGAGAGGCGGACTCGTTATCAGTATGCGTGGCCAGCACCATCGATGAGGCCTTCTTATGCGCCTCCAGCTCCACGGCAGTATGTGCCTCAGGCACCGAGACCTCAGGCTCTTCCAGCCCCACGGCCTGTTGCACCTCAGACGATGAGGTATGCTCCGCTTCCAGCCCCTCCGACTTATACACACGAGGTCTGCACTTCATGCGGCAAAAGGCATCCGGCAGGAGATTGTCGAAGAGCATCTGGTGGATGTTATCATTGCGGTCGCCAGGGCCACATGATCAGGGATTGCCCCAGTCGGCATTTATCAGGCCAGTCTCAGGGGATTAGTCCACCAGCACGCCCAGCAGGATCATATCAAGCGTCATCTCAGACTACCCGGTCTACACCACAGTCTCGCCAGGCGAACCAGGGGCGAGTTTTTGCCTTGACAGAGGGTGATGCACTTGCATCTGACGATGTGGTGCAAGGTACGCGTTTGGAGTTATTTTCCTTATTCGTGATGGTTATGTTATGTTTTATCCCATGTGTACGTACTTGGTATGCTATATATGTATATACCTATGTGTATACACTGTTGATGCCTGAATTGACGTAACTAGCTAAAATTTCAGGAGCCCTACTAGTCAATGAGTGTTTGGCTCGAGTGTTGATTGATACCGGGTCTACTCATTCATTTGTCTCACCGAGTTTTTCAGAAGGCTTTTCTGTAGAGCCAAGTCAGCTAGAACTGGAGTTAGCCATTTCGACTCCTCTCGGCAAAACAGTATTGGCAGATAAAGTGTATGGAGATAGTGTGGTCCAAGTTAGGAGCCACGAGTTGGCGGTTGATCTCATCGTCCTTGGATTCCAAGACTTTGATGTTATATTGGGAATGGATTGGTTAGCAGCACATCATGGGCATGTAGCTTGCTTTGAGAAAATGGTACTCTTCAAGCCGGTAGAAGGAAAACCATTTCACTTTCGAGGGTTGAGAAGTAGAGACATTGCCCGCTTTGCGGCGTTGAGCTTAGCTAACCCTGAAGCAAGGGACTCATCGACTATTCCGGTTGAGAGTGAATTCCTGGATGTATTTCCAGAAGAGTTGCCAGGATTGCCTCCAGATAGGGAGATTGAGTTTGTGATCGAGCTTGCACCAGGCACGGCTCCTGTTTTCAGAGCTCCATATAGAATGGCCCCTATTGAACTTAAGGAGTTGAAGACTCAGTTGGAGGAATTACAAGGCCTTGGTTTCATTCGACCAAGTGTCTCACCGTGGGGTGCCCCGGTGTTGTTTGTTAAGAAGAAAGATGGCTCGATGCGGATGTGTGTCGATTACCGACAATTGAACAAAGTCACCATAAAGAATAGGTATCCCTTGCCTAGGATTGATGACTTGTTCGATCAGTTGAAGGGAGCGAGATTTTTCTCGAAGATAGATCTTCGATCGGGTTATCACCAGTTGAAGATTAAGGTGGAAGATGTTCCCAAAACTGCTTTCAGGACTCGGTATGGGCACTACGAGTTCTTGGTGATGCCTTTTGGACTCACGAACGCGCCGGCAGCCTTTATGGATTTGATGAACCGGGTGTTCCGGCCATATCTTGATAGGTGCGTGATTGTATTTGTTGATGACATCTTGGTCTATTCCCAGACACGGGAAGATCACACACGCGACCTATGCCTTGCTTTGGAAATGCTAAGAGAACACAAGCTATACGCCAAACTTAGCAAGTGTGAGTTTTGGTTGGAAGAGGTGGCATTCCTAGGCCACGTGGTTTCTGCAGAAGGTATCTCGGTGGATCCGAAGAAGATCGAAGCAGTTATGAGTTGGGCGAGGCCCAAGAGTGTTACCGAGATACGTAGCTTTCTTGGGTTGGTAGGCTACTACAGGAGATTCGTAGAGGGTTTCTCTAGCCTTGCAGCACCACTCACTTACCTGACAAGGAAGAATGCCAAGTTTGTATGGAGTGATAAGTGCGAGATCAGTTTCACGAAACTGAAGAAGAGGCTTACTACAGCTCATGTCCTTACAGTGCCATCCGGACCTCTTGGGTATGAGGTGTACAGTGATGCCTCACACGTTGGACTTGGATGTGTGCTTATGCAACACAAGAAAGTCATTGCCTATGCATCAAGGCAATTGAAGGAGCATGAGAAGAATTATCCCACGCACGACTTGGAGCTTGCGACGGTCGTGTTTGCACTTAAGATTTGGCGTCATTACCTTTATGGGGTGGAGTTCTATGTGTTCACTGATCACAAGAGTCTCAAGTATCTCTTTTCCCAAAAGGAGTTGAATCTAAGGCAACGGCGTTGGATGGAATTTTTGAAAGACTATGATTGTACCATTCAATACCACCCGGGTAAAGCAAATGTAGTGGCAGATGCTTTGAGTAGAAGACCTCAAGGGTTGTTAGCACATATGTTGGTTCAAGAATGGAAGCTACTACAAGATTTGGCAAATCTGGACATCAGTGTGAATGACTCTGTCCGTGGTCCTACCTTGGCAAATGTTACGGTTCGGCCGTACATTATAGATTTGATCCAAGAATATCAAGACATGGATGCTGAATTATCGGCTTATCGGGACAAGGAAGTTGCTAAGGGTAGTGAGGACTTCTCTCTCACTAGTCGGGGTGCTATCACATTCAAAGGAAGGTTGTGTGTTCCGGCCAACGCAGATCTTCGACGAGAGATCATGGATGAGGCACATCGTTCGAAGTACACAGTGCATCCAGGGGGTACAAAGATGTACCGGAACCTCAAGAGTCACTTTTGGTGGCGGAATATGAAGAGGGATGTTGCGGAATATGTAGCACGGTGCTTGGTGTGTCAACAAGTGAAAGCAAAACACATGCGACCCGCCGGTCTATTGCATTCCCTTCCTATTCCCGAGTGGAAATGGGAGAACATATCCATGGATTTCATAGTTGGCTTGCCAAAGACGGCAAGGGGCTCAGATGCGATATGGGTAGTAGTGGATCGTTTGACAAAGTCCGCTCATTTCTTACCCTACCGTACTACCTTCAACTCTAGTCAGTTGGCTGCACTATATATCAAGGAAGTAGTTAGACTACATGGGGTGCCAGTCAGTATTGTGTCAGATCGGGATCCAAGATTCACGTCAAGATTTTGGAAAAGTTTCCAAGAGGCTATGGGTTCCCAACTTGATTTCAGCACCGCCTTTCATCCACAAACGGATGGACAAACCGAGAGAGTGAACCAAGTCATTGAAGACATGCTTCGAGCTTGTATGTTAGATTTCAGAGGCAGTTGGGAAGAGCACTTGCCTCTGGTTGAATTCGCTTATAATAACAGCTATCAGGCAAGTATTCAAATGGCACCATTTGAGGCCTTGTATAGGCGAAGTTGTAGGTCTCCTCTCTAGTGGGATGAGGTAGGAGAAAGGAAAGTGCTTGGTCCGGAGTTGATTGAGCAAACTGCAAACACAGTTAAGATCATCCGGGATCGATTGAAAGCCGCTCAAGATCGCCAGAAAAGTTATGCGGACACACGCCGTAGGGACTTGGAATTTCAAGTAGGGGATCAAGTTTTTGTGAAAGTATCTCCTAGCAAAGGGATCATGAGATTTAGGAAGCGAGGCAAGCTCAGTCCTCGGTATGTTGGGCCTTTTGAGATTATCACACGGGTTGGTGAAGTTGCTTATCGAGTAGCTCTTCCACCTCACATGGCTGCAGTTCATAACGTCTTCCATGTGTCCATGCTTCAGAAGTATCTTGCGGATCCTTCGCATGTCATAGACTTGGAACAGTTGGAGATTCGAGAGGACCTCACCTTGATTGAAAAGCCAGTCCAGATTTTAGATCGAAGGAATCAAGTGCTTCGCAACAAGACAATCCCTTTGGTTCTTGTGCAATGGCAACACCATGCTCGGGAAGAAGCTACATGGGAGCGTGAAGCCGAAGTCAAAGCAAAGTACCCAGAATTACTTGAATGAGTTTCTGTGTGAAGTCTGTATATGACATGTAATGTTCTTTTTGAATTGTAATGCAAGTAGTGTCTGAATTTCGAGGACGAAATTTTTGTAAGGAGGGGAGGATGTAGAGCCCCAGACTTTTTCATGCTTAATACATGACACTTTCGTTGTCATCTTGCCTTTTTAAGAGGTATGATTAATAAATGAGGAAGAATTTGGAAATTTCAAAATGCCAGAATTGTTCCTCTTCGAAGTACGAACACAACGCAAGTTGAATCGTCAAAATCGGACGAACGAGTCAAAAGATATGGCCAAAACAGTCTGTACCTGTAGGAAAACGTATACTGTGTGCACGCCACCACGAGTTGGCACTATTCACGCCACCACGAGTTGGCACTATTGACAACGCCACCATGAGTTGGCACTATTCACGCCACCACGAGTTTGCACTATTCATGGCACCACGAGTTGCACTATTCACGCCACCACGAGTTGGCACTATTCACGCCACCACGAGTTGGCACTATTCATGGCACCACGAGTTGCACTATTCACGCCACCACGAGTTGGCACTATTCACGCCACCATGAGTTGGCACTATTCACGCCACCACGAGTTTGCACTATTCACGCCACCACGAGTTGGCACTATTCACGCCACCACGAGTTTGCACTATTCATGGCACCACGAGTTGCACTATTCACGCCACCACGAGTTGGCACTATTCACGCCACCACGAGTTTGCACTATTCATGGCACCACGAGTTGCACTATTCACGCCACCACGAGTTGGCACTATTCACGACACCACGAGTTGGCACTATTCATGGCACCACGAGTTGCACTATTCACGCCACCACGAGTTGGCACTATTCACGCCACCACGAGTTGCACTATTCACGCCACCACGAGTTGGCACTATTCATGGCACCACGAGTTGGCACTATTCACACCACCACGAGTTGGCACTATTCACAGCCACCACGAGTTGGCACTATTCACAGCACCACGAGTTGGCACTATTCACGCCACCACGAGTTGGCACTATTCATGGCACCACGAGTTGGCACTATTCACAGCACCACGAGTTGGCACTATTCACAGCACAATGTGTTCAGCACTATTCACGGTCCTCGCGTCATTGCAGAAATCCCAGTAAGGGTATTACGGTCTTTTGGTCAGTTCACTCTTACCTTAAGAGTTTAACCCGAGCCTTTAGGGCTTCATTCGACACTTAGAAAGTTTGAGAGAATAGGAGAAAGGGGAGAAGGCGATTCCAACCTAGGGTTTCCATTTTGAAGAGAAATCAAAGGGTTTTGAAACCCTAGATCAACCTCCAGCCCATTTTTCTTCAAGATCAAGGCACAAACTCGTGAGGAGCATCTCCTCAAATTAGGGCAGCAGCTACACAGTCGTTTTGGAAAGGGGTTTCTTCCTCATTTCTTCAAGGTCGGTACTTTTTACTACCCTCCTAGTTATAGATCCTCTTTCCCCTTCTTTCCTCTTCATTTTCTTTCATTTACACATGTGCTATGAGATGGATGAATGGTAAATGGTGAATGGAGATGGGGTGGGCGATTGGATGCTAATGGTTGTGTGTGATGAACAAATGGGGAAGGGCATTGTTCCAATAATGAACGTACATGTATGATTTGAGTAAAACCCACCTAGAAAAGCATGTTGTAGGATAAATCCATAATGAACATACCATGTTTGATGAAATGCCAAGGTGAACACAGTGAGCTGAAAATCTGGAAATGCATGCCTAATAAATTATGAATATTGCTAGGGACTATGATAGTGTGTTTCCTGCTTTCCCATAATGCTATGAATATTACATTACTCAATCTTTGATGCTATATGTGTTGTGAAATTACCCAAATGTCATCTTTAAATTTGAATGCAAGTATGTACACGGTTCCCACGAGCACGGCATGCATGGCATGATTTATCGAGGTTTTCAAGAACATGGTTAGAGGTGGGACATATCCTACGATATGTTTTACCTCGCTTTTCACAAGAAGACAAGAACCAACATTCCACGAGGGGTCTCCCCTCACTCACAAGTGCATATCATGAAGAAGGGTCTCCTTCCCTTGCAAGTGCATACATATCATAAAGAAGGGTCTCCCTTCCCTCGCAAGTGCATTGCATAAAGAAGGGTCTCCCTTCCCTCTCAAGGCATCTCACAAGTGCATCTCACAAGTGCATCTCACAAGTTACATGATCACAAGCAAGCATGCATGACATGACATGACATACAAGAATCAAGCAAGATAGACAAGACAAGCTTTTACGTACGAAAAGATATTTCAAGTCAAGTCAGGTGCACGATGTTTTCAAGAGGATTTATCGGTTTTCTACGAGTTTCAAGCATGATTATAAACTGCTTTACTTCCTTGTATGATATAAATTGTTTCCGTGTGACAAATATGAATTTCTCCTGATTATGTATTGCCATGTTTATGCTATAATTGTTGGTTAGTATTCAGTACCCGCTGAGTATTCCATGCTCAGCCGTACTTCTTATGTCGGCAGGTTCTGAGGGAGCTGCTACTCCATTTGATGTTTGTGCTCCTGGTCCATGGGTGGAAGAGGAGTATGTCGAGGAGCCTTTGGAGGAACCTCCAGTAGAGGGTTACCAATAGGTGGTTGTAGATTCTGAGTGGTTTAGCTGTGGGTGAGACGAGAGTCAGATTTATGTATTTGGGCGGGCATGTCCGCACTTTCTTTTGGATTCTTTTTGTGTAAACTTGGATTGATTATGTATATACATAGAGGTTTGATAGACTTCCGCTATGCCATGTTAGAGTATGTTTCCGCTGTTTTGTCCTCTATCGTATATGCTCTGTGGGTTTTGCAGGTTAGTTGTCAAGCAAGTCATGATTAGTCGTCCAAAGTTCACTCTAACTCCTAGGGTGGGTTTTGGGGTGCGACACTTAGGTTGGGTCGAAATACATGCGTTAGAAGAAACGACATGGAAATCCAACCCCCGGTTTCGAATTGGTGCACTTTTTCCGGTTTAGGCCGAACTATACTTTCTACATATGGATTTCGGCCTCTTGGTACCTCGGTCGGGTAAACGACCTTAGATTCCATCGAAATGAATTCTCACACTTTTGTTGCGTCTAAATACACCCATTAAAGGAAACGACATTCAAATCCAACCACAGGTTTGGATTTGGTGCGCCTTTGTAAGTTTAGGCCGACGTATACTTTCTCAGTATGAATTTCGGGGCTCTTGTTTCCCAAACCGGGAAAAGGACGTCAGATTCCATCGAAACGAATTCCCAGACTTAGGTTGGGTCGAAATACATACGTTAGATGAAGCGGAAACCGAAATCCGACACCCTGTTTGGATTTTGTGCCCGTTTGTAGGTCTACGCCGAAGTATACGTTCTAAGTATAGATTTTAATGGCCTCTCGGTGGCCAAATCTGGCAAACGACCTCGGATTCCATCGAAATGAATTCTCACACCTAGGTTCGGTCGAAATACACGCGTTAGATGAAACAACATCAAAATCCTACCCAGTTTGATTTGGTGCGTGTTGTAGGTTTTGGCCGAAGTATGCTTTCTAAGTATGAATTTCGGGCATTTCGGTGCCCAAATCGGGCAAACGAACTTGGGTTCTATCGAAAGGAATTCTCACACCTGGGTTTGGTCGAAATACACGCGTTATAATAAACGGCATCGAAATCCGACCCCGATTTAGATTTGGTCCGTCTTTGAAGGTTTAGGCCTAACTATAGTTTCTAAGTATAGATTTCGAGCCTCTCGGTGCCCAAATCGGGCAAACGGGCTCGGATTCCATTGAAAAAAATTCCCGTACTTAGGTTGGGTCGAAATAAATGCGTTTGAAGAGCCGACATCGAAATCCAACCCCGCATTTCGAAATGGTGCACTTTTTTAGGTTTAGGTCGAAATATACTTTCTAAATATGGATTTCGGTCTCTCACGGCTTGTCGAAGCCTAAAATCTATCAAACGAGCTCGGATTCCATTGAAAGGAATTCCTACACATAGGTTGGGTCGAAATACACATGTTAGAGGAAACTATTTCGAAATCTGATGACAGGTTTTGATTTGGTGCTCGTTTGTAAGTTTAGGCCGATTTATATTTTCTCAGTATGGATTAGGGGCTTCTCGGTGCCCAAACTGGGAAAACGATGTCGGATTCCTTCGAAATGAATTCCCAAACTTAGGTTGGGTGAAAATACTCGCGTTAAAAGAAATGGTGTCGAAATCCAACCCCCGATTTGGATTTGGTGCTTATTTGAAGGTTTTTGGAGAAGTTTACTTTCTCAGTATGGATTCCGGGCCTCTCGGTACCAAATCGGGCAAAACGGCCTCGGATTCCATCGAAACGAATTCCTACACTTAGGTTGGGTCGAAATATATTCGTTAGAAGAAAAGACATGGAAATCCAACCCCCGATTGGGAATTGTTGCGCTTTTTTTGGTTTACGCCGAAGTATAATTTCTAAGTATGGATTTCGGCATCTCGGAGCCTAAAATCAGTCAAACGAGCTCGGATTCCATTGAAAGGAATTCCTAGACATAAGTTGGGTTGAAATACACACGTTAGAGCAAACTATTTCGAAATCCGACGACAGGTTTTGATTTGGTGCTCGTTTGTAAGTTTAGGCCGATTTATATTTTCTCAGTATGTATTTTGGGCCTCTCAGTGCCCAAGAAGGGAAAACCATGTCAGATTCCTTCAGAACGAATTCCCAGACATAGGTTGGGTCAAAATACTCGCGTTGAAAGAAATGGATTCGAAATCCGATCCCCGGTTTGGATTTTTTTTTTTTTTTTTTTTGGAGTGCAAGCTGGGGTTAGGCGGACCCCGACCAGATAAAATAAAAAGGCGAAAATTACAATCTAAGGAATTTGCAACCCGATCTGTCCTTAAACAATAGGGAGGACAGATCAGGGGGAAAATCCCTTGGTAAGAGAATAATAGAACAATTTAGATTACAAAATTTCGCTAAGAAGTTTGCTCCTGCATTACTTTCCCTCCAGATGTGATGAACGGAATGAGAGTTAAATCTGGACAGCTTTTGAATGCATCTAGTGACTAAATTTTGAAGATACCATGGTGGATCGCTAGTAGACTGAAGGTAGCGAGTAGCCTGTAATGAATCTGAGTCGATGGAGATGTGCTGGATACCGTGGGTGAGCGCTAGATCAATACCTCTTTCTATCGCCATGATTTCCAACTTTAAGATGTCTGTTTCTGCCACACCTGCCGCGAAAGCTAGAAGCGGATATCCATTGCAATCTCGAATAAGACCTCCGAAGCCCGCTGCTCCATTTCGAATGGAACCATCACTATTGAGAACCCAATGATTCGGAGGGGGCGGAGACCACTTGCACCAGATTTCAGATTTCCTGTGGAGCTTCGAGTTTATCTGCCATGAAAGGAGGAATTCCCTATTTGAAGCAGAGTCTTACACTAGCACATTTAAGGCCTCAGTCTTAAGCCTGGTGTCAGCGGTAATTAGGCCAATTAGAGAGTCCACCGGCTTGAATGAATTAGAAAAAATGCGGTTATTTCGTTCACTCCAAATGCGATATATAGTAGCGCTGAAAGCAATTCTCTTGACGTTTTGAATAAATTGCATACCATGAAATTCTTTGGCGGCCCATTCCACTTCACGATTCCAAGGAAGAATCTGCTTAGAAGAGTAACGACAGAGGCTAAGAATTGATCTCCATATTTGGGATGTGAATTGACATTCAAAAAACAAATGTTGGAGACTCTCAGAGGAAGTCCAACCGAAAATGCATCGGGAGTGAGTGATGATATTTAGGGAGAGAAGGCGATCCTGAGTTTGAAGTTTGTTGGACATGGCTAGCCACAAAATAAAAGAATGTCTTGGAATGAATTGGCCCGACCACGCCAGACTCCACCAAGACATAAGAGGATTGCGCACTCTGATGCAATTCCAGGCAGATTTGAGGGAGTATTGACCTTTGGGGTTGGGCTTCCAAATTACTCGATCAGAAGGTAAGGAAGCATTGATATCCACCAGTTGAAGTTCATTCCAAACTGATAACAGATCTGCAGAAATCGCTGGGGGAGGATTCCAGGTAAAATCGGATATAATAGATCCCCCGGTTTAGATTTGGTGCTTATTTGAAGGTTTTGGAAAAGTATACTTTCTAAGTATGAATTTCGGGCCTCTCGATACCCAAATCGGGCAAACGGCCTCGGATTCCATCGAAACGAATTTCTGCACATAGGATGGGTCGAAATACATTCGTTAGAAGAAACAACATGGAAATCCAACCCCCGATTAGGAATTGTTGCGCTTTTTTCTGTTTAGGCCGAAGTATACTTTCTAAGAATGGATTTCGGCCTCTCGGAGCCTAAAATCAGTCAAACGAGCTCGGATTCCATTGAAAGGAATTCCTAGACATAAGTTGGGTCGAAATACACACGTTAGAGGAAACTATTTTGAAATCCGATGACAGGTTTTGATTTGGTGCTCGTTTGTAAGTTTAGGGCGATTTGTATTTTCTCAGTATGGATTTTGGGCCTCTCAATGCCCAAGACGGGAAAACGATGTCAGATTCCTTTGAAACGAATTCCCAGACATAGGTTGGGTCAAAATACTCGCGTTAAAAGAAATGGTGTCGAAATCCGAGCCCCGGTTTGGATTTGGTGCTTATTTGAAGGTTTTGGAAAAGTATACTTTCTAAGTATGGATTTCGGGCCTCTCGGTACCCAATTCGGGCAAACGGCCTCGGATTCCATCGAAACGAATTCCTGCACTTAGGTTGGGTCGAAATACATGCGTGAGAAGAAACGACATGGAATTCCAACCCCGGGTTTCAAATTGGTGCGCTTTTTCCGGTTTAGGCCGAACTATACTTTCTACATATGGATTTCGGCCTCTGGGTGCCTAAATCGGGTAAACGACCTCGGATTCCATCGAAATGAATTCTCACACTTTTGTTACGTCGAAATACACCCATTAGAGGAAACGACATCGAAATCCAACCACAGGTTTGGATTTGGTCCGCCTTTGTAGGTTTTGGCCGACGTATACTTTCTAATTATGAATTTCGGGGCTCTTGTTTCCCAAACCGGGAAAACGACGTCGGATTCCTTCGAAACTAATTCCCAGACTTAGGTTGGGTCGAAATACATACGTTAGATGAAGCGGAAACCGAAATCCAACACCCGGTTTGGATATGGTGTGCGTTTTTAGGTCTATGCCGAAGTATACTTTCTAAGTATAGATTTTAATGGCCTCTCGGGGGCCAAATCTGGGAAACGACCTCGGATTCCATCGAAATTAATTCTCACAACTAGGTACGGTCGAAATACACGGGTTAGAAGAAACAACATCAAAATCCGACCCCAATTTGGATTTGGTGCGCGTTGTAGGTTTAGGCCGAAGTATACTTTCTAAATATGAATTTCTGTCCTCTTGGTGCCCAAATCGGGCAAACAGCCTCGGATTCCATCGAAACGAATTCCTGCACTTAGGTTGGCTCGAAATATATTCGTTAGAAAAAACGACATGGAAATCCAACCCCCGATTAACAATTGGTCCGCTTTTTTAGGTTTAGGCCGAAGTATACTTTCTAAGTATGGATTTCGGCCTCTCGGAGCCCTAAATCAGTCAATCAAACTCGGATTCCATTGAAATGAATTCCTACACATAGGTTGGGTCGAAATACACACGTTAGAGGAAACTACATCGAAATCTGATCACAAGTTTTGATTTGGTGGTCGTTTGTAAGTTTATGCCGAGGTATATTTTCTCAGCATGGATTCCGGGCCTCTCAGTGCCCAAACCAGGAAAACAATGACGGATTCCTTCGAAACGAATTCTCAAACTTAGTTTGGGTCAAAATACTCGCGTTAAAAGAAATGGTGTCGAAATCCGACCCCCGGTTTGGATTTGGTGCTTATTTGAATGTTTTTGGAGAAGTATAAATTCTAAGTATGGATTTCGGGCCTGTCGGTACCCAAATCGGGCAAACGGCCTCGGATTCCATCGAAACGAATTCCTGAACTTAGGTTAGGTCGAAATACATGTGTTAGAAGAAACGACATGGAAATTCATCCCCCGGTTTCGAATTGGGGCGCTTTTTCGGGTTTAGGCCGAAGTATACTTTCTACATATGGATTTCGGCCTCTTGGTGCCTAAATCGGGTAAACGACCTCGGATTCCATCGAAATGAAATCTCACACTTTTGTTTAGTCGAAATACACCCATTAGAGGAAATGACATCGAAATCCAACCACAGGATTGGATTTGGTGCGCCTTTGTAGGTTTAGGCTGACGTATACTTTTTAAGTATGAATTTCAGGGCTCTGGTTTCCCAAACCGGGAAAACGACGTCGGATTCCTGTGAAACGAATTCTCAGACTTAGGTTGGGTCGAAATACATATGTTAGATGAAGCGGAAACCGAAATCCGACACCCGGTTTGAATTTGGTGCGCGTTTATAGGTTTAGACCAAAGTATCATTTCTAAGTATGAATTTCGGGCCTCTCAGTTCCCAAATCGGGCAAACGGCCTCGGTTTCCATCGAAATGAAATCCTGCACTTAGGTTGGCTAGACATACATTAGTTAGAAGAAACGACATGGAAATCCAACCCCCGATTAGGAATTGTTGCGCCTTTTTAGGTTTAGGCCGAAGTATACTTTCTAAGTATGGATTTCGGCCTCTCGGAGCCTAAATCAGTCAAACGAGCTTGGATTCCATTGAAATGAATTCCTACACATAGGTTTGGTCGATATACAAACTTAAGAGGAAACTACATCGAAATCCGATCACAGGTTTTGATTTGGTGCTCGTTTCTAAGTTTAGGCCGATGTATATGTTCTCAGTATGGATTCCGGGCCTCACAGTGTCCAAACCGGGAAAACGAAGTTGGATTCCTTCGAAACGAATTCCCAGACTTAGGTTGGGTCAAAATACTCGTGTTAAAAGAAATGGTGTCGAAATCCGAGCCCCGGTTAGGATTTGGGTCTTATTTGAAGGTTTTGGAAAAGTATATTTTCTAAGTAAGGATTTCGGGCCTCTCGGTACCCAACTCGGGCAAACGACCTCGGATTCCATCGAAACAAATTCTTGCACTTAGGTTGGGTCGAAATACATGCGTGAGAAGAAACGAAATGGAAATCCAACCCCGTGTTTCGAATTGGTGCGCTTTTTCCGGTTTAGGCCGAACTATACTTTCTACATATGGATTTCGGCCTCTTGGTGCCAAAATCGGGTAAACGACATCGGATTCCATCGAAATGAATTCTCACACTTTTGTTACGTCGAAATACACCCATTAGAGGAAACGACATCGAAATCCTACCACGGGTTTGGATTTGGTGCGCCTTCGTAGGTTTAGGCCGACGTATACTTTCTAATTATGAATTTGGGGGCTCTTGTTTCCCAGACCGGGAAAACGACGTCAGATTCTTCGAAACGAATTCCCAGACTTAGGTTGGGTCGAAATACATACGTTAGATGAAGCGGAAACCGAAATCCGACACCCGGTTTGGATTTGGTGCGCGTTTGTAGGTTTACGCCAAAGTATACTTTCTAAGTATAGATTTTAATGGCCTCTCGGTGGCCAAATCTGGCAAACGACCACGGATTCCATGGAAAGGAATTCTCACACCTAGGTTCGGTCGAAATACATGCGTTAGAAGAAAAACCATCAAAATCCGACCCCGATTTTGATTTGGTGCGCGTTATAGGTTTAGGCCAAAGTATACCTTCTAAGTATGAATTTTGGGCTTCTCGGTTCCCAAATCGGGCAAACGGCCTCGGTTTCCATCGAAACGAATTCTTGCACTTAGGTTGGCTCGAAATCGGGCTAACAGCCTCGGATTGTATCGAACGAATTCCTGCACTTAGATTGGGTCGAAATACATGCGTTAGAAGAAACGACCTGGAAATCCAACCCCGGTTTCGAATTAGTGCGCTTTTTCCGGTTTAGGCCGAAGTATACTTTTTACATATGGATTTCGGCCTCTTGGTGCCTAAATAGGGTAAACGACCTCGGATTCCATCGAAATGAATTATCACACTTTTGTTGCGTTGAAATACACCCATTAGAGGAAACGACATCGAAATCCAACCACAGGTATTGATTTGGTGCGCCTTTGTAGGTTTAGGCCTACGTATACTTTCTAACTATGAATTTCGGGCTCTTGTGGCCCAAACCGGGAAAACGACGTCAGATTCCTTCGAAACGAATTCCCAGACTTAGGTTGGGTCGAAATATATACGTTAGATGAAGCGGAAACCGAAATCCGACACCCGGTTTGGATTTGGTGCGCGTTTGTAGGTTTACGCCAAAGTATACTTTCTAAGTATAGATTTTAATGGCCTCTCGGTGGCCAAATCTGGCAAACGACCACGGATTCCATTGAAAGGAATTCTCACACCTAGGTTCGGTCGAAATACATGCGTTAGAAGAAAAACCATCAAAATCCGACCCCGATTTTGATTTGGTGCGCGTTATAGGTTTAGGCCGAAGTATACCTTCTAAGTATGAATTTTGGGCCTCTCGGTTCCCAAATCGGGCAAACGGCCTCGGTTTCCATCGAAACGAATTCTTGCACTTAGGTTGGCTCGAAATCGGGCTAACAGCCTCGGATTGTATCGAACGAATTCCTGCACTTAGATTGGGTCGAAATACATGCGTTAGAAGAAACGACCTGGAAATCCAACCCCGGTTTCGAATTAGTGCGCTTTTTCCGGTTTAGGCCGAAGTATACTTTTTACATATGGATTTCGGCCTCTTGGTGCCTAAATAGGGTAAACGACCTCGGATTCCATCGAAATGAATTATCACACTTTTGTTGCGTTGAAATACACCCATTAGAGGAAACGACATCGAAATCCAACCACAGGTATTGATTTGGTGCGCCTTTGTAGGTTTAGGCCTACGTATACTTTCTAACTATGAATTTCGGGCTCTTGTGGCCCAAACCGGGAAAACGACGTCAGATTCCTTCGAAACGAATTCCCAGACTTAGGTTGGGTCGAAATATATACGTTAGATGAAGCGGAAACCGAAATCCGACACCCGGTTTGGATTTGGTGCGCGTTTGTAGGTTTACGCCAAAGTATACTTTCTAAGTATAGATTTTAATGGCCTCTCGGTGGCCAAATCTGGCAAACGACCACGGATTCCATTGAAAGGAATTCTCACACCTAGGTTCGGTCGAAATACATGCGTTAGAAGAAAAACCATCAAAATCCGACCCCGATTTTGATTTGGTGCGCGTTATAGGTTTAGGCCGAAGTATACCTTCTAAGTATGAATTTTGGGCCTCTCGGTTCCCAAATCGGGCAAACGGCCTCGGTTTCCATCGAAACGAATTCTTGCACTTAGGTTGGCTCGAAATCGGGCTAACAGCCTCAGATTGTATCGAACGAATTCCTGCACTTAGATTGGGTCGAAATACATGCGTTAGAAGAAACGACCTGGAAATCCAACCCCGGTTTCGAATTAGTGCGCTTTTTCCGGTTTAGGCCGAAGTATACTTTTTACATATGGATTTCGGCCTCTTGGTGCCTAAATAGGGTAAACGACCTCGGATTCCATCGAAATGAATTATCACACTTTTGTTGCGTTGAAATACACCCATTAGAGGAAACGACATCGAAATCCAACCACAGGTATTGATTTGGTGCGCGTTTGTAGGTTTAGGCCTACGTATACTTTCTAACTATGAATTTCGGCATCTTGTGGCCCAAACCGGGAAAACGACGTCAGATTCCTTCGAAACGAATTCCCAAACTTAGGTTGGGTCGAAATACATACGTTAGATGAAGCAGAAACCGAAATCCGACATCCGGTTTGGATTTGGTGCTCGTTTGTTGGTCTACGCCGAAGTATACTATCTATGTATTGATTTTAATGGCCTCTCGGGGGCCAAATCTGGCAAACGACGTCGGATTCCATCGAAATGAATTCTCACTCCTAGGTTCGGTCAAAATACACGGGTTAAAAGAAACAACATCAAAATCCGACTCCGATTTGGATTTGGTGCGCGTTGTAGGTTTAGGCCGAATTATACTTTCTAAGTATGAATTTCAGGCCTCTTGGTGCCCAAATCGGGGAAACGGCCTCGGATTCCATTGAAACGAATTCCTGCATTTAGGTTGGGTCGAAATACATTCGTTAGAAAAAACAATATGGAAATCCAACCCCCGATTAGGAATTGTTGCGCTTGTTTAGGTTTAGGCCGAAGTATACTTTGTAAGTATGGATTTCGGCCTCTCGGAGCCTAAATCAGTCAAACGAGCTCGGATTCCATTGAAATGAATTCCTACACATAGGTTGGGTTGAAATACACACGTTAGAGGAATCGTCATCGAAATCCAACCCCGGTTTGGATTTTGTGCTTATTTGAATGTTTTTGGAGAAGTATACATTGTAAGTATGGATTTCGGGTCTCTCAGTACCCAAATCGGGTAAACGGCCTCGGATTCCATCGAAACGAATTCCTGCACTTAGGTTGGGTCGAAATACATGCGTTATAAGAAACGACATGGATGTCCAACCCCCGGTTTCGAAATGGTGCGCTTTTTCAGGTTTAGGCAAAAGTATACTTTCTAAATATGGATTTCGGCCTCCTAGTGCCTAAATCAGGTAAACGAGACCTCGGATTCCACCGAAATGAATTTTCACACTTTTGTTGCGTCGAAGACACCGATTAGAGGAAACGACATCAAAATCCAACCACAGGTTTGGATTTGGTGCTCCTTTGTAGGTTTAGGCCGACGTATACTTTCTAGGTATGAATTTCGGGGCTCTTTTTTACCAAACCGGGAAAACGAAGTCGGATTCCTTCGAAACGAATTCCCAGACTTAGGTTGGGTCGAAATACAAACGTTAGATGAAGTGGAAACCAAAATCCGACGCCCGGTTTGGATTTTTTTCGTGTTTGTAGGTATACGCCGAAATATACTTTCTAAGTATAGATTTTAATGGCCTCTCGGTTGTCAAATCAAGCAAACGACTTCGGATTCCATCGAAATGAATTCTCACACCTAGGTTTGGTCGAAATACACACTTTAGAAGAAACAACATCAAAATCTGACCCCGATTTGGATTTGGTGCGCGTTATAGGTTTAGGCCGAAATATACTTTCTAAGTATGAATTTCGGGCCTCTCGGTGCCCAAATCGGGCTAACGGCCTCGGATTCCAACGAAACGAATTCCTACACTTAGGTTGGGTCGAATACATTCGTTAGCAGAAGCGATATGAAAATCCAACCCCCGATTAGGAATTGTTGCGCTTTTCTAAGTTTAGGCCGAAGTATACTTTCTAAGTATGGATTTCGGCCTCTCGAAGCCTAAAATCAGTCAAACGAGCTCGGATTCCATTGAAAGGAATTCCTACACATAGGTTGGGTCGAAATTCACACGTTAGAGGAAACTATTTCGAAATCTGATGACAGGTTTTGATTTGGTGCTCGTTTGTAAGTTTAGGCCCAATTATATTTTTTCAGTATGGATTATGGGCCTCTCTGTGCCCAAACTGGGAAAACGATGTCGGATTCCTTCGAAACGAATTCCCAAACTTAGGTTGGGTCAAAATACTAGCGTAAAAAGAAATGGTGTCGAAATCCAACCCCCGGTTTGGATTTGGTGCTTATTTGAAGGTTTTTGAGAAGTATACTTTCTAAGTATGGATTTCGGGCCTATCAGAACCCAAATCGGGCAAACGGTCTCGGATTCCTTCGAAACGAATTCCTGCACTTAGGTTGGGTCGAAATACATGTGTCAGAAGAAACGACATGTAAATCCAACCCCCGGTTTCGAATTGGTATGCTTTTTCCGGTTTAGGCCAAAGTATACTTTCTACATATGAATTTCGGGCCTCTCGGTGCCCAAATCGGGCAAACAGCCTCGGGTTCCATTGAAACGAATTCCTGCACTTAGGTTGGGTCGAAATATATTCGTTAGAAGAAACGACATGGAAATCCAACCCCCGATTAGGAATTCTTGCGCTTTTTTTGAATTAGGCCGAAGTATACTTTCTAAGTATGGATTTTGGCCTCTCGGAGCCTAAAATCAGTCAAACGAGCTCGAATTCCATTTAAAGGAATTCCTAGACATAGGTTGGGTCGAAATACACACGTTAGAGGAAACTACATCGAAATCCGATCACAGGTTTTTATTTGGTGCTCGTTTGTATGTTCTAGCCGATGTATATTTTCTCAGTATGGAGTCCGGGCCTCTCAGTGCCCAAACCGGTAAAACGATGTCGGATTCCTTCGAAACGAATTCCCAGACTTAGGTTGGGTCAAAATACTCGCGTTAAAAGAAATGGTGTCGAAATCCGACCCCCGGTTTGGATTTGGTGCTTATTTGAAGGTTTTGGAGAAGTATACTTTCTAAGTATGGATTACGGGCCTCCCGGTACCCAAATCGGACAAACGGCCTTGGATTCCATCGAAACGAATTCCTGCACTTAGGTCGGGTCGAAATACATGCGTTAGAAGAAACTACGTGAAAATCCAACCCTCGATTTTGAATTGGTGCGCTTTTTCCGGTTCAGGCCGAAGTATACTTTCTACATATGGATTTTAGCCTCTTGGTGCCTAAATCGTGTAAACGACCTCGGATTCCATCGAAATGAATTCTCACACTTTTGTTCCGTCGAAATAATCCCATTACAGGAAACGACATCGAAATCTAACCATAGGCTTGGATTTGGTGCGCCTTTGTTGGTTTAGGCCGACATATACTTTCTAAGTATGAATTTCGGGGCTCTTGTTTCCCAAACCGGGAAAACGCCGTCTGTTTCCTTTGAAACGAATTCCACACTTAGACTGGGTCGAAATACATACGTTAGATGAAGCGGAAACCGAAATCCGACTCCCGTTTTTGATTTCGTGCTCGTTTGTTGGTCTACGCCGAAGAATACTTTCTATGTATAGATTTTAATGACCTCTCGGTGGCCAAATCTGGCAAACGACCTCAGATTCAATCGAAAGGAATTCTCACACCTAGGTTTGGTCGAAATACACGCGTTAGAATAAACGGCATCGAAATCTGACCCCGATTTAGATTAGCTCCGCCTTTGAAGGTTTAGGCCTAACTATAGTTTCCAAGTATAGATTTCGGGCCTCTCGGTGCCCAAATCGGGCAAACGGGCTTGGATTGCATTGAAACGATTTCCTGCACTTAGTTTGGGTTGAAATAAATCCATTTGAAGAGACGACATTGAAATCCAACCCCGGATTTCGAAATGGTGCACTTTTTTAGGTTTAGGTCGAAGTATACTTTCTAAGTATGGATTTCGGCCTCTCGGAGCGTAAAATCAATCAAACGAGCTCGAATTCCATTGAAAGGAATTCCTACACATAGGTTGGGTCGAAATACACACGTTAGAGGAAACTATTTCGAAATCCGATGACAGGTTTTGATTTGGTGCTCGTTTGTAAGTTTAGGCCGATTTATATTTTCTCAGTATGAATTCCGGGCCTCTCAGTGCCCAAACCGGGAAAACGATGTCGGATTCGTTCGAAACTAATTCCCAGACATAGGTTGGGTCAAAATACTCGCGTTAAAAGAAATGGTGTCGAAATCCGACCTCCGGTTTGGATTTGGTGCTTACTTGAAGGTTTTGGAGAAGTCAACTTTCGAAGTATGGATTTCGGCCTCTCGAAGCCTAAAATCAGTCAAACGGCCTCGGATTGCTTCGAAATGAATTCCTGCACTTAGGTTGGGTCGAAATACATGTGTTAGAAGAAACGACATGGAAATCCAACCCCCGGTTTCGAATTGGTGCGCTTTTTCCGGTTTAGGCCGAAGTATACTTTCTACATATGGATTTCGGCCACTTGGTGTCTAAATCGGGTAAACGACCTCGGATTCCATCGAAATGAATACTCTCACACTTTTGTTGCATCGAAATACACCCATCAGAGGAAACAACATCGAAATCCAACCGCAGGTGTGGATTTGGGGCACCTTTGTATGTTTAGGCCGACGTATACTTTCTAAGTATGAATTTCGGGGCTCGTGTTTCCCAAACCGGGAAAACGACGTCGGAGTCCTTTGTAACGAATTCCCAGATTTAGGTTGGGTCGAAATACATATGTTAGGAAACCGAAATCCGACACCCGGTTTGGATTTGGTGCTCGTTTGTTGGTCTACGCCGAAGTATACTTTCTATGTATAGATTTTAATGACCTCTCGGGGGCCAAATCTGGCAAACGACCTCAGATTCAATCGAAAGGAATTCTCACACCTAGGTTTGGTCGAAATGCACGCGTTAGAATAAACGGTATCGAAATCCGACCCCGATTTAGATTTGGTCCGCCTTTGAAGGTTTAGGCCTAACTATAGTTTCCAAGTATAGATTTCGGGCCTCTCGGTGCCCAAATCGGGCAAACGGGCTCGGATTGCATTGAACGATTTCCCGCACTTAGGTTGGGTTGAAATAAATGCATTTGAAGAGACGACATTGAAATCCAATCCCGGATTTCGAAATGGTGCACTTTTTTAGGTTTAGGTCGAAGTATACTTTCTAAGTATGGATTTCGGTCTCTCGGAGCCTAAATTGGCCAAACGAGCTCGGATTTCATCGAAATTAATTCCCACACATAGGTTGTGTCGAAATACTCGCGTTAGAGGAAACTACATCAAAATCCGATCACAGGTTTGGATTTGGTGCTTGTTTGAGGTCTAAGCCGAAGGATATTTTCTTAGTATTGATCTCGGGCCTCTCGGTGCCCAAACTGGAAAAACGAGGTCGGATTCCTTTGAAAAAATTCCCAAACTTAGGCTGGTTGAAATACTCACGTTAAAAGAAATGTCGTCGAAATCCGAGCCCTGGTTTCGATTTGGTGCTTGATTTAAGGTTTTGGGCAAAGTATATTTTCTAAGTATGGATTCCGGGCTTCATGGTACCCAAATCGGACAAACTGGCTCGGATTCCATCAAAACGAATTCCTGCACTTAGGTTGGGTCGAAAGACATTCGTTAGAAGAAACGACATGGAAATCCAACCCCCAATTAGGAATTGTTGCGCTTTTTTAGGTTTAGGCCGAAGTCTACTTTCTAAGTATGGATTTCGGCCTCTCGGAGCCTAAAATTAGTCAAACGGCCTCGGATTGCATCGGAACGAATTCCTGCACTTAGGTTGGGTTGAAATACTTGCGTTAGAATAAACGACATGGAAATCCAACCCCCGGTTTCGAATTGGTGCGCTTTTTCCAGTTTAGGCCGAAGTATACTTTCTACATATGGATTTCAGCCTCTTGATGCCTAAATCGGGTAAACAACCTCGGATTCCATCGAAATGAATTCTCACACTTTTGTTGCGTCGAAATACACCCATTCGAGGAAACGACATCGAAATCTAACCACAGGTTTGGATTTGGTGCGCCTTTGTAGGTTTAGGCCGACTTATACTTTCTAGGTATGAATTTCGGGGCACTTTTTTCCCTAACTGGGAAAACGACGTCGGATTCCTTCGAAACGAATTCCCAGACTTAGGTTGGGTCGAAATACAAACGTTAGATGAAGTGGAAACCAAAATCCGACACCCAGTTTGGATTTTGTCCGCGTTTGTAGGTCTACGCCGAAGTATACTTTCTAAGTACAAATTTTAATGGCCTCTCGGTTGTCAAATCAGGCAAACGACCTCGGATTCCATCGAAATGAATTCTCACACCTAGGTTCGGTTGAAATACACACATTAGAAGAAACAACATCAAAATCCGACCCCGATTTGGATTTCGTGCGCGTTATAGGTTTAGGCCGAAGTATACTTTCTAAGCATGAATTTCGAGCCTCTCGGTGCCCAAATCAGGCAAACGGCCTCGGATTCCAAAGAAACGAAATCCGACACTTAGGTTGGGTCGAAATACATTCGTTAGCAGAAACAACATGGAAATCCAACCCCCGATTAGGAATTGTTGCGCATTTTTAGGTTTAGGCCGAAGTATATTTTCTAAGTTTGGATTTCGGCATCTCGTAACCTAAATCTGTCAAACGAGTTCGGAATCCATTGAATTGAATTCCTACACATAGGTTGGGTCGAAATACACACGTTAGAGGAAACTACATCAAAATCTGATAACAAGTTTTGATTTGGTGCTCGTTTGTAAGTTTATGCCGATGTATATTTTCTTAGTACGGATTCCGGGCCTCTCAGTGCCCAAACCAGGAAAACGATGTCGGATTCCTTCGAAACGAATTCCCAAACTTAGGTTGGGTGAAAATACTCGCGTTAAAAGAAATGGTGTCGAAATCCGATCCCCGGTTTGGATTTGGTGCTTATTTGAAGGTTTTTGGAGAAGTATACTTTCTCAGTATGGATTTCGTGCCTCTCAGTACCAAATCGGGCAAACGGCCTCGGATTCCATCGAAACGAATTCCTGCACATAGGTTGGGTCGAAATACATTCGTTAGAAGAAACGACATGGAAATCCAACCCCCGATTAGGATTTGCTGCGCTTTTTTTTGTTTAGGCCGAAATATACTTTCTGAGTATGGATTTCGGCTCTCGAAGCCTAAAATCAGTCAAACGAGCTCGGATTCCATTGAAAGGAATTCCTAGACATAAGTTGGATCGAAATGCACACGTTAGAGGAAACTATTTCAAAATCCGATGACAGGTTTTGATTTGGTGCTTGTTTGTAAGTTTAGGCCGATTTATATTTTCTCAGTATGGATTTTGGGCCTCTCAGTGCCCAAGACGGGAAAACGATGTCAGATTCCTTCGAAACGAATTCCCAGACATAGATTGGGTCAAAATACTCGCGTTAAAAGAAATGGTGTCGAAATCCGAGCCCCGGTTTGGATTTGGTGCTTATTTGAAGGTTTTGGAAAAGTATACTTTCTAAGTATGGATTTCGGGCCTCTCGGTACCCAAATCGGGCAAACGGCCTCGGATTCCGTCGAAACGAATTCCTGCACTTAGGTTGGTCGAAATACTTGCGTGAGAAGAAACGACATGGAAATCCAACCCCGGGTTTCGAATTGGTGCGCTTTTTCCGGTTTAGGCCGAAGTATACCTTCTACATATGGATTTCGGCCTCTTGGTGCCTAAATCGGGTAAACGACCTCGGATTCGATCGAAATGAATTCTCACACTTTTGTTATGTCGAAATACACCCATTAGATGAAACGACATCAAAATCTAACCACAGGTTTGGATTTGGTCCGCCTTTGTAGGTTTAGGCCGACGTATACTTTCTAATTATGAATTTCGGGGCTCTTGGTTCCCAAACCGGGAAAACGACGTCGGATTCCTTCGAAACGAATTCCCAGACTTAGGTTGGGTCGAAATATATACGTTAGATCAAGCGGAAACCGAAATCCGACACCCGGTTTGGATTTGGTGCGCGTTTGTAGGTGTACGCCGAAGTAGACTTTCTAAGTATAGATTTTAATGGCCTCTCAGTGGCCAAATCTGGCAAACGACCTCGGATTCCATCAAAATGAATTCTCACACCTAGGTTCGGTCGAAATACACGCGTTAGAAGAAACAACATCAAAATCCGACCCCGATTTGGATTTGGTGCGCGTTGTAAGTTTAGGCTGAAGTATACTTTCTAAGTATGAATTTCGGGCCTCTCGGTGCCCAAATCGGGCAAACAGCCTCGGATTCCATCGAAATGAATTCCTGCACTTTGGTTGGGTCGAAATACATTCGTTAGAAGAAACGACATGGAAATCCAACCCCCGATTAGGAATTTTTGCGATTTTTTAGGTTTAGGCCGAAGTATACTTTCTAAGTATAGATTTTAATGGCCTCTCGGGTGCCAAATCTGGCAAACGACCTCGGATTCCATCGAAATGAATTCTCACACCTAGGTTCGGTCAAAATAGACGGGTTAGAAGAAACAACATCAAAATCCAAGCCCGATTTCGATTTGGTGCGCGTTGTAGATTTAGGCCGAAGTATACTTTCTAAGTATGAATTCCTGTCCTCATGGTGCCCAAATCGGGCAAACGGCCTTGGATTCCATCGAAACGAATTCCTGCACTTAGGTTGGCTCGAAATACATTCGTTAGAAAAAACGACATGGAAATCCAACGCCTGATTAGGAATTGTTGCGCATTTTTAGGTTTAGGCCGAATTCAGATTCCATTGAAATGAATTCCTACACATAAGTTGGGTCGAAATACACACTTAAGAGGAAAGTACATCGAAATCCGATCAAAGGTTTTGATTTGGTGCCCGTTTGTAAGTTTAGGCCGATGTATATTTTCTCAGTATGGATTTCGGGCCTCTCAGTGCCCAAACCGGGAAAACGCAGTTGGATTCCTTCGAAACGAATTCCCAGACTTAGGTTGGGTCAAAATACTCGCGCTAAAAGAAATGGTGTCGAAATACGAGCCCCGGTTTGGATTTGGTGCTTATTTGAAGGTTTTGGAAAAGTATACTTTCTATTTTTTTTTTTGGAAGGTAAGCTGGGGTTAGGCGGACCCCGACCCGATATATGAAAGAAGAAGAATTACAATCTTTGGAATTTACAGCCCACTCTATTCTTCTCAAGAATAGAAGAAAGGACAGAGGGGAATTCACAAGGGATAAGAACTATAGAAGAGATAGAAGTACAAAATTTTGCCCAAAAATCAGCTCCTGTGTTGCTTTCTCGCCATATATGATGAATGGTGAATGAGGAAAAATCTGCCAAGAGGTGTTTGCAGTAAGCTATGAGGTTACTTAAAGTCCAAGGGGGTTCAAGCGAAGAGGAGAGAAGTCTGGTAGCTTGTAAGGAGTCAGAATCAATTACGAGGTTTTGAACTCCATAAACCTTTGCAATTTCTAGACCACGCGCGATTGCCATGATTTCAAACTTGAGAATATCCGATTCTTCTATCCCGGTAGTAAAGGCAACCAAGGGATCGCCTCTGTGGTTTCGTATGATACCCCCAAAACCTGCTCCTCCAGCTCTGACGGATCCGTCACTGTTAAGGACCCAATGATCAAATGGTGGTGGTGACCAGGTACACCACAGCTGGGGCTTATGAAAGTAGCGAGGGAAGAGCTGCCATTTTGAAAGAAAAGTTCTGTTGCAGTCCGTGTCTTCCACTTGATCAGTTGAGGCGCTGATCTTGAATCTAGTGTCTGTGATGATGCTGTGAAGAACTTGCTCAGGGTGTTTGGAAGAGTTCATGAAAATTCTGCTGTTTCGTTCAGCCCAGATGTGATATATGGTGGCACAAAACGCAACTCGTTTGATATTCTGGATTAGATTTAGACCATGGAATTCCTTTGCCGCCCATTCAACCTCACGGTCCCAAGGGAGAATCAAGTGAGAGGGGTAAACCGCAGAGCTGTAAAACATGTTTCCAAATCTGATAGGAGAAGTTGCATGCAAAAAAAATATGTGCTGTATTTTCCGTTGAAGCCCAGCAAAATACACATCTTGAGCGAGTTAAGATGTTGAGCCTTAAAAGGCGATCCTGAGTTTGGAGGCTATTCGAGAGCGCTAGCCAGGAGATAAAAGATTGCCGAGGTATGTACTGACCTGACCAAAGCAGAGACCACCTCGGGAGAGAGTGGTTATGAACTCGAATGCTATTCCATGCTGATTTAAGAGAGTAGTTGCCTGTACTGTTTGCAGTCCAGATGATTCGATCTGAATTCAAAGAAGAATTGATTTCAATCTTGTGTAACTCGTTCCAGATAGTGAGAAGATCAATTGAGATTACTGGAGGTGTATCCCATTCAGAATTTGACAGAATGGTGGCTACGGTAGCATCGCTAGGTAGGCCTGAATCATGCTGTATACGGTGACCAAAACGATCATAGAGAATGCCCATAGGGTGCCACGGGTCATGCCATAGATAGGTATTAGCTCCGTTGGAGACAGAGTGGGTGATAATACCTTTTGCAAGGTGGAGGGATTGGACCAGCTTTCGCCATATCCAGGAGCAGTCAGAAGGGCATTTGATAGTCCAAAAGAATTTATTTCGAATCAACTTAGCATAGCACCATTTGACCCATAGACTGTCCACACGAGTCACTATGCTCCAGACTTGCCTGAGCATTCCAGCTTTGTTCCACTCTGATAATTTTCTAATCCCCAATCCTCCCTCTAACTTGGGACAGCAGACAACCGACCAGGCAATTGGATGAATTTTCCTCCGAAGATCTGGGCCAGACCAAAGAAATTTGCAGAAGATTTGTTCTATATGCTTGGATATAGCTTTAGGGAGGATGAGAAGTTTTGTCCAGTAAATATGAAGGCTGTTTAGCACCGATTTGATAAGCTCAGCACGACCCGCATAAGATAAGAAATGGGTTTTCCAGCTTTGGATTTTGGCGAGAATCCTATCAATCAGTGGTTGACAATGAGAGGCAGTTAGACGCCCTGAAATTAGCGGCAATCCCAAATACTTAACTGGCAGCGTTCCAATCCGGAAGTTTAAGATTCGCTTGAAAGCTGATTTGAGGAGTGTAGATGTTCCAGCAAAAAACATTTGACTCTTCTGGTGATTTGGATGCAGGCCCGATAAGGAAGAAAAAGTATTTAGTATGCTGCCGAGCTTGGTCACCGAAGAAAGGTCTGCTTTAAGGAAGACAAACAAATCATCAGCAAAACTAATGTGCGAGATTAAGGGATTTTCACACCTGGGATGGGGTTTGATCAGTCTGGCATGCATAGCCTGATCCAGGAGAGCCGAGAAACCTTCCATGGCTATGAAAAAGAGGGGGGGAGAGAGGATCTCCTTGACGCAGCCCTCGGGAACTTCTGAAATATCCTTGGGGAGTTCCATTTATGACAACGGAAAAGCTTGGAGTGGTAAAACACGGTAATAGCCAGTGGATGAAAGTGGGTGGGAATTCCATCATTTGCAGCATGGTAATAATGTAGTCCCAGCGAACAGTATCAAAAGCTTTCTTGAGATCTATCTTGATAGCACTTCGAGAGGTCCCTTTATCACGATGATAGTTCCTAACCAGCTCATGAGTTAGGAGAATACAATCGGAGATGTTGCGGCCTTTGATGAAAGCGGATTGGTTGGCACTGATAATAGAAGGGAGGACTAGCTTTAATCTCCTTGCCAGAATTTTTGAGATGCATTTGTAAATGGTATTGCAAAGAGAGATGGGCCGAAACCACAGGTTTAGATTTGGTGCGCCTTTGTAGGTTTAGGCCGACATATACTTTCTAAGTATGAATATCGGGGCTCTTCTTGCCCAAACCGGGAAAATGACGTCGGATTCCTTCGAAACGAATTCCCAAACTTAGGGTGGTTCGAAATACATACGTTAGATGAAGCAGAAACCGAAATCCGACAGCCGGTTTTGATTTGGTGCGCGTTTCTAGGTCTACGCCGAAGTATACTTTCAAAGCATAGATTTTAATGGCCTCTCGGGGGCCAAATCTGGCAAACGACCTAGGATTCCATGGAAATGAATTCTCAAACCTAGGTTCAGTCGAAATACACGCTTTAGAAGAAACAACTTCAAAATCCAACCCCGATTTGGATTTGGTGCTCGTTGTAGGTTTAGGCCGAAGTATACTTTCTAATTATGAATTTCGGGCCTCTCAGTGCCCAAATCGGCCAAACGAACCTCGGATTCCATCGAAACGATTCCTGCACTTAGCTTGGGTCGAAATACATTCGTTAGAAGAAACGACATAGAAATCCAACCCCCGATTAGGAATTGTTGCACTTTTTTAGGATTAGGTCGAAGTATACTTTCTAAGTATGGATTTCGGCCTCTCGGATCCTAAATCAGTCAAATGAGCTTGAAATACACACGTTAGAGGAAACTACATCGAAATCCGATATCAGGTTCTATTTGGTGCTCGTTTCTAAGTTTAGGCCAATGTATATTTTCTTAGTATGGATTCCGGGCCACTCAGTGCCAAACCGGGAAAACGATGTCGGATTCCTTCAAAACGAATTTCCAGACTTAGGTTGGGTCAAAATAGTCGCGTTAAAAGAAATGGTGCCCAAATCCGAGCCCCGGTTTGGAATTGGTGCTTGTTTGAAGGTTTTGGAAGTAGTGTACTTTCTAAGTACGGATTTCGGGCCTCTTGGTACCCAAATCGGGCTACCGGACTCGGATTCCATCGAAACGAATTCCTGCACTTAGGTTGGGTCAAAACATATTCGTTAGAAAAACAACATGGAAATCCAACCCCCGGTTTCGAATTGGTGCGCTTCATCCGGTTTAGGCCGGAGTATACTTTCTACATATGGATTTCGGCCTCTTGGTGCCTAAATCAGGTAAACGACCTCGGATTCCATCGAAATGAATTCTCACACTTTTGTTGCATCGAAATTCACCCATTTGAGGAAACGACTTCGAAATCCAACCACAGGTTTGGATTTGTTGCGCCTTTGTAGGTTTAGGCCGACGTATACTTTCTAAGTATGAATTTCGGGGCTCTTCTTTCCCAAACCGGGAAAACGACGTCGGATTCCTTCGAAACGAATTCCCAGTCTTAGGATGGGTAAAAATACATACGTTAGATGAAGCGAAAACCGAAATCCTACACCCGGTTTGGATTTGGTGCGCGTTTGTAGGTCTACGCCGAAATATACTTTCTAAGAATAGATTTTAATGGCCTCTCGGTGGCCAAATCTGGCAAACGACCTCGGATTCCATCGAAATGCATTCTCACACCTAGATTCGGTCGAAATACACGCGTTAGAAGAAACATCATCAAAATCCGACCCCGATTTGGATTTGGAGTGCATTGTAGTTTTAGGCCGAAGTATAATTTCTAAGTATGAATTTCAGGCCTCTCGGTGCCCAAATCGGGCAAACGGCCTCGGATTCCATCGAAACGAATTCCTGCACTTAGGTTGGATCGAAATACATTCGTTAGAAGAAATGACGTGGAAATCCAACCCCCGATTAGGAATTGTTGCACTTTTTTAGGTTTAGGCCGAAGTATACTTTCTAAGTATGGATTTCAGCCTCTCGGAACCTAAATCAGTCAAACGAGCTCGGATTCCATTGAAATTTATACCTACACATTGGTTGGGTCGAAATACACACGTGAGAGGAAACTACATCGAAATCCGATCACAGGTTTTGATTTGGTGCTCGTTTGTAAGTTTAGGCCGTTGTATATTTTCTCAGTATGGATTCCGGGCCTCTCAGTGCCCAAACCGGGAAAACAATGTCGGATTCTTTCGTAACGAATTCCCTGACTTAGGTTGGGACAAAATACTCGCGTTAAAAGAAATAGTGTCGAAAGCCGACCCCCGGTTTGGATTTGGGGCTTGTTTGAATGTTTTTCGTGAAGTGTACTTTCTAAGTATGGATTTCGGGCCTCTCGGTACCCAAATCGAGAAAACGGCATCGGATTCCATCGAAACGAATTCCTGCACATAGGTTGGGTCAAAATACAAGCGTTAGAAGAAACGACATGTAAATCCAACCCCCGGTTTCGAATTGGTGCGCTTTTTCCGATTTAGGCCGAAGTATATTTTCTACATATGGATTTCAGCCTCTTGGTGCCTAAATCGGGTAAACGACCTCGGATTCCATCGAAATGAATGCTCACACTTTTGTTGCATCGAAATACACCAATTAGAGGAAACGACATCAAAATCCAACCACCGGTATGGATTTGGTGCGCCTTTGTAGGTTTAGGCCTACGTATACTTTCTAAGTATGAATTTCGGGGCTCTTGTTGCCCAAACCGGGAAAACGAATTCAGATTCCTTCGAAACGAATTCCCAGACTTAGGTTGGGTTGAAATACATACATTAGATGAAGCGGAAACCGAAATCCGACACCCGGTTTGGATTTGGTGCCCGATTGTAGGTTTACGCCGAAGTATACTTTCTAAGTATAGATTTTAATGCCCTCTCGGTGGCCAAATCTGGCAAACGACCTCGGATTCCATTGAAATGAATTCTCACACCTAGGTTCGGTCGAAATACATGCGTTAGAAAAACATCAAAATCCGACCCCGATTTGGATTTGGTGCGCGTTGTAGGTTTAGGCCGAAGTATACTTTCTAAGTATGAATTTCGGGCCTCTCGGTGCCCAAATCGGGCAAACGGCCTCAGATTCCATCGAAACGAATTCATGCACTTAGGTTGGGTCGAAATACATTCATTAGAAGAAATGACATGGAAATCCAACCCCCGATTAGGAATTATTGCGCTTTTTTAGGTTTAGGCCGAAGTATACTTTCTAAGTATGGATTTCGGCCTCTCAGAGCCTAAATCAGTCAAATGAGCTCGGATTCCATTTGAAATTTATTCCTACACATAGGTTGGGTCGAAATATACACTAAGAGGAAACCACATTGAAATCCGATCACAGGTTTTGATTTGGTGCTCGTTCGTAAGTTTAGGCCGTTGTATATTTTCTCAGTATGGATTCTGGGCCTCTCAGTGCCCAAACCGGGAAAACGATGTCGGATTCCTTCGAAACGAATTCCCAGACTTAGGTTGGGTCAAAATACTCGCGTTAAAATAAATGGTGTCGAAATCCGACCCCCGGTTTTGATTTGGTGCTTATTTGAAGGTTTTTGGGGAAGTATGTTTTCTAAGTATGGATTTCGGGCCTCTCGGTACCCAAATCGGGCAAACGGCCTCAGATTCCATCGAAACGAATTCCTGCAATTAGGTTGGGTCGAAATACATGCGTTAGAAGAAAAGATAGGGAAATCCAACCCCCGGTTTCGAATTGGTGCGCTTTTCCGGGTTTTGGCCGAAGTATACGTTCTACATATGGATTTCGGCCTCTTGGTGCCTAACTCGGGTAAACGACCTCGGATTCCATCGAAATGAATTCTCACACTTTTGTTGCGTCAAAATACAGCCATTAGAGGAAACAACATCGAAATCCAACCACAGGTTTGGATTGGGTGCGCCTTTGTAGGTTTAGGCCAACGAATATTTCTAAGTATGGATTTCGGGGCTCTTGTTGCCCAAACCGGGAAAACGACGTCGAATTCCTTCGAAACGAATTCCCAGATTTAGGTTGGGTCAAATTTCATACGTTAGATGAAGCGAAAACCGAAATCCGACACCCGTTCGGATTTGTACCACGTTTGAAGGTCTACGCCGAAGTATACTTTCTAAGTATAGATTTTAATGGCCTCTCGGTGGCCAAATCTGGCAAACGACCTCAGATTAATTCGAAATGAATTCTCACACCTAGGTTCGGTCAAAATACACGCGTTAGAAGAAACAACAACAAAATCCGACCCCGATTTGGATTTGTTGCGCGTTGTACGTTTTGACCAAAGTATACTTTCTAAGTATGAATTTCGGGCCTCTCGATGCCCAAATCGGGCAAACGGCATCGAATTCCATCGAAACGAATTCCTGGACTTAGGTTGGGTCGAAATAAATTTGTTAGAAGAAACGACATGGAAATCAAACCCCCGGTTTCGAATTGGTGCGCTTTTTCCAGTTTAGGCCGAAGTATACTTTCTACATATGGATTTCGGGCTCTTGGTCCCTAAATCGGGAAAACGACCTCGGATTCCATCGAAAAGAATTCTCACACCTAGGTTCGGTCGAAAAACACCCGTTAGAAGAAACAACATCAAAATCCGAGCCCGATTTTTATTCTGTGCGCGTTGTAGGTTTAGGCCGAAATATACTTTCTAAGTATGAATTTCGGGCCTCTTGGTGCCCAAAATCGGGCAAACGGCCTCGGATTCCATCGAAACGATTCCAGCACTTAGGTTGTGTCGAAATACATTCGTTAGAAGAAACGACATGGAAATCCAACCCCCGATTAGGAATTGTTGCGTTTTTTTAGGTTTAGGCCGAAGTATACTTTCCAAGTATGGATTTCGGCTTCTCGGATCCTAAATCCGTCAAACGAGCACGGATTCCATTGAAATGAATTCCTACACATAGGTTGGGTCGAAATACACACGTAAGAGGAAACTATATCGAAATCCGATCACAGGTTCTGATTTGGTGCCCGTTTGTCAGTTTAGGCCGATGTAAATTTCCTCTATATGGATTTCGGGCCTCTCAGTGCCCAAACAGGGAAAACGATGTCGGATTCGTTCGAAACGAATTCCAGACTTAGGTTGGGTCAAAACACTCACGTTAAAGGAAATGGTGTCGAAATCCGACCCCCGGTTTGGATTTGGTGCTTATTTGAAGGTTTTTGGGGAACTATGTTTTCTAAGTATGGATTTCGGGCCTCTCGGTACCCAAATCGGGCAAACGGCCTCGGATTCCATCGAAACGAATTCCAGCAATTAGGTTGGGTCGAAATAGATGCGTTAGAATAAAAGACATGGAAATCCAACCCCCGGTTTCGAATTGGTGCGCTTTTTCGGGTTTAGGCCGAAGTATACGTTCTACATATGGATTTTGGCCACTTGGTGCCTAACTCGGGTAAACGACCTCGGATTCGATCGGAATGAATTCTCACACTTTTGTTGCGTCGAAATACACCCATTAAAAGAAACGACATCGAAATCCAACCACAGGTTTGGATTTGGTGCGCCTTTGTAGGTTTAGGCCGACGAATATTTCTAAGTATGGATTTCGGGGCTCTTTTGCCCAAACTGGGAAAACGACGTCGAATTCCTTCGAAACGAATTCCCAGACTTAGGTTGGGTCGAAATACATACGTTAGATGAAGCGGAAACCGAAATCCAACACTTGGTTTGGATTTGGTGCGCGTTTGTAGGTCTACGCCGATGTATACTTTCTAAGTATAGATTTTAATGGCCTCTCGGCGGCCAAATCTGGCAAACTACCTCGGATTACATCGAAACGAATTCTCACACCTAGGTTTGGTCAAAATACACGCGTTAGAAGAAACTACACCAAAATCCGACCCCGATTTGGATTTGGTGCGCGTTGTAGGTTTAGGCCGAGTATACTATCTAAGTATGAATTTCGGGCCTCTCGGTTCCCAAATCGGGCAAACGGCCTCGGATTCCATCGAAATGAATTCCTGCACTTAGGTTGGGTTGAAAAACATTCGTTAGAAGAAACGACATGGAAATAAAACCCCCGTTTTGAATTGGTGCGTTTTTTCCGGTTTAGGCGGGAGTATACTTTCTACATATGGATTTCGGCCTCGTGGTGCCTAAATCGGGAAAACGACCTCGGATTCCATCGAAAAGGATTCTCACACTTAGGTTCGGTCAAAAAACACGCGTTAGAAGAAACAACATCAAAATCCGACCCCGATTTTGATTTGGTACGCGTTGTAGGTTTAGGCCGAAGTATACTTTCTAAGTATGAATTTCGGACCTCTCGGTGCCCAAAATCGGGCAAACGGCCTCGGAATCCATCGAAACGATTCCAGCACTTAGGTTGAGTCAACATACATTCGTTAGAAGAAACGACATGGTGCGCGTTTGTAGGTCTACACCGAAGTATACTTTCTAAGTATAGATTTTAATGGCCTCTCGGTGGCCAAATCTGGCAAACGACCTCGGATTCCATCGAAAAGAATTCTCACACCTAGTTTCGGTCGAAAAACATGCGTTAGAAGAAACAACATCAAAATTACCCCGATTTTTATTTGGTGTTAGGTTTAGGCCGAAGTATACTTTCTAAGTATGAATTTCGGGCCTCTCGGTGCCCAAAATTAGGCAAACGGCCTCAGATTCCATCGAAACGATTCCTGCACTTAGGTTGTGTCGAAATACATTTGTTAGAAGAAACGACATGGAAATCCAACCTCCGACTAGGAATTGTTGCACTTTTTTAGGTTTAGGCCGAAGTATACTTTCCAAGTATGGATTTCGGCCTCTTGGAGCCTATATCAGTCAAACGAGCTCGGATTCCATTGAAATGAATTCCTACACATAGGTTGGGTCGAAATACACACGTTAGAGGAAACTACATCGAAATCAGATCACAGGTTTTGATTTGGTGCTCGTTTGTAAGTTTAGGCCGATGTATATTTTCTCAGTATGGATTTCGGGCCTCTCAGTGCCCAAACTGGGAAAACAATGTCGGATTCGTTCGAAACGAATTCCTAGACATAGGTTGGGTCACAATGCTCGCCTTAAAAGAAATGGTGTCGAAATCTGACCCCCGGTTTCTATTTGGTGCTTATTTGAAGGTTTTTTGAGAAGTGTACTTTCCAAGTATGGATTTCGGGCCTCTCGGTACCGAAATCGGGCAAACGGCCTCGGATTCTATCGAAACGAATTCCTGCACTTAGGTTGGGTCGAAATACATGCGTTAGAAGAAACGACATAGAAATCCAATCCCCGGTTTCGAATTGGTGCGCTTTTTCCTGGTAAGGCCAAAGTATGCCTTCTACATATGGATTTCGGCCTCTTGGTGCCTAAATAGGGTAGACGACCTCGGATTCCATCAAAATGAATTCTCACACTTTTGTTGCGTCGAAATACACCCAATAGAGGAACCGACATCGAAATTCAACCACAGGTTTGGATTTGGTGCGCCTTTGTAGGTTTAAGCCGACGTATACTTTCTAAGTATGAATTTCGGGGCTATTGTTTCCCAAACCGGTAAAACGACGTCGGATTCCTTCGAAACGAATTCCCAGACTTAGGTTGGGTCGAAATACATACGTGAGATGAAGCGGAAACCGAAATCCGACACCCGGTTTGGATTTGGTGCGCGTTTGTAGGTGTACGCCGAAGTAGACTTTCTAAGTATAGATTTTAATGGCCTCTCAGTGGCCAAATCTGGCAAACGACCTCAGATTCCATCGAAATGAATTCTCACACCTAGGTTCGGTCGAAATACACGCGTTAGAAGAAACAACATCAAAATCCGACCCCGATTTGGATTTGGTGCGCGTTGTAAGTTTAGGCTGAAGTATACTTTCTAAGTATGAATTTTGGGCCTCTCGGTGCCCAAATCGGGCAAACGGCCTCGGATTCCATCGAAATAAATCCCTGCACTTTGGTTGGGTCGAAATACATTCGTTAGAAGAAACGACATGGAAATCCAACCCCCGATTAGGAATTGTTGCGATTTTTTAGGTTTAGGCCGAAGTATACTTTCTAAGTATGAATTTCGGGGCTCTTGTTTCCCAAACAGGGAAAATGACGTCAGATTTCAGTTCCCGAGGTGGTTTTGCAGGCCATAACTCTCTTGGCAGTGCTTTCTAGAGGTCGTGGTCTCTCCCTTGGTTCCCGAGGTGGTTTTGCAGGCCATAACTCTCTTGGCAGTGGTGTAAGTCTTGGGGATATGGGTCTGTCCTGTGATAGCACTCTTGTAGGTGCTAGCTCAGGCCCTGTAAGCGGGAAGGGTTCTGATTTCTTGTTTGACACTCCAAGTGGAGTTGCATGTGTTAAGGTTGACTCTTTGCCTCCTCTAGAAAAAAGTAGATCTGTTACTTGTGATGTGCTGTCAACTTGTGGTAATTCTTTTGGTCCTCATAGCCCAAAAGTTGTTGTTCTTGGTGAGACTAAGAATTTGGACTCTAGTGGTTGCCTAAATGTGGATGGGGTAGGAGGCCAAAATAATGTTGTAGTTGGTGGCATGCCCCTTTTGGGTACCTCCGCTCGGCTTCCACGTAGATCTTATTCTGGGGAGAAGTCAGCGATTGAGGGCCAGGGCGAGCTTGCTTCGGGCCTCGATGGTTGTGAGGGTAGAAACGCTCTTGTAGCTGATCCTGTCCCCTGGCTCGGGCTTGGGTTGCCAAATGGCTTGTCGTGGAAATCCTTGTTAGCAGGATCTTCGTCCTTGTCCAAGGACTCTATCCTTGAATACGTTAAACCTTGCATTGTTAATGGCCGTGTTATGATCACCTGTTTTGCAGCTGAGTTAGAGGAAGACACTTTAGAGGGAATAACACTCTCGTTGGTTTTTTTGTCGGCACTAAATCGTCCTTTCATGTGGTCAAGGGGTGTGTCGAACGCATGTGGCGCCTCAAAGGAGGTATGGAGCTCTTGTTGGTCAAACCGGGAAAACGACGTCGGATTCCTTCGAAACGAATTCCCAGACTTAGGTTGGATCAAAATACATACGTTAGATGAAGCGGAAACTGAAATTTGACACCCGGTTTGGATTTGGTGCGCGTTTGTAGGTCTACGCCGAAGTATACTTTCTAAGTATAGATTTTAATGGCCTCTCGGTGGCCAAATAAGGCAAACGACCTCGGATTCCATCGAAATGAATTCTTAGACCTAGGTTCGGTCGAAATAAACGGGTTAAAAGAAACAACATCAAAATCCGACCCCGATTTGGAATTGGTGCTCATTGTAGGTTTTGGCCGAAGTATACTTTCTAAGTACGAATTTCGGGCCTCTCAGTGCCCAAATCGGGCAAATGGCCTCAGATTCCATCGAAACGATTCCTGCACTTAGGTTGGGTTGAAATACATTCGTTAGAAGAAACTTCATGGAAATCCAACCCCCGATTAGGAATTGTTGCGCTTTTTTAGGTTTAGGCCGAAGTATACTTTCTAAGTATGGATTTCGGCCTCTCGGAGCCTAAATCAGTCAAACGAGCTCGGATTCCATTGAAATGAATTCCTACACATAGGTTGGGTCGAAATACACACGTTAGAGGAAACTACATCGAAATCCGATCACAGGTTTTGACTTGGTGCTCGTTTGTAAGTTTAGACCGATGTATATTTTCTCAGTATGGATTCTGGGTCTCTCGGTGCCCAAACCGGGAAAACGATGTCGGATTCCTTCGAAACGAATTCCCAGACTTAGGTTGGGTCAAAATACTCACGTTAACAGAAATGGTGTCAAAATCCGACCCCCGATTTGGATTTGGCACTTGTTTGAAGGTTTTTCGAGAAGTGTACTTTCTAAGTATGGATTTCGGGCCTCTCGGTACCCAAATTGGGCTAACGACCTCGGATTCCATCGAAACGAATTCCTGTACTTAGGTTAGGTCGAAATACATGCGTTAGAAGAAACGACATGGAAATCCAACCCCCGGTTTCGAATTGGTGCTCTTTTTTTGGTTTAGGCCGAAGTATACTTTCTACAAATGGATTTCGGCCTCTTGGTGCCAAAATCAGGTAAACGACCTTGGATTCCATCTAAATGAATTCTCGCACTTTTCCTGCATCGAAATACACCCATTAGAGGAAACGACATCGAAATTCAACCACAGGTTTGGATTTGGTGCGCCTTTGTAGGTTTAGTCCGATTCAGAGCTCTGGTTGGTCAAACCGGGGAAACGACATCGGATTCCTTCGAAACGAATTCCCAGACTTAGGTTGGGTCGAAATACATACGTTAGATGAAGCGGAAACCGAAATCCAACACCCGGTTTGGATTTGGTGTGCGTTTGTAGGTCCACGCCGAAGTATACTTTCTAAGTATAGATTTTAATGGCCTCTTGGTGGCCAAATAAGGCAAACGACCTTGGATTCCATCGAAATGAATTCTCAGACCTAGGTTTGGTCGAAATACATGCGTTAGAAGAAACAACATCGAAATCCGACCCCGATTTGGATTTGGTGCGCATTGTAGGTTTTGGCCGAAGTATACTTTCTAAGTATGAATTTCGGGCCTCTCGGTGCCCAAATCGGGCAAACGGCCTCTGATTCCATCGAAATGATTCCTGCACTTAGGTTGAGTCGAAATACATTCGTTAGAAGAAACTACATGGAAATCCAACCCCTGATTAGGAATTGTTGAGCTTTTTTAGGTTTAGGCTGAAGTATACTTTCTAAGTATGGATTTCGGCCTCTTGGAGCCTAAATCAGTCAAACGAGCTCGGATTCCATTGAAATGAATTCCCACACATAGGTTGGGTTGAAATATACACGTTAGAGGAAACTACATCGAAATCCGATCATAGGTTTTGACTTGGTGCTCGTTTGTAAGTTTAGGCCGATGTATATTTCTCAGTATGAATTCCGGGCCTCTCAGTGCCCAAACCGGGAAAAAGATGTCGGATTCCTTTGAAACGAATTCCCAGACTTAGGTTGGGTCAAAATACTCGCGTTAACAGAAATGGTGTCGAAATCTGATCCCCGGTTTGGATTTGTTACTTGTTTGAAGGTTTTTCGAGAAGTGTATTTTCTAAGTATAGATTTCGGTCCTCTCGGTACCCAAATCGGGCTAATGGCCTTGGATTTCATTGAAACGAATTGCTGTACTTAGGTTGAGTCGAAATACATGAGTTAGAAGAAACGACATGGAAATCCAACACCCGGTTTCGAATTGGTTCGCTTTTTCTGGTTTAGGCCGAACTATACTTTCTACATATGGATTTCGGCCTCTTGGTGCCAACATCGAGTAAACGACTTCGGATTCCATCGAAATGAATTCTCGAACTTTTGCTGCGTCGAAATACACCCATTAGAGGAAACAACATCGAAATCCAACCACAAGTTTGGATTTGGTGTGCCTTTGTAGGTTTAGGCCGACGTATACTTTCTAAGTATGAATTTCGGGGCTCTTGTTGGTCAAACTGGGAAAAAAACGTTGGATTCCTTCGAAACGAATTCCCAGACTTAGGTAGGGTCGAAATATATACGTTAGATGAAGCGGAAACCAAAATCCGACACCCGGTTCTGATTTGGTGCGCGTTTGTAGCTCTACCTTGAAGTATACTTTCTAAGTATAGATTTTAATGGCCTCTCGATGGCCAAATCTGGCAAACGACCTCGGATTCCATCGAAATGAATTCTCACACCTAGGGTCCGTCGAAATACACGCGTTAGAAGAAACAACATCAAAGTCCGACCCCGATTTGATTTGGTGCGTGTTGTAGTTTTAGGCCGAAGTATACTTTCTAAGTGTGAATTTCGGGCCTCTCGGTGCCTAAATCGGGCAAACGGCCTCGGATTCCATCGAAACGAATTCCTGCACTTTGGTTGGGTCGAAATACATTCGTTAGAGGAAACAAGATCGAAATCCAATCACAGGTTTGGCTTTGGTGCTCGTTTGTAGGTCTAAGCCGAATGATATTTTCTCAGTATGGATCTCGGGCCTCTCGGTGCCAAAACCGGAAAAACGATGTCGGATTCCTTTGAAACGAATTCCCAAACTTTGGCTAGGTTGAAATACTTGCGTTAAAAGAAATATCGTCGAAATCCGAGCCCCGGTTTCAATTTGGTGCTTGATTGAAGGTTTTTGGCGAAGTTTAATTTCTAAGTATGGAGTGCGGGCCTCTCGGTACCCAAATTGGGCAAACGAGCTTGGATTCAATCGAAATGAATTCCTGCACTTAGGTTGGGTCAAAATACATGCATTAGAAGAAGCGACATGGAAATTCAACCCCCGTTTACGAATTGTTGCGCTTTTTTAGGTTTAGGCCGAAGTATACTTTCTAAGTATGGATTTCGGCCTCTCGGAGCCTCAACCAATCAAACGAGCTCGGATTCCATTGAAATGAATTGCTACACATAGGTTGGGTCGAAATACACACATTAGAGGAAAAACCATCGAAATCCATTCACAGGTCTTGATTTGGTGCTCGTTTGTAAGTTTAGGCCGATGTATATTTTCTCAGTATGGATTCCGAGCCTCTCAATGCCCAAACCGGGAAAACGATGTCGGATTCCTTCGTAATGAATTCCCAGACATAGGCTTGGTCAAAATACTCGTGTTAAAAGAAATGGCGTCGAAATCCGTACGCCGGTTTCGATTTGGTGCTTGATTGAAGGTTTTTGGCGAAGTATACTTTCTAAATATGGATTGCGGGCCTCTCGGTACCCAAATCGGGCAAATGGCCTCGGATTCGATCGAAACGAATTCCTGCACTTAGGTTGGGTCAAAATACATGCGTTAGAAGAAACGACATGAAAATCCAACCCCCGGTTTTGAATTGGTGCGCTTTTTCCGGTTTAGGCCGAAGTATACTTTCTACATATGGATTTCAGCCTCTTGGTGCCTAAATCGGGTAAACGACCTCGGATTCCATCGAAATCAATTCTCACACTTTTGTTGCGTCGAAATATACCCATTAGAGGAAACGACATTGAAATCCAACCACAGGTTTGGATTTGGTGCGCCTTTGTAGGTTTAGGCCGACGTATACTTTCTAAGCATGAATTCCGAGGCTGTTGTTGTCCAAACCGGGAAAACGACGTCGGATTCCTTCGAAACGAATTCCCAGACTTAGGTTGGGTCGAAATACATACGTTAGATGAAGCGGAAACCAAAATCCGACACCCGGTTTAGATTTGGTTCGCGTTTGTAGGTCTACGCCTAAGTATACTTTCTAAGTATAGATTTTAATGGCCTCTAGGTGGCCAAATCTGGCAAATGACCTCGGATTCCATCGAAATGAATTCTCACACCTAGGTTCGGTCGAAAGACACGCGTCAGAAGAAAAATCAAAATCCGACCCCGATTTGGATTTGGAGCGCGTTGTAGGTTTAGGCCGAAGTATACTTTCTAAGTATGAATTTCGGGCCTCTCGGTGCCCAAATCGGGCAAACGGCCTTGGATTCCATCGAAATGAATTCCTGCACTTAGGTTGGGTCGACATACATTCATTAGAGGAAACGATATCGAAATCCGATCACAGGTTTGGCTTTGGTGCTTGTTTGTAGCTCTAAGCCGAATGATATTTTCTAAGTATGGATCTCGGCCCTCTCGGTGCCCAAACCGGAAAAATGATGTCGGATTCCTTTGAAACAAAATCCCAAACTTAGGCTAGGTTGAAATACTCGCGTTAAAAGAAATGGCGTCGAAATCCCAGTCCCGGTTTCGATTTGGTTCTTAATTGAAGCCTTTTGGCGAAGTATACTTTCTAAGTATGGATTGCAGGCCTTTCGGTTTCCCAAATCAAACAAACGGGCTCCGATTCCATCGAAACGAATTCCTGCACTTAGGTTGGGTCAAAATACATGTGTTAGAAGAAACGACATGGAAATCCAACCCCCGATTAGGAATTGTTGCGCTTTATTATGTTTAGGCCGAAGTATACTTTCTAAGTATGGATTTCGGTCTCTCAGAGCCTAAATCAGTCAAATGAGCTTGGATTCCATTGAAATGAATTGCTACACATAGGTTGGGTCGAAATACACACGTTAGAGGAAACTACATCAAAATCCAATCACAGGTTTTGATTTGGTGATCGTTTGTAAGTTTAGGCTGATGTATATTTTCTCAGTAAGGATTCCGGGGCTCTCAATGCCCACACCGGGAAAACGATGTATGATTCCTTTGAAACGAATTCCCAGACTTATGTTGGCTCAAAATACTCGCGTTAAAAGAAATGGTGTCGAAATCCGACCCCTGGTTTGGATTTGGTGCTTATTTGAAGGTTTTTGGAGAAGTATACTTTCTAAGTATGGATTTCGGGCCTCTCAGTACCCAAATCGGGCAAACGGACTTAGATTCCATCGAAACGAATTCCTGCACTTAGGTTGGGTCGAAATACATGCGTTAGAAGAAACGACATCGAAATCCGATCACAGGTTTTGATTTAGTGCTCGTTTGTAAGTTTAGGCTGATGTATATTTTCTCAGTATGGATTCCGGGCCTCTCAGTGCCCAAACTGGGAAAACGATGTCTTATTCCTTCGAAACGAATTCCCAGACTTAGGTTGGCTCAAAATACTCGCGTTAAAAGAAATTGTGTCGAAATCTGACACCCGGTTTGGATTTGGTGCTTATTTGAAAGTTTTTTGAGATGTATACTTTCTAAGTATGGATTTCGGGCCTCTCGGTACCCAAATCGGGCAAACGGCCTCAGATTCCATCGAAACGAATTCCTGCACTTAGGTTGGGTCGAAATACATGCGTTAGAAGAAATGACATGGAAATCCAACCCCCTGTTTCGAATTGGTGCACTTTTTCCGGTTTAGGTCAAAGTATACTTTCTACATATGGATTTCAGCCTCTTGGTGCCTAAATCGGGTAAATGACCTCGGATTCCATCGAAATGAATTCTCACACTTTTGTTGTGTCGAAATACTCCCATTAAAGGAAATGACATTGAAATCCAACCACAGGTTTGGATTTGGTGCGCCTTTGTCGGTTTAGGCCGATGTATACTTTCTAAGTATGAATTTCGGGGCTCTTGTTGCCCAAACCGGGAAAACGACGTCGGATTCCTTCGAAACGAATTTCCAGACTTAGGTTGGGTTGAAATACATACGTTCGATGAAACGGAAACCGAAATCCGACACCTGGTTTGGATTTGGTGCGTGTTTGTAGGTCTACGCCGAAGTATACTTTCAAAGTAATGATTTTAATAGCCTCTCGGTGGCCAAATCTGGCAAACGACCTCGGATTCCATCGAAATGAATTCTAATACCTAGGTTCGGTCGAAATACATGCGTTTGAAGAACCGACATGGAAATCCAACCCCCGATTTGGATTTGGTGCGCGTTGTAGGTTTAGGCCAAAGTATACTTTTTAAGTATGGATTTCGACCTCTCGGGGCCTAAATTTGCCAAACGAGCTCGGACTCCATCGAAATTAATTCCCACACATAGGTTGGGTCGAAAACACGCGTTAGAAGAAAAGACTCGAAATCCGACCCCCGATTAGGAATCGTTGCACTTTTTTAGGTTTAGGCCGAAGTATACTTTCTAAGTATGGATTTCGGCCTCTCGGAGCCTAAATCAATCAAACTAGCCCGAATTCTATTGAAATCTATTCCTACACTTAAGTTGGGGGCCGTTAGCTCGAAGTATACTTTCGAGAAGTGTACTTTCTAAGTATGGATTTCGAGCCTCTCGGTACCCAAATCGGGCTAACGGCCTCGGATTCCATTGAAACGAATTCCTGCACTTAAGTTGGGTCGAAATACATGCGTTAGAAGAAATGACATGGAAATCCAACCCCCGGTTTCGATATGGTGCGCTTTTTCCGGTTTAGGCCGAAGTATACTTTCTACATATGGATTTCGGCCTCTTGGTGCCAAAATCGGGTAAACGACCTCGGATTCCATCGAAATGAATTCTCACACTTTTGCTGCGTCGAAATACACCCATTAGAGGAAACGACATCGAAATCCAACCACAGGTTTGGATTTGGTGCGCCTTTGTAGGTTAAGGCCGACGCATACTTTGAAAGTATGAATTTCGGGGCTCTTGTTGCACAAACCAGGAAAACGACGTCGGATTCCTTCGAAACGAATTTCCAGACTTAGGTTGGGTCGAAATACATACGTTAGATGAAGCAGAAACCAAAATCCGACACCCGGTTTGGATTTGGTGCGCGTTTGTAGGTCTACGCCGAATTATACTTTCTAAGTATAGATTTTAATGGCCTCTCGGTGGCCAAATCTGGCAAACGACCTCGGATTTCATCAAAATGAATTCTTACACGTAGGGTCGGTCGAAATACACGCGTTAGAAGAAACAACATCAAAATCCGACCCCGATTTGATTTGGTGCGCGTTGTAGGTTTAGGCCGAAGTATACTTTCTAAGTATGAATTTCGGGCCTCTCGGTGCCCAAATCGGGCAAACGGCCTCGGATTCCATCGAAAAAAATTCCTGCACTTTGGTTTGGTCGAAATACATTCGTTAGAGGAAACAACATCGAAATCCGATCACAGGTTTGGCTTTGGTGCTCGTTTGTAGGTCTAAGCTGAATGATATTTTCTCAGTATGGATCTCGGGCCTCTTAGTGCCCAAACCGAAAAAAAGGATGTCGGATTCCTTTAAAATGAATTCCCAAACTTAGGCTAGGTTGAAATACTTGCGTTAAAAGAAATGGCGTCGAAATCCGAGCCCCGGTTTCGATTTGGTGCTTGATTGAAGGTTTTTGGCGAAGTATAATTTCTAAGTATGGAGTGCGGGCCTCTCGGTAGCCAAATTGGGCAAACGGGCTTGGATTCAATCGAAACGAATTCCTGCACTTAGGTTGGCTCAAAATACATGCATTAGAAGAAACGACATGAAAATCCAACCCTCGATTAGGAATTGTTGCGCTTTATTAGGTTTAGGCCGAAGTATACTTTCTAAGTATGGATTTCGGCCTCTTGGAGCCTAAATCAGTCAAACGAGCTCGGATTCCATTGAAATGAATTCCTACACATATGTTGGGTCAAAATGCACACATTAGAGGAAAAACCATCGAAATCCGATCACAGGTTTTAATTTGGTGCTCGTTTGTAAGTTTAGGCCGATGTATATTTTTCTCAGTATGGATTCCGGGCCTCTTAGTGCCCAAACCGGGAAAACAATGTCGGATTCCTTCTAAACGAATTCCCAGACTTAGGCTGGGTCAAAATACTCGCGTTAAAAGAAATGGCGTCGAAATTCGAGCCCCGATTTCGATTTGGTGCTTGATTGAAGGTTTTGGGCGAAGTATACTTTCTAAGTATGGATTGCGGGCCTCTCGGTACCCAAATCGGGCAAATGGCCCCGGATTCCATCAAAACGAATTCCTGCACTTAGGTTGGGTTGAAATACATGCGTTAGAAGAAACGACATGGAAATCCAACCCCCGGTATCGAATTGGTGCGCTTTTTCCGATTTAGGCCGAAGTATACTTTCTACATATGGATTTCGGCCTCCTGGTGCCAAAATCGGGTAAACGACCTCGGATTCCATCGAAATCAATTCTCACACTTTTGTTGCGTCGAAATACACCCATTAGAGGAAACGACATTGAAATCCAACCACAGGTTTGGATTTGGTGCGCCTTTGTAGGTTTAGGCCGACATACACTTTCTAAGCATGAATTTCGAGGCTCTTGTTGCCCAAACCGGGAAAACGACGCGGATTCCTTCGAAACGAATTCCTAGACTTAGGTTGGGTCGAAATACATACGTTAGATGAAGCGGAAACCGAGATTCGACACACAGTTTTGATTTGGTGCGCGTTTGTAGGTCTACGCCGAAGTATACTATCTAAGTATAGATTTTAATGGACTCTCGTTGGCCAAATCTAGCAAACGACCTCGGATTCCATCGAAATGAATTCTCACACCTAGGTTCTATCGAAATACATGCGTTAGAAGAAACAACATCAAAATCTGACCCCGATTTGGATTTGGAGCGCGTTGTAGGTTTAGGCCGAAGTATACTTTCTAAGTATGAATTTCGGGCCTCTCGGTGCCCAAATCAGGCAAACGGCCTCGGATTCCATCGAAATGAATTCCTGCACTTACGTTGGGTCGACATACATTCGTTAGAGGAAACGGCATCGAAATTCGATCACAGGTTTGGCTTTGGTGCTTGTTTGTAGGTCTAAGCCGAATGATATTTTCTCAGTATGGATCTCGAGCCTCTCGGTGCCCAAACCGGAAAAACGATGTCGGCTTCCTTTGAAACAAAATCCCAAACTTAGGCTAGGTTAAAATAATCGCATTAAAAGAAATGGCGTCGAAATCCGAGCCCCGGTGTTGATTTGGTGCTTTGATTGAAGGTTTTTGGCGAAGTATACTTTCTAAGTATGGATTGCGGGCCTTTCGGTATCCAAATCGGGCAAACGGGCTCGGATTCCATCGAAACGAATTCCTGCACTTAGGTTGGGTCAAAATACATGTGTTAGAAGAAACGACATGGAAATCCAACCCCCGATTAGGAATTGTTGCGCTTTATTAGGTTTATGCCGAAGTGTACTTTCTAAGTATGGATTTCGGCCTCTCGGAGCCTAAATCAGTTAAACGAGCTCGGATTCCATTGAAATGAATTCCTACACATAGGTTGGGTTGAAATACACACGTTAGAGGAAACTACATCGAAATCCGATCACTGGTTTTGATTTGGTGATCGTTTGTAAGTTTAGGCCGATGTATATTTTCTCAGTATGGATTCCGGGCCTCTCAGTGCCCAAACCGGGAAAATGATGTCTGATTCCTTCGAAACGAATTCCCAGACTTAGGTTGGCTCAAAATACTCGCGATAAAAGAAATGGTGTCGAAATCCGACCCCCGGTTTGGATTTGGTGCTTATTTAAAGGTTTTTGGAGAAGTATACTTTCTAAGTATGGATTTCGGGCCTCTCGGTACCCAAATCGGGCAAACGGCTTCGGATTCCATCGAAACAAATTCCTGCACTTAGGTTGGGTCGATATACATGCGTTAGAAGAAACGACATGGAAATCCAACCCCCGGTTTCAAATTGGTGTGCTTTTTCCGGTTTAGGCCGAAGTATACTTTCTACATATGGATTTCGGCATCTTGGTGCCTAAATCGGGTAAACGACCTCGGATTCCATCGAAATGAATTCTCATACTTTTGTTGTGTCATTGTGTTCCAAAGTTTGTCAGGTCGAGATTTGAGACGATTAGAGGACAAAATTACACTTACGCTTTGTCATTCAGAGAGAATTTTCCTGCCATCTTTTTTTGATGTTATGGTGCACTGGCCTATACATCTAGCGGCAAAGGCAAGGCTAAGTGGACCTTTACAATTTCGGTGGATGTATCCCATCAAAAGGTATGCCATTAAATTATAATTTTTTAGATGTTTAAAATTTTTGTTATAGTTGTTTCCATGTATTACAAAAATTTAATTCAGAAGGGTACTTGGCAGAAGAATGCTTGACATTCTGCTCAAGATACCTAAATAATGTGGAATCGAGATTGAACAGGCCGGTGAGGAATGACGATGAAAGTTTGATAGGTGGTGTAGAGCCATTCACTCTAAGTGAATTAGAATGGCAACAGACACATCGTTATGTGTTGTTCAACTGCGATGAAGTCAAAAAATATACAAAGTAAGAACACAATTATCATATATTTTGTTATTTCATTGTAGTTTCTTTTGAACTTAAAATTATTGGGAAATGATTTATTCTTTGCAGGCAGCACATGAATTTAATTAAAATGACACATCCAAGACTTCGAAAGTTCCCCCATGAACTCCAGAAAGAGCACAGCGAGTAGTTTGTGAAAGTATGCCTCTTTTTAATTTTAGAAACACAATTCTTGGGGGGCATACATCGAATCCCAAGATCTGACTAAGATTCTAATTGATTTTATTCAATGAAGGTTAGAATAACATTCACCTTTGCGACTTTAAAATTGTTAAGTCAAATCCACATAAGAATAGTACTCGCAAAACTTCACAAGTGTCAAGTCTCCTGTTTATTCACACGAACCTTCTTTTTCCTTTAAAGCTTTCTCTAATGGAAGCTAATGGCCCTTCCAAATTCCCAGCTCTAGGATCTTGAAATAAAGATTCAATCTTTATTATCAAGAACCTTTCTTGATGATCAAAATCCTTGATCTTCTTCTTCTTGATTATTCAAAACTTAGAACACACAAGAGAAGAAAGGAGAGAGGGGTGATCGTACACCACTAGAAAGAAGGGCTGGGCGTGAGATTTGAGGAGAGGGGAGAGGTTTCCAAATCTGGAAATTCTGGAAAATTAAAGAATGCCCAAAGCCTTGGACTTCCAACCCTCTTTATAGGCTTTATTGGTTGCATGCAACCAAAGTTTCCTGATCCTTATCCAATAAGGATTCCTCAATTAGTTTCCTATTTGGTTTCTCCATAATTAATTAGGAATAATCAAAAATAGAAACTAATCTCATCCATTAGTGTCCAACTAATCTTATCCTTATCTTAACGGGGGATGGAGCTGATGGCCAGGACCACGCCTCACGAAGCGGAGGTCCTGAGTTCGATTCCCTGCTCTCGTTGGCCACCCTCCGGATTTATCCCGACTTTCCTGGTGCGTGTGGAGAGAGGGCTCTGCACGTGCCTGGGGGAACTAGTCGGGTGCTCTAAGAGGCCCGGATACCCTCGTCACCAAAAAAAAAAAAAAAAAAAAATGATTCCTTGATTAGCAAGAAACTAATAGACTCCTTGTCCAACAAGGAATCTTTAATTAGTAACTAACTCTAATTCTTTTAAAATATTCTCCAATGGGTCCTACCCATTTGGTTTCTCACATCTAATGTGATTCCACCTTTTAGAGCTTCACTATACCATATAGTGATTACTTAGAGAAATTAATTAATTTAATTATAAATTAAATTAAATACTTTAAGAAGGTCCTTGTGTGTGGGATCTAAAGGGATCTCCTATTTCCGGTTGTGGGACTAAGTACTCAACCTTTTGGTTAAAGCATTGTTACTAGGAAACACCTTTCCTACACTCCATTAGGATTATAGAATTTTATCTATATCCCTAGACTTCCATCAATCACAATTAATGTCCATTAACACAATGTGATTAACCTCCAGAAATTAGAGAATTGCTTGTAAGTACCATCTCACAATATATTTACAAATAAATCCTTCCACATTCCGATATCACTTGTAAGCTTTCGGGATTGGAACAATTTCACTGTCTTAGTCCTTAGCTTATGAATAGAACCCTTTCTCATGATTACTTTTTCATTGAACTGAACCTCCAAAAAACTTTTGAAGAAACATTAGAAAAGAACTGACATATATATTTATATATACTTTTCCATATTAAAAATATCAACTTCGATAAAAACCATTTTACCGAAAATCACCAATACTGGATTTAACAATTCAATTCAACAAGTATCACCTTGATATCATTATCTCCAATTAAGGAGTTGTGGATTCCTTATTGAATGTTTACACAACTCTCCAAACATTGTGTACATGACCCAACGTACCCAGAGTTAGTCATATATATTGGACATTGCCGATCGGCACATCAAAGCCATATACACAAATGTTTGATAAAATGTTAACCTCTTAGGTCTAAGGATAATTTGTCAAATGGATAACCCTAATACAATCTGACAGTGTATTCCATAGGGTATCCACTAGTGACCCTGTTCAGTATTATGTACTTGTTACATATACTCACATGTTAGTCAAGAGTCACTACTCTCTGTGAATGGGATTCATCACACTATCTCATTGAACTACACATGTGCAAGCCATGATGAAGTACGGCACCCAACCAGTACTCTAGATACTTCGAACAATATTAGGTTTACAAGGAACTGGAAAATCATATCTCCTGCAACCTTTGCATGATTTTCCTACAATGTTACCTATGAAACTTTATGTCATCATCATATGAGACAGTAATTAATATAAATATCATTTATAGTTAGTTGTGTGAATATGATGCTTGTCTAATCAACATAGAAAAGTCTTTTATTGGCTTTCGAGGGCATATATGTCCAACAATCTCCCACTTGCACTCTAAGTCAATTAGATGTAATGCCCATCTTCTCAGTGATGTTTCTCAAACACTAGCTGAAGCATAAATTAATATACGTGGGTCTGTCATGTCTGCTTTACCACAACTATTCTAGTGATGCAATAACACTTGCAACTCTTGCAAATTTACTATCAATAACCACAGTCTTAAAAGACTAAACAAAAAATGATACTGTCTAACAATCATTTTCAGAAGTTAACGTGCTTGTGCTTTACCATTATGCAATGCTCTGGACTAAACTGACCAATATCTTATCACATCAACATGTGATGAATATTCGGTCTAGTACAAGTATATTGTTTCATGATACTACATATCTAAGGGAAACAGATTCCATTCCATAAAGGTAGAAACTCTTTTATTTGAATCTTACTTGCACGAAAACATGATTGTTATTGGGAGAATAACAATATCATTTCCCTTTTGTCTTTAAACCATTTAAGACTAAGAAAACATGATGTCAAAGTTTTTGTCCTTCATTGCAAAATTACTAGATCAAATCTAAGAGAAGAATAATATTCATACTTCATTTACAATGAAAAGAATATTATCTTTGGATAGAGCTAGGAAAGTAATTATGCTCCCACTAACTAATTTGCACACAAAGGATACTTTCATTCTTAGATAAAAATCAAACAGTTTGATTATTTCATCAGAATAAAAGTTAGTCCAACTACAGATTCTGGGACCTGTGGGTTCTAGTGTACTATTTAGGTATAGTGAGAGTAGAGAGTTGATCTCTATCAATTCTCATAATTATTGATCTATTGGGCTTCTGCTTCTAAAACAATTCTAGATTAAGTTTCTCTACTAGGAAACTTGTATTCCTGTTTATAAATATCTTTTGTTATCCAGGAATAGAGACTAAATGTCTCAAATGCGAATCCCAAGCTCATCTTCCATCAAATCATATCCAATATAATTCGATTTAACAACACCATCATGCTATGGTTTGTTATGGGAATTATCTGAGATAAGATGTAATGAGAGTAAATTATGAAATTTCTATTAAGAGTTAATCTTCTCAATCATGGAAGACTTACCTAGCTGTTTCTTTATTTCAATGCGGAATTCTTTAAACTTTTCGAAGAAAGTGAAATAAAGTTAGCTACCTCTTAATGGAAGATTCATATGGTTACGATCATCCAACTTTTGTCTTATTCCCAAGTAGAAGTTTTATCTACTTAGATTTCTCATTCTCCTTAACAAACATGCAACTATTGCACTTATGCAAGATCATACCAAGCATTAGGAGATGGAGGTTCCAACAATTAATTGGACTTGATGAGTGTATTAGCTGGATAATTCTTCCAAAGGTTTGTCTTGTATCCAATGAACAATTGCTTTACCATGAAGCACAATCCTTATACTTTCCTTTCTTCTCAGAAGAGCCCTTGTCCATACTACCAGAATACCTTTTCAATGGAAAATCTTGGATTTCTTTCCTTTGCATAAATGCTTGGGATTAAGAAAAACCCAACTCTTTTGAACATCTTTGCAAGTAGCATTGAACTCTTCAAAGGTTCTTAGCCATATGCAACATGTAAGAATTCAGACAATCTGATTTCCTATTTGTTCAACATAACCATATTAAAGGACTCCGGGAGTTTGTCGAGGATCATATTCTCTAATCCCATAAATCTATCTCAATTTATCTCAGCAGCAAGAATTGGGATTTATGATTCCAATGATCTCTATCATATTCTTTGTGACTGGGTTTCCCTAGTCAACTTGGTGTCCAGTTGTCCTTTTATATAGTAAGCTGCCTAATAGCCCTATTGTATTTTGTAAACATCTCAAATGACATTTACCATTAGTAGTGAGAACTTGGGCAATTCTTTAGATGGTAAGCACAAACTTGAGATTTCTTTTCCATTCCAAACACTTTGAATTGGTCAAGAGATTCTCATTAAAGTCTTGGTAAGATGGTTATAGAACATGACAATTAAAACATATATCATAATTTCACACATTATAATATCATTAGATCAGGGCTTTCAATCTTTGATGATATTGCTCATCATTCAATCAAATTTTATAGACCCCTCAATCTATAAAATTAGGAAATATGCTACTTCATGTTTCTGATGAGCATTGAGTGCCTTATAATACACATGAAATCTTCCATTTTAGGATAATACCACACATGCACTACAAGGTGGATAGTAACTATCCATCATTGAACATCTCATGCATAACTCCTTATGTTAATCAATGATTCTCAATTTTCTTGAGACCTCCAAGGACAACATGACTGTCACTGTTTTAGCTGCCATGTTCCTTGGTTAAGTGAAACCCATCATTCTGGTTCGTCATATGATCAAGTAGGACTGTGCCCCCATTTTAGTTGACACTCTCTATCAGGTCATACACAAACGTATCTACTATAGAAATAAGACTCTAGGAGTTTAACTCAGACTGAATTATGTCAATACCTTTTGGCAAGACAAGACTCAGGCTAATTAATTCCTAATCTTATTGATAATGGAAGGTCATAGGGCAATATTATCCCGTAGGATAGATTAGCCCATTTAATTTACTTAATATTTTTCTTAAGGGAAAACAGAATATCATGAATAAATTATACATCTAATGCATATATCAAAAGCATTCACAATATTTATCATTGTATCACATGTATAAAGCAATATACAAATATCATCACATGATAATAAATCAAATTTCGTTTAATTAGATCAAACTAATTCCAATGAACTCCCACTAGCCCCAGAAATCTTAATGGATCTAATCCAAGGGTATAAATGTTATTTTTAACATCAGTGGGCTTTAGATGGTTCATACATCGATATGATGGACCATTGGTCATACCAAGCACCATGGGCCCAAAATAACAATTATAAAGTGTCCATGTGCATCACTAAAGCCCATAAGTCAAAATGGACTATATTACCCTTTAATTCTCTATGAATTATTTTTAGCATATTAGGGTTCACCAACCCTAAGTCTAAAAGAAATTATGAGAGTCTTTAAACAACTCTCTAAGACCTCTAATAGGGTCTATAAGTGTTACTCAAGCACTTCTCATAATCGTGAATATTGTTAGCTTACATCTATGCCAATTAAGGCACAATTATCTCATAATCATGTAAGTAACATATTCCACGTAAAAATTTCAACATGGACTACATGCATCACATCCAAAAGGGCTATAATAATGTGTTTTATTTAAACACAAACTTTTTATGTTTCAACAAAACACATAATATGGGGTTTGATCCAATTATCTAAAATTTGCACAAAAACGATAATCACATTATCACAAGGGTTTTGCTAACCTCAGGGAAACTCTTTCCCATATGGTTAAGGCATCTATTAACATTTAATAGAAAAACCATAGAGCAAAGAAAGCAAACATGTCAAGAATGAATTCTTAGGGCTTTTTTTTTTTTTTTGGAAGGTAAGCTGGTGTTAGGGCTTAGGGCTTTTAGATCATCATTAAAAGAAAACAATTTTCCTTTAATGCTTGGAAAATCATTAAGAGAAACAATTTCTCTAAAAATTAATTTAACCCTAAAATTCATCCTCACATTCCTCAATTGATAAACAAATAGAAAACGCCATATTAAATTTGGCTAGGCTTGGGATCTAATCCATTTCATACTATTTTGATCTAATAACTATTAAAAGACCAAAATAAAAATCAGCAAATTGCCAATTTTTAATATCACTTTATATTTATTCCAAAAATAAATTCAAAATCAATAATAGGTGAAATCAAAATTTTCCATAAGGGCCAACTGCTTTAGGGATTATTTGATTTAACAATTAAATAAAATAATACCCTAAACAATAGTATTAAATGTCCATAAAATAATTGATCTCTCTCAATTAAAATTCACTTGAGATAAAACTCTGTATCTCAACCAATGACATTTATGTAATTACTTGATTAACTATTAATCAAATAAAAACTTATAAATACTATGTAGGCAGTCATTCTGAGCACATGTAATTGATCTAATCAACTACAATAATTATGTTATTATTCCCATAAACTTTTTAGGGAACTATAAAAGATATCATACTTAACATTTAATTAAATGATAGCCCATGGACTCGAAGCAGATAATTAAACAATTTAATTAAATCTCAGCCCGTGCTCTTGAATCAAATAATTAAACTATTTAATTAATTAATAGCCCATTAAACGATTTAATTGCATCCCATGCTTTCAAATCAAATAATAGAATTTAGGAAAAATTTGAAAGCCTCTTGAAAAATTAATTTAGAAAACTCTTTTTCCCGCTTTAGATTTTCGACTCAAGTTTTGACCCTCAAAATGATTGATTTTGGAAAAACTTTCTTCACGAAAGTTGTAGATCTTTTCGACTGCTTCAAAAAGATGTATTGATGGACCTAAATTGGACTTATGGTCACAAAGTTATGGCCAAAATACCGAAACTGTATCGATTCTTCTAATCAAATACAAATCCGAAAATCCATGAATCAATTTTAATCGAAATAAGCTTTAATCTCCAAGAACTCTTAATCAAGGGTGTCTAACACCATGGGATTTATTAATTAACATTTAATAAATAAAATCCTGTCTATATTTGCTAGCCAAAATATCAATGGGTATCTAAGTGGTCTAAATCAAAGGGAAAACTTGCCTGGGGCTCTCAAGAATAAGTCAAACAATTTAATTTAATATAAAAAGGATCTCTAAATCCTTAAAGGCTATAATCAAGATTTAGATATCTCTAAATACCTATCCCTTATGAAAAGATGTTTTGAAAAAATCAAAAACCAAAATTAGTATCACACTAATTTATAAGAGTTTGATCTCTTCCTCAATAACTAGAGGGATCCCTTATCCCTAATAAATGATTATCCAATAATCAAGAATCTAGAAGATTGATTCATTAGGGTAACCAAAATTCATTGGGGAAGCATTCTTTATATAATTAAAATTTGATTATACCCTAAAATCAATGAGAAGTATAGCCAAGGCTCTGATACCACTGAAAGTATGCCTCTTTTTAATTTTAGAAACACAGTTCTTGGGGGGCATACATCGAATCCCAAGATCTGAATAAGATTCTAATTGATTTTATTCAATGAAGGTTAGAATAACATTCACCTTTGCGACTTTGAAATTGTTAAGTCAAATCCACATAAGAATAGTACTCGTAAAACTTCATAAGTGTCAAGTCTCCTGTCGATTCACACGAACCTTTTTTTTACTTTAAAGCTTTCTCTAATGGAAGCTAATGGCCCTTCCAAATTCCCAGCTCTAGGATCTTGAAATAAAGATCCAATCTTTATTATCAAGAACCTTTCTTGATGATCAAGATCAAAACTTAGAACACACAAGAGAAGAAAGGGGAGAGGAGTGACCGTACACCACTAGAAAGAGGGGCTGCGCGTGAGATTTGAGGAGAGGGGAGAGGTTACCAAATCTGAAAATTCTGGAAAATTAAAGAATGCCCAAAGCCTTGGACTTCTAACCCTCTTTATAGGCTTTATTGGTTGCTTGCAACCAAAGTTTCCTAATCCTTATCCAATAAGGATTCCTCAATTAGTTTCCTATTTGGTTTCTCCATAATTAATTAGGAATAATCAAAAATAGAAACTAATCTCATCCATTAGTGTCCAACTAATCTTATCATTATCCTAATCTAATTAGGATTCCTTGATTAACAAGAAACTAATAGACTCCTTGTCCAACAAGGAATCTTTAATTAGTAACTAACTCTAACTAACCTTATCCAATAAGGATATTAGCTATTAGATACTAATTAAATAATAATAACAATTATTATTATTAATACCTCCATGAAGTGGGCGTCCCACCCTAGGTGGGCCCCACTCCACACGCCCCCAATGGGTACTAAACCCTTTTGGTCACTTTAATATTTCTTTTAAAATATTCCCCAATGGGTCCTACCCATTTGGTTTCTCACATCCAATGTGATTCCACCTTTTAGAGCTTCACTATACCATATAGTGATTACTTAGAGAAATTAATTAATTTAATTATAAATTAAATTAAATACTTTAAGAAGGTCCTTGTGTGTGGGATCTAAAGGGATCTCCTATTTCCGGTTGTTGGACCAAGTACTCAACCTTTTGGTTAAAGCATTGTTACTAGTAAACACTTTCCTACACTCCATTAAGATTATAGAATTTTATCTATATCTCTGGACTTCCACCAATCACAATTAATGTCCATTAACACAATGTGATTAACCTCCAGAAATTAGAGAATTGCTTGTAAGTATCATCTCACAATATATTTACAAATAAATCCTTCCACATTCCGATATCACTTGTAAGCTTCCGGAATTGGAACAAGTCCATTGTCTTAGTCCCTAGCTTATGAATAGAACCCTTTCTCATAATTACTTTTTCATTGAACTGAACCTCCAAAATTTTTTTGAAGAAACATTAGAAAAGAACTGACATATATATTTATATATACTTTTCCATATTAAAAATATCAACTTCGATAAAAACCATTTTACCAAAAAGCACCAGTACTGGATTTAACAATTCAATTCAACAAGTATCACCTTGATATCATTATCTCAAATTAAGGAGTTGTGGATTCCTTATTGAATGTTTACACACTTCTCCAAACATTGTGTACATGACTCAACGTACCCAGAGTTAGTCCTGTGTGTTGGACATTGCCGATTGGCACATCGAAACCATATAGACAAATGTCTGAGAAGATGTTAACCTCTCAGGTCTAAGGACAATTTGTCAAATGGATAACCCTAATACAATTTAACAGTGTATTCCATAGGATCCACTAGTGACCCCGTTCAGTATTATGTACTTGTTACATTTACTCACATGTTAGTCAGGAGTCACCACTCTCTATGAATGTGATTCATCACACTATCTCATAGAACTACACATGTGCAAGCCATGATGAAGTACGACTCCCAACCCGTACTCTAGAGGCTTCGAACAATATTAGGTTTACAAGGAACCGGAAAATCATATCTCCTCGCAACCTTTGCATGATTTTCCGACAATGTTACCTATAGAACTTTATGTCATCATCATATGAGACAGTAATTAATATAAATACCCTTTATAGTTGGTTGTGTGAATATGATGCTTGTTTAATCAACATAGAAAAGTCTTTTATTGGCTTTCGAGGGCATATATGTCCAACAGTTTGTTGAATGGTTTAGGGTTACGTAAGTCTTACCTTTTGATTTCCGAGCAACACATTAATTAGTTATGTTTTGATATATAGGTATATATATTAATCATTTTTTGTCTTCAAATAGGTTCAAAGGTTGCGGGATTCACGTAATTCGATTTCTGATCAGATTACATGACTTGCATATGGTCCACAAAAAGTCGCAAAACGGTTTAAGGGCTACATCATAAATGGATATAGGTTTTGTACTAAGGATAGAGAGTGAGGATGCAAAATCCAGAATAGTGGTGTTGCGACTGTTGCAAATACTACAAGTTATTCAACTTCTAGGGACAAGACCCCCATTGCAGGCCCTATAACCTATTATGGGTGCTTAACGGACGTAGTCGAATTGACGTATTCTGACAGCCTAAAATTTGTATTGTTCAAGTGTGATTGGGTTAATTCGGATAGAGGAATAAAGACTGATCCATATGGGTTTACGCTTGTCAACTTTACACGTGTACTCCCGGCAAACACTGAGTCTTATGAACCATATGTGATGGCATCTCAAGCAGAACAAGTATTTTATGTCGAAGATCCAATAGAAGGAGATTGGAATGTTGTCATCAAAACTAAACCACAAGACTTCTTCGACATGAATGAGGAATATAACAATTATGCATTCAGGGAGAACGAGGCCTTTAGCGACCAACAATTAGATGACACTGAACATGACGATGACAGAGGTGTAGGTTGGGTGAGATTTGGAATTACTGGTGCAACTGTTGATGCGCCTCCCGAAGTGCTACAACAACAAGCTACTTCTACCGAATCCAGTGATGACGACGTAGAATCAGAATATAACGATGAAACAGATTGATTATTTATTATTGTACGGATTAGATTTTGTTTGTCAAAATGTGAGCATGGACTTGTCAAACACTTCCATCAAATGAACAAATCTATTTGTGCTTTTGTTTTTCATCCTCAAGTTTCGATTATTGTAGCAGTTGACTATTGATTATCTCTTAGTTTCATAATATAATTCTATTTTGGGCTTTTGCTTGGCATATTCAACCCTTGGTTGGAATGATGAGTTTTACATGGAGTTAAAAGAGCACTTGAAAAGGCTTCCAATGACTCAAGTTATAACCATAGAGGATTCCAAGTCAGTAGATTTATCGTACTCACGTTATATTGTTCTTCTATGAGCATATAAACTTTTTTACTAGAGTTTAACTGACTTGGATTCCTCTATGGTTATGGTTATAACGAGATAATGCTCTCAACTCTATCTTTTCCTTTGTTTCTGTTATAAGATACTCAAACCTAAAAGGACCTTGATTTGAATGGAATTATATTAATAGGTGTCTCTCAGCTGATGCTGTTATTTTGGTATTGTCAACTCACTACTCTTTTACCCTTCTAAACCCTAAATAAAAAATAAAGAAATTAGGATTTGGAAATGAAATTCTAATGCATGTCTAATTGTATATTTGTTTTCATTAGTTGGTTTTTTTAATTTTTTTTTCCTAGTGACATGTTCTCTTGTCACTAACAGTAGCAATGAGCAACATATTGCACATTTTATTCTTCCATGCACTGCAAATAAGTCGTTATTCTTTCCTGCATTTATATCAGAAGCTAATATAAATATTTTGCAGATGGATCCTACACGTACCCCCCCATCTAGTGCGGGGACTTCCACACTCGCCATGGCACCACCTAGGAAGGTACGAGGTAAGGCTAAATGCAAAGAGGTGCACAAGATGCGCCCTGGAGAGAAAAAGAAGGTCGGAGTAAATGAAGAGGGGCAGCCAGTGGGGAAGGAGGCTGGCTTGATGGCTAGATGGGCGGGCAATATTGCACGAGATGCCCATTTATTTAGAGTAGATGTGCAAAATTGGAAGGAAATCAGTGATGACAACAAACAACGAGCTTTGAGTATGACACGGGTAAGAACAAAAAAAAAGTTGGCCATTTATTATTAAAATTCACTAATGTAGCTTCTTCACAAGTATTAATAATTTAATAACGTTTTTACAGGAGAAGTTCGACTACCCACCTTTCCTAGATGACTACCTTTTTATGTCTCTAGATAAGAAATGGCGGGACAATAAGCACGTTATGGGGAACAAGCATTTTATTTTCACGGACCCTCCTGCTGAGAACTATGCCCGGTGCCCGTCTGATATTCCTCGGGAATAATGGAATGTACTCATCGACTTCTGGTACCCTAAGGAGGGCCAGGTATATCTCTACTATTATAAAAAGAATGGTAGGGTTAAAAGTGTTTGATTCTCTTATTTTCTTTGCTCAACTATTTTTTTTTATTGATATAAGGTATTTAATTGTAGTTATTTGGTCTATTTAATTGCACTCACTAGAACAGGACAGTCACGTGCCTTACACATGCATTCCGCTAGTTTGATAATTGAAATCAATTATGGTTAATACAGTTTTGATTTTATTTTAGCCTGTCTGATTGATTTATGCAACAATATTGTAGAAACGGAAGGCCACAAATAAAAGGAGTCGCGAGTGCCAAATGGTTCCATACGGTGGGCACAAAAAGCTTCGCCTGAGTCAGAGAGGAGGAGGTATGTTCGGTTTAATTGTAATAATTTATTTAACAATTTTATGCATATGGGTTAAATATTTGTTGTTCTACTATTGTTACTAGTCCATAGCGATTGGCAAGTCCCTCTTTGGTCGCTCCAGGACATGCTGCGGTTTGGATAAAGACGCACACGAAGAAGAATGGCCTCCTGGTCAACGATCAGGCAGGAGTGCAAATTGTAAGTAATTTAAATATTTGATTATATCAAATATATATCACTTTAATTGGAATTGAATATAGTAAATGTTTCAATATGTTTGCAGCACCAAATCAGGGAACTCCTCGACCAGGTACCGGATGGCTCACAAGATAGCACAGGCCAAGATGATGTTTTATCTCAGGTCTTGGGGCCTGATCATCCTGGACGGATCCGTGGATATGGAATGGGCCCGACTCCCACCAAGTTATGGGGGTCATCTTCGAGGAGTTCCGGTGCTAGTGGTAGTGGTGTCGCCGAGACCCATAGGTTGCGTGCTGAACTAAAGGAGACGAAGACCCGGGTGGCATCCCAACAGGCTCAAATGGTGGCCCAACAAGCTCAGATGACGTCCCAACAGGCTCAGATGGCAACCCAACAAGCTCAAATCAATGACATGCAGCAGCTTATCCAACAAATGTTGCATGGGCAGGTATATATTCTAACAAGCATTAATAAATTATTTTTAACATTTAGATATGCCCACATTTATTTATTGTAAATCTTGACTACAACAGATTGTTGTTGGAGCTGCTACAAGGCCAGGAACGCCGAAAGAGGTAATTTAACATTTAGATATTCCCACATCGTTATTCCATGCTGTCTTTCCTGACAATATTTACTTATATATATGTTAAATCTCAAATATGTGTTGGATTGATATTCCATGAGATAATTTAGCATTGGTAAGATTTTATAACAAATCCATATTTAAAGTAGTGGTGGAATGCATATAAATAGCGATCAATCACTTTGCAACCTACTTGATCATTTGTGAAATAGTGTTCCATGAGATCAAATTCCAATTTTGAGGTTTTGTTGCAGTTTCCTTGACTATATGTGTCAGTGTTACCATGTTTGCAATTTCTTTCAACCAAAGAACTCACTTCTTTTTGACTCCTATTTAATGCTGGAAAGAAAATGATAATTAAGAAAGCAGAAATGATATAAAAAGCACATTAACCAATAAACCATGAATTGAAGTAAGATAATTTAGTATAAATTTCATGAATATTTTAAGCAAGCTTACCAGCTACCTGGCCCTTGATATCCTGGTAATGGAGGTCTGACCAAGTATAAGCAGCTGATTATCACATAGGCAAAAGCTAGGCCACTGCCTCACCTCACCAGGACCCCTATCACCTAGATCATGGTCTAAACAGGGCACCCACTAAATTTTATATAATATTAATAGAAAATAAATTTTGGTCCCCAATGCATAGTCATCGCCTAACCTAGGGAACCCCGTATTGCCTCGATGCCTTAACTACACTGATCAATATGAACAATAAATAATGTCAAGACGTATAGAGCTAGCTCTCAGGCAGAGAGCAAATCACACATTTAGGAAAGAACCACAAGATACCTTTGAGGCAGAAAGAACAAGAGCAATCTTTGAGCAAGTCCACACCCACACTAGTATTAGCACGACCATCACCATTCAAACCTATGCATCTCCCTAATTCAAACTTAGAACCTGAGGGCTTGGATGGTTTTGAGCACCCAATGGAACTAGATTTGTTTGAGGCCAGATCACCACCACTAAGCTCCTTGCCATAACTTCTGAAAATAAATAACTAGAGTTGTTAGTGGATTTGATTTTTAGTATTTTAGAATAAGCCAGTACTGGATGTCACTATTAACGGGAAAAAAATCACAAATAATTAGCATTACCTATCAAATACGAGTATAATATTTGATATTATCAAAGTATAAGAAAATGTCAAAGTATCAGGTGTTTTTCAATGGGCTTGGATGGTTTTGAGCACCCAATGGAAATTGTGTTTTGATATAAACAGTATGATATTGTTTATATGTTTATTTGATTTCTTCTAATGTTTTAGTTGTTCTTGGTAGACGTCTTCTAATTACTTTGTGTAATCGATGTGTTCAAATTTTGTTTTTTGAATCAGCAAGATATTAGAATATCTCTGTTGAAGTAAAAAAGTTCTGATTAGGTCTTCTTAATTTTTATGTAGTCTTCTTCTTGCTTTGAATTTTTGCTTTGATGATCAGTCATTATGTGAAACAAGAATTCCAATTTAACAAGATTATTTGATCCTCTTTCGTGGCTTTAAATATGATTTACTGTAGAAGAAAAGGGTGACAAAGAAGCTCATGTTAAATGAGTGTTACCTACTATATTCCTATATTCAATTCAAGTACCACAATATACATGAAACTTGTTTTTTTTTTTTCTTAATGTATAAATAGATGTAAATATGTCAATATGTCTTACATTTGTGGATAGAAAGACAAGTAGAATCTTATACTGCTAGATGTATGAAAAATACCCTTCGGGTTTGGTCATCTACCATAGACTGGTATGATCACTAGAAAAGGGTTTTAATACCACTAATGTTTTAATACAATAGGGTAGGAGCTTGCCGCCAAGTGTGAATATCCTTAAAAAATATCAATGAATCTGAGCCCCGGTTTGGATTTAGTGGGAGTTTGTAGGTTTAGGCCACACCTAAGTTTCAAAGTATGGATTACGGGCTTCTTGCTGTCCAAATTGGGCAAAGGACCTCAGAATCCAACGAAACGAATTCCCACACTTTGGTTGGGTTGAAATACACGCGTTAGAAGAAACGACATTGAAAATCGAGTCCCAGTTTGGATTTGGTGGGAGTTTGTAGGTTTAGACCACACCTAAGTTTCAAAGTATGGATTTTGGGCATCTCGCTGCCTAAATCAGGCAAATGACCTCGAATCTAACGAAATGAATTCCCACACTTCGGTTGGGTTGAAATACATGCATTAGAAGAAACGGCATCGAAAACCGAGCCCGGTTTGGATTTGGTGGGAGTTTGTAGGTTTAAGCCACACCTAAGTTTTAAAGTAAGGATTTCGGGTCTCTCGCTGCCCAAATCGGGCAAACGACCTCGGAATCCAACGAAACGAATTCCCACACTTTGGTTGGGTTGAAATACCCGTGTTAGAAGAAACAACATCGAAAACCGAGTCCCGGTTTGAATTTGGTGGGAGTTTGTAGGTTTAGACCACACCTAAGTTTCAAAGTATGGATTTTGGGCATCTCGCTGCCCAAATCGGGCAAAAGACCTCGGAATCCAACGAAACAAATTCCTACACTTTGGTTGGGTCGAAATACACACGTTAGAAGAAATGACATCGAAAACCGAGCCCCAGTTTGGATTTGGTGGGACTTTGTAGGTTTAGGCCACACCTAAGTTTCAAAGTATGGATTTTGGGCATCTTGCTGCCCAAATCGGGCAAACGACCTCAGAATCCAATGAAATGAATTCCCACACTTCAGTTTGGTCAAAATACGTTAGAAGAAACAACATCAAAAACCGAGTCCCGGTTTGGATTTGGTGGGAGTTTGTAGGTTTAGACCACACCTAAGTTTCAAAGTATGCATTTTGGGAATCTCACTGCCCAAATCGGGCAAACGACCTCGGAATCCAATGAAACGAATTCCCACACTTTGGTTGGGTTGAAATATATGTGTTAGAAGAAACGGCATCAAAAACTGAGTCCCGGTTTGGATTTGGTGGGAGTTTGTAGGTTTAGACCACACCTAAGTTTTAAAGTATGGATTTTGGGCATCTCGCTGCCCAAATCGAGCAAATGACCTCGGAATCCAACGAAACGAAATCCCACATTTTGGTTGGGTCGAAATACAAGCGTTAGAAGAAACGGCATCGAAAACCGAGCCCTGGTTTGGATTTCGTGGGAGTTTGTAGGTTTAGGCCAAAGTATGTTTAGAGCTACGAATTTGGCCTTTTTAGTGATGAGATTTCTACACTTTTATGTGTTTAATAATTAAAATTAGTATATAAAATCTGAGATAAATTTGGATGTATGTTGATGAAATGCTACACTTCTATGTGTTTCAACTCTATATGTATGAAATATATGAGATGACTTTGTTTCTTTGCATATTAATTTTATGGAATCCTTAAATTTTTTTTTCTGTTCGATTTATTCTAATCATCAATTTTATTTTATTGTCTTTATAGGAGGGAGCCAGCACACACCTCTCGGGTTTTAGACCAGCCGGAGGGAGCCAGCCAGAGGGAGGAGAGACTTAGGATTTATATTTTTTCTTTCCTATACTTTTATATGGACATGTATATTTCTATGATTGTTATCATATTTTTGTGATGTGTACATACTACGACTATTTGGATAAATTTCTGTTTATTTTATATAGATTGGATGTTAGAATTTTTTTTCTCTAGATAAATATTTCTGCTGCTGACAGGTACAAAATATTTTTGTGATGTGTACATACTACGACTATTTGGATGAATTTCTTTTTTATTTTATATAGATTGGATGTTAGAATTTCTTTTCTGTGGATAAATATTTATGCTGCTGACAGGTACATAATACAGGTAAAAAAAAACCAATTCCGTGTAACCAGATTATTTTTAAAAAAAATTAGCAATATTAGCGGCGTTTTTATAACGCTGGAAATGAATAAAAGTTAATAATGGCGTCATATTTGATGCTGTTATTGATGATAGACACGCGTGAAATTTAACGCCTTTATTATAATAAATAACAGCGTCAAATACGACGCTGTTAATAATATATCAATTGCAGTGTTAGATTTGACGCCGTTAATAATATATCGATAATAGCGTCGTATTTGACGCCGTTATCGATATATTATTAACGGCGTCAAATCTAATGCTGCTATTGATGAAATCTGTAAAGGCGTTGCCAAAAACTGCCGGTATAGTCATTACCTACGTGGGTATTACCGGCATTTACAGTAGTACGCCGGTAATACTAATAATGGCGTTGTTTTCACCTTTACCGGTGAATTTTTACGCCGCTAAAAACCTTAAATTTTGTAGTGCATGTAGTTATGTTTCTGATTTTATTGTCCTCTATTGTATATGCTCCAGGTATTTTGCAGGTTGGTTGTCAAGCAAGTCATGTAAGTCATGATAAGTCGTCCAAGATTCACTCTAACTCCTAAGGTGGGTTTTGGGTCACGACAGAGGTGGTATCAGAGCTTAGGCTTTAGGTCTTTAGGGTCACTTAGAATCTGGTACCACGGCTTGACAAGAGCATATCTCAGGAAGCAAGTTAGGAAGGAAGTAAGCCGGAAACGAGTTATGTTCCAAGTGTAAGACTAAACTTTAGTCTTAGTCTAAATGGTTGTTTCAATCAAGTACAGGTTTAGAAACGCTAGAACACTAAAGTATAAATATTATAAATACTCTGATGACTTGATGTGACAAATATGATAGTACTATGCTATTATAGATTGCTCTATTGTGGAAATTGGATTAATGTGATAAGTTGTGGTTCCAAGTTAGACTCATGTAGTGCTATTGTTCTCAGGACGTTAGTCATAAGACGGGGCACACGGGGTCATGGACCACACACCAGAGCTTCCTCTTCTTCATGGGATGAGGATGAGCAGCTGAACCTCTCTCAAGTCTTAGGTTCTATTGTTGAGACACTCGCCATATTGGTGGCTCGACAAACTATACCATCATCAGCGGCACCTACTCCACCGCCCGCAGCTCCAGTACATCGTACCGCTGGGGTTGAGGCATTCAGGAGACTGAGGCCTTCATCATTCCATGGGAGTGTAGACCTTCTTGCTGCAGAGGCTTGGATCCTCCAGATGGAGAAGATATTTGCAGTCCTCTCTCCGACCAAGGAAGAGAAGGTAGCATGGGTTGTTTTCATATTAGAGTGTGAGGCACACCATTGGTGGTTGTCCGCCTTGAGGACCCGAGATTTGACCATGCAAGGTCATCCATGGACTTGGGAAGAGTTCAAGGATGTCTTCTACAAGAAGTACTTCCCAGTTGGAGCACAGGAAAAGAAAGAGAGGAAATTCATCAACCTTGAGCAAGGTTCGATGTCGGTGGCTTAATATGAGGCCAAGTTCTCAGAGCTATCACGCTTCGCGACTCATATGGTCGCCACCGAGGTGATGAAGGCGAAAAGGTTTGAGCAAGGGCTCAAGGATGTCATTATAGAGAAAGTCTCGGCTTTCAGGCACACTACTTATCCGGGAGTAGTGGACAAGGCCTTGTTGATTGAGACCAATTCTGAGGCCATGTCCAAGAAGAGGGATTTGACGAGAGGCCAACCTAGTAGTTTAGCACCTCCAGAGAGGCAGGCCCAGACCGACCCTTATCAGTATACATGGCCAGCACCACCTCAGTATGCGTGGCCAACACCACCGATGAGGCCATCTTATGCGCCTCCAGTTCCACGGTCGTACATGCCTCAGGCGCCACGACCTTAGGCTCTCCCGACCCCACAGCCTATTGCACCTTAGACGGCGAGGTACGCTCCACCTCTAGCCCCTCCGACCTACACATACGAGGTCTGCACTTCATGCGGCCAAAGGCACCCGGCAGGAGATTGTCGGAAGGCATCAGGTGGATGTTTTCACTGTGGTCGCCAGGGCCATGTGATCAGAGATTGCCCTAGTCGACATTTTCCAAGCCAGTCTCAGGGGATTAGGCCCCCAGCACGCCCAGCAGGATCATACTAGGCATCCTCTCAACCTACCCAGTCTACACCTCTGCCTCGCTAGGCGAACCAAGGGCGAGTTTTTGCCTTGACAGAGGGTGATGCACTTGCATCTGATGATGTGGTGCAAGGTACGCGTTTAAAGTTATTCGATTATCCACGATTGTCATGTTATGCTTTATTCCTTGTGTACGTGTATGGCATGTTATATATCTATGTATCTACATATACGCTGTTGATGCATAGATTGACTTAGCTAGTTAAAATTTCAGGAACTTTGCTAGTCAATGAATGTTTGGCTAGAGTGTTGATCGACACCGGGTCTACCCATTCATTCGTCTCACTGAGTTTTTCCCAAGGCTTTTCTATGGAGCCTAGTTAATTGGAACCGGAGTTATTCATTTCGACCCCTCTCGGCAAAACAATAGTAGCAGATCGCATTTTCAGAGGCAGTGTAGTCCAAGTTGGAAACCATGAATTGGTAGTCGATGTCATTGTCCTTGGATTCCAAGACTTCGATATCATCTTGGGAATGGATTGGTTAGCAGTACATCATGGGCATGTGGCTTGCTTAGAAAAGATGGTACTCTTCAAGCCGGTGGAAGGGAAGCCATTCCAATTTCGGGGGTTGAGAAGAAAAGGTGTTGCCCGCTTTGCGGCGTTGAGCCTAGTGAACCCCGAGGCAAAGGACTCTTCGACTATTCCGGCCGTGAGTGAATTCCTGGATGTATTTCCAGAGGAGTTGCCAGGGTTGCCTCCAGACAGGGAGATTGAGTTTGTGATCGAGCTTGCACCAGGCACAGCTCCTATCTTCCGGGCTCCGTATAGAATGGCCCCGATTGAACTCAAGGAGTTGAAGACTCAATTGGAGGAGATGCAAGGCCTTGGTTTCATTCGACCAAGTGTCTCATCGTGGGGTGCCTCGGTTTTGTTCGTTAAGAAGAAGGATGGCTCGATGCGGAAGTGCGTCGATTACCGGCAGTTGAACAAGGTCACTATACATAATAGGTATCCATTGCCTAGGATTGATGACCTGTTCGATCAGTTAAAGGGGGCGAGATATTTCTCTAAGATTGATCTTCAGTCGGGTTTCCACCAGTTGAAGATTAAGGCTGAAGATGTTCCCAAAATTGCTTTTCGGACTCAGTATGGGTACTACGAGTTCTTGGTGATGCCTTTTGGTCTCACGAACGTACCGGCAGCCTTTATGGATTTGATGAACCGGGTGTTCCGGCCATATCTTGATCGATGCGTGATTGTGTTATTCGATGACATACTGATATATTCCCAGACACGGGAAGATCACGTGCAAGACATTCGCCTTGCTTTGGAAATGCTGAGAGAGCACAAGTTGTATGCCAAATTAAGCAAGTATGAGTTTTGGTTAGAAGAAGTGGCATTCCTATGCCACGTTGTTTCTGCAGAAGGCATCTCGGTGGATCCGAAAAAAATAGAGGCAGTCATGAGTTGGGCGAGGCCCAAGAGTGTCACAGAGATACGCAGTTTTTTTAGGTTGGTAGGCTATTACAGGAGATTCGTAGAAGGTTTCTCCAGCCTTGCAGCACCGCTCACTTACCTGACAAGGAAGAACACCAAGTTTTTATGGAGCGATAAGTGCGAGATCAGTTTCATGGAGCTGAAGAAGCTGTTTACCACGGCTCCCATCCTTACGGTTCCATCCAGACGTGGTGGGTATGAGGTGTACAGTGATGCCTCATACGTGGGACTTGGGTGTGTTCTTATGCAACACAAGAAGGTCATTACTTATGCATCAAGGCAATTGAAGGAGCATGAAAAGAATTACCCCACACACGACCTCGAGCTTGTTGCAGTTGTGTTTGCACTTATGATTTGGCACCATTACCTTTATGGGGAGGAGTTCTATGTGTTCACAGACCACAAGAGCCTCAAGTACCTCTTTTCCCAAAAGGAGCTAAATTTACGGCAGTGGCATTGGATGGAATTTTTGAAGGACTACGAATGCACCATCCAATACCACTCGAGTCAAGCGAATGTAGTAGCAGATGCCTTGAGTAGAAAACCTCTGGGTTTGTTGGCCCACATGCTGGTGCAGGAATGGAGACTATTGGAAGATTTGGCTAATCTGGACATCAGTGTGAATACTTCAGTCCGCAGTCCTATTTTGCCAAATATCATGGTTTGGCCGTACATTATAAATTTGATCAAAGAGTATCAAGCCACGGATGCTAACTTGTTGGCTTACCAGGACAAGGAAGTTTCTAATGGTAGTGAGGACTTCTCTCTCAGTAGCCAAGGTGCTATTACCTTCAAGTGAAGATTATGTGTGCCGGCTAATGCAGATCTTCGGCAAGAGATTATGGATGAAGCCCACAGTTCAAAGTATACAGTGCATCCTGGGGGTACGAAGATGTACCGGAAGATCAAGGGGCATTTTTGGTGGTGAAATATGAAGAGAGATGTGACAGAGTATGTGGCACGATGCTTAGTGTGCCAACAGGTGAAGGCAGAGCACTTGAGACCGGTGGGTCTATTACAGTCTCTCCCTATTCCCGAGTGGAATTGGGAGCACATCTCCATGGATTTAATTGTTGGCTTGCCAAAAACAGCAAGGAACTCAAATGCTATATGGGTTGTAGTGGACCGTCTAATGAAGTCCGCACACTTCTTACCCTACCGAACCATGTTCAACTCGAGCCAGTTAGCCGCTCTGTACATCAAGGAAGTTGTTCGGTTATATGGGGTGCCAGTCAGTATTGTGTCAGATCGGGATCCTAGATTCACATCCAGGTTATGGAAGAGTTTTCAAGAAGCTATGGGTTCCCGAATTGATTTCAGCACCGCCTTTCATCCACAGACGGATGGACAAACCGAGAAGGTGAACCAAATCATCAAAGACATGCTTCTAGCATGTATGTTGGATTTCAAGGGCAGCTGGGAAGAGCACTTGCCTTTAGTTGAGTTCGCCTACAACAATAGCTACCATGCGAGCATCCAAATGCCACCATTTGAGGCCTTGTATGGGAGAAGCTGCAGGTCTCCTCTCTATTGGGATGAGGTAGGAGAGAGAAAAGTGTTAGGTCCGTAATTAATCAAGTAAACTGCGAATAAGGTTAAGATCATCCGGGATCGGTTGAAAACCGCTCAAGATCGTCAAAAGAGCTATGCAGACACTCGCCGGAGGGACTTGGAATTCTAGGTTAGGGATCAAGACTTTGTGAAGATATCTCCTAGCAAAGGGATTATGAGATTTGGAAAAAGAGGCAAGCTTAGTCCTCGGTACGTCGGCCCCTTTGAGATTATCACGCGAGTTGGTGAAGTTGCTTACAGGGTAGCTCTTCCAGCTCATATGGCCATAGTCCATAATGTGTTCCATGTGTCTATGCTTCGGAAGTACATTGCGGACCCTTCGCATGTCATAGAGTTGGAACCGTTGGAAATCCGAGAGGATCTCACTTTGGTTGAGAAGCCGGTTCATAAATTGGATCGGAGAGATCAAGTCCTTCATAACAAGACTATTCCATTGGTTCTTGTACAATGGCAGCATCATGCTCGGGAAGAGGCTACATGGGAGCGCGATGCCGAAGTTAAAGCGAAGTACCCTGAGTTATTTGAATAGGTTTTTGGTTGTGCCATGTAATTATGTTTTGTTTTGTAATGTGTGTACCATCCAATTTCGGGGATGAAATTTTCATAAGGGGGGAGGATGTAGAACCCCGGAACTTTTTCCTATGTATTGGAACCTGTGTCAAGGCTTTAGGCCTGGTAATCTTCCATTTTCTATGAAATGATAAATTTTAAAGAACCTAAAGTATTAAGAACTGGGATTCGTAAGTCAGATATGTTAAAAATCCGGTTTAATGAACTCCAATTGCGGATCAGTTAACCTTCAGGGCATTTTGGTCAATAAATAAAGAGGAAATTGGAAATTCTAAAACACCATAAATGTTCATTTTCGAATGACTAATCCAATGCAAGTTGAATCGTCAAAATCCGACGAACGAGTCAAAAGTTATGGCCGAAACACGAAAGAAGGAAAATCTAGAAATTTTCTGCAAGTTACAAACGATCGTACAGACCCTACGAACAATCGTAGGTGAGCTACGATCGATCGTAGAAATTTACGATTGATCGTAGAATCTTAGGAATGGACAAAAATCTCAGTAACGTTTACGATCTATCGTGGAAACTTACGACCGATCGTTGGATATTTACGATCGATCGTAGATCGCGAACCCAGAATTTTTATTTGGGATTTTTAGGGTTTCTCCTCCTTACCTATAAATAGGGAATGATATTTGGGGGTTTTGGTTTACCCTAAACCTAAAGAGAACATAAGAGAGATTAGAGAAGGAGAGAGGAGAGATTGAGGAATTCCCAAGAGGGTTGAGATTGGAGAAGAAGGAGATCAAGATCAAAGGTGATCTTCCCCAAATCAAGCAAGGGGGTTTCTCCAAGCTCGGTAGCGCCTCCACACACATTTTTGGAGGGTTTACTCATCTATTCAAGGTCGGTACCTTTTGCTACCCTCCTAGTTCATACCCTCTTTTCTACTCTTCTTCTTTATTGTTTTTCCTAAAGTATGAACCTAATAGTGGATGAATGGTTGTGTGAGAATGGATGTTGGGCGAAGGATGCCATGTGTATGCGATGTGATGAATGAAACAGAAAGGGTATTGTACCAATAATAAACACACATGTATGTCGTGAATATAAACCCACCTAGAAAAGAAAGGGGTAAGCTTTAACAAATAATGTACACACTACATGTTTGATGAAATGCCTAGGTGAAGAAAACGAGATGTAAATCAAGAAATGCATGCTTAAAGGCTTATGCAATTGCTAGGGTTGATGACAGTGTGATAAATTGCTTTCTCTAAATGGCATGAATATTTACTTGTGCAAATTGTGATATTCTATGTATTGTTGAAATCCCCAAATGTCATATTTAATTTCAAGTGAAAGTATGTACACGATTCCACGAGTACGGCATGCATGACATGGTTTATCGGTATTTTTCAAGAATAAGGTGTTAGAGGTGGGACATATCCTACGATATGTTTTACCTCGCTTTTGACAAGGACAAGAACAAGCAATGCATAGGAGGGGGTTTACACTTCCCTCCCTTCCATGAGGGGTCTCCCCTCACTCACTAGTGCATATCATAGAAAGAAGGGTCTCCCTTCCCTCTCAAGTGCATGTCATTAAAAAAAGGGTCTCCCTTTCCTCTCAAGTGCATCTCTCAAGGGCATCTCACAAGCGCATCTCACAAGTACATGAGCATGATTAGATTCCAAGCAAGCACGCATGACACGCATGACATGACATGCTCGACAAGATCAAGCAAGATAGACATGGCATGTTTTTCAAGTACAAAAAGAGTATTTTAAGTCAAGTCAAGTGCATGATGATTTCAAGGGTTTTCTCAGCTTTTATATGATGCAGCATGAATATCAACTGTTTTACTATCCTGTTTCTATCTGAATTGCTTCCTGCTTTGCATAGCATTGTTGCTATGATGTGACTGTTGGTTACCATTAGGTACACGCTGAGTATTCCATGCTCAGCAGTACGTTTATGTCGGCAGGTACTGAGGGAGCTGCTGCTCCATTTGACATCTGTGCTTCTAGCCCATGGGTGGAGGAGGAGTACGTTGAGGAAACTACAGAGGAGCCTCATGTAGACGAGTACTACTAGGTGGTAGTTTCTGAGTGATCCGTGGGTGAGCTTGAGAGAGTATGTCCATGTATTTTGGCGGGCCTGTCCGCACCTTCTTTGTGATATCTTTTTGTATAAACTTGGATTATGTATATATATATACTTAGAGGTTTGGTTAGTCTTCCGCTGTGCCATGTAGTTATGTTTCCACTTTTATTGTGCTCTATTGTATATGCCCTAGGTATTTTGCAGGTTGGTTGTCAAGCAAGTCATGATAAGTCGTCCAAGATTCACTCTAACTCATAGGGTGGGTTTTGGGCTGCGATAGGATCCGAGAGTTATAGGCCTCGGATGCTAACTTGTTGGCTTTCCGGGACAAGGAAGTTACCAAGGGCAGTGAAGACTTTTCTCTAACTAGCCGAGATGCTATCACATTCAGGGGAAGACTGTGTGTCCCTGCCGATGTAGAGTTGAGGGGGGAGATTATGGATAAAGCCCACCATTTGAAGTATACAATGCATCCTGGGGGTATGAAGATGTATCGGAACCTCAAGGGGTACTTTTGGTGGCAAAATATGAAGAGAGATGTTGTAGAGTATGTGGCATGGTGCTTGGTATGCCAGTAGGTGAAAGCAGAGCACATGCGACCAGTAGGTCTATTACAGTCTCTCCCTATTCCCGAGTGGAAATGGGAGCACATCTCCATAGACTTCATTGTTGGCTTGCCACACACGGCAAAGAACTCAGATGCAATATGGGTTGTGGTAGACCGTTTGATGAAGTTTGTGTATTTCTTGCCCTATCAGACTACGTTAAACTCAAACTAGTTAGCGGCATTGTATATCAAGGAAGTGGTTCGAATGGACAGGGTGCCAGTCAGCATTGTATCAGATCGGGATCCAAGATTCACATCTAGGTTCTGGAAGAGCTTTCAAAGCGCTATGGGTTCCCAACTGGATTTTAGTACTGCCTTTCATCCACAGATTGATTGACAAACCGAGAGGGTGAATCAAATCATCGAAGACATGCTTCAGGCATGTATGTTAGATTTCATGGGCAGCTGGGAAAAGCATTTGCCTTTGGTGGAATTCGCCTACAATAATAGCTACCAGGCGAGCATCCAGATGGAACCATTTGAGGTCTTGTATGGGCGAAGTTACAGGTCTCCTCTCTACTGGGATGAAGTAGGAGAGCGAAAAGTGCTGGGTCCTGAGTTGATTGAGCAGACCGCGAATAAAGTCAAGATCATTCGGGATCAGTTGAAAGCTGCCCAAGATCGTCAAAAGAGCTATGCGGACACTCGCCGCAGGGACTTGGAATTCCAGGTTGGGGATCAAGTCTTTTTGAAGGTATCTCCTAGCAAGGGGATTATGGGATTTGATAGGCAAGGCAAGCTCAGTCCTCGGTACATCGGGCCCTTAGAGAATATCACGCGAGTTGGTGAAGTTGCTTACTGGGTAGCTCTTCCAACTCATATGGCCGCAGTCCACAATATGTTCCATGTGTCGATGCTCTGGAAATACATTTCAAACCCTTCGCATGTCATAGACTTGGAACCATTGGAAATCCAAGAGGATCTCACTCTGGTTGAAAAGCCGATACGGATATTGGATCGGACAGATCAAGTGTTTCGCAACAAGACTACCTCGTTAGTTCTCGTGTAATGACAACATCATGCTCTAGAAGAGGCCACATGGGAGCGCAAGGCCGAAGTCAAAGCGAAGTGCCCAAACTTGTTTGAATAGGTTTTTGTATGTGTCATGTAATTCTGTTTTGGTTTTGTAATGCAAGTATCATCCAATTTCGAGGACGAAATTTTTATAAAGGGGAGAGGATGTAGAACCCTAGAAATTTTGTATATGGAATGTGTGTCAATGCATATAGCCTTTGAAATCTTCCATTTCTATGAAATGAGAAATTTTAAAGTATCCTAAGTGTTAAAAGTGACATTTCCTAAGTCGGATATGTTGAAAACCCGGACTGCTGAAAACCATTTTCCGACCAGTCAGATTTTAGGTCAATCTGGTCAATAAATAAAGGAGAATTTGAAATTTCTAAAATGTTAGAAATGTTCCTCTTCGAATGACGAGTCCAACGCAAGTTGAATCGTCAAAATCCAACAAACGAGTCAAAAGTTATGGCCGAAATACCAAAGTGGGATAAAAAATGAGAGAAAACAACAAAATGGGCAAAAAAACAAGGAACCGGTCGACTGCATATCCACCAATCGACCAAATACCTTTACCAGTCGACTGAACATCGCACTAAATGAATGGGTTTTTATTCTAGAGAGATCATGCGAAAATTTGCCCAATTCAGTCTTTTAAGCCAAATCATTAAGGGTAAAATGGTCTTTGACCACCCCATTCTCTATAAGAGCCCCAATTCGTGGGTTGAGGGTTTCATAAACCCTCAAACTCAAGTTTGAGAGAGAGTGAGAGAGGAGAAATGGGTTTTTCCACCTAGGGTATCATCTTGGGAGAAATCAAGGGTTTGAGAACCCAAGATCGTCCCCAAAGCTTGGATTTCTCAATCAAATGCTCAGGCACGCGTGGAGTTCCTTCTCCAAGCTCGACAGCGTTTTCCATAGCATTTCTCAAGGGTTTTCTTCCCTTTTTCAAGGTCGGTACCCTATGCTACCCTCTTAGTCATGTTTTCCCTTTTTCTTACATTCTTCTTTGTTTTCCCTAAATTATGAATATACAATGTAATGGGATGCATGAATGGAAATTGATGTTGGGCGATGGATGCCATGTGTATGTGATGTGATGAATAAAATGGGAAGGGCATTTCACCAATAATGAACACACATGAATGATGGATGAATTGGGTGAATCATTGATTAAGAAAAGCATGATTTAAAACATATGAAATTTCTAGGGTTTTATGATAGTGTGTTAGTCCTTTTTCTATAACGGCATGAGTATTCTTATGTGTTGAAATGATGTTATTTCATGTTTTATTATCTCTAATGTCATGTTTAAATTCCAAGCTAAAGTATGTACATGGCTTCACGAGCACGGCATGCATGACATGGTTTATCGGGTTTTTCAAGAACAATGGTTTTATTCTCGATTCACAAACACCATGACAAGGCTAAACGTAAGGGTTGGTAAATAGAGGTAGGACATATCTTAAGATATGTTTTACCTCGTTTTGATAAGAAAAAGAACACATCAAGCAAGATCTTAGTGCGCCTCCAGGCATGCATGTCTACTTTATTGCATTTCGTAAAAGAGGGGTTTACACTTCCCTCCCTTCAAGTTGCTTTATTGCATTTTCGTAAAAGAGGGGGTTTATTCTTCCCTCCATTCAAGTTGCTTTATTTCATATTTCACAAAAGAGGGGGTTTTACTGTTGGACATGATGCCCAGAAAAGTCATTTAGATTGTTAGAACCTTATTAATTTGATTAATAAATGTTTCTTATTAATCTATTGTGTATTCATTATGGGTAATTGACCATGATCATGAGATGATCTATACGATATGAGATATCGATAAAGGTCCACATGATATATTGTAGGAAAGTTATGTGATTAGATTATCACAGGTAGATATAACTTTCTGGTTCCTTATACCTTATATAGTCACAGCTGTGGGTGAAGCTGGGGACTTCACTTATATGGTTGCCAGAATGCTAAGATGTTCTCAATAGTTGAGATGTAGTTCTATCTCGAACTATTGTAATGGAGACTACACATCAGTATATGGGTGCTTAAATGTACACTGACTGATTGCATTCAATGAGAGACCTCTTGCATAAACATACTATCAGATAGTTGGTCTCCCATTCACATTGAACGGTTTTGATGATCCTTAGATCTGATGAGTTCATCTATGACTGGGCAGTGATCTGACTGTTTTGATTCCATCAACGTATTTTCTAACTTAGGGAATACAATACAGTGACAGCTGGATAGTCAGAAAGTTGTTCGAGTCATGATGAATTTTAAACAAGAAATCCATGCTCATTAATTTGAGAGATTATCATAAGTCTTGGAAACCCGGATGATTTGCAATAGACTATGGGTTAGATAGTATGTCAATCTCAAAGGCCCATTAGGAATAATGTATTTGGAAGGATAAATCGAATTTAAAAGTTCATGTGGTGGGATCCGTAATGGTTAATGTTCATACGCTAGGATTCAATTGCAACATGGATATCTCACGTCACTTGTAATTCCAATGTAATTCCTATTTAGGGTCAATGAGATAACATTGGACAAGCCAGGGTAAGAATGTCCCAGAACAATCTGTGGAGGTACTCACATAAGCAATACAAGCTCAATAATTGATTAAAAGTTAATCAATTATTTTAAGTGATTAAAAGTTAATCATTTAATTAAATAGATTAATAGTTAATCTATTGTTTAAATTAATTGTTAATTTAAACTAAGGGATTATTTTAGTAAGTATTTGATTAACATAATTGAAGGGGAAATGAGTTTGACACATATCCATAAACTCATTAAAATGGACCTTTAATATGGGCCAAACCCCATGGGTTTAAACCCTAGGGTGGGGCGCCCACTTGAGAAATCCTAATTGGATTATGATTTGTTTAATTGAATAATTATTGAAATATAATTCCTTTTATTATGGAATTAAAATCCAAGTGTTGAATTGTAATTAGGATTAAGATGTTATTGTAATTAGATTACAATAAGGAGTTTTAACTCCTCAAATCCCACGCCCCATAGAAGCTCACGCCCCCCCTTGTGGATTCCTAGTTTGACTAAGTTTCCTACTTTGGTGTAGGATGTTGACTTATCCATTTTAATTAAGGAATCCTCTTATAATCGGGACTCTTTAATAATAGGATTACTATAACTAAAGTAGTTATAGATTAAGTAGAAATTTATTTAATTAATAATAAGAGTTATTATTAATTAATAAATCCTACTAGATAAGATAAGTTGGAGTAGGATTAGGATAAGATCCTAGTCTATAAATACCCCAACACCCTAGACCATTAAGTAGAATTCTCCAGAATTTTTTCTCTCCTCTCTCTCTCCAAACCGTGAGCCCTAGGGGAGACCCCTAGGGATTTTCATGAGCTATATTGGTGGTCCTAGTTGGGTTTTGCAAATCTAGGATTTTGAACTTTAGTATTATTGGTGATAGAAGGTCTACACCATTGATCCATCTTCTTCCTCTTTGCTTCTATAATTCCAAAGGAGATTCTAAACCTTCGTGGGGATAGCAAAGAACAAGGATCGAGCTTCTAGTATTTTTTCAGAGAAATCTCTACAAAGAGTTCTGACGGTTCGAGTGGATTAAGCTTCATCGGTGAAAAATATGCACCGAGGTGATACGACTAAAACTCTTACATAATTTTGATGCTTTTTATGGTGTTAAGATCTAGGGGATCTAGTTTCCGCATAAATTTTTATCCGGATCCTCCTTCAACTGGTATTAAAGCCCATGGTTAGGAGTATTTTTGGTTTATTTTGATAAGGTAATTAAATGAATGATTTAATTCATGAGATGAATTAATTTAGATCTATTTAATATTGCTCATAGTTTTTATTATTTTATTTGTTCATAAGATGAATAAATAAATATTTATTATATTATTGAATGAGATTTGATAATTAAATAAAATTTAAAAACTAGTATTATATGTGATATAATTAAATTCAAAACAAAGATTTTATTTTGAAATTCCTTTTAAATGATTTGATCATTAATTAATAAATCTCATGGTGTTTGACACCCTTGCTTAAGCGTTCTTGGAGATTAAAGCTTATTTCGATTTAAATTGACTCATGGATTTTCGGATTTGTATTTGATTAGAAGAATCGATACAGTTTCGGTATTTTGGCCATACATTTATGACCGTAAGTCCGATTTAGGTCTGTCAGTACATCTTTTCGAAGCCGTCGAAAAGATCTACAACTTTCGTGAAGAAAGTTTTTCCCGAATCAATCTTTTTGAGGGTCAAAACATGAGTCGAAAATCTAAAACGGGGAAAAGGAGTTTTCTAAATTAATTTTCCAAGAGGCTTTCAAATTTTTCCTAAATTGCATTATTTGATTATGAAAATTGTTTTATGGAAAACATAATTGTTTTATTTTTTCTGGGGTTTCATCTATATAAGATATAGATTTTTATCGGGCGATTGGATAATTGTTATCAAATTTTAAATCCTTTTAAAAATAAGAAAAAGTACTCCATCACCATGTAGCATCTTTTTTTATATAAGATTATAGTTATGGGTCATAATATATGATAAATTGTTTATCATTCATGCATTCATACTAGAAGTTAATATGTAGTAAGTTTTGGCAATCTATAAAGGGCAGATTCATTCGGTTTCCCTGAAAAAGGTGAATGGAATACTGGTTTCCCTAATGCCATTTAAATTCTATTTAATGCATTGGTGGACATGCTGCGAAGGAGGATGTTGCAATGTGATCTAGATAAGATGATAAAGGAAGGGATCACGAAGGAGTTTGCGAGCTACCTTTGTTCTTATCACATTCCCTTGCATCCATGCATTTTAATTTATTGACCCATAACGATTAATCTTGTATACTAATGTTTTATTATCATAAGATGATAACTGCTGTTTATTTATCATGAGATGATATCTGTTTATATGTTTAATTATTCTGTGGAAATAATTGATCTTGATATATCATGTGTATATAATAAGACTAGGAACAAGTCCCTAAGTATTATGATCTTCTACCATACACTATGTGATCCTATAGTGGGGAGTGTGAGTAAGCTAACAGGCCAAAGCCAGGCCCAATCCCTCTAACCTATAAGTGAACATGGTGAAAACTGAATAAGCAAATAGTGGGAGCAATAACGCCACAGCGTGAGCTTTCATTAGGGGTTTATTAGGTTCATGTAGGTGGGCACATGAATAAGAGATATTATACAATAACGTCAAAGCGTGAGTATAACATCCCTTATAGATCAGATAGTAGATCGAATACTCCAGAATTCACAAGATGAGATCTGTGAAATTGGAGAAGATAGTTTCTATCTACCTATTCAAGGCGATGTGATGATGTGCCCAAAGGCAGGATCACATTAAGCCAATGTCTAGGTTTTCGATGCCAATTAATTCTTCCCAAATTTGTAATACCATTAAAAACAGATCCATAATCTAATTGGTATTAATGAATACAATAGATCCCTAATACTATCTTATTTGTCATTTGATTAGATCCTGATAGGCCTACACCCATTAACTGAAATTCTTCACGATGAAAAGTTAGTAGGAACTAACTATGTAGACTGGAAAAGAAATATTAGAATTGTGTTTGCCGTGGATAACCTTAACCTATGTCTTAAGACACCTAAGCCCGAAATTCATCCAGATGCTTCACCAGCCCAAAAGGCTGAGTTAGAGCAATGGGAGAGGTCCAATCAGATGACCAAGTGTTATGTACTGGCTTCGATGTCTAACATTTTGCAAAGCCAGCATGAGCACATGGATAAGGCTTCTAACATTTTGCAAAACCTTCATGAGATGTTTGGTGAGCAAAATAGGTCAGCTCGACAAGTAAAGTTGAAATCCCTTGTTAACACCAAGATGGCTGAGTGAACTTCAGTCAAGGAACACATCATAAAGATGATGGGATTATTGAATGAACTGGAAATTCTTGGTGGAGAGATGGATGCCATCACTCAAGTTGACACTGTTCTACAGTCACTCCCTCCGTCCTTCAATTCGTTCGTGTTAAATTATAACATGAACAAGAGTAAAATGTCACTAAGTGAGCTTATGAACTCACTTGTGGCTACAGAAGATTTGATCAAAAAGTCAACTAAAGGTGAAACTTTAATCGTCGATAAACCTGATACCTCCAAAAAATCTAAAAATTTTAGAAAAGTGAAGAAAGCCAAAGGAAAGTTTAAAGACAATAGGGATAAGGCAAGAGTAGCCGAAGGTTCTTCAGGGATAGCTGGCAAGGACAACAAAGGCAATGGAAAGTGTTTTCACTGTGGTAAAATAGGCCACTGGAAGAGGAATTGTAGGACTTACCTCGCAACTCTTAAGAAAGGTAGCGGAAGTACTCAAGGTATGAGATACTTTAAAGTACATATTACTGTTGAGTCTAACTTTCTGAACGGTCCTCCGAACTCATGGTGCGTGGATTCTAGATCCACTATACATGTTTACAGTTCTTTGCAGGGGTTCAAGGAAACCAGAAAGCCGACCAAACAGGAGCAGAAGCTTAAAGTTGGCTCCGGTGCAAATGTTGCAGTGAAGTCAATCGGCTTGTTTACTCTTTATTTACCTAATGGAAAGACATTAATTTTAGAAGACTGCTTTTATGTGCCTTCAGTACATCAAAATTTGATTTCAGTATCTAGACTCTTATTTTATGGATTTTCTATCAATTTTAATTCAATTGTTGAAATTAAGAAAGATGGAATGGTCTTGATAACTGCTAATCTAATTAATGGTATTTATTTGATATTTTCATTGGTAAATAATGAATGTATGCAAAGTGACAGTATCTCATCATCTAGAATGTCTGGAATGAAGAGACATTGCACTGAGTCTACTTATCTTTGGCACAAGAGACTTGGTCACATTAATCTTGATAGGATCAAGAGGTTAGTAATAAATGGTCCCCTTGACTTCCTCAAGGTAGAACCACTCCCTACATGCGAGTCTTGTCTCGAAGGGAAGATGACCAAGAAGCCTTACCCTAAAAAGGTAGGAAGAGCCGAAGAAAAGTTAAGACTAATACATAGTGATGTATGTGGTCCATTTAACATTGTTGCACTGTAGAGCCCCAGACTTTTTTCATGCTTAATACATGACACTTTCGTTGTCATTTTTCCTTTTTAAGAGGTATAATTAATAAATAAGGAAGAAATTAGAAATTCCAAAACATCAGAAATGTTCCTTTTCGAAGTACGAACACAACGCAAGTTGAATCGTCAAAATCGGACGAACGAGTCAAAAGATATGGCCAAAACAGTCTGGACCTGCAGGCAATCGCAGCTCGGAACGCGCTAAGGACGTAGCTCGGTTACGCGCTAAGGACGTAGCTCGGTTATGCGCTGAGGACGTAGCTCGGTTATGCGCTAAGGACATAGCTCGGTTATGCGCTAAGGACGTAGCTCGGTTATGCACTAAGGTCGTAGCTCGGAAGGCACTAAGGACGTACTCTGATAACGTATACGTTGTGCATCCGTTGTGCAACAGACAACGGGTACGTCGTGCAGCAGACAACGTGTACGTTGTACAGCACAACGGGCACGTTGTACATAAGACAACGGACAACGGGTTCGGCACCCTTCACAGCACAACGAGTTGGTGCTATTCACAGCACAACGAGTTGGCACTATTCACAGCACAACGAGTTGGTGCTATTCACAGCACAACGAGTTGGCACTATTCATAGCACAACGAGTTGGTGCTATTCACAGCACAACGAGTTGGCACTATTCACGGCACAACGTGTTCGGCACTTGTGTTTTGCAGAAACTTCAGTAAGGGTATTAAGGTCTTTTGGTCGGTTTACTCTTACCTTAAGAGTCTTGCCCGAGCCTTTAGGGCATCATTCGACACTTAGAGAGTTTGAGAGAATAGGAGAAGGGGGAGAAGGCGATTCCAAACCTAGGGTTTGTCTTTGGAAGAGAAATCAAAGGGGTTTTGAGACCTAGATTACTTCAAGCTCGGCTCTTCTCCAAGATCTCGGCTCAAGCACTCGTGGAGAGCGTTCTCCAAGCTAGGGCAGTAGCCTCACGGTCGTTTGTGGAAGGGGTTTCTTCCTCATTTCTTCAAGCTCGGTACTTCTTACTACCCTCCTAGTTATAGTTCCTCTTTTTCCCTTCATTTCTCTTTATTTTCCTTTATTTACACATGTGTTATGAGATGGATGGTTGTGAATGGCGAATGGAGACGGAATGGGCGATTGGATGCCAATGGTTGTGTGTGATGAAAAAATGGGGAAGGGCATTGTTCCAATAATGAACATACATGTATGATTTGAGTAAAACCCATCTAGAAAAACATGTTGTAGGGTAAACCCATAATGAACACACCATGTTTGATGAAATGCCAAAGTGAATAAAGTGAGTTGTAAATTAGGAAATGCATGCCTAATAAATTATGAATATGGCTAGGGACTATGATAGTGTGTTTCTTGCCTTCCCTAAATGATTTGAATATTACATTGCTAAATCATTGATGTTATATGTGTTGTGAAATTACCCAAATGTCATATTTAAATTTAAATGCAAGTATGTACACGGATCCCACGAGCACGGCATGCATGGCATGATTTATCGAGGTTTTCAAGAACATGGTTAAAGGTGGGACATATCCTACGATATGTTTTACCTCGCTTTTCACAAGAAGACAAGAACCAACATTCCACGAGGGGTCTCCCCTCACTCACAAGTGCATATCATGAAGAAGGGCCTCCCTTCCCTCGCAAGTACATACATATCATGAAGAAGGGTCTCCCTTCCCTCGCAAGTGCATTGCATAAAGAAGGGTCTCCCTTCCCTCTCAAGGCATCTCTCAAGGCATCTCACAAGTGTATCTCACAAGTTACATGATAACAAGCAAGCACGCATGACATGACATGATCTACAAGAATCAAGCAAGATAGACAAGATGAGTTTTCAAGCACGAAAATGGTACTTTAAGTCAAGTCAAGTGCACGGTGTTTTTCAAGGGTTTTATCGGCTTTTATGAATTCAAGCATGATTATATACTCCTTTACTTTATTGTCATGATATGGATTATTCCTGCTTTATATGCGTGAATTGTTCCTGCTTTATGTATGCTATCCGTATGCTATGATTGTTGGTTAGTGCTTAGTACCCGCTGAGTATTCCATGCTCAGCCGTGCTTCTTATGTCGGCAGGTTCTGAGGGAGCTACTGCTCCATTTGATGTTTGTGCTCCTGTTCCATGGGTGGAAGAGGAGTACGTCGAGGAGCCTTTGGAGGAACCTCCAGTAGAGGGTTACCAATAGGTGGTTGTAGATTCTTAGTGGATTAGCTGTGGGTGAGATGGGAGGTTATATCCATGTATTTTGGCGGGTCTGTCCGCACTTTCTTTTGGTTACTTTTGTATAAACTTGGATTTGCGTATGTATATACATAGAGGTATGGTAGACTTCCGCTGTGCTATGTTAGAGTATGTTTCCGCTGTTTATGTCCTCTATTGTATATGCTCTGTGGGTTTTCATGATTAGTCGTCCAAAGTTCACTCTAACTCCTAGGGTGGGTTTTGGGTCGCGGCATGCACGAGGTCAATACCGGTATTTTGTCACATTTATCGATGACTATTCCAGATATGGATATGTCTATTTGATATAACACAAATCTGACACCTTTGAAAAGTTCAAAGAATTCAAATTAAAAGTTGAGAATCAAACTGACAAAACCATAAAGACACTTCGATCAAATCGAGGTGGTAATTACCTCACCAACGAGTTTATGGATTACTTAAGGCTTAATGGGATTATCTCACAATGGACAAGTCCTACCTCTCCTCAACAAAATGGAGTTTCTAAAAGAAGAAACCGGACCTTATTAGATATGGTTCGCTCTATGATAAGCCATGCCGATGTTCCTTCATATCTTTGAGGATATGCTATACAAACTGTCATTTATATTTTAAACCGGGTTCCATCTAAATCTATTCCGTTCACACCCTATGAATTGTGGACTGGGTGAAAACCTAGTTTACAACATCTAAGGGTATGGGGTTGTCCTACGCATTTTGGCAAACTCGAACCCATTAAATTGGAATCTAGGACAGAGAAATAGAATTTTGTAGAATATCCAAAAGAAACTAAGGGTTTCTATTTCTATTCTAAGGTAGACCAAACAATAGTTGTTAGGCTTCATGCCACCTTCTTGGAGGAAGAAATGGATCTCCTTAAGAAAGTTGAATTTCCTGAGATGAAAGACGACACAGCGAGTATCTAAACTGAACCTAATCCTTCCACTTTAATTTTTCCTAATTCTGTTCCACTGAGAAGGTCTGAAAGAGTTTCTAGACCACCAGATAGACTTCAATATTAAAATAATGAAGTTTATCTAGTTACCCTTGATGATGAGGATAAAGATCCTAATACTTATCAGGAAACTACGTTGGATGTAGATGCATCTCAATGGAATAAAGCCATAAATGCTTAAATAGATTCCATGTACGACAACGGTGTCTGGACTTTAGTAGATCTACCAGATGGTACAAGGCCAATTGGATGTAAATGGATTTACAAAAGGAAGAAGGGTGCCAATGGTAATGTGGAGACCTATAAAGCTAGACTTGTTGCAAAAGGTTATACCCAAATTCAAGGAATTGAGTATGAGGATACCTGTTCACCTGTAGCTATGCTTAAATCCATTAGGATATTGCTAGTCATAGCTGCACACCATGACTAAGAGATATGGCAAATGGATGTCAAAACTGCTTTCCTTAATGGAATGTTAGATGAAGACATCTATATAAAGCAACCAAAGGGCTTAATTGCTCCTAACCAGGAGAACATGGTATGTAAGCTCAACAAGTTGATATATGGTTTGAAACAAGCTTTAAGAAGCTGGAACCAAAGATTTGATCTTTCGATCAAAGAATTTGGATTCCAAAAGAATTTGAAAGAATCTTGTATATACAAGAAGGACAGTTGGAGAGCGGTAGTATACCTAATTCTTTATGTAGATGACATCCTACTCATTGGGAATGATGTAGGGATGTTGTCATCAGTCAAGATATGGCATTCTCAGCATTTCTCAATAAAAGATTTGGGAGAGGCATCATATATTCTCGGAATAAAAATTCTGAGAGATAGAAAATGCTGAATGTTGGGATTGAGCCAAACTTCCTACATAGACAAGATATTGTCTAGTTACAGTATGAATGATTGTAAGAGAACACTCATTCCTTTTAGATATGGTGTCCCTTTGTCTAAAAAGATGGCCCCTACATTAGCTGATGAGATTGAGCAGATGAAGAGGTGCCCTTATGCTTCGACAGTTGAGAGCCATGTTATGTACTAGACCGGATATCTGTCATGCAGTGGGAGTTGTTAGTCAGTTCCAAAGCGATCCAGGTGTTAATCATTGGACTGCAGTGAAGCACATTATGAAGCACCTGAAAAGGATTAGGGATTATGTGCTTACCTTTCAATCAGAAGATTTAGTTGGACTGGGTTATACTGATTCTGAATTCTAATCTGATCCGGACAATAGAGCTTCCACATCTGGGTATGTGTTTATACTGGGTGGTGCTGCTGTCAGTTGGCGCAGCATAAAGCAGAAGAGTATTGCTGACTCCACCACAGAAGCAGAATATATTGCAGCTTCAGAAGCAGCAAAAGAAGCAGTCTGGTTCAGAAGGTTTTTGCAAGAGTTAGGAAATGTTTCTTCAGCACTCAGACCTATCACTCTCTTCTGTGATAGTAACGGTACAGTAGCCCATAGCAAAGAACCTAGGAACCACAAAAGGATGAAACATATAGAGCGGAAGTATCATCTCATTCGTGAGATCATTGACAGGCAAGATGTAGTGGTTACAGAGATTAGGTCTGAACTTAATGTTGCAAACTCGATGAACAAAGCTCTATTAGATAAAGTTTTTGTAACACACTTAGACAGTATGGGATTGAAATCTATGGCACAGTGACTTTTAGGGCAAGTGGGAGATTGTTGGACATGATGCCCAGAAAAGTCATTTAGATTGTTAGAACCTTATTAATTTGATTAATAAATACTTCTTATTAATCTATTGTGTATTCATTATGGGTAATTGACCATGATCCTGAGATGATCTATACGATATGAGATGTCGATAAAGGTCCATAAGATATATTGTAGGAAAGTTGTAGAGCCCCGGACCTTTTCACATTTAATGCATGACACTTTCATAGCCATTTTGCCTTTAAAGTAGTATAATTAATAAATAAGGAAGAAATTGAAAATTCCAAAACATCAGAAATGTTCCTTTTCGAAGTACAAACCCAACGCAAGTTGAATCGTCAAAATCCATCGAGCGAGTCAAAAGATATGGCCAAAACAGTCTGGACCTGCAGGCAACCGATCGCTCGGTCCATAGAGCGATCGATCGGTCCAAAACCAATCGATCGGTAGCTATCGACTGGTCAAGATTTTTGTATGGGGAAATTTTCCAAAGAGTTGATTTTTGGTCGAGAGCTCGGTCAACACACCGATCGCTCGGTAGGCAACCGATCGATCGGTCATTAACACCGATCGCTCGGTACTCGCGTTTTTGCAGAAATTTCAGTAAGGGTATTATGGTCTTTTGGTCGGTTCACTCTTACCTTAAGAGTTTAACCCGAGCCTTTAGGGCTCATTCTCAACACTTAGAGAGATTGTGAGATAAGAAGAGAGGAGAGGGTGATTCCTAAACCTAGGGTTTCCATTTTGGAGAGAAATCAAGAGGTTTGTGAACCCACACTCAACTCAAGCCCATTTTTCTTCAAGATCAAGGCACAAGCTCGTGAGGAGCATCTCCTCAAGCTAGGGCAGCAACTCACGATCGTTTTTGGAAGGGGATTTCTTCCTCACTTGATCAAGGTCGGTACTTCTTGCTACCCTCCTAGTTATAGTTCTTCTTCCCCTTTATTTTCTTTGTGTTCCTTTATACATCCATGTATTATGAGATGGGTTGTGAATGGTGAATGGTGAATGATGAATGGAGATGAATGTGGGCGATTGGATGTCGTGTGTATTGATGTGATGGATGAACGGGGAGGGCATTGTACCCATAATAAACATACATATGTGATGTGAGTAAAACCCACCTAGAAAAACATGTTGTAGGGTTAATAAATAATGAATGCACCATGTTTGATGAAATGCCAAGGTGAATAAAATGAATAATAAATTAAGAAAATGTATGTTTAAGGCTTATGGAAATTGCTAGGGTCATGATAGTGTGATTGTTCGCTTTCCCTAAATGATATGAATATTAAATTGCCCAAATCATTGATGTTATGTGTTATGAATTACTCAAATGCCATATTTAATTCCAAATGCAAGTATGCACACGACCTCACGAGCACGCATACATGACAAGATCTACCGAGGTTTTCAAGAATGGGATTTAGAGGTGGGGCATATCCTACGATATGTTTTACCTCGCTTTTAGCAAGGACAAGACAATCATGCATACATATCATAAGAAGGGTCTCCCTTCCCTCTCAAGGCATCTCACAAGTGCATCTCACAAGGACATCTCACAAGTGGAAGGACAAGCATGAGCATTCTAGGAAGAAGGGTCTCCCTTCCCTCACAAGTAGATTACTTTTCAGAACAAGCAAGCATGATACACGCATGATACAAGCATGACACGCATGACACGGTAGACAAGGTTTTAAGCATAGAAAGGGTAATTTCAGTCAAGTCAAGTGCACAAGATTTCAAGGGTTTTACCGGCTTTTATGAATGAAACATGATGAATTATATTGCTTTACTTTATTGTCATGATATGAATCATTCCTGCTTTATATGCGTGAATTGTTTCCTGCTTTATGTATGCTATCCGTATGCTATGACTGTTGGTTAGTGCTTAGTACCCGCTGAGTATTCCATGCTCAGCCGTACTTTTTATGTCGGCAGGTTCTGAGGGAGCCGCTGCTCCATTTGATGTTTGTGCTCCTGGTCCATGGGTGGAGGAGGAGTACGTCGAGGAGCCTTTGGAGGAACCTGTAGAGCCCCAGACTTTTTCGTGCTTAATACATGACACTTTCGTTGTCATTTTACCTTTTTAAGAGGTATAATTAATAAATAAGGAAGAAATTGGAAATTTCAAAACATCAGGAATGTTCCTTTTCGAAGTACGAACACAACGCAAGTTGAATCATCAAAATCGGATGAACGAGTCAAAAGATATGGCCAAAACAGTCTGAACCTGTAGGCAAAACGTAGCTCGGTTATGCACTAAGGACGTAGCTCGGAAGGCGCTAAGGACGTAGCTCGGTGCATGGACGTAGCTCGGAAGGCACTAAGGACGTGCTCTGACGTCGTACTCTAATAACGTAGCACAGACAACGTACTCTGATAACGTATACGGTGTGCATCCGTTGTACAGCTCACAACGGGTACGTTGTACAGCTCACAACGGGTACGTTGTACAGCACAACGGGCACGTTGTACATAAGACAACGGACAACGGGTTCGGCACCTTTCACAGCACAACGAGTTGGCACTGTTCACAGCACAACGAGTTGGCACTGTTCACAGCACAACGAGTTCGGCACTCGTGTTTTTACAGAAGTTCAGTAAGGGTATTATGGTCTTTTGGTCGGTTCACTCTTACCTTAAGAGTTTAACCCGAACCTTTAGGGCATCATTCGACACTTAGAGAGATTGGGAGATAAGAAGAGGGGAGAAGGCGATTCCAAACCTAGGGTTTGTCTTTGGAAGAGAAATCAAAGGGTTTTGAGACCCTAGATCACTCCCAGTCCGGTTTTTCTTCAAGATCTCGGCCCAAGCTCGTGCGAAGCTCGTGTTCCAAGCTAGGGCAGCAACTTACAGTCGTTTGGAAGAGGGATTTCTTCCTCATCTCTCAAAGTCGGGACTTTTTACTACCCTCCTAGTTATAGTTCTTCTTTCCCCTTCTTTTCTTTTGATTTGCTTTCATTTACACATGTGCTATGAGATGGATGAATGGTGAATGGTGAATGGTGAATGGTGAATGGTGAATGGAGATGGAATGGGCGATTGGATGCCAATGGTTATGTGTGATGAACAAATGGGAAAGGGCATTGTTCCAATAATGAACATACATGTATGATTTGAGTAAAACCCATCTAGAAAAGCATGTTGTAGGGTAAACCCATAATGAACACACCATGTTTGATGAAATGCCAAGGTGAATACAGTGAGTTGTAAATTCGGAAATGCATGCCTAATAAATTATGAATATTGCTAGGGGCTATGATAGTGTGTTTCTTGCTTTCCCTAAATGATATGAATATTACATTGCTCAATCATTGATGCTATATGTGTTGTGAAATTTCCCAAATGTCATCTTTAAATTTAAATGCAAGTATGTACACGGTTCCCACGAGCACGACATGCATGACATGATTTATCGAGGTTTTCAAGAACATGGTTAGAGGTGGGACATATCCTACGATATGTTTTACCTCGCTTTTCACAAGAAGACAAGAACCAACATTCCACGAGAGGTCTCCCCTCACTCACAAGTGCATATCATGGAGAAGGGCCTCCCTTCCCTCGCAAGTACATACATATCATGAAGAAGGGTCTCCCTTCCCTCACAAGTGCATTGCATAAAGAAGGGTCTCCCTTCCCTCTCAAGTGCATCTCTCAAGGCATCTCACAAGTGTATCTCACAAGTCACATGATCACAAGCAAGCATGCATGACATGACACGACATACAAGAATCAAGCAAGATAGACAATACGAGCTTTCAAGTACGAAAAGATATTTCAAGTCAAGTCAAGTGCACGATGTTTTCAAGAGGATTTATCGGCTTTCTACGAAATGCAAGCATGATTATGAATTGCTTTACTTCCTTGTATGATATAATTGTTTCTGTCTAACATATATGAATTGCTCCTGCTTTATGTATGCTATCTGTATGCTATGACTGTTGGTTAGTGCTTAGTACCCGCTGAGTATTCCATGCTCAGCCGTACTTCTTATGTCGGCAGGTTCTGAGGGAGCTGTTGTTCCATTTGATGTTTGTGCTCCTGGTCCATGGGTGGAAGAGGAGTACGTCGAGGAGCCTTTGGAGGAACCTCCCGTAGAGGGTTACCAATAGGTGGTTGTAGATTCTGAGTGGATTAGATGTGGGTGAGATGAGAGTTAGATTATTGTATTTTGGCGGGCATGTCCGCACTATCTTATGGATTCCTTTTTGTGTAAACTTGGATTTAAGTATATATATACATAGAGGTTTGTTAGTCTTCCGCTGCATTATGTTAGAGTATGTTTCCGCTGTTTATATCCTCTATTGTATATGCCTTGTGGGTTTTTTTTGCAGGTTGGTTGTCAAGCAAGTCATGATTAGTCGTCCAGAGTTCACTCTAACTCCTAGGGTGGGTTTTGGGTCGCGACAGAAGTGGTATCAGAGCCTAGGCTTTAGGTCTCTAGGGTCACTTAGAATCTTATACCACGGCTTGACAAGAGCATATGTCAGGAAACAAGTTAGGAAGAAAGTAAGTCGGAAGAGAATCTTGATCCAAGTGTAAGACTAAACTTTAGTCTTAGTCTAAAATGGTTGCTTTAACCAAGTACGGGTCCTAGGTACGCTAGAACACTAAAGTATAAGTATAATGTGATGAATACTCTGATGACTTGATGTGATGTATATTATTATTATACAACTAATACAAATTGAACTATTGTGAAATGGCATTGAAATAAATTGTGGTTTCAAGTGAGATTCATGTGGTGCTATTGTTCTCAGGACTTTAGTCATGAGGCGGGGCACACGGGGTCGTGGACCACACACCAGAGCTTCATCTTCTTCCAGAGATGAGGATGAGCAGCCGGACCTCTCTCAGGTCTTAGGCTCTATTGCTGAGACACTCGCCATACTGGCGGCTCGGCAAGCTATACCATCGTCGGCGGCACCTACTCCACCGCCCGCAGCTCCAGTACATCGTACCGCTGGAGTTGAGGCATTCAGGAGATTGAGGCCTCCACCCTTCCATAGGAGCGTGAACCCGCTTGCTGCGGAGGCATGGATCCACCAGATGGAGAAGATCTTTGCGGTCCTCTCGCCTACAGAGGAGGATAGAGTAGCATGGGCAGTTTTCATGCTAGAAGGTGAAGCCCACCATTGGTGGTTGTCCGCATTGAGGACGCGAGATTTGACCATGCAGGGTCAACCTTGGACTTGGGAGGAGTTCAAAGATACTTTTTACAAGAAGTATTTTCCGATCGGTGCACGGGAAAAGAAAGAGAGAGAATTCATCAACCGTGAGCAAGGTTCGATGTCTGTGGCCGCTTATGAGGCCAAGTTCTCGGAGCTATCACGCTTCGCGACACATATGATTGCCACCAAGGCAATGAAGGCGAGGAGGTTTGAGCAAGGGCTCAAGGATGTCATCATGGAGAAGGTTTCCATTTTTAGGCATGCTACCTACCCTGAGGTAGTAGACAAGGCCTTATTGGTTGAGGCCAATTCAGAGACAGTGTCCAAGAAGAGGGAGTTGGCGAGAGGCCAATCCAGTAGTTCAGCACCACTAGAGAGGTGGGCTCGTACCAGCCCTTATCAGTATGCGTGGCCAGCACCACCGATGAGGCCATCTTATGCGTCTCTAGCTCCACGACAGTATGTGCCTCAGGCACCGTGACCTCAGGCTCTTCCGGCCCCACGGCCTGTTGCACCTCAGACGGTGAGGTATGCTCCACCTTCGGCCCCTCCGACTTATACACACGAGGTCTGCACTTCATGCGGTCGAAGGCACCCGGCAGGAGATTGCCGAAGGGCATCGGGTGGATGCTTTCATTGTGGTCGCCAGGGCCATATGATCAGGGATTGCCCCAGTCGGCATTTACCAGGCCAGTCTCAGGGGATTGGGCCACCAGCACGCCCAGCAGGATCATATCAGGCGTCATCTCAGACTACCCGGTCTACACCTCAGTCTCGCCAGGCAAACCAGGGGCGTGTATTTGCTTTGACAGAGGGTGATGCACTTGCATCTGATGATGTGGTGCAAGGTACGCGTTTGGAGTTATTTTCGTTATTTGTGATTGTTATGTTGAGTTTTATTCCTTGTGTACATACTTGGTATGCTATATATATATACCTATGTGTATACTCTGTTGATGCTTGAATTGACGTAACTAGTTAAAATTTCAGGAACCCTACTAGTCAATGAGTATTTGGCTCGAGTATTGATTGATACTGGGTCTACTCATTCGTTTGTCTCGCCGAGTTTTTCAGAAGGCTTTTCTGTAGAGCCAAGTCAGCTAGAACCGGAGTTAGCCATTTCGACTCCTCTCGGCAAAACAGTATTGGCAGATAAAGTGTATAGAACTAGTGTGGTCCAAGTTGGAAGCCACGAGTTGGCGGTTGATCTCATCGTCCTTGGATTCCAAGACTTTGATGTTGTATTGGGAATGGATTGGTTAGCAGCACATCATGGGCATGTAGCTTGCTTTGAGAAGATGGTACTCTTCAAGCCGGTAGAAGGAAAACCATTTCACTTTCGAGGGTTGAGAAGTAGAGACATTGCCCGCTTTGCGGCGTTGAGCTTAGCTAACCTTGAAGCAAAGGACTCATCGACTATTCTGGTTGTGAGTGAATTCCTGGATGTATTTCCGGAGGAGTTGCCGAGATTGCCCCCAGATAGGGAGATTGAGTTTGTGATCGAGCTTGCACCAGGCACAGCTCTTGTCTTCAGAGCTCCATATAGAATGGCCCCTATTGAACTCAAGGAGTTGAAGACTCAGTTGGAGGAATTGCAAGGCCTTGGCTTCATTCGACCAAGTGTCTCACCGTGGGGTGCCCCGGTATTGTTTGTTAAGAAGAAAGATGGCTCGATGCGGATGTGCGTCGATTACCGGCAATTGAACAAAGTCACTATAAAGAATAGGTATCCCTTGCCTAGGATTGATGACTTGTTCGATCAGTTGAAGGGAGCGAGATTTTTCTCGAAGATAAACCTTCGATCGGGTTATCACCAGTTGAAGATTAAGGTGGAAGATGTTCCCAAAACTGCTTTCAGGACTCGTTATGGACACTACGAGTTCTTGGTGATGCCTTTTGGACTCACGAACGCGCCGGCAGCCTTTATGGATTTGATGAACCGGGTGTTCAGGCCATACCTTGATAGGTGCGTGATTGTATTTGTTGATGACATTTTGGTCTATTCCCAAACACGGGAAGATCACACACGCGACCTATGCCTTGCTTTGGAAATGCTAAGAGAACACAAGCTATACCCCAAACTTAGCAAGTGTAAGTTTTGGTTGGAAGAGGTGGCATTCCTAGGCCACGTTGTTTCTGCAGAAGGTATCTCGGTGGATCCAAAGAAGATAGAGGCAGTCATGAGTTGGGCGAGGCCCAAGAGTGTCATGGAGATACGCAGCTTTCTTGGGTTGGCAGGCTACTACAGGAGATTCGTCAAGTTTGTATGGAGTGATAAGTGCGAGATCAGTTTCACGGAACTGAAGAAGAGGCTTACTACAGCCCCTGTCCTTACTGTGCCATCTGGACCTTATGGGTATGAGGTGTATAGTGATGCCTCACACGTTGGACTTGGGTGTGTACTCATGCAGCACAAGAAAGTCATTGCCTATGCATCAAGGCAATTGAAGGAACATGAAAAGAATTATCCCACACACGACTTGGAGCTTGCGGCGGTCGTGTTTGCACTCAAGATTTGGCGTCATTACCTTTACGGGGTGGAATTCTATGTGTATACGGACCACAAGAGCCTCAAGTACCTCTTTTCCCAAAAGGAATTGAATCTAAGGCAACGGCGTTGGATGGAATTTCTGAAGGACTATGATTGTACCATTAAATACCACCCGGGTAAAGCAAATGTAGTGGCTGACGCTTTGAGTAGAAGACCTCTGGGGTTGTTACCACACATGTTGGTTCAAGAATGGAAGCTACTAGAAGATTTGGCAAATCTGGACATCAGTATGAATGACTCTGTCCGTAGTCCTATCTTGGCGAATGTCACGGTTCGGCCATACATCATAGATTTGATCCAAGAATACCAAGCCACGGATGCCGAATTGTTAGCTTATCCGGACAAGGAAGTTGCTAAGGGTAGTGAGGACTTCTCTCTCACTAGTCGGGGTGCTATCACATTCAAGGGAAGGTTGTGCGTCCCAGCCAATGCAGACCTTCGAAGAGAGATTTTGGATGAAGCACACCGTTCGAAGTACACAGTGCATCCAGGGGGTACAAAGATGTACCGGAACCTCAAGAGTCACTTTTGGTGGCGGAATATGAAGAGGGAGGTTGCGGAATATGTAGCACTGTGCTTGGTGTGTCAACAGGTAAAAGCAGAACACATGCGGCCCGCAGGTCTATTACAGTCCCTTCCGATTCCCGAGTGGAAATGGGAGAACATATCCATGGATTTCATAGTTGGCTTGCCGAAAACGGCAAGGGGCTCAGATGCGATATGGGTAGTAGTGGATCGTTTGACGAAGTCCGCTCACTTCTTACCTTACCGAACTACTTTCAACTCTAGTCAGTTAGTTGCTTTGTACATCAAGGAAGTGGTGAGGTTACACGGAGTGCCCGTTAGTATTGTGTCAGATCGGGATCCAAGATTCACATCACGATTCTGGAAAAGCTTCCAGGAGGCTATGGGTTCCCGACTTGATTTCAGCACCGCTTTTCATCCACAGACGGATGGACAAACCGAGAGAGTAAACCAAGTCATTGAAGATATGCTTCGGGCTTGTATGTTGGATTTCAGAGGCAGTTGGGAAGAGCACTTGCCTTTGGTTGAATTTGCCTATAATAACAGCTATCAGGCGAGTATCCAAATGGCACCATTTGAGGCCTTGTATGGGCGAAGTTGTAGGTCTCCCCTCTATTGGGATGAGGTAGGAGAAAGGAAAATACTTGATCCAGAGTTGATTGAGCAAACTGCAAACACAGTTAAGATCATTCGGGATCGATTGAAAGCCGCTCAAGACCGCCAGAAAAGTTATGCGGACACACGCCGTAGGGACTTGGAATTTCAAGTAGGGGATCAAGTTTTTGTGAAAGTATCTCCTAGCAAAGGAATCATGAGATTTGGCAAGCGAGGAAAGCTCAGTCCTCGGTATGTTGGGCCTTTTGAGATTATCACACGGGTTGGTGAAGTTGCTTATTGTGTAGCTCTCCCACCTCACATGGCTGCAGTTCACAACGTCTTCCATGTGTCTATGCTTCGGAAGTACATTGCGGATCCTTCGCATGTCATAGACTTGGAACCGTTGGAGATTCGAGAGGACCTCACCTTGATTGAAAAGCCGGTTCAGATTTTGGATCGAAGAGATCAGGTGCTTCGCAACAAGACAATCCCTTTGGTTCTTGTGCAATGGCAACACCATGCTCGGGAAGAAGCTACATGGGAGCGTGAAGCCGAAGTGAAAGCAAAGTACCTAGAATTATTTGAATGAGTTTTTGTATGAAGTCTGTATATGACTTGTAATGTTTTTTTTGGTTTGTAATGCAAGTAGTGTCTGAATTTCGAGGACGAAATTTTTGTAAGTGCAAACTTCCACCAATGATCGGCCTCACCTTTAAGTCCGAAGTGCAAACTTCCACCAATGATCGGCCTCACCTTCAAGCATGAAGGCGGCCCAAGTAACCTTTTCCGCCTCCGTAGGCACCAATACAGAGAATATCTTTTCTAATTGCCGAATCCATCATTCGGCAACAAGCGGGTCAATACTCCCACAAAAGGTTGGAGGCCTCATCCTCCGGAAAGCCTTTATTCCGGCTTGTGCTCGATTAGGAGGAGCCGGTATAAGCGTGGCATTAGGCGGAGTGGCCGGTTGCCTTGCCGCTAGCATAGCCAAGGTCTCGGCTATTAAAGCGAAAGCTTGGGCAAAGTCGGGTTGATCATCACCCAATGGAGCATCACCTCCATTGTCTCTTGTGTTATACCCGCGACCCCAGGTATTACGTCTCATAATTTCTCCTGAGAACGACAATACAACATGAGTCTACCTTGGATACGCATTTAGTTCACAATTTACTCAATACATATTCATCAAGCATATTTACTAAGCACAATCATGCACACATGGTATACAACACAATATCATAACATACAATCTGTGTTCCTAGCGTAGGACTCTAAGTTCGGTCGAAGTTTAACCTGTTTTAACTAAGACTAATTTGTTAGTCTATACTTGGAATACGACTCCTTCCTAATACCTAATGCCTTGTTCAATAATGGTATCGAGTACTAAACGACACTAGGGACTCTAATACCTAGAGCTCTGATACCACCTCTGTCGTGCCCCAAAATACCCCCTAAGAGTTTAGAGATACTTTAGGCGTGACTATACGTACTTACCAAACCATCCTGTCATGAACAAGATAATTACAATACTAAAACATTGATAATCAGAGCGCGGAAGCAAAACATAAATGCGGAAGCGTAAACTAACTTTTCATTTCTTCTATAGTTCTCAAAATGGTATTCCAAGTGATCATAAATATACAAACATGCCTACGACTAAGGTGGACAGGCCCACCTATCAAAATGTCAAACTATATAAAACCCTCTCGTACTCTCCCCTCAACAGTAGTCGAGGTACGGCCACATGTCGAGGTCTCGGTCCGCCTGAGACTGCAGTGGGATAGACGACTCTCTCTCCTCTATATACTCTTCCTCGACCCAAGGCTCCGGGCCGAGGGCTTCCTCAGTACCTGCCGACATGAAAGTACGGCTGAGCATGGAATACTCAGCGAGTACAAGCTACTAGCTAACCATAACAATAAGAACACACAACAACAATCTTACAATGCAAAGCAGAAATAAGAGCATCACAAAAGGAATAACATAAGATATGGTACAATGCGATCATCTTGATGTGCGTGCATGAATGCGAAAACTCTGATAAAACTCGTGCTTGAAAACCCGTTTCATATCTCGGTATGCTTTGTAGAAATCATGTATGCGTGCATGTATGAATGCCTTGTCATCATCTTGTAAACTTGCATCTTGTAACTTGTGAGCCAGAGGCTAGCACCCGAATCTCCCTAGGCTTCCAACCTCCTTGATATATGGTTTTCTTGTGAGCCAGAGGCTAGTACCCGAATGCCCCTGGGCTACCAACCTCCTTGACAATATGTGATTTTTATTACTTGTTTAGTTTTCTTGTGAGCCAGAGGCTAGTACCCGAATGTCCCTGGGCTGACAATATGTGTTTTGGGTTTTCTTGTGAGCCAGAGGCTAGTACCCGAATGTCCCTGGGCTACCAACCTCCTTGACATGCAATATTTTCTTGTTGGTTATTATATGCATATGCTCTTGAAATCTCAGTTCATGCAACATGCGTGCTCGTGTACGTGTCAATAGTACAATCATGAAAATGAGGATAACAAGAGAGATATGACATCACAATTCATTCAATTCATAGTACATGCATATGGCCATTTGAGTAATTAACATGGTATTTAAATCAATTCACCATTCATAAGAATACATGTCTAAAACCTACTTCCATCTCTAAATTTAAGTCATTTATTCATGGTTTAGGCAATTTGTCGAACACATAACATGCAAGGTTCCTCCTTAGTTAATCTTCTTCTTTTTAGTGCATATTTTCCATCCAAAGTGAGTTCATTATTTATACAATGCCCATCCTCCATTTTTTCATTTCACACACAACACACATTCATACACATCGGCATCCATTCGCCTCAATCAACATCTTATCCACGCATCCATACCATTTTCCTTATCTTGTTTATATTTGATGAATATGATACATTTCATAAGGGAGAATACATAGTAGCAAGAATCATATATCACATAGAAAACCTAGATTATTGCTAGGGCAAGTTACTAGGTGTACTAACCTTGAATCAAGGCTTGCTCCTTGGTGTAAACCTTGATGGAAGCTCCAACTTGAAAGAAGAAAGCCCTTACTCGAACTATACTTGATTGGGTAGGAAACCCTCTTGAAAATACCGTAGAGAGTGCTGCCTTAGCTTGAGAAGGGAACGCCACACGAGCTTGAGCCTTGAACGCGAAGAAAAACGAGTTGGGCTGAGCTAGGGTTCTTAAGCCCCTTTGATTCTTCTCAAAAGCAAACCCCAGGTTGGAGTCTCCTCCTCCCTCTCTCTAACTCCCAAAATCCTCTAAGTATGTGAATGAAACCCTAAAGGCTCGGGCAAGCCCTTATGGGTAAGGGTTTAACACCCAAAAGATAAAAATGCCCTTACTGAAATTTTGAAAAATACGATACACCGATCGATTGGTGTTTAATACCGAACGATTGGTCGCCTATCGATAGATCGGTTTCCTAACCGAACGATCGGTCGAAAATCTACTCTCTGGAAAATTTTGCCATACAAAATTTTTGACCAGTCGATAGCTACCGATCGATCGGTTTTGGACCGATCGATCGCTGATTGGACCAAGCGATTGGTGCTCTGCAGGTCAGAACTGTTTTGGTCATATCTCTTGACTCGTTCGTCCGATTTCGACGATTCAACTTGTGTTGGATTCGTTTTTCAAAAACGAACATTTCTGATGTTTTAGAATTTCTGATTTCTCCCTTATTTATTAATTAGACTACGAGAAAGATCAATTAGGAACGAAAGTGCTATTCATTAGGTATGGAAAGTCCGGGGTGCTACACGGGTGAAAAGCCAGTGGAGCAAAAGGGCGAAGGGACTGAGGCGCAGAGTACAATCTCTGTAATGATGCCAGCCCTAAAGACTGATAAGAACTAGTCTTTGCTCTTTTCTCCCCTGAACTACTGGACTAGCCTTTCTCCATTCCTCTTCTCTTGACGAATTCCTACGAATTTGACTCTGCCAAAAGTGCCTTGTCCACTACCTCGGCATATGTCTCATGTCGAAACATCAAAACTAGATCCTTGAGGTAGGCCATCAACCCCCTCTCGAATTTCTAAGTCTTCATCGCCTCGGTAGCTATCATGTGAGGAGCAAATCTTGATAGCTCTGAAAACTTAGCCTCATAAGCGGCTACTGATAAGTTACCTTCCTCCAAGGTAATGAACTCAACTTCTTTCTTCTCCTTTATTCCCACCGGGAAGTATTTCTTGTAGAAGTCATCTAAGAATTCACCCCATGTCCACTCTTGACCCTGTTGGGTCAAATCTCAGGTCCTAAGTGCGGACCTCCACCAATGATCGACCTCGCCTTCAAGCATAAAGGCAGCCCAAGTGACCCTTTCCACTTCAGTAGGCGTCAACATAGAGAAGATCTTTTCAAGTTGCCAGATCCATTTTTCGGTGACTAACGAGTCAATACTTCCACAAAAGACCGGAGGCCTCATCCTCCGAAAAGCTTCTATTCCAGCTTGTGCTCAATTTGGAGCAGTTATCAGTGCAGCATTAGGAGGAGTAGTCGATTGCCTCGCTGCTAGCATAGCCAAAGTCTCAGCTATTGATGCAAAAGCTTGGGCGAAATCGGGTTGCTCATCACCCGATGGAGCATCACCTCCATTGCCCCTCGTGTTGTATCTGCGACCCCGAGCATTGCGTCTCATGATTAGATCCTGAGAATGACAATACAGGTGAGTCTAACTTGGATATCCAGTTACTAATCATTTCACCATTACTTCATATTCAATACGCACATAACAACACACTCAAGGGATATTTTAGAGGTGACTATTCTTACCTACCACACCATCTTGCAATGAACAAGGCTAATATAATGTAATAGAAATATTAAACAGAGTGCAGAAGCTAAACATGAGTGCCGAAGCGTAATTCAAAATTTTCTTTTCTATACAAAGGCTGTATTCCAAGTTCATATACAAAACATAGTCAACGTAAAGATGGACATGCCCACCTATCAAAATACAAAAAAACATATCGAGCCCACTATGCTCAACAATAATCTAAATACGGCCACACGTCTAGATCCCTATCCTCCTGAGACTACATCGGGATAGGTGGCTCCCTCTCCTCTACATACTATTCCTCAACCTAAGGCTCGGGGTTGAGGCATCCATGGTACCTGCCGACATAAAAGTACGACTCAGTATGGAATACTCAACAAGTACAAGCTACTATCTAACAGTAGCAATAACAAAACACACAATAATGAACACAATACACAATATCAATTTAAAGCAATACTAGCAACATATGACATTCATAGCATTGAAGTAAAACAGCGTATTAGTCTTGACATGCTTGAATGAATGCGAAAACACCAATAAAACTCATACTTGAAAGTCATGTGTTATTCTTGAAAATAGCTTTTCGTGTTTCTTTCAAAACTGGCTTGTCATGTTTGAAAACTTGTTCTTGTCTTGGTTTCGTTCGTAAGAATCACACATGCTTGTCTTATCTTTCTTGGAATCACTTGTCTTGCTTGTTCTTGTCATGTTCTTGACTTGACTTGCTTGTTTTCTTGTGAGCCAAAGGTTAATGCCCTTGTAGCGACTTGTGAGCCATGAATGTAAATTCCCTTCAGTGAAATATATATATATATATAAAAGGGTGCACCAACCTCCTTGTTTTCTTATGAGCCAGGTATGACATATCTTGCGATATGCCCTACCCTTGACCGACCCGATGTCTGGTTTTATCATTCATGCTTGTTATTCTTGTGAGCCAGGTATGACATATCCTAGGGATATGTCCCACCCTTGACCAGCCTGATGTCCAGCTTTATCATTCGTATCGTGAATCACAATTCTTGTTCTTGTTTGGTTTATCATACACATATACTTTAGAAAAACCGATTCATGCATGCATGTGTGCGTGTGTGTAACATTTGTAGTAAACATGATGACATGCTTGAATAAAAGGATCACATGAGAATAGCATTTCAATTCCTAACATCATCATATGAGAATTTAGACTAGCATATATAACATTGGCTAAATTACCATATTAGGCAAAACTACATAAATCGTACTTTCATGTTGTTTATTAAATCCGTTAAATTCTCATTTATGTATTGCATCGAACACTTGACATACAATGCTTTCATGGCCATTTTATTCAATTTCTTATCTGCATACCTTTCATCAACACATGGGGTATGTTCATTATGTGTACATTGCTCTTCCATCATTTGTCATCACATACATATGGCATCCAATCGCCTCAACCATACATTCCCACACATCCACACCATTTTCATTTATCTTGTTCATTTTAGGGATAATACTGTATCTCAAGGAAAATGAAGCATGCAAGATCAAATCAACATTTTCAAAAGAGAAACCTAGGTTATTACTAAGCTAGTTAGTAAGGGTGTACTAACCTTAAGATCAAGGCTTGATCTTGAAGAAAACCTTGGATTACAACCCCAAATGGTAAAGGAGAACCCTTGTTTGAGGAATGCTTAATTTGGGAAAGAAAACCCTTGAAAATGCCATGGAAGAGGCTACCAAGCTTGGAGAAGAAGCTCCACGTATTGCTTGAGGTTGGATTTGAAGAATCCAAGCTAAAGGGATGATCTTGGGTTCTCAAACCCTTGATTTCTCTCTCAAAAGGGAAGAAGCTTTTAGGAACCCTAGGTTCTCTCTCCCTCTCTCTCAAAATATTGCTAAGGTTGTTTATAAACACCCTTGGCTCAAGCCAACCCTTAAAAGTAAGGGTGGAGTAGCCAAAAGACGAAAAAAACCTTAATGAAATTTCTACAAAACGCGAAGGACCGATTGATACCGAGAATCGGTAGTGGACCAAGCGATCGGTGCTTATGACCAAGCTCTCGGTAGTGGATCGAGCGATCGGTGTTTTGACCGAGCTCTCGTTCAAAAACTACCTCTCTAGAATTTTTCCCCATACAAATTTTTGGACCAATCGATAGATACCGATCGCTCGGTTTTGGACTAAGCAATCGCTAGCGATCGGTGCTCTATAAAAACGCGCTTCGGTATTTTGGCCATAAATTTTGATCCCCTTATCGGATTTTTACAATTCAACTTATGTTGGATTCATATTTCAAAGGGAAACAACTTTTATGTTTTCTAAAAATTCTAATTTTGAGTTTTAATTTACCAAAAATGGCTCTAAAGACGACTGATATGCAAATGGGTTTCATCAACCTATTTTTGCAGCCGATCCGATTTTGGAAATCGGACGTTTGACTTAACCCCGGCTCAAAATCAAGAAACGTGATCAACATGAACCTCAAAGAGGATTCCAACACCTTTCCAAAAATTCAATAATTACTCAATTCGGATAAGCAGTGACAACATTATAGCTTCTTCAAGTTGAGGGCAATGTTAATGTCGCGACCTAAAACCCACCCTAGGAGTTAGAGTGAACTTTGGACGACTAATCATGGCTTACATGACTTGCTTGACAAACCAACCTGCAAAAACCCACAGAGCATATACAATAGAGGATAACAGCGGAAGCATGACCATAAAGCACAGCGGAAGTCTACCAAACCTCTATGTATATACATACGCAAATCCAAGTTTATACAAAAAGTAACAAAAGAAAGTGCGGACAGACCCGCCAAAATACGTGGATATAATCTCTCATCTCACCCACAGCTATTCACTCAGAATCTACAACCGCCTAATGGTAACCCTCTACGGGAGGTTCCTCCAAAGGCCCCTCGACGTACTCCTCCTCCACCCATGGACCAGGAGCACAAACATCAACTGGAGCAGCAGCTCCCTCGGAACCTGCCGACATAAGAAGTACGGCTGAGCATGGAATACTCAGCGGGTACTAAATACTAACCAACAGTCATAGTATACAGATAGCATACATAAAGTAGGAAACAAATTTGCATATATAGAACAGGAACAATTTATATCATACAAGGAAGTAAAGCAATTTATATTCATGCTTGCATTCAGAAAGACTGATAAAACCCTTGAAAACATCGTGCACTTGACTTGACTTGAAATACCCTTTGCGTGATTGTGAACCTGTTAACCGTGTCATGCTTGTCATGCTTGTCATGCTTGCATCATGCGTGCCATGTCATGTCATGCGTGTCATGCAAGTATCATGCTTGCTTGTTCATAATTTAAACATGTTCACATGCTTAGTTGCCGTTCATAGTCCGTCGCAACTAGTACCCTATATGCAGATGGGTATGCCTAGTTGCCGTTCATAGCCCGTCGCAACTAGCATCCATGCGGAATGTGAATGCCTAGTTGCCGTTCATAGCCCGTCGCAACTAGCATCCATGCGGAATGTGAATGCCTAGTTGCTGTTCATAGCCCGTCGCAACTAGCATCCATGCGTGTAATGCCATGCAGAGTTATGCGTGTCATGTGAATGCTATGCTATGCGTGTCATGCCATGCTATGCTATGCGTGTCATGCGAGGGGATGGGAGACCCTTCTTATGATAATGCATGATTGACTTGTCCTTACCAAGAGCGAGGTAAAACATATTGTAGGATATGTCCCACCTCTAACCATGTTCTTGAAAACCTCGATAAATCATGTCATGCGTGACGTGCTCGTGGGAACCGTGTACATGCTTGCATTTAAATTTAAATATGACATCTGGGTAATTTCACAACACATATAACATCAATGATTGAGCAATGTAATATTCATATCCTTTAGGGAAAGCAAGAAACACACTATCACAGGCCCTAGTAATATTCAGAATTTCTTAGGTATGCATTTCCTAATTCACAGCTCACTTTATTCACCTTGGCATTTCATCAAACATGGTATGTTCATTATGGATTTACCCTACAACATGCTTTTCTAGATGGGTTTTTCTCAAATCATACATGTCCGTTCATTATTGGAACAATGCCCTTACCCATTTGTTCATCACACACAACCATTGGCATCCAATCGCCCATTCCATCTCCATTCACCATTTACCATTCTCCATTCACCATTCATCCATCTCATGGCACATATGTAAATGAAAGAAAATCAAATGAAAAGAAGGGGAAAGAGGAACTATAACTAGGAGGGTAGTAAAAAGTACCGACCTTGAAAAGGTGAGGAAGAAACCCTCTTTCCAAATGACTGTGTAGCTGCTGCCCTAGCTTGGATCGCGAGCTCCACAATGCCTGAACCGAAATCTTGAAGAAAAAGGGCTTGAGGTTGATCTAGGGTTTCAAAACCCCTTTGATATCTCTCCAAAATGGAAACCCTAGGTTGGAATCGCCTTCTCCCCTTTCTCCTATTCTCTCAAACTCTCTAAGTGTCGAATGATGCCCTAAAGGCTCGGGTTAAACTCTTAAGGTAAGAGTGAACTGACCAAAAGACCGTAATACCCTTACTGGGATTTCTGCAATGACGCGAGGACCGTGAATAGTGCTGAACACATTGTGCCGTGAACAGTGCCAACTCGTGGTGCTGTGAATAGTGCCAACTCGTGGTGCTGTGAACAGTGCCAACTCGTGGTGCTGTGAATAGTGCCAACTCGTGGTGCTGTGAACAGTGCCAACTCGTGGTGCTGTGAACAGTGCCAACTCGTGGTGTCGTGAACAGTGCCAACTCATGGTGCTGTGAATAGTGCTAACTCGTGGTGCCGTGAACAATGCCAACTCATGGTGCTGTGAATAGTGCCAACTCGTGGTGCTGTGAACAGTGCCAACTCGTTGTCTGTTGTCAAGGGTGTCGAACCCGTCGTCACGTTGTGTCGTGCATAGTGCTGAGCCCGTAGTCCGTTGTGTTGTGCATAGTGCTGAGCCCGTAGTCCGTTGTCTTATGTACAGCGTGCCCGTGGTGAGTTGTACAACGTGCCCGTTGTGAGCTCTACAACGGATGCACACAGTATACGTTATCAGAGTACGTTGTCTGTGCTACGTTATCAGAGTACGACGTCAGAGCACGTCCTTAGTGCCTTCCGAGCTACGATTTCCTACAGGTTCAGACTGTTTTGGCCATATCTTTTGACTCGTTCATCCGATTTTGACGATTCAACTTGCGTTGTGTTCGTACTTCGAAAAGGAACATTTCTAACGTGTCGAAATTTCCAATTTCTTCCTTATTTATTAATTATACCTCTTAAAAAGGCTAAAATGACAACGAGAGTGTCATGTATTAACTGTGAAAAGGTCCGGGGCTCTACAGTTAAGACATTTCTCTTTTTAACATTTAGAACTTTTCCAACTTCTATTTTGATACCCATGAACATTCCTAAAAAAATTTTAATACTATAATACCTTATCTTAATATTTAATTAAGACTACAGGATTTAAAATTCTCATTTCATAGAAAGTGAAATATTACAAAGGCTTAAAGCCTTGGTACTAGTTCCAATACATGGACAAAAGTTCCGGGGCTCTACAATTACTCATGATATTCATGATGATTATTAAATTTTATGGAAAACTGTGCTTAAATTTTAATGGGTTTGAACTTATAAATTTTATGTGAAACACATGCATTTTAAAACCCAAATAAATCACTCAATTTAAGACATTTTTAGGGTTAAATTGCATAAAAAGAAAGAAGGGCAAAAATTAGCGAAATAGTTCAAAAAAAAAAACAAAATTGGATCGGCGCTGCGGCCGATCGATCACCCCTGACGGCAATTGATCGCCAATAACGCTGTTTTGGCCTCTTTTTGTGCGATTTTTTTTATTTTTGGAGTCCCTAGGGCTTCCAACACTATAAATACTCCTTATATTCATGAGTTGAGGGTTTCTAAGAGTTTCTAAAACTTTCTAAACCTAAGAGAGAGAGAGAGAGAAGTGGATTTTGAGAGATTCATGAGGAGAGATCAAAGTTTTTGCAAGAAAAAGGTGAAAAGGCTTAGATCCATCCCATTCGCAAGTGCGTGATCATAGGGAAGCGATCAGGAGAGGTAAATATAACTTCCTTACTATAATATAGTGATTTTGATATAAACATTATGAAAGTAATAGATCTAAAGTAAGAACAAACAAGATTAAGCATGCTTGTGATGTTTTAAATCATGATTTTCTTATGGAAAATATATATGATGATTTGAGAGTGTTTTAAATCATGATTTTTTTTGTGGAAAATATATATAATGTTAGAGAGTGTTTTAAATCATGATTTTCTTGTGGAAAATATATATGATGTTAGAGAGTGTTTTAAATCATGATTTTATTATGCAAAATATATATGATGATTAGAAAGTATTCTAAATTATGATTTCCTTGTGAAAATCTTTATATGAGAGATGTTCCTTATGATTTTATTATTCATATCAATAAAGGGAAAGGGAACGAGATTATGATGTATGTATGATAGTGAATGGAGGAAAGGATGATAATAGGATTTGATTGAATGATTATTAGTTTGCTTTGAAATTATGATGTGTTATGAAACTTGGGTTCTATGAGATTAATTTTATTAAAATTATGTATTGAAAATTGAGACATGATAGATAAAATTATTTCTTCTTTTATTGTTGAAAACTTGATAGACCTATGTTCTATATTGATCAATTTATGAGAAATTCTGCATATTTAAATTGGTGCATGATTTACAATCATCATTATTTCACTCACACTTATTCACAAAATTAAATAAGTACTAGCATGAGAATAAGCAAGATCACAACTATTATGCAAGTATACAAGAATACAAGCATGACTGTATGATTGAGTTTTGCACTGATCGAGTACCCAAAAGCCTAAGACCAAGGCAAGACAAACCCGTATACATCGGTTAATGTGTAGACAAGCAGTATACACCAGATAATGTGTAGACAAGCCGTATACACCGGATAATATGTAAACCATGTGGTACCTCAGAAAGTAGGGTATATGTTAATCTCTACCCAATATATGGGGTAGAGTTATTTTAAGTTATTGTACCTTGCATGTTGTTGGATACATTCATGAACAAGAAAGACAAGTAAAATAAACAAGAAAAACAAGTACAAGTGAGCACGTATAAAAATTGAATTTGAATTAAGCTTCCGCACTCTGAATTGTTTATATGTTTATATGTCACGTTAAAATGCTAATTTATGCTTTATATTAAATGTTATTATATTGTTAGCTAGGAGTTTATATATACGCGGGGTAACTTGTTACTTCTACGTTTGATATTTGTGTCTCATGACCTTGGGAAGAGGAAGAGTACGAGGAAGAAGAGAAAGAGCCAGCAGATGATTACCCTGATGGGGAATGGAATTTGAACCGTTGGCCATTTCCGGGAATTAATTATTAGTATTTTGATTTGGAAGTTTAGACATTGTAATAGACTTAATTCTATATTAATAGTTAGATTGAATTGATGATTTTGAATCATAGAGGATGATTCGAATTAATTATGATGTTTTAGTATTTATTCCAGACATTAGACTTGATAAGTATTTATTTAAAGAAAAAATTTTCAAGTATCTATTTTAGAATTGCCTTAAATGCTTTATGAAAGGAAGTTATGGAAGTTAATGGTTAAGTCACGTGCCAAAGTCTCACATTAAGCTAGGTGAGATTTTGGGGTGCGACACAACCAATCACACGAGAAATAATGATGTTGATGTGCCTGAAACTAGTGAGGTAGTTCGAAGTCCTATCTCTGTGTCATTCCCTCAAGCCTTAAAAATCTTCAAGGAAATCAGATTGTAACACTGAAATGTTAGAAAATCTTAGGCAAGTGAAAATAAATCTTTCACTTCTGCATGTTATCAAACAAGTGTCTACTTATGCTAAGGTTTTGAAAGATTTATGCACCATCAAAAGAAGCACCATGTGAAGAAAATTATTTTTCTCACAAAACACGTAAGAGTTCTAATTCAACATAGAATTCCTCTCAAATATAAAGACCCCGAGTGCCCTATAATTTCTTGTATTATCGGGGACCATGATTTTGAACAAGCTTTGCTTGATCTTGGGGAAAGTGTTAATTTAATGCCCTGCACAGTCTATTTACAACTTGGCCTAGGAGAAATACAATCCACTACTGTGGTGTTATAATTGGCTAACTGATCTCTAAGGAAACGGAGTGGGGTAGTAGAGGATGTGTTAGTCCAGATAGATAGATTTTATTATCTTGTTGATTTTTTATCTTGGACACACAATCTGTGGTGAATGTTGATTCTAAAATCTCAATTATTCTTGGTAGACCATTCCTTGCTACATCTAATGCTTTAATTAATTACAGGAATATTATCATTTGAAAATATGATCCTAGAGGTTAATATTTTCAATGTAAGCAAACAATTGCCGGGAAATGATGAGTGCGAAACTACATACTGGATCGAAGCAGTTGTGCAAGAAGAGTTAGAATCGCCAAATTCTTCTCTCTTGAAACTCTTCTTGCTAATTCTCAAATTGATATTAGTTCTTTCGATATAAATGAGCTTGTTAAATTTGTGCCTTATTTAATGCATTGGTCACAAGGACAAAAGGTTGGTAATCGAGATTTGAGGAGCTACCTAAGGAAAAGCCAAAGTCCCTACCCTCTAGTGTTGAAGTGTCAAATCTAGAGCTTAAGAAACTACCAAATGGTTTGAAACATAGACTTCTAGGCCCAGGTGATACATTTCCTATTGTAATTTCTTCTATATTATCTCAACTCCAGGAAGGTAAATTACTTTAAATTTTAAATGATCATAAATCTGCTATTGAATGGACTATAACAGATATTAAGGGGATAAGCCCTTTTGTTGGCACACACAAGATAAATCTTGAAGAAGAGGCTAAGGCTTCTAGAGACCCTCAGCGCAGGCTAAACTCAACTATGAAAGAAGTTGTGAAATCCGAGGTTTTAAAACTATTGGATATGGGTATTATTTAACAAATTATCGATATTAAATGGGTTAGTCCTATGCAGGTGGTCTTTAAGAAGTCAGGAGTCACTTTTGTGCAAAATAAGCTCGGAGAGCTAGTCCCCACTAAATTAGTGACCAGGTGGCGCATAAGCATTGATTATAGAAAATTAAATGCTGCCTCCGAAAAGATCACTTTCTTTTACCCTTCATTGATCAAATATTGGAAAGGATAGCTAGGCATTCCTTTTATTGCTTTTTAGATGACTATTCTGGTTATTATCAAATAGAAATTGTCTTGGACGACCAGGATAAGACCACTTTTACTTTCCATTTTGGTACTTATGCCTTTCGAAGGATGACTTTTGGGTTATGCAATGCCCCAGCCACCTTTCTAAGATGCATGATGAGTATGTTTAATGATATGGTAGAAGATTGTATGGAAGTTTTTATGGATGACCTGAAAGTCTTTGGGGACTCTTTTGATGCTTGTCTGCTTAATTTAAAAAGGGTATTGATTAGGTGTGATGAAAAGAACCCTGTGCTTAATTGGGAGAAGTGTCATTTTATGGTATCTTTTGGAATTGTTCTAGGCCACATTGTCTCTTCTAAGGGGACGGAAGTAGACAAATCAAAAATTGAATTAATACAAAATTTTCCCATCCCCAAGACCGTAAAAGATGTGAGATCTTTTCTTGATCATTCTGGTTCTTATAAAAGATTTATACAAGACTTCAGTCTTATTTCTAGACCTTTATGTAGTCTCCTTCTCAAAGATGCTCCCTTTAACAGGATTAAAGCATGTCAAGAATCCTTTACAAAACTAATTGGTAAGCTTGTGTCTGCTCCCATAATGCAACCACCTAATTGGACCCTTCTTTTTGAAATTATGTGTGATGCTAATGATTATGCCATGGGAGCAGTTTTAGGACAGCGGAGAGATAAGAAACCATGTGTGATCTACTATGCTAGTACAACCCTTAACCTTGCTCAAATGAATTATACAACAACTGAAAAGGAGTTGCTAGCTGTAGTATTTGCTCTAGATAAATTTTGTGCCTATTTGATTGGTTCACCCATTTGTATCTTTACAGACCATGTGGCGCTTAAGTACCTTCTCACAAAAAAGGATGCTAAAACACGACTCATTAGGTGAATTTTACTATTGCAGGAGTTTGATATCACGATTAAGGATAAAAAGGGCATGGAGAATGTGGTGGCTAATCACCTATCAAGACTTGTTTCTGAAAATAATTTGGAAACAATGAGTATTCATGATGATTTTCCAGATGAACACTTATCTTCTATCTCTGACCTGCCATGGTATGCTAAATTTGTTAATTATCTTGCTGCAAGAGAAATACTGCTAAATTGGAACACACAGGAAACGAAAATTCTTGGTTGAGGAACGCAATTTTTATTGGGATGATCCGTACTTGTTTAAATATTGCCCCGGCCAAATTATGAGGAGGTGTGTTCCTAATGACGAATTTATGAGTGTTTTAAACTTTTGTCATTTTGAAGCATATAATGGGCACTTTTCTATGAAGAAAACTACTGCAAAAATTTATAGTGTGGATTTTATTGGCCATCCTATTTAAAGACACTGATAAATTATGTCGCTCTTGTGATAGATGCCAAAAGTTGGGGGCGATTTCTTGTAGAAATATGATGCCACTAAACACCATTCTAGTAATTGAAATTTTTGATTGTTGGGGTATTGACTTTATGAGCCCTTTTCTCCCATCCTTTAGTTATCTATATATTTTGGTTGTTGTGGACTATGTGTCCAAGTGGGTTGAGGTCATGGCTGGCAAAACTAATGATAATATGACTATTATTAAATTCTTAAAAGAACACATTTTGTCCAAATTCGAAATGCCACATGTCATCATTAATGATCAAGGCACCCACTTTTGTAATAGACCTTTTAAGGCCTTAATAAAAAAGTATGGAATTGTTCATAAAGTTTCCACCTCTAACCACCCCCAGACAGTGGCAAAGTGGAACTTGCCAATAGGGAGATAAAAAAAATTATGGAAAAGACGGTTAATCCTGATCACAAGGATTGGTGTTTAAGACTAACCGACGCACTTTGGGCATACCGCACGGCTTATAAATCTCCCCTTGGTATATCCCCTATCGGCTTGTTTTTGGAAAGCCTTGCCACTTGCCTGTGGAGCTTGAGCATAAAGCCTTTTGGGCTATCAAAACCTTCAATTTTGAATTAGGTGAGACTAAAAAGTTACGAAAATTCCAATTAATTGAATTAGAGGAGCTTAAAAATGACTCTTCTGAGAGCTCTAGAATCTACAGACACAAGATGAAGGTTTTTCGTGATAAAAGAATTTTGAGAAAATATTTTGAACGAAATCAAAAGGTGTACTTGTATGATTCTAGACTCCATAAGCATCCAGACAAATTAAGGTCTAGATGGCATGGTACCGTCGTGGTTAAAAGTGTTAGACATGATGCCCAGAAAAGTAATTTAGATTGCAAGATTCTTATTAATTTAATTAATAGAGACTTCTTCTTTATCTATTGTGAATTCATTATGGGTAATTGACCATGATCATGAGATGATTTATACAATATGATATATCGATAAAGGTTCTTAAGATATATTGTAGGAAAGTTATGTGATTGGATTATCACGGGCAGATATAACTTTTCAGTTCCTTATACCTTTTATAGTCATATCTATAGGTGAAGCTGGGCACTTCACTTATATGGCTGCCACTATACTAAGGTGTTCTCAATAGTTGAGATGTACTTTTATCTCAAAATATTGTAGTGGAGACTACACATCAGCATATGGGTGCTTAAATGTGCACTGACTGATTGCATTCAATGAGAGACCTCTTGCATAAACATATTATCAGATAGTTGGTCTCTCATTCACATTGAACAGTTTCAATGATCCTTAGATCTGATGAGTTCATTTATAACTGAACAGTAATCTGACTGTTTTGATTCCACCAAAGTATTCTCTACCTTAGGGAATACGATACAGTGACAGTTGGATAGTCAGAAAGCTGTTCAAGTCATAATGAATTTCAAACAAGAAATCTATACTCATTAATTTGAGAGATTATCCAAGTTCCAGGTAAGACAGTCGATTAAGCTTAAATCCTGCACAGGTGATTTTGAAACAAAATAAGTTTGAAATATATTTTATTTAAAATATATTATACTTATAAAAATGTTTTACATGAGAAAATGTTTCTCATGGCTTAATCAGAAATCTTAGAAACCTGGATGATGTGCAATGGGCTATGAGTTAGATAGTATAAATAATCTCAAAGGCCTATTATGGATAATGTAATTGGAATGATCAATTGAATTAAAAATTTCATGTGGCGGGATCCGTATTGGTTAATGTTCTTACACTGGGATTCAATTGCAACATGGATATCTCACGTCACTTGCAATTCTGATGTAATTCCTGTTTAGGGTCAATGGAATAACATTGGATAAGCCAGGGTAAGAATGTCCCAGAGCAATCTGTGGAGATGCTCACATAAGAAATACAAGCTCAAAAGTTGATTAAATGTTAATCAATTATTTAAATGATTAAATGTTAATCATTGATTAAATAGATTAAAATTTAATCTATGGTTTAAATTAATTGTTAATTTAAATTGAAAGATTATATTAATAATTATTTAATTAACCTAATTAAAGGAGAAATGGGTTTGACCCATATCCATAAACCCATAAAGTATGGACCTTTAATATGGGCCCAAACCCATGGATTAAAACCCTAGGGTGGGGCGCCCACTTTAGCTTTCCTAATTGGATTAGGATTAGTTTAGTTGAATAATTATTGAATAATAACTCTTTCAATTATGGAATTAAATTCCAATACTTAAGATGCAAGGAACATTAAGATAAGTTGTAATTGGATTACAACTAGGAGTCTTAGACTCCCCTATAGCTCACACCCCTCTTGGCTCACGCCGCCCCTTTGTTGAGGTCTCCTAATTTGATTAGGATTCCTCTTTTTGGTTGGTTGTTGACTAATCCCAATAATTAAGGAATTCTCTTTTGATAAGGACTCTTAAATTAGTAGGTTTACTATAACTAGAGTAGTTATAGTTAAACTAGGAATTTATTTTAATTAATAATAAGAGTTATTAATAAATAACTCCTAAAGGGATAAGTTGTAATTGTGTTGGGATTAGGATAAGATCCAAAGTCCTATAAATATACTCCAAAGTCCTATAAATATGACCATAAAAGACACTCTCTCTCTCTCAATTTTCTCTCTCTTCTCCTCTCCAACCGTGAGCCCCTAGGGAGTGTCCCTAGGATTTTCATGAGCTATATAGGGTCTTCCAAGTTGGGTTTTTTAATTTTAGGTTTTTTCAACTCTATGAGCTCATGGTTAGGGAGTATTTTTTTGTTTATTTTAAAGGATAATTAAATAGATTATTTAATTCATGAGATGAATTTAATTCTATTTATTTTATAATGCTCATAGTTTTTTATTTTTATTTGTTCATGAGATGAATAAATAAATTATTTTTATTATATTATCGAATGAGATTTGATAGTGGTAGTTAGATAATTTTAAAAACTAGTATTATATGTGATATAATTATTTTCGAAATAAATAGTTTATTTTTAAAATCTTTTTTAAATGATTTGATAATTTAATATATATTTATTAATTGTTTAAAATAATTAATGAATGATTTTTCCTATAAATAAATTTTATTCGAAAAATTATAAAACCCTATTTTATGATGAGATCATATTTAGGATTTTCGATTCTCTTAATTTTTATTTTGATCTTGGATAATAATATAACCAATCTTGGATAATAATACAACCAATTTTTATGAAAGGATCTTGCATTCAAGAAAGAATCTTGCATTCAAGTGAGGAATAAAATATTGTAGAGATTTAAGAAAATTCTATCTTATATTTTAAAAAATAATTCTATGCAAGTTTTTTTATGGAAAATACAATACTTTTATTCTCCGGGGTTTGATCTATATAAGATATAGATTTTATCGAGCAAATTGATGATTGTTATCAATTTTTAATCTTTTTAAAATATCAGAAAATTACTCCATCACTATGTTGTATCTAAATATTTGAGATTATAGTTATGGGTCAATGATAAATTGTTTATCATGCATTCATATTGGAGAATAATATGTAGTAGATTTTGGCAATCTGTAAAGGGCAGATTCATTTGGTTTCCCTGAAAATGGTGAATAGAATGCTGGTTTCCCTAATGTCATTTAATTTCCAATTCATGCATTGGTGGAGATGCTGTGAAAGAGGATGTTGCGATGATGATCTTGATAAGATGATAAAGGAATGGATCGCGAAGGAGTTTGCGAGCTACATTTATTCTTATCTCATTCTCTTGCATCCATGCATTTTAATTTCATTAACCTATAGCGATTAATCTCATATGTAGTTTATTATTATTTATCATGGGATGATATTGTTTATTTATCATAAGATGATAATTGTTGTTTATTTAATTATTCTGTTGAAATAATTGCCCTTATATATCATGTGTATATAAGACTGGGGATAAGTCCCTAAGTATTATGATCTTCTACCATACACTATGTGATCTTATAGTGGGGAGTGTGAGTAAGCTGACAGGCCAAAACTGGGCCCAATCCCTCTCACCTATGTGAGAACATGTTGAAACTGTATAAGCAAATAGTGGGAGCAAAAAGCCAAAGCGTGAACTTTTGCTAGGTGTTTATTAGGTTCATGGTAGGTGGGCACATGAATAAGAGATGTTGTACAATAACGCCAAAGCGTGAGTATAACATCCCTTATAGATCAGATAGTAGATCGAATGCTCCAAGATTCACAAGATGAGATTTGTGAAAATGGAGAAGATAGTTTCTATCTGCTTATTCAAGGTGATGTGATATTGTGCCCAAAGGTAGGATTACATTAAGTCAGTGTCTAGGTATTCGATGTCAATTGATACTTCCTAAATTGGCAATACTATTAAACACAGACCCATAATCTAATAGTAATTAATGAATACAATAGATCCCTAATACTATCTTATTTGTCATTTGATTAGATCATGATAGGCCTTCACCCATTAACTAAAATTCTTCGTGATGAAAATTTAGTTGGAACTAACTATATAGACTGGAAAAGAAAGATTAGAAAAGTATTTGTCACGGATAACCTTGACCTATGTCTTAAGACACCTAAACCTGAAATTCCCAGCGATGCATCACCGACTCAAAAGGCTGAGTTGGAGCAATGGGAGAGGTCCAATCAGATGACCAAGTGTTACATACTAGCTTCGATGTCTAACATTTTGCAAAGCCAGAATGAACACATTGATAAGGCTTCTGACATTTTGCAAAACTTGCATGAAATGTTTGGTGAGCAAAATAGGTCAGCTCAACAAGTAAAATTGAAAACCCTAGTTTACACCAAGATGGCCGAGGAAACTCCAGTCAAAGAACACATCATAAAGATGATGGGCTTATTAAATGAGCTGGAAATTCTTTGTGGAGAGATGGATGCCATCACTCATGTTGACACTGTTCTGCAGTCACTCCCTTCGTCTCTCAATACGTTTGTGTTAAATTATAACATGAACAAGAGTGAAATGTCACTGAGTGAGCTTATGAACTCACTTGTGGCTGCAGAACATTTGATCAAAAAGTCAACAAAGGGCGAAACTTTAATAGTCGATAAACCTGATACCTCCAAGCGATCTGAAAAGTTTAGAAAATGGAATAAAGGCAAAGATAAGTTTAAAGACAGTAAGGGTAAGGCAAGAGTTGCCAAAGGTTCTTCAAGTGATGCTGGAAAGGAAAACAAAGGCAAAGGAAAGTCTTTACACTGTGGTAAAATAGGCCACTGGAAGAGGAACTGTAGGACTTACCTCGCAACTCTTAAGAATGGTGGCGCCAATACTCAAGGTATGAGATGCATTGAAGTATTAATTATTGTTGAGTCAAACTTTCTGGATGGTCCTCCTTGTAAACACCCCAATTTTGCACCCCTTTAATCTCTTTTCATACCTTCAAAAACTCTTTAAAAAACTCTCTGTTAAAACCCTCTTTTCCTGTGCTTCGATTTTCAGAAATGCCCCTGAGGTAAAAAAATAACTAAAATGCCCCTAGAGTGAAAAATAACAAAAATACCCCTAGAAAGTTCTAAAAACTCACATTTTATCTAAAATATTTTTTTGGATTTTATCAATTCAATTTTGGTTGTTTTTGGGATTAAATCGGGCATAAAGCAATAAAATGACCAAAATACCCTTGTGGTGTAAAATGACCAAAATACCCCTAAAAAGTACTCAAAACTTATAATTTCATCCAAAATAATTTTATAAAATTTTCGATTCAATTTCGGCTATTTCCGAGCTCAAAATGGGCTTAAAACGACAAAACCGGTTTTTCGGCAAATAGGAGTATAAACCAAAAAACCCAAAAAAATCAGTTTTTTGAAGTGCCAAACAGGCCCCTAGGGGCAATCACACCTTTTTAAAAGGCGCGGAACCATGTGGGCCCCACTTGCATAGCAAACTTCATTTTTAATATTTTTATTTGCTAATAATAAAATATAGTAAATCTCACCTTATAAAACGGCGCGGATTTAGTGTTATCCGATTTGCCGCCCAACTGTTCACACCACTTTACAATTCATTAAAATATATTAAATCGCGCCCTTTAAAACAGCAAGGACACTATTCTGAAACACTATAAATAACCCCCCTCCCTTCCTTCAAAATTCACCAATTCCTTCTCCTTCTCTCTCATTTTCTGATTTCAAAGTTCTTCTTAGCGCCCGGATTCCCAAGAAAGTCGATTGCGAATGGTCGATTTTTGGGACCCCTTTTCAAAAAAAATTTTAGATTTCCCGGAAGGTAACTTTTCTTCAATACATTGACTTTTGCTTTGTCTTTTAGTAGTTTAATTAGCTTTTTAATTACTTTTTAATTGCTTAGACTGCTTGCAACATACCCTGTCGAACCTCTGCCCGAACTTTAGTTCAAACTTAACCTACTCTGTCGAATCTCTGCCCGAACTTCGGTTCAAACTTAACATGTCCTGTTGAACACCTGCCCGAACTTCGATTCAAACTAGCCTCACCTAGTCGAACCTCTGTCCAAATCCCGGTTCAAACAAGCCTCGCCTAGTCGAACCTTTATCCAAATCCCGGTTCAAAACTAGTCTCACCTAGTCGAACCTCTGCCCAAATTCTGGTTCGAAACTAGCCTTACCTATTCGAACCTCTACCCGAATCCCTAGTTAAAACTCTAGTTAAACCCTAGATTAACCCCAGTTAAACTATAGCTAAACCCTAGTGAGATCTCAGTTAAGGGCTCCCCGGCACGAGCTTAAACTACCCCATCGCTCCTCAACACGAGCTTAAAAGGCCTTACGCTCCTCAAATATGAGCACAAACAATCAAATCAAATCAAACCATCAATCATATCAAATCATTCATCAATCCTCTCCGGAACTACGTGTGGCTTGATTCCACTAACAGTGGATACGTAGGCAACCTGATCAGGTTCGGCTCCCCTTAGGATAGAATTCCTATTAAGTTTCTATCATGTCCATCTCATTACATGTCTATTACTGTTATTATCATATCTGCTTAGCATATAAATCAAGTTTAAAGCTTCTCTTATGGTTTCACCATTTTGATTCAGACTTATGGAGTAGGTAACCATCTCCGGATGGGAGTTTAGGGGTGCCTAACACCTTCCCCTAACTCAATTGAATCCCTTACCCTGACCTTTGACTTCCAAACCATACCTTATCCAACCATTTCAGGGACCTATTTTCCTCAGAATTAGATAGGTGGCGACTCTTAACCCAATTGCAATTTATCGCTATTCCTCATCGGGTTCAATCCTAATCAGGAATGGGGGTTAAAATTCTAGTACTCATAGCTGGTGACTCTGCTGGGGACTCTGGTTTCGCAGACCAGTGTTCAAGCCAAAACCTGAGTTTGAATCAAACATTTGAAACCACATCAGAAGCTTTCAATTTCATCTATATGCTAACTCATTTATTTGTTATTTGAACATCAGACATTTGTTTGCAAACTTAGTGTTAGACATGATGCCCAGAAAAGTCATTTAGATTGTTAGAACCTTATTAATTTGATTAATAAATGCTTCTTCTTAATCTATTGTGTGTTCATTATGGGTAATTGACCATGATCATGAGATGATCTATACGATATGAGATATTAAAGAAAGGACTATAGGATATATTATAGGAAAGTTATGTGATTAGATTATCACAGGTAGATATAACTTTCCGGTTCCTTATACCTTATACAGTCACAGCTGTGGGTGATGCTGAGCACTTCATTTATATGGCTCCAGAATGTTAAGATGTTCTCAATAGTTGAGATGTAGTTCTATCTCGAACTATTGTAGTGGAGACTACACATCAGCATATGGGTGCTTAAATGTACACTAACTGATTGCATTCAATGAGAGACCTCTTGCATAAACATACTATCATAAACCCATTATAATGGACCTTTAATATGGGCCAAAGCCCATAGGTTTAAACCCTAGGGTGGGGCGCTCACTTGAGGAATCCTAATTGGATTAGGATTTGTTTAATTGAATAACTATTGAAATATAATTCCTTTTATGATGGAATTAAAATCCGAGTGTTGGATTACAATTAGAATTAAGATTTTATTGTAATTAGATTACAATAAGGAGTTTTAACTCCTCAAATCCCATGCCCCAAAGAAGCTCACGCCCCCCCTTGTGGATTTCTAGTTTGACTAGGTTTCCTACTTTGGTGTAGGATGTTGACTTATCCCTTTTAATTAAGGAATCCTCTTATAATAGGGACTCTTTAATTAATAGGATTACTATAACTAAAGTAGTTATAAATTAAGTAGGAGTTTATTTAATTAATAATAAGAGTTCTTGTTAATTAATAAATCCTACTAGATAAGATCAAGTTGGAGTAGGATTAGGATAAGATCTTAGTCTATAATACCCCAACACCCTAGACCATTAAGTAGAATTCTCCAGAATTTTTTCTCTCCTCTCCTCTCTCTCTCCAAACCGTGAGCCCTAGGGGAGACCCCTAGGGATTTTCGTGAGCTATATTGGTGGTCCTAGTTGGGTTTTGCAAATCTAGGGTTTTGAACCTTAGTATTATTGGTGATAGAAGGTCTACACCATTGATCCATCTTCTTCCTCTTGCTTCTATAATTCCAAAGGAGATTCTAAAGCTTCGTGGGGATAGCGAAGAACAAGGATCGAGCTTCTAGTATTTTTTCGGAGAAATCTCTACAAAGAGTTTTGACGGTTCGAGTGGATTAAGCTTCACCGGTGAAAAACATTCACCGAGGTGATATGACTAAAACTCTTAGATAATTTTGATGCTTTTTATGGTGCTAAGATCTAGGGGATCCAGTTTCCGCATAAATTTTTATCCGGATCCCCCTTCACTTAGCAACATGCCTAGGGTTCCATTTTTATTCATTGCTTGATTTTGATTGCATTCATATTCATTGCATAATAGAATAAAAACCCTTCACCTATCTAATTTGGATCCGGTAAGCTTACAATTGAGGGATGGTTATGCCCGATGATGGAGCCCAAAGATTTATGGAAGGTACTGGTTGTAAACCGATAGATGGTTATCTCTGGTAAACGTGACTGGTCTTTCCCACTTGCCCCAATCGTCTCTTTTTAGGTATGTTCTATACCAGGGAGTTGCACATATGGTCAAGTGCTCCTTAACCTTATAGTCAAAACTCTACACACCCAAGCATAAGCATATAGGCAAAGAATCTCTGTTTGGGTATAAACCAAGAACTACCCGTCAGGAGGGATAACCTTGTCCCTATTTTTTTCTTAGTTTAGGCCGTTCCTGCATCTTTGTTCAGGTATAGTGATAATTTTATCCCTATACCCAACCTTTTCAAAGCTTTGTATGAGCCTTGATTGCTAGATAGGTCTAACCCTAATCCATTCAGCCAACATCGTGTGAGGTCTAAAAACCTAGACTCCAAATAAATCATAACCCATTGATTTATTTTGATCTTAACTCAACGGGCTCTGGATCCCTATCCACTCATCCCGTTGAGTCACACACGTTGAGTTGACTCACCCTTGTCTGAGTATCATAACTCAGTCGTTTTAATTCATTTCATAAATGGTTCTTTTCAATTCAATTCAAAATTTATAAAGGATTCAATTCAATTCATTTAATTCATAAAGTTCAAGTTCAAAAATAATTCAATTAATCTTGTTCATATCGTCATCCGCATTCTATTAAACATCATCGTCATCATATAAGTCAAGTCTTGTCATCATCTACCTCATTCATTTCATCCCCAATTGTAGTACATTCATGAGTTGGAGATTTACTCATTCTATGACTAAAGCACTTGCCCTTGAAAGTATGCCGCTTTTTAATTTTAGAAACACAATTCTTGGGGGGCATACATCGAATCCCAAGATCTGACTAAGATTCTAATTGATTTTATTTAATGAAGGTATGAATACATTTACCTTTGCGACTTTGAAATTGTTAAGTCAAATCCACGTTAGAATAGTACTCGCAAAACTTCACAAGTGTCAAGTCTCCTTCGTAATCCACACGAACCTTCTTTTTCCTTTAAAGCTTTCTCTAATGGAAGCTAATGGCCCTTCCAAATTTCCAGCTCTAGCTGTCGCGACCCAAAATCCCTCCTAGGAGTTAGGAGACTTTTGGCTCATGACCGCCGTGTCATACCATCCTGTCATGACACATAAGACGAACATACCATCCAACAAGAGCAGACTAAAAGGCGAACCTGAAAATTTCTTTATAACATAAACCTGCGATTTGTATTCCAAGTCCGAACCAACCGATTATACAAAATATAAAGTCTAAAGTGGACATTCCCCACTTTCAAAATACACAACCCTCTCCCTCACAACACTCAGTAATAGTCTAGATAGGGCCTCCTATCTAGAGCTCCATCATCCTGGTGATGATCCATGGTAGGCTCCGGCTTGTAGTACTCCTCTTCTATCCAAGGCTCAGGAGCATGTACATCCACAGAACCTACTGAAGTCAACAATTCGACTGAGCATGGAATACTCAGTGTATACAAACTACTAAATAACAATACTATAAACATCAATGATAGCATAACCACACACACATCAGAGCAAAATAGGCGAAAGCAAAGCGAAGTGAGCATATAACTTAGAGCAGTTCATGAAACAGATAACACGTGAGCATTTCTTTATAGGACACATATCGTTGAGCATTTCACTAACCATATACTTTGAGCCATAACAAACCTGATAATTAGAGTGATTCGCAAAACCGATAACAAAGCGATACTTTACAAGCAATGAGGTAGACTCCCTTGAGTTCAAAACAAAGCGATACTTTACAAGCAATGAGGTAGACTCCCTTGAGTTCAAAACAAAGTGATACTTTACAAGCAATGAGGTAGACTCCCTTGAGTTCAAAACAAAGTGATACTTTACAAGCAAGGAGGTAGACTCCCTTGAGTCAAAACAAAGCGATACTTTACAAGCAAGAAGGTAAACTCCCTTGAGTTCAAAACAAAGCGATACTTTACAAGCAAGGAGGTAAACTCCCTTGAGTTCAAAACATCAAACCAATACTTTACAAGCAAGGCCTAAGCCCTTGAATCCAAATCCTTTCTTTGAGTAAAGCAAAACCTTGAGAAAAATCCTTTTTGAGCAAAACAATACTTGAGCAAAACCATACTTTGAGAAAAACCCATGCTTTGAGAAAATCCCTCTTTGATCATAACCATCCTTTCTTAGCAAAATCCATACCTTAATCAAAACTATTCTTTGAGTTACAACCATTCTTTGAGTTCATATATCCTTATGAGCAATTCAATAAGCATAGAAACCTTTAAACATAATAGTAAAACCAATACCATTCACGAATGCAATTCAATTTCTACTATTCATTAATAATTCATAGCAAAACAATTTAGTAGAGTGTATCTACCTGAAATGGAAGTTTTTACACTTCTGTGGAACAAGAATCAAGCTTGACGAAGCTTGGTTGAAGCTTTGAGAAAGCTAGAAAATCTGAAATCCCTTTTCCAAGGACACTAACAGAATTTTCCTTGAAAAATTCTAAACTTAAGAATCACTTTGGGGATGAAATCCAAACTTAGAACACCAAGGAAGCAAGAAGGACTCTTCCTTTGGTGGAAAAAACGAACTCAAGAACACCCAAGAGCTACCTTAGCTTCCTTCTTCTTCTTCTTCTCTTTCAATCTCTCAAACAATCCAAGCTTAAGGTTTGTAAACCCTAAGACACGAATCTAGGGTCCTATTTATAGCCTAAAGCTTGGCAAAATATCCCAAAAGATCTCAGAAAAGATCCCAAAATATCTCCCAAGGTCGGTGGAAAAGTTCTGAACATTTTTACCATCGTCTAGGTTGAATTCGTCGACGAAATTCAGCCCCCAGCACACTTCGTCGACGAATTTGGGTCCGCTTCAGCAATTCGTCGCCGAAATTGCATAACAGGGCCCCCGGTTTTCTCACTTTGGTATTTTGAGCATAACGTTTTACTCGTCTATCCGATTTTGACGATTCAACTTGCGTTGGATTCATCTTTAAAAGGGCTACAACTTTCATGTTTTGTAAAATTTATAATTATTCTTTCTTCATATACCAAATTGCCCTTAAATTTGACTGGTCTGACAATGGAATTCAGCAGCCCAGATTTTCAGAAGACTCATTTCCGGAAATCTAACGTTTGACCCATCCTCGACTCAAAATCTGAAAATGTGTTAAACATAAACCTTGAAGAGGGTTTCCATACCTTTCCAAAACTTCATGAATCTCTTTATTCCAATCATCGGTGAGAATTCTAGAGTTCTTTAAAGTTGAGAGTATGTTTAGGCATCCCTTCCTTTGACACTTGGAGTATGTCCTACTCTCATTTATCATTTGTCCGTAACCCCCAAAAACACTTTTCACACATATTTTGATTCATTCAAAACATCCTTTCATTTTAAAACATGAACCCATAATTTCATTAAGGCTTTAGGCCTTGAAGGCACTATTCACAGCACTATTCACTTACAACCCTTTAAGCACTTAGGGTATCTTATATCCTTGCTTTTACCCACTTAGGGTATCATTATACTCTCTTGTTGAGCCTCAACACACGCACCTAAAACCCTTACTTGACTCACCATACAACCAAGAACAAGATGGAAGGCTTTAGGCCTTTACACACACCATACAATGACACTATTCACTAACACTGTTCATAGCAAAGTGAACTCGGATTCCGGGTTTCTACACTAGGATCTTGAAATAAAGATCCAATCTTTATTATAAACAACTTTTATGATGATCAAGATCCTTAATCTTCTTCTTCTTGATTATTCAAAACTTAGAACACACAAGAGAAGAAAGGGGAGAGGGGTGACCGTACACTCTAGGGAAGAGAGAGAGAGGGGCGTGAGGTTATGAGGAGAGGAGAGAGGTTTCCAAATCTGGAATTTCTGGAAAATTAAATTATTCCCAAAGCCTTGGACGTCCAACCCTCTTTATAGGCTTTATTGGTTGCTTGCAACCAAAGTTTCCTAATCCTTATCCAATAAGGATTCCTCAATTAGTTTCTAATTCTTGATTTCTCCTAATCCAATCAGGATTAATCATTAATAGAAACTAACTTTATCCATTAGTGTCTAACTAATCTTATCCTTATCATAATCTAATTAGGATTCCTCGATTAGCAAGAAACTAATAGAATTCTTGTCCAACAAGGAATCTTTAATTAGCAACTAACTCTAACTAACTAACTAACCTTATCCAATAAGGAGGGTAGTAATTAGAAACTAATTAAATAATAATAACTATTATTATTATCTCATGGAGTGGGCGTCCCATCCTTGGTGGGTCCCACCCCACACGCCCCTAAGGGTTCTAAACCCCTATTGGTCACTTGAATTATTCTTTTATAATAATTCCCAATGGGTCCTACCCATTTGGTTTTTCACATCCAATGTGATTCCACCTTTTAGAGCTTCACTATACCATATAGTGATTACTTAGATAAATTAATTAATTTAATTATAAATTAAATTAGATACTTTAAGAAGGTCCTTGTGTGTGAGATCTAAAGGGATCTCCTATTTCCGGTTGTGGGACCAAGTACTCAACCTTTTGGTCAAAGCATTGTTACTAGGAAATACCTTTCCTAAAACTCTATTAGGATCATAGAATGTTATCTAAGTCCCTGGACTTCCACCAATCACAATAATGTCCATTAACACAATGTGATTAACCTCTAGAAATCAGAGAATTGCTTGTAAGTACCATGTCACAATATATTTACAAATAAATCCTTCCACATTCCGATATCACTTGTAAGCTTCCGGGATTGGAACAATTCCACTATCTTAGTCCCTAGCTTATGAATAGAACCCTTTCTCATGATTACTTTTTCATTGAACTGGACCTCTAAAACATTTTTGAAGAAACATTAGAAAAGAACTGACATATATATTTATATATACTTTTCCATATTGAAAATATCAACTTCGATAAAGACCATTTTACCGAAAAGCACCAGTACTGGATTTAACAGTTCAGTTCAACAAGTATCACCTTGATATCATTATCTCTAATTAAGGAGTTGTGGATTCCTTATTGAGCGTTTACACACTTCTCCAAACATTGTGTACATGACCCAACGTACCCGGCGTTAGTCCTGTGTATTGGACATTGCCGATTAACATATCAAAGCCATATATACAGATGTCTGAGAAGATGTTAACCTCTCAGGTCTAATGAAAATTTGTCAAATGGATAACCCTAATACAATCTGACAGTGTATTCCTTAGGGTATCCACTAGTGACCCCGTTTAGTATTATGTACTTGCTACATATACTCACATGTTAGTCAAGAGTCACCACTCTCTGTGAATAAGATCATCACATTATCTCATAGAACTACACATGTGCAAGCCATGATGAAGTACGGCGCCCAACCAGTACTCTAGAGGCTTCGAACAATATTAGGTTTACAAGGAACCTGAAAATCATATATCCTCGCAACCTTTGCATGATTTTCCTACAATGTTACCTATGGAACTTTATGTCATCATCATATGAGACAATAATTAATATAAATACCCTTTATAGTTGGTTGTGTGAATATGATGCTTATCTAATCAACATAGAAAAGTCTCTTATTGGCTTTCGAGGGATATATGTCCAACAATCTCCCACTTGGACTCTAAGCCAATTAGATATAATGCCCATCTTCTCAGTGATGTTTCTCAAACACCAATTGAGACATAACTTAATATGTATGGGTCTGCCATGTCTGCTTTACCACAACTATTGTAGTGATGCAATAACACTTGCAACTCTTGCAAATTTATTATGAATAACCACAGTCTTAAAAGACTAAACAAAAATGATACTGTCCAACAGTCATTTTCAAAAGTTAACATGCTTGTGCTTTACCATTATGCAATGCTCCGGACTAATCTGATCAATATTTTATCACATCAACATGTGATGTATATCTGGTCTAGTAAAAGTATACTTTCTCAATATATCACATATCTAAGAGAAACTGATTCCATTCCATAAAGGTACTCTTTTCTTGGAATCTTACTTGCACAAAAACATGATTGTTATTGGGAGAATAACAATATCATTTTCCTTTTGTCTCTAAACCATTTAGGACTAAGAAAACATGTTGTCAAAGTTTTTGTCCTTCATTGTATAATTGCTAGATCAAATCTAATAGAAGAATAATATTCATACTTCATTCACAATGAAAAGAATATTATCTTTGGATAGAGCCAGGAAAGTAATTATGCTCCCACTAACCAATTGCACACAAAGGATATTTTCATTTTTAGATGAAAATCAAACAGTTTGATTACTTTATCAGAATAAAAGTTAGTCCAACTACAGATTCTTGGACCCGTGGGTTCTAGTGTACTATTTAGGTATAGTGAGAGTAGAGAGATGATCTCTTTCAATTCTCATAGTTAATGGTCCATTGGGCTTCCGCTTCTAGAACAATTCTAGATTCAGTTTCTCTACTAGGAAACTTGTATTCTTGTTTACAAATATCTTTTGTTATCCAGGAATAGAGACTAAATGTCTCTAATGCGAATCCCAAGCTCTTCTTCCATCAAATCATATTCAATATAATTCGATTTAACAACACCATCATGCTATGGTTTGTTGTGGGAATTATCTGAGACAAGATGTAATGAGAGTAAATTATGAAATTTCTATTAAGAGGTACTCTTCTCAATCATGGAAGGCTTATCTTGCTGTTTCTTTATTCAATGCAGAATTCGTTGAACTTTTCAAAGAAGGTGAAATAAAGTTAGCTACCTCTTAGTGGAAGATTCATATGGTTACGATCATCGAACTTTTGTCCCATTCCCAAGTAGAATATATCTACTTAGATTTCTCATTCTCCTTAACAAACATGCAATTATTGCACTTATGTAAAATCATACCAAGGATTAGGAGTTGGAGGTTCCAACAATTAAGTTAGACTTGATGAGTATACAAGCTGGACAATCCTTCCAAAGGTTTGTCCTGTATTTAATGATCAATTGCTTCACCATGAAGCACAATCCTTATACTTTCCTTTCTTTTCAGAAGAGCCTTTGTTCATACTACTAGAATACCTTTCCAATGAAAAATCTTAGATTTCTTTCCTTTGCATAAATGTTCGGGATTTAGAAAATCTAATTCTTTTGAACATCTTTGCAAATAGCATTGAACTCTTCAAAAGTTCTTAGCCATATGCAACATGTGGGATTTCAGACAATCTGATTTTCTACTTGTTCAACATAACCATATTAAAGGACTGTAGGAGTTTGTCGAGAATCATATCCTCTGATCCCATAAATTTATTTCAATTTATCTCAGCACTAAGAATTGGGATTTATGAATCCAATGATCTTTATCATATTCTTTGTGACTGGGTTTCCCTAGTCAACTTAGTGTCTACTTGTCCTTTTATATAGTAAGCTGCTTAGCAGCCTTATTGTATTTTGTAAACATCTCAAATGAAATTAATAATGATGACTTGGGCAATTCTTTAGATAGTATGCACAAACTTGAGATTCATTTTCCATTCCAAACACTTTGAATTGGTCAAGAGATTCTCATTAAAGTCTTAGTAAGGTGGTTATAGAATGTCATGGCAACAAAACATACATCATAATATTTCACATATTATAATATCATTAGATCAGGGCTTTCAATCTTTGATGATATTACTCATCATTCAGTCAAATTTCATAGACCCCTCAATCTATAAAATTAGGAAATATGTTACTTCATATTTCTGATGAGCATTGGGTGCCTTATAATACACATGTAATCTTCCATGCTAGGATAGTATTACACATGCACCATAAGGTGGATAGTAGTTATCCATCACTGAACATCTCATGCATAACTCCTTATGTAAATCAGTGATTCCCAATTTTCTTGTGACCTCCAAGGACAACATGACTGTCACTGTGTCAGCTGTCATGTTCCTTGGTTAAGTGAAACCCATTATTCTCGGTTGTTATATGATCAAGTAGGAATATGCCCCCATGCTAGTTGACACTCCCTATCAGGCCATACACATTCCTATCCACTATAGAAATAAAGCACTAGGAGTTTAATTTAAACTGAATTATGTCCGATTCCTGCTAGAGAGACAAGACTCAGGCTAATTAATTCCTAGTCTTATTGATAATGAAAGGTCATAAGGCAACATTATCTCATATAATAAATTAGCCCATTTAATTCACTTAATATTTTTCTTGAGGGAAAACTGAATATTATGAACAAATTATCATCTAATGCATATATCAAAAGCATTCACAATATTTATCATTGTATCACATGCATAGAACAATATACAAAATCATCATATGATAATAAATCAAATTTCGTTTAATTAGATCAAACTCCCACTAGCCCTAGAAATCTTAATGGATCTAATCCAAGGGTACAAAGGTCATTTTTAACATCAGTGGGCTTTAGATGGTTCATTCATCCATATGATGGACCATTGGTCATACCAAGCACCATGGGCCCAAAATAACAATTATAAAGTGTTCATGCGCATCAGTAAAGCCCATAAGTCAAAATAAACTATATTACCCTTTAATTCTCTACGAATTAATTTCAGCATATTAGGGTTTACCAACTCTAAGTCTAAAAGAAATTATGGGAGTCTTTAAACAACTCTCTAAGACCTCTGCTAGGGTCTATAAGTGTCACTCAAGCACTTCTCATAATTGTGAATATTGTTAGCTTACATCTATGTCAATTAAGGCACAATTATCTCATAATCATGCAAGTAACATATTCCATGTAAAAATTTCAACATAGACTACATGCATCACGTCCAAAAGGGCTATAATAATGTGTTTTATTTAAACACAAACTTTTATGTTTCAAAAAAACACATATTGTGGGGTTTGATCCAATTATCCAAAATTTGCACAAAAACGATAATCACATTATCACAAGAGTTATGGGCTTTTCTAAGCAACTAAAAGCTATAAAAAATCATCACATGAAATACATAATATAACGACACAATGGGTCCATATGATCATGCTATCTTAGAAATCCTACAACTACTCTTGTAGAACGCCTTCCAAGATTTATTCTCCATGCGATCACCCTTATCTTCGATCTTCAATACGATTTCTCCAAAGAAAAACCATTAACTCCTAATACTAAAATTACATCATATTCAAAATAAGAAACCTTGAGAAACCACCAAAAATAGGGTGCTCAAGGGGAGTACAACCCATAAGAAGAAAGAGAAGAGAATAGAGAGATAAGAAGGCATGATCATGGAACCCATCCACTATTCAACAAGAATATATATATTAACTATTCATCAACTATGAATAATAATATGGCATGACAAATTACTTAGAAAGTCCATAACCTCAACAAGGGTTTTGCAAACCTTAGGAAAACTCTTTCCCATATGGTTAAGGCCTCTATTAACACTTAATAGAAAAACCCTAGAGCAAAGAAAGCATGCATGTCTAGAATGAATTCTTAGGGTTTTTAGATCATCATGAAAAGAAAAAAAATTTCCTTTAATGCTTAGGAAATCATTAAGAGAAACAATTTCTCTAAAATTTAATCTAACCCTAAAATTCATCCCCACATTCCTCAATTGATAAACAAATAGAAAACACCATATTAAATTCGACTAGGCTAGGGATCTAATCTCTTCCATATTATTTTGATCTAATAACTATTAAAATACCAAAATAAAAATCAGTAAATTGCTAATTTTTATATCACTTTATATTGATTCCAAAAATAAATTCAAAATCATTAATAGGTGAATTCAAAATTTTCCATAAGGGCCAACTGCTTTAGGGATTATTTGATTTAACAATTAAATAAAATAATACCCCAAACAATAGTATTAAATGTCCATAAAATAATTGATCTCTATCAATTAAAATTCACTTAAGATAAAACCCTGTATCTCAACCAATGACATTTATGTAATTACTTCATTAACTATTAATCAAATAAAAACCTATAAATACTATGTAGCCGGTAATTCTGAGCACATGTAATTGATCCAAATCAACTACAATAATTATGGTGTTATTCCCATAAAATTTTTAGGGAACCATAAAAGATATCATAATTAACATTTAATTAAATGATAGCCCATGGACTCGAAGCAGATAATTAAACAATTTAATTAAATCTCAGCCCGTGCTCTCGAATCAAATAATTAAACTATTTAATTAATTGATAGCCCATGCTCTCGAATCAAATAATTAAATTATTTAATTAATTGATAGTCCATTAAACGATTTAATAGCATCTCATGCTCTCAAATCAAATAATGGAATTTACGAAAAATTTGAAAGCCTCTTGGAAAATTAAATTAGGAAACTCTTTTTCCCGCTTTAGATTTTTGACTCAAGTTTCGACCCTCAAAACGATTGATTCTGGAAAAAATTTCTTCATGAAAGTTGTAGATCTTTTCGACAACTTTGAAACGATGTACTGATGGACCTAAATCGGACTTACAGTCACAAAGTTATGGCCAAAATACCGAAACTATATCGATTCTTCTAATCAAATACAAATCCGAAAATCAATGAATCAATTTTAATCGAAATAAGCTTTAATCTCCAAAAACGCTTAAGCAAGGGTGTCTAACACCATGAGATTTATTAATTAACATTTAATAAATAAAATCTCATCTATATATGCTAGCCAAAATATCAATGAGTATCTAAGTGGTCTAAATCAAAGAGAAAACTTGCCCGGGGCTCTCAAGAATAAATTAAACAATTTAATTTAATATTCTAAAAGGATCTCTAAATCCTTAAAGGGCTTTAACCAAATTTATATCTCTATATACCTATCCCTAATAGAATTAAGAGAGGTTTTGAAATCATCCAAAACTGAAATTAGTATCACACTAATTTCTAAGGGCTTGATTACTCCCTCAATAACTAGAGGGGGATCCCTTAACCCTACCAATGATTATCTAATCATCAAGAATCTAGAAGATTGATTCATTAGGGTAACCAAAATTCATAGGGGAGGCAATCTTGATATAAATCTTGATTAAACACAATAAAATCAAAGAGAAGCATAGCCAAGGCTCTGATACCACTGAAAGTATGCCTCTTTTTAATTTTAGAAACACAGTTCTTGGGGGGCATACATCGAATCCCAAGATCTCACTAAGATTCTAATTGATTTTATTCAATGAAGGTAGGAATACATTCACCTTTGCGACTTTGAAATTGTTAAGTCAAATCCACGTTAGAATAGTACTCGTAAAACTTCACAAGTGTCAAGTCTCCTTCACAATCCACATGAACCTTCTTTTTCCTTTAAAGCTTTCTCTAATGGAAGCTAATGGCCCTTCCAAATTTCCAGCTCTAGGATCTTGAAATAAAGATCCAATCTTTATTATAAAGAACCTTTCTTGATGATCAAGTTCCTTAATCTTCTTGTTCTTGATTATTCAAAACTTAGAATACACAAGAGAAGAAAGGGGAGAGGGGTGACCGTACACTCTAGGGAAGAGAGAGAGAGGGGTGTGAGGTTATGAGGAGAGGGGAGAGGTTTCCAAATCTGGAAATTCTAAAAAATTAAATTATTCCCAAAGCCTTGGACGTCCAACCCTCTTTATAGGCTTTATTAATTGCTTGCAACCAAAGTTTCCTAATCCTTATCCAATAAGGATTCCTCAATTAGTTTCTAATTCTTGATTTCTCCTAATCCAATCAGGATTAATCATTAATAGAAACTAACCTTATCCATTAGTGTCCAACTAATCTTATCTTTATCCTAATCTAATTAGGATTCCTCGATTAGCAAGAAACTAATAAAATCCTTGTCTAACAAGGAATCTTTAATTAGCAACTAACTCTAACTAACTAACTAACCTTATCCAATAAGGAGAGTAGTAATTAGAAACTAATTAAATAATAATAACTATTATTATTATCTCATGGAGTGGGCGTCCCACCCTTGGTGGGTCCCACCCACACGCCCCTAAGGGTTCTAAACCCCTATTGGTCACTTGAATTATTCTTTTATAATAATTCTCAATGGGTCCTACCCATTTGGTTTTTCACATCCAATGTGATTCCACCTTTTAGAGCTTCACTATACCATATAGTTATTACTTAGAGAAATTAATTAATTTAATTATAAATTAAATTAAATACTTTAAGAAGGTCCTTGTGTGTGGGATCTAAAGGGATCTCCTATTTCCGGTTGTGGGACCAAGTACTCAACATTTTGGTTAAAGCATTGTTACTAGGAAATACCTTTCCTAAAACTCCATTAGGATCATAGAATGTTATCTAAGTCCCTGGACTTCCATCAATCACAATAATGTCTATTAACACAATGTGATTAATCTCTAGAAATTAGAGAATTGCTTGTAAGTACCATGTCACAATATATTTACAAATAAATCCTTCCACATTCCGATATCACTTGTAAGCTTCCGGGATTGGAACAATTCCACTGTCTTAGTCCCTAGCTTATGAATAGAACCCTTTCTCATGATTACTTTTTCATTGAACTGAACCTCTGAAACATTTTTGAAGAAACATTAGAAAAGAACTGACATATATATATTTATATATACTTTTCCATATTGAAAATATCAACTTCGATAAAGACCATTTTACCGAAAAGCACCAGTACTGGATTTAACAATTCAGTTCAACAAGTATCACCTTATATCATTATCTCCAATTAAGGAGTTGTGGATTCCTTATTGAGCGTTTACACACTTCTCCAAACATTGTGTACATGACCCAACAAACCCGGAGTTAGTCCTGTGTATTGGACAATGCCGATTAGCACATCAAAGTCATATATACAGATGTCTAAGAAGATGTTAACCTCTCAGGTCTTAGGACAATTTGTCAAATGGATAACCCTAATACAATCTGACAGTGTATTCCATAGGTTATCCACTAGTGACCCCGTTCAGTATTATGTACTTGCTACATATACTCACATGTTAGTCAAGAGTCACCACTCTCTGTGAATGAGATTCATTACATTATCTCATAGAACTACACATGTGCAAGCCATGATGAAGTACGGCGCCCAACCAGTACTCTAGAGGCTTCAAACAATATTAAGTTTTCAAGGAACCGGAAAATCATATCTCCTCGCAATCTTTGCATGGATTCCTACAATGTTACCTATGGAACTTTATGTCATCATCATATGAGACAGTAATTAATATAAATACCCTTTATAGTTGGTTGTGAGAATATGATGCTTATCTAATCAACATAGAAAAGTCTCTTATTGTCTTTTGAGGGCATATATGTCCAACAGCCCTTGCACAAGTAAAGCAAGAGAAAGAATACCCTGAAAATTTACCACTAGCACTCTCAGAGTTGGAGCACGAAGAAGCACCAGCTGACATGTCCACCATGCAAGCTTTGGATAATGCACGCAAAATTCATGAAATCAAAGGCTCAATCACTACAATCTTTGGATCACTAAAGAGTCTTACCATGGCACAAGCATCTAACCATCCCATTCTTCAATCAGGACCTTCATCTGTTGAATAACCTTCAAGATCATCCCCCAATCCTCAACCTACTGATGACCCAGACTTTGGCCAGTATGACAAACCTGCTGATGAAGTAAACCAAGCCCCACCGTTTACAGATCAACCAAAGTCGCTCACCCCAGAGATAACACTGTTCATAAAAAAGCAACAAGGGCAAATGGAAAGAGTCCAAGAGCAGCTCAGGCAGATGCAGAAGGGGAAAACAGTCCAAGGGAATGATTTCTCAGATTTGACATTCTATACTGGGGCAGTAGTGTCTGAAAAGTTCAAAGTACCAGTCTTCGAGAAATATGATGGTAAGGGATGTCCTCGTACTCACCTCAGGCTCAACTATGGAGACATGCTTGGCCACGGTGGCAATCCTGGACTACTAGTCCAATGATTCCAGAAGAGTTTGACTGGTCCGGCTTTGAGATGGTTCACATCACTGGATGTGGAAAGGATCAAGACATGGAAGGACTTAACAACTGCATTCGTTGAACATTACTCTTTCAATATCGAGCTCCTACCACAGACGGGGGACCTTGAGCTCATGTTCAAAAAAGCTTATGAGTCATTCATCGAGTATGCAGCCCGATGGAGGGAGATGGCCGCTAGAATGAGAGTTTCCCTACCCGATGACGAGCTGATAGACACATTTCTTAAAACTCTAAAGCAACCTTACTCTACCTTACTCACCACAATTCAAACTTCAGATTTTGCCATAGTAGCCCGAAGTGGGGCTCGTATTGAAGCATCCATCCAGTCTGGGTCCATACATTCCACATTATACCAAGAGTCAACACAAGTTGAAAGCAGTAACAATAATAGGTCCAGAGGGAAACGTGACCCCAGGAAAAGAGAAGCAGATGCCCAAATGGTGGCAGTTGTAGCACCAGTCTAAGTTCCTAATCTTGGGGCACCAACAACACAAGCCCCGGGTCAGTAGCAACAACCAACTTAAGCCCAGTACCAAGCCCATGCCCAAAGGCAGCAACACAAGCCAATTAAGCAGTTTACCCATCTCCCCTATTCACTTAGTCTGCTTCTTCCGTTCCTCATATGGAAAAAGCTGGTTGAGCACCCAGATTCAGTCCCTATACCTAACCCAGTACCGCACTATTTTCGTATGGATCAGCACTGTGACTTCCATCAAGGCTCAGGTCACTTAACCAACAATTGCCGAGCATTGCAACATAAAACCCAAGATATGCTTGAACAGGGTAAGATTGAGTTCGCTCCCAGCAACACCAATATCCTTGATGCCCCCATGTCACTGCATAGTAACCAAACCAATCACATCTAACCTGCCCAACCCATCCAACCGGCCATGCCTATGCCATTCTGACAGCCACTGGGAATGAAGCATCTTGGGACAGAGAGCCAGAGAAAGAATGCTTCTGAAGGGGTCTGCAGAGATTAGGCTTGTCAAAGTATGTCTTTTTGTTTTTTGTCACGTCTTGTAAGTATCAGCTAGTGGCCCATAGTCCGGTCTAGGTAAAGTCTGTCTTTTGTAGTCAAACATGTTGTGTTAACTTCTCATAATCAATGAAGCAAGCTTTTTTGAAAGAAATCTCATTTTGTTTATGCCTAAATTTAACTCATGATGATCTAGTAACCTGAGGCTACCTAAAAGAAAAAAAAATTGTTTTCTTTTCTCGTGCTAACTACGCTTGTTGGTTTAAAAAGGGCTTGCCTGAATCATGATTAAACCACTCAATTCCAAAAATGCCCAAGGGCAGCATATGTCAAAAAGCAGGAAGAGGAATTTCTAAATAAAACCCTCAACCTCACAGAGCTAAGGCAAGAAAGATGGAAATTCAGTAATGACCCTAAGTAAGCAAAAATTGGAACCTTGCTATGCTAAGGGCAAAGGGTAAATCAGAGATTTCTTCAAGAAGGCCTATCAGACCAGTGTCAAGATTCAAAACTACAAATCATTCGTACAAAAGAAAATGCATAGAACATTCATCATCCATACTGAGGTAGTACACAAGACAGGGGCAAAACAATACATGAAGCACTCAACGAAGAAATTGACCAAGAACCCTATCTTCATTGAAGCATCAGACCGAGGGGCAAGATTAGTCCATTGTCGAAGACCCATACGATTGGAAACAGATTTCCCAAGAGTATTCGTCAACACAGTAGTATGGAGAATGAAGACCTCCCAGATTCAGTCAACACAGATCAAGTCAAAAGATGTCATGCTTAAGATCTTGTCAGGAAAATTTCTGTACTCTCATTCGCTGTAGGAAATGAAATGAGGTCATGTTTGCCAAACCAGTTTCCCTACTCGTATATCCAATCAATTTCATATCAACAAAATCCACTAGTTAGCCCTTTGAGCCTAATAACCTTTCTTTCTTAAAAACACATCTACCGGGACACCCCTACCAAAGTTTCATTGTAGGCCTAAAGGCCTGAACTATGGCATGACCTGATCTTGAAAAGGGTACGTAGGCAGCCTGAAAATAAGGTGCGGTCAAATCAATCACTTCGAGCACATTAGCCTCTTCAAAAAAGCAAAGAGCAAAGGAAAAAATCAAAGCTCAAAAAAAAAGAGCAAATTGAAAAAGCCCAACAAGAAAAAGCAAAAGCCCAAAAGAGGTGCTCGAGCAAACAAAGCTCAAAAGCAGAAAGGGTGTTCCCAAAACCTTGACCCCTAAGCCTACGTTTCGTCCTATCTTAAGTCCTCCCAGATCCCTTAGAGATTAAGAGTACAGGCAGATTGATAGCCAAACATCCGAAAGCAACGTATCAAATCCATCAAGGTAATGACGGGATAAGACATCTCAGCTCAACTCCAAAGTCGTAGGCCCAGTGAAAACCAGAAATGGCACTAAGGTGCAAACATAATGCGAGCCCATATCTAGTGTAGTTACTAGAGGCACAAAAGAGAGCAAATTATCAACTTCGCAGGCATGAGTGAAAATCGAAAACGGCCTCATTGCGCAAAAACTATGCGATCCCCATGACTTGGTCATTCCAAGGGTAAAAAAGGAAAAAAGTTGAATTCTGGTTCGAAGACAAAAGATCGACAGAAGATAACTCTGACTCCCAGCACATCTCTGCAAGCTCAGATTGAAGAAAATATATAGCACCCCGGACTTTTCTATATTTAATGAATAGTACTTTCGTAGCTATTTGGCCTTTCTCATGGTCTAATAAATAAATAAGGGAGAAATTAGAAATTCTGAAATGTCAAAAATATTCTTTTTTGAAAGACGAATCGAACGCAAGTTGAATCGTCAAAATCGGACAAGCGAGTCAAAAGATATGATCAAAACAGTCCAGACCTGTAGAGCACCAATCGCTCGGTCCATTCAGCGATCAATCGGTCCAAAACCGATCGATCGGTAGCTATCGACTGGTCAAAAATTTTGTATGGGAAAATTTTCCAGAGATCAGATTTTTGATCAGTCGCTCGGTCAGAACACCGATCGATCGGTCATAACCACCGATCGCTCGGTCTTCGAGTTTTTGCAGAAATTTCAGTAAGGGCCTTTTTGTCTTTCAGGTGTTAAACCCTTACTTCATAAGGCTTGCCCGAGCCTTTAGGGCTTATTCAACATACTTAGAGGGTTTTTGAGAGTTAGAGAGAGAGGAGAAGGAGATTTGCACCTAGGGTTTCCATTGGAGAAGGAATCAAAGGGTTTGACAACCCTAGATCATCCTCAAACTTGGATTGCTTCAAGTTCAAGGCTCAAGCTCGTGGGGGATCTCGTTCTCAAGCTAGGGCAACATTCTCCAAGGTATTTCAAGAAGGTTTTCTTCCCTAAACCAAGTCTCCCTCAAGAAAAGGATTCCTCCTTTCAAGTTGGAGCTCAAATCAAGGTTCCTACCAAGATCAAGCCTTGATCTATGGTTAGTACACCCTACTAACTTACCCTAGTAATAATCTAGGTTTCTATATGGAATGTGATCCTTGTTATTAGGTTTCTTCTTTATGAAATGTATTATCCCTAATGAACATCTCTAATAAACATAAATAAGATAAGGAAGAATGGTATGGATGTTTGGATGGGTATGGATTGAGGCGATTGGATGCCGAAGGAATAATGTATGATGTGTGGGGGTTGAATTGGAAAATGGAGGATGGGCATTGTACAAATAATAAACTTACCCTTGTGTGATTGAATAAAAAATATGCATAAAAAGGAAGAAAATGAACTACTAAGGAACAATGTATGTTATGTGTCTGACAAAATGCCGAATCTATAAAATCATGACTTAAGGGAAGAAAATGCTTTAAATACTCAAATGCCATGTTAATTACTCGAATGCTCACATGAATATATTATAAATGGAATTGTGATGCCATATCTCTCTTGTTATCCTCATTCCACTATTGTCATGATTGACACGTACACGAGCACGCATGATAGCATGAACCGAGATTTCAAGAGCATGTACATATAATAACCAACAAGAAAATATTGCATGTCAAGAAGGTTGGTAGCCCAAGGAGATACAGGTACTAGCCTCTGGCTCACAAGAAAACCCCTAAAACACCTATTGTCAAGGAAGTTGGTAGCCCAGGAAAAAGATTCGGGTACTAGCCTCTGGCTCACAAGAAAAACTAAACAAGTAATAAAAATCACCTATTGTCAAGGAGGTTGGTAGCCCAGGGACATTCGGGTACTAGCCTCTGGCTCACAAGAAAACCATATATATCAAGGAGGTTGGCAGTCTAGGGAGATTCGGGTGCTAGCCTCTGGCTCACAAGTTACAAGATGATGACAAGACATTCATGCATGCACGCATACATGATTTCCACGAGGCATACCGAGAAATGACCTGGGTTTCCAAGCACGAGTTTTATCAGAGTTTTCGCATTCATGCACGCACGTTATGATGATTGTATTGTACCATACCTCCTGCTATTTCTCTTGTGATGCTATTACTGCCGTGTATTGTATTCTTGTTGTGGTGCTTATTATTATTATGGTTAGCTAGTAGCTTGTACTCGCTGAGTATTCCATGCTCAGCCGTACTTTCATGTCGGCAGGTACTGAGGGAGCCCTCGACCCGGAGCCTTGGGTCGAGGAAGAATATATAGAGGAGAGAGAGCCGTCTATCCCACTGCAGTCTCAGGCGGACCGAGACCTTGGCGTGTGGCCATACCTCGACTACTGTTGAGGGGAGAATACGAGAGGGTGCTTATGTATTTTGACATTTTGTTAGGTGGGCCTGTCCACCTTAGACTTAGACATGTTTTGTATATATGTTAACTTGGAATACTATTTTGGAAATCTTAGAAGAAAAGAAAAAGTTAGTTTACGCTTCTGCATTTATGTTTAGCTTCCGCGCTCTGATTATCATTGTTTAGTACTGTAATTATCTTATTCATTACAGGATGGTTTGGCAGGTACGTATAGTCACACCTAAAGTATCCCTTAACTCTTAGGGGGTATTTTGGGGCGCGACAAAATAAATGTCATGGTGATCCAATGCCCTTAGCTCCAAGTAAGGCCTTGTTTAGCATACGACAAGGTTAGAACTGAGTGACTATCTCTCTTCACATTGGCTCAAAAGGTTAAGATTGCTCATTGCTATATCCTACCCTAGAGGGACAAGAGATCCTCAAACTTTAGCCAGGGAAGATCCCTTCAAAACAAGCAAGCAAAAAAGCACCCTCCTTTCAAACTTTTGATTTTAAATTCAAAATTTTCAAAATCTCATTTTTGCTCAAAAACTGTTTTAAGCTCCAATTTTTCAAAAAAAAAGTCGTCTTTAGGAGTCATAGAGTCTCAGTATGTCTTATGGCTTGGTCAGAGATCGATCTCTTTTCAACAGTTCTCCAAAGATCAGCAAAGAATTCAAGTGCAGAAATTGCAAGCTGGGGGCAAGTACGAAATCAGAGCTTCATTTAGTGAGTCATCTCTCTGCTCTTTGCATTATCATTCCATCTCATGTGTATTCATTCTAAGCATATCACCATTCATTACATGCGTCATTATGCATCTCATGTCTCATCTCCTTGCATAATAGTCACATCACACACTTGTACATAGGTATCCACTGCTCTCACACCTACATAGGTAGCTGCACTTTGCACACACACTTCACAATCACATACGCAATTAACTGCACTGTACACACACTCACACACTTAGCTACACTGCGCACACACATTCACATAGTTAGCTACACTATGCACATGCACCCCCGTACCTATCCAAAATCCTTGCCCGTACCAACGCAGGCACCTCGCCCGTTCCGACGCAGGCACTCATCGCCCGAACCGACACAGGCACTCATCGCTCAAACCGACGCAGGCAATCATCACCCGAACCGACGCAAGCACTCCTCGCCCGTTCCGACGCAGGCACTCCTCGCCCGAATCGACACGGGCAATATATCTTCAACATATCCTCCATATCCAGAGTCCGTTGTGAGCCCTCCTGTGATAAGATTAAACCCACATATCCTGTTGTCCTTCTTGTGCATCTTGTCTGATGCATCCTTTTTTTTTAAATCCATAGGGCTGACAACCTTCGAATCCTCTCATAGGGTTGACAACCTTCGAATCATGTTATAGGGTCATAAGGCTGACAACCTTCAAATCCTGTCATAGGGCTAACTACCTTTGAATCCTGTCATAGGGATGACTACCTTCGAATCCTGTCATACAGCTAACTACCTTTGAATCATGTCATAGGGCTGACTGCCTTTGAATCCTGTCATAGGGCTGACTACCTTCGAATCCTGTCATAGGGCTGACTACCTTCGAATCCTGTCATAGGGCTGACTACCTTCGAATCCTGTCATAGGGCTGACTACCTTCGAATGATGTCATAGGGCTGACTACCTTCGAATCCTATCATAGGGTTGACCACCTTCGAATCCTGTCATAGGGCTGACTACCTTCGAATCCCGTCATTAGGTTGACAACCTTCGAATCCTGTCATAAGGCTGACAACCACCGAATCAAATACATATACAACCCGTCTGATGTCACCTTCATCTACTCTGACATCTTGTTTGATATCATATTCTGCTTTCTCTATCTCAGATGCTTCGTCACTGACCACGAACCATCCATTTTCCTCTCTATCACTGTCGTCCTCCTAAATGAAGCGTGATTTCATCATTGAACATGAATCATTCCTTCCTCATTTCCATCATTCTTCCCTCCGACATGAGGCGAAGAATTATCTCTCTCTATTCTCGGATGTTTTACCACTGAGCATGAACAATCCTTTCCTTCTCTCTATCCCTGACTACTGAACAGGTTTTCCCATCAATCCCATCCTCTAGGATCCCATTTGTGGCAACCAGTCTAAGCATAATTTAAAATTTTCTTTTTTGACTCTTTTGTCTTCAAAATTCACATGTTTTCTTCACTGCATGTGCAAAATTGAGGCCTTATAACCTTTGTCGCTCACGTGCCGGCACCCTCCTACAAAGAGGGGCAACTGTAAGCACCCTAATTTTGCACCCCTTTAGTCTCTATTCATACCTTTAAAAACCCTTTCAAAAACTCTCTTTTAAAACCCTCTTTCCCCATGCTTCGATTTTCAGAAATGCCCCTGAGGTAAAAAATGACCAAAATGCCCCTAAGGTGAAAAATGATCAAAATACTCCTAAAAAGTTCTAAAAACTCACATCTTCTCTAAAATATTTTTTGGGATTTTATCAATTCAATTTCGGTTGTTTTTGGGATCAAATCGGGCTTAAAGAGGAAAAATGACCAAAATACCCCTATGGTGTAAAATAACCAAAATACCCCTGAAAAAGTGCTCAAAACTTATGATTTCATCTAAAATAATTTTATAAAATTTTTGGTTCAATTTCGGCTATTTCCGAGCTCAAAATGGGCTTAAAACAACAAAAACAGTTTTTCGGCAAATAGGATTATAAACCAAAAAACCCAAAAAAATCAGTTTTTTGAAGTGCCAAACAGACCCCTAGGGGCAATCACGCCTTTTTAAAAGGTGTGGGACCATGTGGGCCCCACTTGTACAGCAAACTTCATTTTTAATATTTTTATTTGCTAATAATAAAATATAGTAAATCTCGCCTTTTAAAACGGCACAGATTTAGTGTTATCCGCGTTGCCGCCCCACTGTTCACACTGCTTTACTATTCATTAAAATATATTAAATCACGCCCTTTAAAATGGCGCAGGCACTATTCTGAAACATTATAAATACCCCCTCCCTTCCTTCAAAATTCACCTATTCTGAAACATTATAAATACCCCCTCCCTTCCTTCAAAATTCACCAATTCCTTCTCCTTTTCCGATTTCAAAGTTCTTCTTAGCGCCCGAATTCCCGAGAAAGTCGATTGCGAAGGTCGATTCTCGGGACCTTTTCAGAAATCTTTTTAGATTTCCCGAGAGGTAACTTTTCTTCAAAACGCTGACTTTTGCTTTGTATTTTAGTAGTTTAATTAGCTTTTTAATTACTTTTTAATTGCTTAGACTACTTGCAACATACCCTGTCGAACCTCTGCCCGAACTTCGGTTCAAACTTAACCTGCCCTGTCGAACCTCTGCCCAAATTTCGGTTCAAACTTAACCTGTCCTGTCAAACCCCTGCCCGAACTTTGATTCAAACTAGCCTCGCCTAGTTAACTCTGTCCAAATCCCGGTTCAAACTAGCCTCGCTTAGTCGAACCTCTGTCCAAATCCCGGTTCAAAACTAGTCTCACCTAGTCGAACCTCTGCCCAAATTCCTGTTTGAAACTAGTCTCACCTAGTCGAACCTCTACCCGAATCCCTAGTTAAAACTCTAGTTAAACCCTAGATTAACCCCAGTTAAACTATAGCTAAACCCTAGCTAGATCCCAGTTAAACCCTGTTCAGGTACCCATCCGGGGCTCCCCGGCACGAGCTTAAACTGCCCATCACTCCTCAACACGAGATTAAAAGGCCTTACGCTCCTCAAATATGAGCGTAAACAATCACATCAAATCAAACCATCAATCATATCAAACCATTCATCAATCCTCTCCGGAACTACGTGTGGCTTGATTCCACTAACAATGGATACGTAGGCAACCTGATCGGGTTCGGCTCCCCTTAGGATAAAATTCTCATTCCGTCTCTATCCTGTCCATCTCATTACATGTATATTACTGTTATTATCATATCTGCTTAGCATATTAATCAAATTTAAATCTTCTCTTATGGTTTTCCCATTTTGATTCAGACTTAGGGAGTAGGTAACCATCTCCGGATGGGAGTTTAGGGGTGCCTAACACCTACCCCTAACTCAACTGAATCTCTTACCCTGACCTCTGACTTTCAAACCATGCCTTATCTGTCGCGACCCAAAACCCACCCTAGGAGTTAGAGTGAACTTTGGACGACTAATCATGGCTTACATGACTTGCTTGACAAACCAACCTACAAAAACCCACAGAGCATATACAATAGAGGATGACAGCGGAAACATAACTATAAAACACAGCGGAAGTCTAACAACCTCTAAGTATATACACATGGTCCAAGTTTAATACAAAGAAATCAAAACAAGGAAAGTGCGGACATGCCCGCCAAAATACATAGATATAATCACTCATGCTCACCCACAGCCAATCCACTCAGAATCTAACACCACCTACTGATAACCCTCTACGGGAGGTTCCTCCAAAGGCTCCTCGACGTACTCCTCTTCCACCCATGGACCAGGAGCACAAACATCAAATGGAGCAGCAGCTCCCTCAGAACCTGCCGGCATAAGAAGTACGGCTGAGCATGGAATACTCAGCGGGTACCAAATACTAACCAATAGTCATAGCATAAAAATGGCAATACATAAATCAGGAGCAATTCATATATGTTAGACGGAAACAATTCATATCATACAAGGAAGTAAAGCAATTTATAATCATGCTTGTATTTCGTAGAAAGCCGATAAAACCTCTTGAAAACATCGTGCACTTGACTTGGCTTGAAATATCTTTTCGTATTTGAAAGCTTGTCGTGTTTGTCTTACTTGATCTTGTCGAGCGTGTCGTACGTGTCATGTCATGCATGTCATGCGTGCTTGCTTGTGATCATGTAACTTGTGAGATACACTTGTGAGATATCCTTGTGAGATGCGCTTGAGAGATGCCTTGAGAGGGAAGGGAGACCCTTCATTATGCAATGCACTTGCGAGGGAAGGGAGACCCTTCTTCATGATATGTATGTACTTGCGAGGGAAGGGAGGCCCTTCTTCATGATATGCACTTGTGAGTGAGGGGAGACCCCTCGTGGAATGTTGGTTCTTGTTTTCTTGTGAAAAGCGAGGTAAAACATATCGTAGGACATGTCCCACCTCTAACCATGTTCTTGGAAACCTCGATAAATCATGTCATGCATGTTGTGCTCGTGGGAACCGTGTACATACTTGCATTTAAATTTAAATATGACATTTGGGTAATTTCACGACACATATAACATCAATGATTGAGCAATGTAATATTCATATCATTTAGGGAAAGCAAGAAAACACACTATCATAGGCCCTAGCAATATTCATAATTTATTAGGCATGCATTTCCTAATTTACAACTCATTTTATTCACCTTGGCATTTCATCAAACATGGTGTGTTCATTATTCATTATTCATTTAAACCTAAATCATGCTTTTCTAGGTGAGTTTACTCACATCATAAAGGTGTGTTTATTATGGATACAATGCCCTCCCCATTTTAATCATCACAACACAACCCTTGGCATCCAATCGCCCATTCCATCTCCATTCACCATTCACAACCATCCATCTCATAGCACATGTGAAAATGAAAGAAAATCAAAAGAAATAAAGGGAAAAGAGGAACTATAACTAGGAGGGTAGTAAGAAGTACCGACCTTGAAGAAATGAGGAAGAAACCCCTTCCAAAAACGACCGTGAGGTGCTGCCCTAGCTTGGGGAACGCTCTCCACGAGTGCTTGAGCCGTGATCTTGGAGAAAAACCAAACTTGAAGTGATCTAGGGTCTCAAAACCCCTTTGATTCTTCTCCAAAAGCAAAACCCTAGCTTAGGAAACCCTTTCTCCTCTCTTCTAATCCCCCAAATCCTCTAAGTGTTGAGAATGAGCTCTAAAGGCTCGGGTTAAACTCTTAAGGTAAGAGTGAACCGACCAAAAGACCATAGTACCCTTACTGAAATTTCTGTAAAAACACGAGTGCCGAACACGTTGAGCTGTGAATAGTGCCAAACACGTTGTGCTGTGAATAGTGCCGAACACGTTGTGCTGTGAATAGTGCCAAACACGTTGTGCTGTGAATAGTGCCGAACACGTTGTGCTGTGAATAGTGCTGAACACGTTGTGCTGTGAATAGTGCCGAACACGTTGTGCTGTGAATAGTGCCAAACCTGTTGTGCTGTGAATAGTGCCGAACACGTTGTCCGTTGTCTTATGTACAACGTGCCCGTCGTGAGCTGTACAACGTACACGTTGTCTGCTGCACGACGCACCCGTTGTCTGTTGCACAACGGATGCACAACGTATACGTTATCTGAGCTAGAGCTACGTTATCAGAGTACGTTGTCTATGCGTTGTCTGTGCCTTATCAGAGCACGTTGTCAGAGCACGTTATCAGAGCTACGTCCTAGTGCCTTCCGAGCTATGTCCTTAGTGCCTCTCCAGAGCTCGCCCTCAAGTGCATAACTGAGCGATCGATTGCCTGCAGGTCCAGACTGTTTTGGCCATATCTTTTGACTCGTTCGTCCGATTTTGACGATTCAACTTGCGTTGGGTTCGTACTTCGAAAAGGAACATTTCTGACATTTCGAAATTTCCAATTTCTTCCTTATTTATTAATTATACCTCTTTAAAGGCAAAATGGTAACAAAAGTGTCATGCATTAAATGTGAAAAGGTCCGGGGCTCTACATCCTCCCCCCCTTACAAAAATTTCGTCCTCAAAATTTAGACGCTACTTGCATTACAAACCAAAAAAAAAATTACAAGTCATATACAAACTTATACAAAAACTCATTCAATTAATTCTGGGTACTTTGCTTTGACTTCGGCTTCACGCTCCCATGTAGCTTCTTCCCGAGCATGGTGTTGCCATTGCACAAGAACCAAAGGGATTGTCTTGTTGCGAAGCACCTGATCTCTTCGATCCAAAATCTGAACCGGCTTTTCAATCAAGGTGAGGTCCTCTCGAATCTCCAACGGTTCCAAGTCTATGACATGCGAAGGATCCGCAATGTACTTCCTAAGCATAGACACATGGAAAACGTTGTGAACTGCGGCCATGTGAGGTGGGAGAGCTACCCTTTAACCAACCTCACCAACTAGCGTGATAATCTCAAAAGGCCCAACATACCGAGGACTGAGCTTGCCTCGCTTGCCAAATCTCATGATCCCTTTGCTAAGAGATACTTTCACAAAAACTCGATCCCCAACCTGGAATTCCAAGTCCCTTCGGCGCGTGTCCGCATAACTTTTCTGGCGATCTTGAGCGGTTTTCAATCGATCCCGAATGATCTTAACTGTGTTTGCAGTTTGCTCAATCAACTCCGGACCCAGTACTTTCCTTTCTCCTACCTCATTCCAATAGAGAGGAGACCTACAACTTCGCCCATACAAGGCCTCAAATGGCGCCATTTGGATACTTGCCTGATAGCTGTTATTATAGGCGAATTCAACCAAAGGCAAGTGCTCTTCCCAACTGCCTCTGAAATCCAACATACAAGCCCGAAGCATGTCTTCAATGACTTGGTTCACTCTCTCGGTTTGTCCATCCGTCTGTGGATGAAAAGCGGTGCTGAAATCAAGTCGAGAACCCATAGCCTCCTGGAAACTTTTCCAAAATCTTGACGTGAATCTTGGATCCCGATCCGACACAATACTGACGGGCACTCCGTGCAACCTCACCACTTCCTTGATGTACAAAGCGGCTAACTGACTAGAGTTAAAAGTAGTTCGGTAGGGTAGGAAGTGCGCAGACTTCGTCAAACGGTCTACTACAACCCAAATTGCATCTGAGCCCTTTGCCGTTTTTGGCAAGCCAACTATGAAATCCATGGATATGTTCTCCCATTTCCACTCGGGAATAGGAAGAGACTGCAATAGACCTGCCGGCCGCATGTGCTCTGCCTTCACCTGTTGGCACACTAAGCATCGTGCTACATACTCCGCAACATCCCTCTTCATATTCCGCCACCAAAAGTGACTCTTGAGATTCCGGTACATCTTTGTACCCCCTGGATGCACAGTGTACTTTGCCCGGTGGGCTTCATCCATAATCTCCCTCCGAAGATCTGCATTGGCTGGGACACACAGCCTTCCCTTGAATGTGATAGCACCTTGGCTAGTGAGAGAGAAGTCCTCACTATCCTTAGCAACTTCCTTGTCCCGATAAGCCAACAATTCAGCATCCGTGGCTTGGTATTCTTGGATCAAATCTATAATGTATGGCCGAACCATGACATTTTCCAAGATAGGACTACGGACAGAGTCATTCACACTAATGTCAAGATTTGCCAAGTCTTCAAGTAGCTTTCATTCCTGCACTAACATGCATGCTAATAACCCCGGAGGTCTTCTACTCAAAGCATCAGCCACTACATTTGCTTTACCCGGGTGGTATTGAATGGTACAATCATAGTCTTTCAAAAATTCCATCCAACGCCGTTGCCTTAGATTCAATTCCTTTTGGGAAAAGAGGTACTTGAGGCTCTTGTGATCCGTATACACATAGAATTCCACCCCGTATAAGTAATGTCACCAGATCTTGAGTGCAAACACGACTGCGGCAAGCTCTAAGTCGTGCGTGGGGTAATTCTTCTCATGCTCCTTCAATTGCCTCGATGCATAGGCAATGACTTTCTTGTGCTGCATGAGTACACACCCAAGTCCAACGTGTGAGGCATCACTATACACCTCATACCCATAAGGTCCAGATGGCACAGTAAGGACAGGGGCTGTAGTTAGCCTCTTCTTCAGTTCCGTGAAACTGATCTCGCACTTATCACTCCATACAAACTCGGCGTTCTTCCTTTTCAGGTAAGTGAGCGGTGCTGCAAGGCTAGAGAAACCTTCTACGAATCTCCTGTAGTAGCCTGCCAACCCAAGAAAGCTGCGTATCTCGGTAACACTCTTGGGCCTCGCCCAACTCATAATTGCTTCGATCTTCTTTGGATCTACCGAGATACCTTCTGCAGAAACAACGTGGCCTAGGAATGCCACCTCTTCCAACCAAAACTCACACTTGCTAAGTTTGGCGTATAGCTTGTGCTCTCTTAGCATTTCCAAAGCAAGGCATAGGTCGCGTGTGTGATCTTCCCGTGTCTGGGAATAGACCAAAATGTCATCAACAAATACAAGCACGCACCTATCAAGATATGGCCGGAACACCCGGTTCATCAAATCCATAAAGGCTGCCGGCGCGTTCGTGAGTCCAAAAGGCATCACCAAGAACTCGTAGTGTCCATACCGAGTCCTGAAAGCAGTTTTGGGAACATCTTCCATCTTAATCTTCAACTGGTGATAACCCAATCGAAGGTCTATCTTCAAGAAAAATCTCGCTCCCTTCAACTGATCGAACAAGTCATCAATCCTAGGCAAGGGATACCTATTTTTTATAGTGACTTTGTTCAATTGCCTGTAATCGACGCACATCCGCATCGAGCCATCTTTCTTCTTAACAAACAACACCGGGGCACCCCACGGTGAGACACTTGGTCGAATGAAACCAAGACCTTGTAATTCTTCCAACTGGGTCTTTAACTCTTTGAGTTCAATAGGGGTCATTCTATACGGAGCCCTGAAAACAGGAGCTGTGCCTGGTGCAAGCTCGATCACAAACTCAATCTCCCTGTCTGGAGGTAATCCTGGCAACTCCTCTGGAAATACATCCAGGAACTCACTCACAACCGGAATAGTCGATGAGTCCTTTGCCTCGGGGTTAGCTAAGCTCGACGCCGCAAAACGAGCAATATATCTACCTTTCAACCCGCGAAAGTGGAATGGTTTTCCTTCTACTGGCTTGAAGAGTACCATTTTCTCAAAGCAAGCTACATGCCCATGATGTGCTGCTAACCAATCAATTCCCAATATAATATCAAAGTCTTGGAATCCAAGGACGATGAGATCAACCGCCAACTCGTGGCTTCCAACTTGGACCACACTATTTCTATACACTTTATCTGCCACTACTGTTTTGCCGAGAGGAGTCAAAATGGCTAACTCCGGTTCTAACTGACTTGGCTCTACAGAAAAGCCTTCTGAAAAACTCGGCGAGACAAACGAATGAGTAGACCCGGTATCAATCAACACTCGAGCCAAATACTCATTGACTAGTAGGGTTCCTGAAATTTTAACTAGCGGAGTTAATCCATGCATCAACAGTGTATACATGTAGGTATATATACATATATAACATGCCAAGTACGTACACAATCAATTAATACTTAACAGTTTAATTTACGGATAATTAAATAAGCTACAACTGCGTACCTTGCACTACATCGTCAGATGCAAGTGCATCACCCTCTATTAAGGCAAAAACTCGCCCCTGGTTCGCCTGGCGAGACTGAGGTGTAGACCGGGTAGTCTGAGATGACGCCTGATATGATCCTGCTGGGCGTGCTGGTGGCCTAATCCCCTGAGACTGGCCTGGTAAATGCCGACTGGGGCAATCCCTGATCATATGGCCCTGGCGACCACAATGAAAACATCCACCCGATGCTCTTCGGTAATCTCCTGCCGGGTGCCTTCGGTCGCATGAAGTGCAGACCTCGTGTGTATAAGTCGGAGGGGCCGGAGGTGGAGCATACCTCATCTTCTGAGGTGCAACAGGCCGTGGGGCCGGAAGAGCCTGAGGTCGCGGTGCCTGAGGCACATACTGCCGTGGAGCTGGAGGCGCATAAGATGGCCTCATCGGTGGTGCTGGCCACGCATACTGATAAGGGCCGGTACGAGCCCGCCTCTCTAGAGGTGCTGAACTACTGGATTGGCCTCTCGTCAATTCCCTCTTCTTGGACACCGCCTCAGAGTTGGTCTCAACCAACAAGGCTTTATCCACCACTTCAGCGTAAGTGGCATGCCTAAAGACCGATACTTTCTCCATGATGACATCCTTGAGTCCTTGCTCAAACCTCCTCGCCTTCATTGCCTCGGTGGCAATCATATGTGTCGCGAAACGTGATAGCTCTGAGAACTTGGCCTCATAAGCGGCCACAGACATCAAACCTTGCTCAAGGTTGATGAATTCTCTCTTTCTTTTCCCGTGCTCCAATCGGAAAATACTTCTTGTAAAAAGTATCTTTGAACTCCTCCCAAGTCCAAGGTTGACCCTGCATGGTCAAATCTCGCGTCCTCAATGCGAACAACCACCAATGGTGGGCTTCACCTTCTAGCATGAAAACTGCCCATGCTACTCTATCCTCCTCTGTAGGCGAGAGGACCACAAAGATCTTCTCCATCTGGAGGATCCATGCCTCCACAGCAAGAGGGTCCACACTCCCACGGAAGGGTGGAGGCCTCAATCTCCTCAATGCCTCAACTCCAGCGGTACAATGTACTGGAGCTGCGGGCGGTGGAGTAGGTGCCGCCAATGATGGTATAGCCTGCCGAGCCGCCAGTATGGCGAGTGTCTCAGTAATAGAGCCTAAGACCTGAGAGAGGTCCGGCTGCTCATCCTCATCCCATGAAGAAGAGGAAGCTCTGGTATGTGGTCCACGACCCCGTGTGTTCCGTCTCATGACTAAAGTCCTGAGAATAATAACACCACATGAGTCTAACTTGAAACCACAGTTTATTTCAATGCCATTTCACAATAATTCAATTTGTATTAGTTGTATAATACTAATACATATCACATCAAGTCATCAGAGTATTCATCACATTATACTTATACTTTAGTGTTCTGGCGTACCTAGGACCGTACTTGGTTAAAGCAACCATTTTAGACTAAGACTAAAGTTTAGTCTTAAACTTGGAACCAGACTCGTTCCCGACTCACTTCCTTCCTAACTTGTTTCCTAACATATGCTCTTGTCAAGCCGTGGTATAAGATTCTAAGTGACCCTAGAGACCTAAAGCCTAAGCTCTGATACCACTTCTGTCGTGACCCAAATCCCACCCTAAGAGTTAGAGTGAACTTTGGACGACTAATCATGGCTTACATGACTTGCTTGACAAACCAACCTGCAAAAACCCACAGAGCATATACAATAGAGGATGACAGCGGAAACATAACTATAAAACACAGCGGAAGTCTAACAACCTCTAAGTATATACACATGGTCCAAGTTTAATACAAAGAAATCAAAACAAGGAAAGTGCGGACATGCCCGCCAAAATACATAGATATAATCACTCATGCTCATCCACAGCCAATCCACTCAGAATCTAACACCACCTACTGATAACCCTCTACGGGAGGTTCCTCCAAAGGCTCCTCGACGTACTCCTCTTCAACCCATGGACCAGGAGCACAAACATCAAATGGAGCAGCAGCTCCCTCAGAACCTGCCGGCATAAGAAGTACGGCTGAGCATGGAATACTCAGCGGGTACCAAATACTAACCAATAGTCATAGCATAAAAATGGCAATACATAAATCAGGAGCAATTCATATATGTTAGACGGAAACAATTCATATCATACAAGGAAGTAAAGCAATTTATAATCATGCTTGTATTTCGTAGAAAGCCGATAAAACCTCTTGAAAACATCGTGCACTTGACTTGGCTTGAAATATCTTTTCGTACTTGAAAGCTTGTCGTGTTTGTCTTACTTGATCTTGTCGAGCGTGTCGTACGTGTCATGTCATGCATGTCATGCATGCTTGCTTGTGATCATGTAACTTGTGAGATACACTTGTGAGATATCCTTGTGAGATGCGCTTGAGAGATGCCTTGAGAGGGAAGGGAGACCCTTCATTATGCAATGCACTTGCGAGGGAAGGGAGACCCTTCTTCATGATATGTATGTACTTGCGAGGGAAGGGAGGCCCTTCTTCATGATATGCACTTGTGAGTGAGGGGAGACCCCTCGTGGAATGTTGGTTCTTGTTTTCTTGTGAAAAGCGAGGTAAAACATATCGTAGGACATGTCCCACCTCTAACCATGTTCTTGGAAACCTCGATAAATCATGTCATGCATGCCGTGCTCGTGGGAACCGTGTACATACTTGCATTTAAATTTAAATATGACATTTGGGTAATTTCACGACACATATAACATCAATGATTGAGCAATGTAATATTCATATCATTTAGGGAAAGCAAGAAAACACACTATCATAGGCCCTAGCAATATTCATAATTTATTAGGCATGCATTTCCTAATTTACAACTCATTTTATTCACCTTAGCATTTCATCAAACATGGTGTGTTCATTATTCATTATTCATTTAAACCTAAATCATGCTTTTCTAGGTGAGTTTACTCACATCATAAAGGTGTGTTTATTATGGATACAATGCCCTCCCCATTTTAATCATCACAACACAACCCTTGGCATCCAATCGCCCATTCCATCTCCATTCACCATTCACAACCATCCATCTCATAGCACATGTGAAAATGAAAGAAAATCAAAAGAAATAAAGGGAAAAGAGGAACTATAACTAGGAGGGTAGTAAGAAGTACCGACCTTGAAGAAATGAGGAAGAAACCCCTTCCAAAAACGACCGTGAGGTGCTGCCCTAGCTTGGGGAACGCTCTCCACGAGTGCTTGAGCCGTGATCTTGGAGAAAAACCGGACTTGAAGTGATCTAGGGTCTCAAAACCCCTTTGATTCTTCTCCAAAAGCAAAACCCTATCTTAGGAAACCCTTTCTCCTCTCTTCTAATCCCCCAAATCCTCTAAGTGTTGAGAATGAGCCCTAAAGGCTCGGGTTAAACTCTTAAGGTAAGAGTGAACCGACCAAAAGACCATAGTACCCTTACTGAAATTTCTGTAAAAACACGAGTGCCGAACACGTTGAGCTGTGAATAGTGCCAAACACGTTGTGCTGTGAATAGTGCCAAACACGTTGTGCTGTGAATAGTGTCAAACACGTTGTGCTGTGAATAGTGCCGAATACGTTGTGCTGTGAATAGTGCCGAACACGTTGTGCTGTGAATAGTGCCAAACACGTTGTGCTGTGAATAGTGCCAAACACGTTGTGCTGTGAATAGTGTCAAACTCGTTGTTCGTTGTCTTATGTACAACGTGCCCGTCGTGAGCTGTACAACGTACACGTTGTCTGCTGCACGACACACCCGTTGTCTGTTGCACAACGTATACGTTATCAGAGTTAGAGTTACGTTATCAGAGTACGTTGTCTATGCGTTGTCTGTGCCTTATCAGAGCACGTTGTCAAAGCACGTTATCAGAGCTACGTCCTAGTGCCTTTCGAGCTACGTCCTTAGTGCCTCTCCAGAGCTCGCCCTCAAGTGCATAACCGAGCGATCGATTGCCTGCAGGTCCAGACTGTTTTGGCCATATCTTTTGACTCGTTCGTCCGATTTTGACGATTCAACTTGCGTTGGGTTCGTACTTCGAAAAGTAACATTTCTGACATTTCAGAATTTCCAATTTCTTCCTTATTTATTAATTATACCTCTTTCAAGGCAAAATGGCAACGAAAGTGTCATGCATTAAATGTGAAAAGGTCTGGGGCTCTACATTATCTAACCATTTCAGGAACCTATTTCCCTAAGAATTAGACAGGTGGTGACTCTCAACCCAATTGCAATTTATCGTTATTCCTCATCGGATTCAATCCTGATCGGGAATGGGGGTTAAAATTCCGGTACTCACACTCCTAACTCATGGTGCGTGGATTCTAGATCCACTGTACATGTTTGCAATTAGTTGCAGGGGTTCAAAGAAATCAGAAAGCCGACCAAAAAGGAGTAGAAGCTTAAAGTTGGCTCGGGTGTAAATGTTGCAGTGGAGTCAATTGGCTTGTTTACTCTTTATTTACCTAATGGAAACACATTAATTTTAGAAGACTGCTTTTATGTGCCTTCTGCACATCATAATTTGATTTCAGCATCTAGACTTTTATATGTGGATTCTCTATCGTTTTTAATTCAATAGTTGAAATTAAGAAAGATGGAATGGTCTTGATTACTGGTAATCTCATTAATGGTCCTTATTAAATATTCCCTTTGGTAAATAATGAATGTCTGCAAAGTGACAATGCCTCATCATCTAGAATGTCTGGAATGAAGAGACATTGCACAGAGTCTACTTATCTTTGGCATAAGAGACTTGGTCACATTAATCTTGATAGGATCAAGAGATTAGTAAAAGATGGTCCCCTTGACTTTCTCAAGGTAGAACCACTCCCTACATGTGAGTCTTGTTTCGAGGGGAAGATGTCCAAGAATCCTTATCCTAAAAAGGTAGGAAGAGCTGAAGAAAGGTTAAGACTTATACATAATGATTTATGTGGTTCATTTAACATTGTTGCACGAGGACAATACCGGTATTTTGTCACATTTACCGATCACTATTCTAAATATGGATATGTCTATTTGATGCAACACAAATATCACACTTTTGAAAATTTCAAAGAATTCATATTAGAAGTTGAGAATCAAACAAACAAATCCATAAAGACACTTCGCTCAGATCGAGGTGGTGAATAGGTCACCAACGATTTTATGGATTACTTAAGGGATAATGAGATTATCTCACAATGGTTTAGTCCTGCCTCACCTCAACAAAATGGTGTTTTTGAAAGAAGAAACCGAACCTTATTAGATATGGTTCGCTCTATGATGAGCCATGCCGATGTGTCTTCCTATCTTTGGGGGTATGCTTTACAAACTGTCATTTACATTCTGAACCGGGTTCCTTCTAAGTCTATACCAGTTACATCCTATGAATTGTGGACTGGGCGAAAACCTAGTTTAGAACATCTAAGGGTGTGGGGTTGTTCTGCACATGTTTGCAAACTCAAACTCACTAAGTTGGAATCTATAACAGAAAAATGAAACTTTGTAAGATATCCAAAAGAAACTAAGGGTTTCTATTTATACTCCAAGGAAGACCAAACAATAGTTGTTAGGCATCATGCCACTTTCTTGGAGGAAGAAATGGATATTCTTAAGAAGGTTGAATTTTATGAGATGAAAGACAACATAGCTAGTGTCCAAGATAAACCTAATCCTTCCACTATTGATTCTTCTAATTATGTTCCACTGAGAATGTTTGAAAGAGTTTCTAGACCACCAGATAGACATCGGTATTATAATAATGAGGTTTATCTAGTTACTCCTAATGATGAAGATACATATCCTAATACTTATCAGGAAAGCCACATTAGATGTAGATGCATCTCAATGGAATAAAGTCATGAATGCTGAAATAGATTCCATGTATGACAACGGCGTCTGGACTTTAATAGATCCACCAGATGGTATAAGGCCAATTGGATGTAAATGGATTTACAAAAGGAAGAAGGGTGCCAATGGTAACATGGAGACCTATAAAGCTAGACTTGTTACAAAATGTTACACTCAAATTCAAGGAGTTGATTATGAGGATACATTTTCACCTATAGCTATGCTCAAATCCATAAGGATATTGTTGTCTATAGCTGCACACCATGACTATGAGATATGGCAACTGGATGTCAAAACTGCTTTTTTTAATGGAAAGTTAGGTGAAGACATCTATATGAAGCAACCTGGGGGCTTCATTGCTCCTAACCAAGAGAATATGGTATGCAAGCTCAACAAGTCAATATATGGTTTGAAACGAGCTTCCAGAAGCTGGAACCAAAGATTTGATCTTTCGATCAAAGAATTTGAATTCCAAAACAATTTAGAGGAATCTTCTATACATAAGAAGGACAGTGGGAGAGCGGTAATATTCCTAATTCTTTATGTAGATGACATCCTACTCATTGGGAATGATGTAGGGATGTTGTCATCAGTCAAAATTTGGCTTTCTCAGCATTTCTCAATGAAAGACTTGGGAGAGGCATCCTATATTCTCGGAATAAAAATTCTGAGAGATAGAAAATGCTGAATGTTGGGATTGAGCCAAACTTCCTACACAGACAAGATTTTATCTAGGTACAGTATGGGTGATTGTAAGACAACTCTCATTCCTTTAGACATGGTGTCACTTTGTCTAAAAAGATGGTCCCTACATCAACTGATGAGATCGAGCAGATGAAAAGGTGTCTTTATGCTTCGGCAGTTAGGAGCCTAATGTATGTCATGCTATGTACTAGACCAGATATATGTCATGCAATAGAAGTTATTAGTCAGTTCCAAAGCAATCCAGGTGTTAATCATTGGACTGCTGTGAAGCACATCATGAAATACCTGAAAAGGATTGGGGATTATGTGCTTACTTTTCAATCAGAAGATCTAGTTGGATTGGGTTATACTGATTCCGATTTCCAATCTGATCCAGACAATAGAGCTTTCACATCTAAGTATGTGTTCACACTGGGTGGTGCTGCTGTCAGTTGGCGCAGCATAAAGCAGAAAAGTATTGCAAACTCCACCACAGAAGCAGAATATATTGCAGCTTCAGAAGCAGCAAAAAGGCAGTCTGGTTCAGAAGGTTTTTATAAGAGCTAGGAAATGTTCTATTAGCACTTGAACCTATTACTCTCTTTTGTGATAGTAATGATACAGTAGCTTATAACAAAGAACCTAGGAGCCACAAGAAGATGAAACATGTGGAGCGGAAGTATCATCTCATTCGTGAGATAATAGAAAGGCAAGATATTATTGTTACAAAGATTAGGTCTCAACTTAATGTTGTTAACCCGATGACTAAAGCTTTATCAGATAAAGTATTTGTAACACACTTCAATAGAATGGGATTGAAATCTATGACACAATGACTTTTAAGGCAAGTAGGAGATTGTTAGACATGATGCCCAGAAAAGTCATTTAGATTGTAAGATTCTTATTAGTTTCATTAATAGAGACTTCTTATTTATCTATTATGTATTCATTATAGATAATTGACCATGATCATGAGATGATCTATATGATATGAGATATCGATAAAGGTCCTTAGGATATACTGTAGAAAATTTAGGTGATTGGACTATCACAGGCAGATATAACTTTCCAGTTCCTTATACCTTATATAGTAATAGCTATGGGTGAAGCTGGGCACTTCACTTATATGGCTGCCCACTATGCTAAGATGTTCTCACTAGTTGAGATGTAGTTTTATCTCAAACTATTGTAGTGGAGACTACACATCAGCATATGGGTGCTTAAATGTACACTAACTAATTCCATTCAATAAGAGACCTCTTACATAAACATACTATCAGATAGTTGGTCTCTCATTCACATTGAACAGTTTTAATGATCCTTAGATCTGATGAGTTCATTTATAACTGAACAGTAATCTGACTGTTTTGATTCCACCAAAGTATTCTCTACTTTAGAGAATACGATACAGTGACAGTTGGATAGTCAGAAAGCTATTTGAGTTATAATGAATTTCAAACAAGAAATCCATACTCATTAATTTGAGAGATTATCCAAGTTTTGGGTAAGACATTTGGTTAAGTTTAAATCCTGCGCAGGTGATTTTGAAACAAAACAAGTTTGAAATATATTTTATTTAAAATATATTATACTTGTAAAAATGTTTTTCTCAAAATGTTTTACATGAGAAAATGTTTCTCATGGCTTAATCAGAAGTCTTGGAAACCCAGATGATGTGCAATGGGCTATGAGTTAGATAGTATAAATAATCTCAAAGGCCCATTAGGGATAATATAATTGGAATGATCAATTTAATTAAAAAGTTCATGTGGCAGGATCCGTATTGGTTAATGTTCTTACACTTGAATTCAATTGCAACATGGATATCTCACATCACTTGCAATTCCGATGTAATTCCTGTTTAGGGTCAATGGGATAATATTGGGTAAGCCAGGGTAAGAATGTTACAAAGCAATCTGTGGAGATGTTCACATACGAAATACAAGCTCAAAAATTGATTAAATGTTAATCAATTATTTAAATGATTAAATGTAAATCATTGATTAAATAGATTAAAAGTTAATCTATGGTTTAAATTAATTGTTAATTTAAATTGAAAGATTATATTAATAATTATTTAATTAACCTAATTAAAGGAGAAATGGGTTTGACCTATATCCGTAAACTCATAAAGTATGGACCTTTAATATGAGTCCAAACCCATGGATTAAAACCCTAGGGTGGGGCACCCACTTTAGCTTTCCTAATTGGATTAGGATTAGGTTAGTTGAATAATAACTCTTTTAATTATGGTATTAAATTCCAATACTTAGAATGCAAGGAACATTAAGATAAGTTGTAATTGGATTACAACTAGGAGTCTTAGACTCCCCTATAGCTCACGCCCCTCTTGGCTCACGCCCCCCCCCCCCCCCCCCCCCCCCTTTGTAGTGGTCTCCTAATTTGATTAGAATTCCTCTTTGTGGTTGGTTGTTGACTAATCACAATAATTAAGGAATCCTCTTTTGATAAGGACTCCTAAATTAGTAGGTTTACTATAACTAGAGTAGTTATAATTAAAGTATGATTTTATTTTAATTAATAATAAGAGTTATTATTAATAAATAACTCCTATAGGGATAAGTTGTAATTGTGTTAGGATTAGGACAAGATCCAATGTCGCGCCCCAAAACCCCACCTAAGAGAATGTGAGATCTTGGCACGTGACTTACTTAATAATTCATCCTATTAGAAGCAATTAAGGCATAATAAAATACGGATATAAAAAATTTTCTTCAATTAAACCATCAACTAAAATCCAAACTCCATAATGCAACTGATAAGTAATAAATCCTGGTCACCCATCCTGACCGTAATCATAAAAGACTAGACTAACGTGTGTCTCTATAAAATTAATCAAAGTCTCTCGAAATTAAATAACCAATAAATAGCTTCAATAATAGGGCCATCGATTAAGGTCCCTTTCTTCCTCGGGATAACCACCTTCGGATTCCTCGATGTACTCCTCTTATTCCTAAGGTCTGGGCGTACAAATGTCAAAACCTGAACCTGCCGACAACAAAAGTCATCGGCTGAGTAACGAGTTACTCAGCGTATATAACAGATCATAATAAACCATATAATGAATAATATTTTGCATGCATTTCATCACTTCATACATCAGTGTACATATAAATCAGAGTGCGGAAACTTAACATGTACATTATGTCAATTTTTTTCTTTCTTTTCTTACTTTCTTACTTTTCTTATTTTTCTTTTCTTACTTTCTTACTTTCTTTCTTTTCTTATTTTCCTTTTTTCATACATTATCATCTCATCAATACACATTCACATGCAGTTGTACTAAATTAAAATACCACTTTACAGTATAAGGAAAGGGGTTACTATACTTTACTTTACCGAGATACCACCCTTCGTACATTATCTGGTACGGATGACTTAGTATATTTTCCAATAAGATGGCTTACTTACTTTGGCATACATCTCACCTTGCTGATGGTATCCGATGGTGCAAAACACATACATGCATTATCGTTTTCATGTGTCTTTCTTTCTTTCTTTCTTACTTACTTTACTTTTAATCTTACTTAAAATCTTATTAAGGTCTTTAATTCTCTCTTCATACTTTTACATATTTTTCATTTGTGAGTGCACTATGATATACCTCTTGTTTAAATTACACCTACGACTAACTGTCAAGGGCTATAGGACATCTCACCATAATGTCTCATACCACTATGTTAACTAAGCCTAGGCAAGCATGACTTTTATCAGAGGTTCATTTACTCAATGATATATCATGTATTAAAAAGTATAATAGAAATACATAACCTCTCACATTTCCAATAATTCGAACATCGAACATCACAGTTGCTATTAAAATATTCATACATCATGATTTATCAATAATAATTTTAATGAATTTTAAGCATAAAATTAAACTCACATATTATTAACCTATTACAATTAAAGCCTCTATTTAATTTTGTCCATTATCTCATTCTCCTCATAAATCCACATACTTCAAATAACTTTCTCAATCCCATTGTTGAAATCATAATTAATTCAAACATAGTTCTTCATATCCTATTTTATCAACTCCATAACTAATAAAATAGGAATCAAAACATGGTTCTTCACATCCTATTTTAACAAATCCATAACTAATAAAATAAGAATCAAAATATGGTTCTTCACATCCTATTTTAACAAATCCATAACTAATAAAATAAGAATCAAAATATGATTCTTCACATCCTATTTTAACCATTTCAATAACAGGGATTAATGATGGTTCTTCACATCCTATTTTAACCATCCAAGAATAATAACCTGAAATTATAGATCTAGTTCTTCACATCCTATTTTAATCATCCACGAATAATAAACCGAGATCATGATTATGGTTCTTCACATCCTATTTATTTCAACATTCATAAGCAGGTTTCCTCATTTTAATTCATTATTTAGGTTAACTATTCAAAATATTGAATACTAGATCTGCTGTTTACCTCACTTGATCGTCTCCCTACGATCTATCACTTGCGAATAGGGTTCTATCTTGATCTTCACGCCTCTTTTCTCATTTTTCTGACCAAATCTTTGAACTCCTACAGTTTCCCCCTCTTTGATCTCTCAGAAACTCTCTATTTTCTCTCTTTTAGGTTTAGAAGGCCTTAGAAACCCTCAACCCTCGAGTATAAGAAGTATTTATAACATTGGGAGCCTTAGGAAATCAAAACACACAAAATCACGCAGTCCAACGCCAGAATGGCGTTCTGGGCGATCGATCGATCGCTAGCGCCGATCTCCCCCCCCTTTTTTACTTTTTAAGTCTTTTGCTACTTTTTGTTTTTCTTTTATTTAATGCAATTGATCTCCATAAATTCGCTAAATTGAGTGAATTAAATGAGTTTTGTAACTCAAGATTTTTAATACATAAATCTCCCTAGGATTTACGTATAATTTTAAGTACATTTATTTAGGAAATTTACTCATAAAATTATGAAAACCAGGGAATTTAATGCGAGTCATTACATCCAAAGTCCTATAAATATACCCCAACACCCATGACCGTACAAGACACTCTCTCTCTCTCTCAATTTTCTCTACCTTCTCCTCTCCAACCGTGAGCCCCTAGGGAGTGTCCCTAGGATTTTCATGAGCTATATAGGGTCTTCCAAGTTGGGTTTTTCAATTTTTAGGGTTTTTGAACTCTAAGGTTATTGGTGATAGAAAGTCTACATCAACAATCCATCTTATTCTTGCTTCTTCAATTCCAAGTAGAGATTCCAAAAGCTTCATGGGGATAGCGAAGAATAAGGATCGAGCTTCGAGTACTTCTTCGAGAAATCTCTACAAAGAGTTCTGACGGTTTGAGTTAGTTTTTGCTTCACCGGTGAACATCATTCACCGAGGTAATATGACTAAAACGAGTAGATAATTTTAGTTGCTTTCTATGGTGTGAAGATCATCTGGATCCAGTTTTCGTATAATTTTTTATCCGGATCCCCCTACAAAAAGAGTATTTGTCACAGGGCTATTGACGTAGAAAACCCTCGAGATGACAGAATTTTTAAAGTTAACAACGACTCAAGTCCGCTCTCGAGAGGCTTCTGTCCGAAGAAGAATCTACCACTCTTGTGGATCCCGTTTACCGAGATTGACTTACTTTTGTGAGTCTCTGCATCGTTGTACATTAGTTTTGTTTTTGTTTGAGCTAACCTTTTAGGTTCCCACTATTGGAAGTTCACTCAAATTCTCAGGTGCTATCTACCCCTTCTATATGTTCCTTTTACTTATCTTTTATTTATTTCTGGAACATTGAGGACAATGTCAGATTTAGGTTGGCTGATAGTTAAATTTTAGTCAAATATCTATTTCATATTTTTTTTGCATTAATTATGGCTTTTTAGTTGAGCATGAAAAAAGAATATTTTAATCGAGTCATCTAGACTATTCTTGTCATATGTTATAAGCAAAACTCAAAATTTTTCTTATGCACGTAAGTCATAGTGGATGTTGGTTGTTAAATGCATATTTTAAGAAGATATCTCAGATTTCAGCTAAGACTTATAACACCCGTGAGTTTCGAGCCTTTCAAATTTGTGGGACCGATTTATTATTATTATTCGGTGTTTTTATTCATACAACATTATTCCCTTGTTGATCTCATTATTTTCTTAACTTGGTTGTCCATTGGGAATGTCATTACACAGTTTGTAGTTTGCTTGGTTGAATGCCTAAGAAATGATAAATGTCAGTGTAGAAAGTTTGAGCCTTTCAAGCCAACCATTATCATTACTTCTAAGAACCAGTTTGAGCCTAAAAGAAGTCTTTCTTGTTGAACCACATTTTCCTTACCCACTCCACATTGGAGTTGAACCTATTTTTACACATTGCATTACCTTTTAAACAAGAGTTTATGCTAGGGATGATAGTTTTGTGGTATTGGAAATTCAATTGTATTGAAAATTCGAGTGGAATTGGGAATTCACAAGGGACTGCAAGTTTAGGTTATGGAAAATTTAGTTGGGATAATGCTATCATTTTGTTTTAAAAAAAGTGTTGAAAAAGCAGAAGTATAAGTTTTGGTCTACATTGGAAAAAAATTTGAAGAAGAGAGAAAAATCAAGAGAAAAAGGAATTCATGGATGTTTGGAATAGTTATTTCACAATGAAGATGTATCGATATTCCTAGCATATCCCTGGCTTTTATTGATTTTCCTTATCCCTTCTTTCCTATAAACCTTATTACTGATATTTTGATCTTAGGTGAGTTTATGGTGTGAATGGAGAAGTTCTCAATGGATGACATTCTTTCTTTGAGATCTTATTATTACTTGTTTCCACTCTTGCATTCTATTCTTCATATACTTAAGAGAAGACCCGTAAAATCTTTGAGTGCATTCTTTTGAGTGATTTAAAATCTTTGTGAGATTTGAAGTCAAAGCTTTTATCCAGATGTCTCTCTCATTTGTATGTATTTTGGGTTTATTGGCAAGAATGTTTATGAGCTTAGCACACACACAAATTCTGAGTTTGCTTATTAATGGATAAACTTGGATGTCATGGGGAATCTCTTGCAAAACCTTTGTTTAAATGATTTGAATGTTTTGGCTTATACCCATGAAGATCGATTGGTTAAATGCTTTGCTTAAGAGTTAATTTATTGATAGAGACTAGCAAAATTCAGGTTGGGGTGTCGCGACCCAAAATCCCCCTTAAAAGTTTAGGAGACTTTGGCTCGTGACTTGCTGATATTCGCTTAAAAGTGCTTATTTTCACTATTATTCTTTAAGCCTTATCGAACTCTTTTACATAAAACTTTCATTTTTATAAAATTTTCTATGTAAGAGTTTCCTCTATTGCATAGAACACACTTTTCTGATCAAAATGGTATATTAGCATGAATTAAACACATTTATGAAAGTCTAGATACAAAGTTGTTTCGATGAACTCTCATTACGTGTTTTAACTGTCCCAGGAACCCTGATTGGATGATTCTCAAGAACTTGAGGCCGTATTAAAGCACTAAAGCTCAAAGAGCCAACATGCTATACCAAGTAGATGCAGGCCAAGTGTGGGCTAAGCCAAGAGTTCAGAATTACATAACGAGGCCTAGGGAGGTGAAGAGTCGATTTCCAAGAAAAAGGACTTGAGTAATAAAGATCACTATACAAGACAAAGGAGAAAAGCTTGCTTAGTTGGTGAAATCTATGGGAGATTATGTTAGAGACCAAGGTTCAAAACCCCTTGCCATCATTTTCTCTTCTTTTTCTCTTTTATTTCTCAAAATCCTAATCTCTCTCTCCTAATCTTATTCGTCCAACCTTAATCATCTTAGCCATCCATCCTTACTTTTCCTAGTTAGTTCAAAAGCCCTAATCCCATCTCTTTTTCCTAAACCTAGCCACCACCTTCTAGCCTAAATCTTAGCCACCCATATCACCAAACTCTAATCCTAGCCACCCATCTCATTTTCTTTCAAAACCCTAATCCCCTTCATTTCTTACTTTCTTTCCTAATTTCTCTTTTTCTCTACGAAATCCTAGCCGTCCATCTCATCACACCATCTTTCTCTCCAAACCCTAACTATGTCCTATATAACCTACACCATCTCTTCCTCTAAAATATGATTCCTTCCCCCCTAACTTCTCTTCTCATCTCTCTCTCATTTCTCAATCCCTTTTTTTTTTCTCTCTCTCTCTCTCACCCCACTCTCTATCATCTAACCCCTTCTATCTCACCTACAGATCTTTGGTTCTCTCTCTATCTCTCGGTATATCTCCTTCTTTGGTGACTCTTGCAAAGGAATGAGAAAAATAAAGAAAGTGAAGAAGAAAGCTCTCCATCTCACCATTTTTACAAATTTACTTTCGAATGTTCTTGCAATTTCTTTGTCTTCAAGTGTTGTAAGTACTTTTTAATTTAATGAATCATTCTAAATAAATGTTAGGTTTTTTTTTTCTCATATTTAATTATGTTTTATGCTTGTTTCATGGATAGTGGTAGACCTTAATAATTTCTCAAACAAAGTGTTTTTAAAACATCTCATTATTCCATCATTCTCACCACTCCACCATTTTAATCTTTTTTTTATTTTATTATTTTTATTTTTTATTTTCTTTATTGCACTAACTAACTAACCCCGAGTGAGGATTCAACATCTGACACAAACCCTATACCATTCTCATATGTATGTAGGAATCGGATAAAAAAAATAAAAATTGTTGAAGTAGGGAGATTGTAGACAACGGAAATTCCTTGTTTCAAATGGCACCGTTGCCGCTCGGGTGAAGGAAGTGCATAAAGAAAGAAGAAAAATTTTCACAAAAAAAAAAAAAGAAACAGCAAGGGATTTGGGATCCCCTTCTTCTCTTTTTTTTTCTTTTCTACTTGTTTATTTTTATTTTTATTTTTTTAAGCCTCAAATGGCTGAGTGCAACTTGTAATAATTTAGGAGTTTATATTTTTTTTATGTTTTCAAGGGCTTAGCAGCCCTTGAGTAAAAAAAAAAAAGTTTATATATTCTTGGGATTTATTTATATATATATATATTTCGTGGATATATAAAAAAAATTGAAAACAAAAAAAAAGTGTTAGGTTTAGATTTACATTATGTTTTTTTAGGTGATTAGTATTTTGGGAATTATTACTTTTGGAACTTTTCAAATATTAAGAATTTTGTTAATTTTAGGCATTTTCCCATATCTTTTAGAGATTTAGCATATTTTTTTGGAAATTTCTAATTTTTTAAAAATTTCTAAATCTGACTAAATCTTTTTGGTGGAAAAAGTTCATCTTTAATACAATTTCATTTTGGGAAGTTTGCCCTGATTTCATCATTTTAAATTGGAAGGTTTCCAAACTTGAGGGAAAATTTAGAAATAGTAGTTCCCTACTTTAGGAAACTACTAAGTTTGAATTAAAACCCAAATTTGGAAATTAATTATTCTGCCTAATTAACTGAATGTTGTGTGCAACCCCTTAAAGGCAGCCACCTTCCAAATATAATTCTCAATCACGTGACTTATATTTTACTGTGCACTAACTTGTGTGCAGGATTGCGATTGTGATTAGGGAGCGAAAGCTTGTGGATACCATCCCTACTCCAAAGAGGATACCCCGTGGTGTGGCCTACGGGAAGGTGAGTTTTTGAAGGGTGATTTGTTGAAAATTGTGGTGCTTGTTTATTTTCTTTCGTACAATTATTCCGAACTGTGTGGATGGCCGAAACTAACTTTAATTAAAAAGAGCACAACCCAACTCTATTTGAAACTGGTGGGATTTCATCACCCACCTCGTCACTCCAGCTGTGTGAACCCGAAAGCAATTTAATAAAATGAACCAAGATTTAGAGCCAAATTTAGCTCGGTGTTCATAGGACCATCACAAAATCAGTAAATCCTTCATTTTTGAGTCGAATAAGACCACGAGAGCGGGTCCCTGTTTCCTAACATACCCACAGGTCCCTACTACTTTATTAAACTGAGCTCTTAAGTGGCCTCCTCAAAATCTTGTTGGTTAATTGTGCTTGTTGACTTAGGAACACAATCTAGCCCAAGTTATTCTTTCTGGAATACACTTGTCAAATTGTTTGACTGAACCGGCTAGTTTAGGACGTACTTAAGCTTGCCATTGTGTGACAGGTCTATCTAGGCTACAGATTCTCTTGCAGTTAATTCGTGTTAATTCTGGAAGGTTAGCTTGTGAGTGAAACCCTTATGAGAACTAAGAGTGCAAGTCAGTCTGGCGGATTAAACAAGATAAAATCAGTGGTCCCGCCCACTGTCATAACCTACTTGCCAACACAGATAACAAGATAACGCCCAGAAAATTGTTAATTGTTTAGCTTTGGCTTAGGTTTATCTTTGTGTTCTTTACGAATCATATAGATTCACTCTGGTTAGTGTCCCTTTTGACAACTTTGTGCTAGGTCTTGGGCGTGTTTCTTCAAACATATGCCTAGTTGGGTGCGGCCCATCAACGTTCGATTCGATCTGAGAGTCGTTCCAATCCGGGAACTAGCCCCAGCTTCTTCACCTTCCTCATCCCCTCCATGGCAGTAGAAAGGCCTCTTATTGAGACTTATGCAAATTCCTATAGCCAAAATTTCTATTGTCATGACTCCTATAACCCAAATTCCGATTGCCAAACTTATCATCCGGATACTTGGAATCATCATTCCAGTTTCTCTTGGGAGCAAGAGTCTGTTCCACAACAGCAACCATACCATAGCACATATCATTCGGGGTTTAACCAATTCGATATACAGTGTGATGGACAGTACTCATAGCCGTTGTACCAGCAATTCACCCAAAATTCTTATTTTGACCAACAGAGCACCCTCTCGACTCCTCAGTCCTACAATGATTATAAATTGATGAGCTCTAATTGTGAATTGGTACCTGAGCTTCCCTTCTCTGTACCTCCACAATCTACTCCTAAACCTGATCTAGATGACCTTCTCTCCCAGTTTATGACCAGGCAAGAACAAGCCCTTCAACGTCTAGAACAATGTCTAGATCAATTAGAAGCTGAGAGTGAGATAAGTAACTTCCCGAGCCAAACAATTCAAAAACCGATTGAACAGGAGATAGTTTCTGAAGTCGAATTATAGTTAAAGAACCATAATTTTCAGGGAGAGATCCAAGCTAATACCGCCCTCTGTTCAGGCAAAACTATTGACATAGGAGTACCACCATCCTTGGTGCCCTCAAAAGCACCACCTTCTAACCTTAGATCAAAGAATCTCAATTTCACATCCAACTCTGATGCTTCTACGTCTGCACCTAAATCTAATATTCCTGTGCAGATACCTCAGGCTGAGAACAAGCCCATTTGTCTGTTGAAACCACCTTTCCCAGAAAGGCTTGTCTAGAATGATCGGGACCAAAAAAATTTAGAGATCAAAGAAGTCTTAAAAAACTTACCAATCAATATCTTGTTCAAGCAGATTCCACACTATGCTCAGTTCCTCAAAGACTTATGCACAGTCAAGCTATGTACACAAGCATCTAAGGATCCATTTCTAGTTGAAAAAGCCACTGTGTTCAAATTCATGGATCTTGGAAGCCCTACCATTTAGTGCATCATAGCAAACAATTTCATCTATACGACTTTGCTAGTCCCAGGAGCTAGTGTGAATCTCTTGAGTTTCTCAGTCTATCAACCGTTAGGCTTAAAGGACATACAACCTACGAGGGTCATTCCAAAGCCGCTAGTTAGTGTTGGTTGAGATCGATCTTATCGATCCTCTCTGTGTAGACTGATGACCTACTCAGTCTCTCCGTGTTTCCAACTTGTTTGGGGGTGCATTTATGTACCCCCTTTGTGTAGAGCCCCAGACTTTTTTCATGCTTAATACATGACACTTTCGTCGTCATTTTGCATTTTTTAAGAGGTATAATTAATAAATAAGGAAGAAATTGGAAATTCTGAAATGTTAGAAATGTTCCTTTTCGAAGTACGAACACAACGCAAGTTGAATCGTCAAAATCGGACGAACGAGTCAAAAGATATGGCCAAAACAGTCTGGACCTGTAGGCAATCGTAGCTCGGTTATGCACTAAGGACGTAGCTCGGTTATGCACTAAGGACGTAGCTCGGAAGGCACTAAGGACGTGCTCTGACGTCGTACTCTGATAACGTAGCACAGACAACGTACTCTGATAACGTATACAGTGTGCATCCGTTGTACAGCTCACAACGGGTACGTTGTACAGCTCACAACGGGTACGTTGTACCGCTCACAACGGGTACGTTGTACAACACAACGGGCACGTTGTACATAAGACAACGGACTACGAGCTCAGTACTATGCACGACACAACGTGACAATGTGTTCGGCACTATCCACAATGGACAACGTGTTCAACACTATCCACAACGGACAACGTGTTCAACACTGTTCACAGAACAACGAGTTGGCACTATTCACAGTACAACGAGTTGGCACTATTCACAGCACAACGAGTTGGCACTATTCACAGCACAACGAGTTGGCACTATTCACAGCACAACGAGTTGGCACTATTCACAGCTCAACGTGTTCGGCACTCGTGTCTTTGCAGAAATTTCAGTAAGGGTATTAGGGTCTTTTGGTCGGTCCACTCTTACCTTAAGAGTTTAACCCGAGCCTTTAGGGCATCATTCGACACTTAGAGAGTTTGAGAGAATAGGAGAAAGGGGAGAAGGCGATTCCAACCTAGGGTTTCCATTTTGGAGAGAAATCAAAGGGTTTTGAGACCCTAGATCACCTCCAGTCCGGTTTTTCTTCAAGATCTCGGCTCAAGCACTCGTGGAGAGCGTTCTCCAAGCTAGGGCAGCAGCTACACAGTCGTTTGGAAGAGGGATTTCATCCTCATCTCTTCAAGGTCGGTACTCCTTACTACCCTCCTAGTTATAGTTCTTCTTTTCCCTTCATTTCTCTTTATTTTTCTTTATTTACACATGTGCTGTGAGATGGATGGTTGTGAATGGTGAATGGAGATGGAATGGGCGACTGGATGCCAATGGTTGTGTGTGATGAACAAATGGGGAAGGGCATTGTTCCAAATAATGAACACACATGTATGATTTGAGTAAAACTCATCTAGAAAAGCATGTTGTAGGGTAAATCCATAATGAACACACCATGTTTGATGAAATGCCAAGGAGAATAAAGTGAGCTGTAAATTAGTAAATGCATGCCTAATCAATTCTGAATATTGCTAGGGCCTATGATAGTGTGTTTCCTGCTTTCCCTAACTGATTTGAATATTACATTGCTAAATCATTGATGTTATATGTGTTATGAAATTACCCAAATGTCATATTTATATTTAAATGCAAGTATGTACACGGTTCCCACGAGCACGGCATGCATGACATGATTTATCGAGGTTTTCAAGAACATGATTAGAGGTGGGACATATCCTACGATATGTTTTACCTCGCTTTTCACAAGAAAACAAGAACCAACATTCCACGAGGGGTCTCCCCTCTCTCACAAGTGCATATCATGAAGAAGGGCCTCCCTTCCCTCGCAAGTACATACATATCATGAAGAAGGGTCTCCCTTCCCTCGCAAGTGCATTGCATAAAGAAGGGTCTCCCTTCCCTCTCAAGTGCATCTCACAAGGATATCTCACAAGTGTATCTCACAAGTTACATGATCACAAGCAAGCACGCATGACATGCATGACATGACACGACATACAAGAATCAAGCAAGATAGACAAGACAAGCTTTCAAGTACGAAAAGATATTTCAAGTCAAGTCAAGTGCACGATGTTTTCAAGAGGATTTATCGGCTTTCTACGCAATACAAGTATGATTATGAATTGCTTTACTTCCTTGTATGATATAAATTGTTTCTGTCTAACATATATGAATTGCTCCTGCTTGATGTATGCTATCCGTATGCTATAACTGTTGGTTAGTATTTGGTACCCGCTAAGTATTCCATGCTCAGCCGTACTTCTTATGTCGGCAGGTTTTGAGGGAGCTGCTGCTCCATTTGATGTTTGTGCTCCTGGTCCATGGGTGGAAGAGGAGTACGTCGAGGAGCCTTTGGAGGAACCTCCCGTAGAGGGTTATTAGTAGGTGGTGATTAGATTCTGAGTGGATTAGCTGTGGGTGAGATGAGAGATATACCTACATGTATTTTGGCGGGTCTGTCCGCACTTTCTTTGGTTACCTTTTGTATAAACTTAGATTTGCGTATGTATATACATAGAGGTTTGGTAGACTTCCGTTGTGCTATGTTAGAGTATGTTTCCGCTGTTTATATCCTCTATTGTATATGCTCTGTGGGTTTTGCAGGTTAGTTGTCAAGCAAGTCATGATTAGTCGTCCAAAGTTCACTCTAACTCCTAGGGTGGGTTTTAGGTCGCAACACTTTGTGTCTGGCTGAAGACGTTAAACTTAGCGCTGTCGAAAAGGCAATTCCGAGATTCATGAGTAGCATGATTATCTTGCATATATTTTGGCGCTATTTTTTAGGTTATACGGATCTCATTACTTTTGCAGATACCTACCAGTCTACAATTTCTGTCAAGCTGGTAATTAGAGGTGTCAATGGGCCGGGCTTGGGCGGGCTCGGGCTGGCCCAATTGCGGCCCAATTAATAAACGGGCTTATATGTAAGCCCAAGCCCGCCTTATTATTAATCAGGCTCGGGCAAACTCGGGCCTTCACGGGCTTGGACGGGCCAATTTTTTTCGGGCCTTAGATGGGCTTGGGCGGGCCAATTTTTTTCGGGCCTTAGAAGGTCTTGGGCGGGCCAATTTTTTTTGGACCTTAGATGGGCTTAAAGCGGGCCATACAGGTTTCATGGGCAGGCCAATTATAATCAGACCTTAATATATGTTAAATCTATTCCTATCACATTTCTCTTCACCAAAATGTCACATATTTATCGTGTGGTATCTATTCATCATAAATGAAAGATAATGGAGATATCATATAATACTATGATATCCTTACTCCATTACAAGAAAATTTCTAAAACTTGCATCTATAAGTTCTTCTAATCTCGAACCTGATTCCATCTATCACAATACAATTAAGATATTCATAACAGATATCTGAAGTATCAAAAGCCCAGAAAAATATCAAGATTTCATAAACAAGTTAGATGGTGTCTGAAGGAATATCTTGATCAGCAACAAATTTCAAAATATCTTGATGATTATAGGACCGGCAGCAAGTTCTTCAATGTTTGTCAGTATCTTGATCTCTAGCAACAAAATTTCAAAATATCCAATGAAGCAAAGTAGTACACGGCAGCTGGAGGAATATTGATCAACCTCTTTCATCTACATTTGGTCCACCATTAGAAGCCAACCGACGACTTTCTACGGAACATCTGAAAACTCCATATTTCATCTTTCTATCTGAACAGTATTACAAACACACCCCAGCAGTCAACGTACTAAGTGGCTAAAACATCCTGCTGGAGAAGTAACCAACAATCTGTGCTTCAGTAAAGAAGAAACGAAGCATAAAGAATAACACCTTATTCGTGTTATTCCAACAACAATATTTAACATGTGTTCATGAAAATCAATGGATAAAATAACATATCACACCTAAAGGCACGTTACCTCGTCATTGTTAGTCTCTTCGAAATGCACATTAGCTTCATTGCGAATCCAATCTTGTGTACAAATTAGGGCCTCTACATTTTCTGGAAGTAAAGAACTCCTATAATGGTCAAGTACTCTACCTCCTCCACTAAAAGCAGCCTCTGATGCAACTGTTGTAATAGGAACCGCTAAAATATCACGTGCAATAAGAGACATTATTGGATAAATTTTTGATTTATTCTTCCACCAAGTTAAAATATCAAATTGATTTTCACCTGTAGGCTCGACCGGATCTTTTAAATAACGATCTAATTCAGACTTAGTGTTCACATTATTAATTGCACTCAATTTTTTTTTTTGCCACAAGGAACGAATGGAAGTAAATTCAGATTCATTTGATACAACTTCAATTGTTTCTGTATTAATTACATTTGTTACATTAGTGGAATCAAATTTCATCCTATACTCTTCATAAAGATCAGTAATACAGTTTAATACATTTTTTTCATATTAAATAGAATCATCTCCATAAAGGGTATTGAAAGCAAATGGAATATACTTCATCTTGTAATGTGGATCTAGTATCATAGCTATAGAAAGAAGTAAAGAATATTTCTTTCAATATTTATCAAATTTTAGTAACATCTCTTTAGCCATAGAGCTTGCAAACACATTATTCATATTACTAAATTTCTTTACTAAAAGCATATGGATGTCGACTATCTCATGAATAAATAAATGACTAGTTGGATATTTAGATCCTGAGAAGGTATTTGTAACTTTATAGAACACTTGTAAAAAGTTACAAATTGTTTTAGCATCTTCCCATTCATTTATTGAGGGTGCAAAGTTATAGTTTGAATCGCGTTCCCCTAACCAAATGAACACATCTTTGAACTACAGTGCAGCTTCCAACATAAGATATGTTGAGTTCCATCGAGTTGAAACATCAAGGCATAATCCTTTGATGTTTCGCAAACCTAATTGCTTTACTTTAATATCAAATTTTTGTTGTCGAGATTGTGATGCTTTAACAAATTTTACACTTTCTCGAATTTTATGTATGGTAGGCCTTATTGATTTTAACCCATCTTGCACAATAAGATTAAGAATATGTGCTGAACAACGAATATGAAACAAGTCACCATTAAGAAGAAGCAAATCCTTCATACGAAGGTGCTCTTGAAGGTGTGAGGCAAAAACATCATTAGCAGAAGCATTATCTAATGTGATAGATGATACTTTGCTCTCAATTCCCCACTCTAATAAACATACTAAAACTACATCAAAAATAGCTTGTCCCGTACGGGGAGAAGGGACCATGGGAAAATTAATTATACGTTTTTGTAACTTTCAATCGTTATCAACAAAATGGGCAGTTAAGCACAAATATCCAAGAGTTTGGTTCGACGTCCACATATCTGATGTAAAACTAATTCGTCCGGGAATTTGGTCAAATAGTTTAAATAATTTATCTTTTTCACTTTTGTAAATGCCTAAGCTATCATTCTTTGTAGTGTTACGGGATACCATCCTAAATTTAGGTTGTAAACTATTACAAAAAGAAATAAACTCAACATGAGTGACTATGTTAAATGGATATTCATGTAATATTATCATTCGTGCAAGTATTTCACGACTTTTATGTTCGTCAAATTTAAAATTAGTTATTGCAGTTTTTCCTTGTGGATCTACAGTTGCAGATAATGTCTGTTGGTCAATATGGAGATTTGTTCAACTTGGACATTTAGGTATATGTCTACGTAGGTGACTTGTTCCACCACCACCTTTACCTGAGAAATTCCCTTTACAGTAGTTACATATTGTCTTCACAATTCCATATTTCTCTACTTTATGAAAATGAGCCCAAACGTCTGAAGTTAGTCTTCTAGTTTATTTTTTAGGACTAGAGGCAGAAGATGGTTCTGAAATTGATGGGTGAATAGGACCAGATGGCTCAACCATCTCTACACTATTAGTCTCATCGTCATCAACATCTATATGAGGATGGCAACTATCCTCAACACTTGTTGACATGTTTAGAAATAATTATGAAATATGTACTTAAAAATAGAATAAACCACAAAGTTAGATATACGTCACAACTCAATGGTACAATCAAGCCAATTGTAGTCCCGCCCTTAAATCGAGGCTGAAGCAACCTACAAGAAATAGAAAAAAAATAGAATAAATGCAACAGAGAACTTGAATATTAGAATCAACTAATGAAGTTTTCCCAATCTTTATAATAAAGTGGTTTCTCCCGCAACAATGGAGATTCTCAAAGAAATTTTCAAAATAATGAATCATGAACTAAGAAAATAAAAAAAAAATTAAATAATTGTTAATTGTGTACAGTATTGTTTCGTTCAGATAGTTCAAATCATTGGAAAAATCCATTCAATTACAACCACTACAACATATTGAAGTTCTAAAAGAGAAAATAAAAAAACCTAAAACTACTTCTCTATATGATGATCAAAGAATTAAATACAACCCTATCTAAGCTTTTTTTTCTCCTAAATAACAAACCCTAACCCTAAACACAAACCAAACACGAACTCAACAATGACTAAATAAGATTGAGATTGGTTTTACAAGAGCAAAGAAAGCAACAAATAGCAATCTTGTTAAGATGAAGAGAAAGAAAAACTGGCCAAGAAAACAATGGAACTCGAATTGCAAAATCTGTGTGCTATGGTAAATATAGAAATCATTAAAATAAATAAGATATATAAATTTTATGGAAAATCTGTGTCTCATATAAATTTCCTAAAATCTGTATGCTGAATGGGAAGGAGAGAGGAGGGGCAATAAATTTCCATGATCAAGTAACATACCTGACTTGCAAGTGAGACAAAAGTTGAAGCTACTGGAGCAGGCAAGCACTGATTGCCGCAAGAGAGAGACGAGACCGTGGCCGTGGGCTATGGCTCCACGAGAGATATGAGACCGTGGGCTGTGGCTTCGCGTGGGCTATTGACCAAGCACCGATCAACTGAGCAAGCAGTGTTTTTTTGAAAGGCTGAGAGCAACTGAGCAGTGAGCAAGCACGTATGAGATTGAGAAGGGAGAGAGAGATTCAGAGAGGGAGAGAGATGAAGAAGGGATTTCAGTTCACTTTTGAGAATTAGGGATTTTTACTTTGGAGAGGAATAGGTCGTTCTTTACATATAAAAGAGAGGATTTTGGATATTTTACTAAAATACCCACTGTGACGAATATAAAACGGCTTTAAATTTAGGTAGAAAGGTAATTTTCTATAAATACTTAAGCTTTGTTTTAATCGGGCCGGGCCGGGCAGGCCCGAAAAGAAAGCTACTAATAGGCCCGAAGGGTTTTAATCAACTTACCCAAGCCCAGCCCGATTATTTAAACGAGTTGGTCAGGCCCGGCCCAATTATTTAATGGGCCACCTAAACGAACTCGAACGGGCTAAATTTGGGCCAAGCCGAGCGGGCCTCGGGCCTAGCCCGGCCTATTGACACCCCTACTGGTAATACCCTTCCTCAACTTTTGCATCTTGTAGTCCACAGTCATATCTTTTTGTCTCGGTCATGAGCATCGAGGACGGTGCTATCTTTTGTTTGGGGGTGGTATTTTTCAAAACTCATTTTTTCCCTTTGAAAAAAAAAATGGTTTTCTTTTGCTAACTCTTTGGAGCTTTAGAGACTGTGAAAGCTTCCGGCCTGTCCCATAGGCCGCCTAGGAGGTAGAACTCTGGGTTTTGCGGGTAAGATATATAGGCTTATTTTCTTTTTATTAAAAAAAAACAACGAGAAGAGAGTTTTTCTAGTACTTTCAAAAATGTTTTCAAGTAATTTTACAATGATGAGGTCAAAACTAACCGTTAGTCTACTTATTGAAAAGGATGTCATCTTTTGAAATACATGTTAGCACTTAGTTCAGTACTACTTTGGATTGACATGCTTAGAAAATTCAGATTCAGCACAAATTGCACAAAATCAACATCAGAGTCATCCTAAGTTCAGATTCTCTAAAGATCCTAGAAAAATATTTGTGGAGACCTAACCCAGTGAGTTTTTGAGCATTTCATCATTTCAGAGGGTTATACAAAAAAATTCCCAAGTCACAAGTTGACCCACAATTTCTTCTAGCCCACACATATTCCTTTGAGAGATCTCCTTAATTCTTGATTTAATCATTAAACTCGGAATGACATCAAACATTGGGTCATTACAAAAGAACTTTCTCTGTATCCATTCAAGACATTAGACATGATAGTACAACCCTAGAAAATGATATAGGCCATGTTTTTAACCTGTCAGATATTTTAGCTTACCTAACTTTTACTTCTGTAGAAAACCCTTTTGAGCCTTTAACGAAAACCTTTTCTTATCAACCCATTAACCGAAAACCTAATCCAGATAAAGAAATATGACTCGCGACCCTATTTCTGAGAAGGATAAAAGAGTAAATGGTATGGGTACACCATGAAAGATAGAAATAGAGAAAGGAAAGAAAAACCAAGTGGGTTCGAACTGAAAAGAAAAAATGAAAGAAAGAAAAGAAAAACGAACTGGTGTTACGCTCTCAGGAAAAATTGTAAAGAATATTAAGATATCCTCTCAGAACTTTGAATCCTGTGTCTCCTTTTTTTCCTAAACCGATCCCAAGCCTCAATACAACCTATTAAAGTCCTACTTGATTCTAGGTTAGCACAATCATAAAATATGGAGAATGGAGAAAGAGAAACTATAGAGTTTGATCTAACGTTCCCAAGTGACATGATATTCTTATCATGAGATCTTTTGATTTTATAATGTCTTCCCTTCTAGAAAATATATGTGAGAAATTTGCCTGTTTCTATCAACATATCTCCTCACATATAACTTGAGAGAAAATAAATAAAACCATTTCCGAGTGATTCACTTCTGAGTGGTATACAAGTGAGAATTGAGGTCAAGACATAAAATCTTAGAGGTGATCTGAAAAACTTTACTGCCGGATAATGATGATGTTAAGCACACACACGCTAAATCTGACTTTTCTTTGTGCTGATTATCCATCTGTATTCTTGCTGAAACTTACTGGCTGAGTTCTAACTTGTAAACATTTTGTTACATCCTTGAAATAATTTGACAAATGGAGTTCTCACTAAGTAATGAGAAATAGTGTGTAGCATGTGCCAAGCCCTTTCAAGCTCCATTTTCTTGCACAAATTGCCAAGGACTGGCAATATGCTGGTTGGGGGTTGTGATATTCGCTTAAAAGTGCTTCTTTTCACTATTATTCTTTAAGCCTTATCGAACTCTTTTGTGTAAAACTTTTATTTTTATAAACTTTTCTATGTAAGAGTTTCCTCTATTGCATAGAACGCACTTTTCTTATCAAAATGGTATATTAGCATGAATTAAACACATTTATGAAAGTCTAGATACAAAGTTGTTTCGATGAACTCTCATTACGTGTTTTAACTGTCTCAGGAACCCTGACTAGATGATTCTCAAGAACTTGAGGCCGTAGTAAAGCACTAAAACTCAAAGAGTCAACATGCTATACCAAGTAGATGCAGGCCAAGTGTGGGCTAAGCCAAGAGTTCAGAATTACATAACGAGGCCTAGGGAGCTGAAGAGTCGATTTCTAAGAAAGAGGACTTGAGTAATAAAGATCACTATACAAGACAAAGGAGAAAAGCTTGCTTAGTTGGTGAAATCTATGGGAGACTGTGTTAGAGACTGGGTTCAAAACCCTTTGCCATCATTTTCTCTACTTTTTCTCTTTTATTTCTCAAAACCCTAATCTCTCTCTTAATCCTATTCGTCCAACCTTAATCATCTTAGCCATCCATCCTTACTTTTCCTAGTTAGTTCAAAAACCCTAATCCCATATCTTTTTCCTAAACCTAGCCACCACCTTCTAGCCTAAATCTTAGCCACCCATATCACCAAACTCTAATCCTAGCCACCCATCTCATTTTCTTTCAAAACCCTAATCCTCTTCCATTTCCTACTTTTTTTTCCTAATTTCTCTTTTTCTCTACGAAATCCTAGCCATCCATCTCATCACACCCTCTTTCTCTCCAAACCCTAACTATGATCCTATATAACCTACACCATCTCTTCTTCTAAAAAATGATTCCTTCCCCCCTAACTTCTCTTCTCATCTCTCTATCATTTCTCAATCCCTTTTCTCTCTCTCTCTCTCTCTCTCACCCCACTCTCTATCATCTAACCTCTTATCTCTCACCTACGGATCTTTGGTTCTCTCTCTATCTCTCGGTATATCTCCATCTTTGGTGACTCTTGCAAAGGAAGGAGAAAAATAAAGAAAGTGAAGAAGAAAGCTCTCCATCTCACCATTTTTACAAATTTACTTTCGAATGTTCATGCAATTTCTTTGTCTTCAAGTGTTGTAAGTACTTTTTAATTTAATGAATCATTCTAAATAAATGTTAGGTTTTTTTTTTCTCATATTTAATTATGTTTTATGCTTGTTTCATGGATAGTGGTAGACCTTAATAATTTCTCAAACAAAAGTGTTTTTAAAAAATCTCATTGTTCCATCATTGTCACCACTCCACCATTTTAATCTTTTCTTTATTTTATTTTTTTTATTTTTTTATTTTCTTTATTGCACTAACTAACTAACCCCGAGTGAGGATTCGACATCCGACACAAGCCCTATACCATTCTCATATATATGTAGGAATCGGATAAAAATAAATAAAAATTATTGAAGTTGGGAGATTCTAGACGACAGAAATTCCTTGTTTCACTTGCCTTGACTTGTCATATCAAATATCTTGCACAATATACAAGGCATGCTAACCTCGGAAGCTAACAAAATTTTCTTTTTATATAACATGATTGTATTCCAAGAGTTTAATACAATAAAAAAATCCGAAAATAAGAGTGGACATGCCCATTCATCAAAACATATACATATCACTCGCTCTCATCGCTCAGTAATAGGCCTTGTAAGGCCACCTGTCTACATCATTTCTGTCGCGCCCCAAAATACCCCCTAGGTGTTAAGGGATACATTAGGTGTGACTATACATACCTGCCAAACCATCCTGAAATGAACAAGGCTAAACATGATATAACACAATAATAATTAGAGTGCGGAAGCTATATCATGAATGTGGAAACGTAAACTAACTTTTTCTTTTCTTCTATAACTACAAAATAGTATTCCAAGTGAAAATATACATACAATATTAAGTCAAAGGTGGACAAGCCCACCTATCAAAATATAAAAATATAAAAAAGAACTCTCTTGTACTCTCCTCTCAACAGTAGTCGAGGTATAGCCACACGTCCAAATCCCTATCTTCCTGGGACTGCAACAGGATAGGTGGCTCCCTCTCCTCTAAGTACTTTTCCTCGACCCAAGGCTCGGGGTCGAGGACATCCACAGAACCTGCCGATATAAAAGTACGACTGAGCATGGAATACTCAGTGAGTATAAGCTACTAACTAACCATAGCAATAACAATAGCATAACCACAGTGAACAAAATACAAAATATTGATTGAAAGCAATACTAGCAGTATAAGATAAATAGGATTAAACATGAAGCAATATAATTATATTGATATGCGTGCATAAATGCGAAAACCCCGGTAAAACTCATGTTCAGAAACCTTTTTTATGTCTCGGTCTTGCTTGTGAAAATCATGCATGCGTGTCTGTCTTGTTTGGGGATTCATGTCTTGACTTGTATACTTGTGAGCCAGAGGCTAGTACTCGCACATCCCTGGGCTACCAACCTCCTTGACGTGGTTTCATTTTCTTGTGAGCCAGGGCTAGCACCCTTCCACTTGGGCTACCAACCTCCTTGACATGTACTTGTTTCACTTGCTTGTTTCCTTTCACTTGTGAGTCAGAGGCTAGCACCCTTCACTTGGGCTACCAACCTCCTTGACATGTAATTGTTTCATTTGCTTATGAGCCAGAGGCTAGTATCCTTCACTTGGGCTACCAACCTCTTTGACATATTCTTGTTTTTTTGTTTGACTTGTCATATACATATGCTCTGGAAAACTCGGTTCATGCAAGCATGCATGCTTGTGTGCGTATCAATAGCGAAAACCATGATGACAAGTATGACATGAAGGATAGTACATCGCATTTCAATTCATAATATAAGCATGTGAGAAATTGGGTAATCTATATAGCATTTGGTCAATTCATCATTTATAAAAACAATTGCATAAGGCATACTTCCATTTTCTTCATATAATTCATTTACTCCTAGTTTATGCATTATATCAAACATCCAGTGTGCAACATTTCTTAGTATCACATCATCAAGGTAAGTTCATTATTCATAGAATTACCCTTCCACCATTTTTCCATTTCACACATCACACAACATCCATACGGCATCCAATCACCACAATCACCATCCATCCACACATCACAATATTCATTGTTATCTTGTTTACATTTTTAGGGGAATAGTATATTTCAAAAGAAAAAAAAACATGAAATCAAGAATCATCATTTAAAATGGGAAAACCTAAGTTATGGCTAAGGAAGTTAGTAGGGTGTACTAACCTTGAATCAAGACTTGATCTTGGGTGGAAACCCTTGATTGAAGCTCCAACTTGGAAGAAGAAGGACCCTTGCTTGAAGAATGCTTGAGTGGGGAAGAAACCCTTTGAGGAATGCCTTGAAGAACACTGCCTTAGCTTTGGAAAAGACTCCCCACGAGCTTGAGGCTTGGCTTTGATGGAAACACCAACTTTGTGAAGATTCTTGGATGTTCAAAACCTTGATCTCTTCACCAAGGATGCCCTAGGAGAAAAACCCTCTTCTTCTCTTCCCCTTTCTCTCAAAATACTCTAAGTATGATGTATGGGGACTCAAATGCTCGAGCAAGCTCTTATAGGCAAGGGTTTAACGCCCAAAAGAAGAAAAAGCTCTTAATGAAATTTCTGCAAAACACGAAGGACCGAGCGATAGGTGTTTATGACCGATCGATCGGTGACCAACCAAGCGATCAGTGATTTGGGGAGCGATCGATTGAAAACATGCTCTCTGGAATTTTTTCCCATACAAAAAAGTTAACCAGTCGATAGCTACCGATCGATCGATTGTGGACCGATCGATCACTAATAATGACCGAGCGATCGGTTGTGAACCAATTGATCACTAGCGATCGGTGCTCTGTAGGTTCCAATTGTTTTGGCCATATCTTTTGACTCGTTCGTCGGATTTTGACGATTCAACTTGCGTTTATTCGTCTTTCGAAAATGAACATTTCTGGCATTTTAGAATGTTCAATTTCTCTCTTATTTTTTAATTAGACTATGTGAAAGGCCAATTGGCTATGAAAGTGCTATTCATTAAGTATGAAAAAATTCGGGGTGCTACAATTTCCCTCCTCTGGAATACTACCTACTGGTTCCTCAACATACTCTTCTTCGACCCATGGCTTTGACATGCAAATGTCAAAGGGAATACTTGCCGACATCAAACTGTACGGCTGAGAATAGAATACTCAGCGTGTACAAGCTACTAGCTAACAGTGATATAATATACATCATATCATACTTGCAATTTAAAACAATATACTAACATGCATGTATAAATCCAAGTGCGGAAACAATCTTAAAATCACATGTGCATGCTTGGTAATCATACTTTAAATCTTACTTTTTCGTGTTTTCAAAACATACTTTTCGTTCTTAAAACATAGTTCTTATCTTGTTCTTGTCGTGTAAGAATCATGCTTCTCTTATTTGAACCGTACTTGTCTTGCATGAATCATGAACCCTCCTTGGAAACCCTAGAAGAGATATCCAAGCTTGAGGAATGGAAATCCAAGCTTCAATCTTGATCACACAAGAACCCTCCTTGGAAACCCTAGCTTTTCTTTTTCTTTCTCCCCAAAACTCTCCCTTAGGTTTATGAACCCTAAAACCCACAAAATGAGTTAGTATTTATAGGGTCAAGGGTGTTTAAAACCCTAATCCATCATTAAAATTCACGAAAAATGGGAAAAAATCCCAATTTACTAAAGGGCGGTCGACCAACTAATGATAAAACACTATTGTTGCCCCTTTTTCATCCTTTTGGGGACAGGCAGTCGATCGGCTTGGAGAGGCGATTGACCGGCCTCTAAAACATTACACATTGTGGCCTATTTTGGGCCACGATGGAGACAGTCGGTTGATAGACCACCTGCAGATTTGGCCATTTTCCTTATTTTTTTCCCACTTTGATTGCTTCCACTCTTCCCTTAACTCACTTAGAGTGACTCCACTCTTTGACCCTGACTTTAACACTCACACAACACCTATAATTTGATTTTAAATTCTTTCATTCATTCATCACACACCCAAAATACATATAAGACCATTTTTGGCCAAAAATAATATTCACCAACTATGTAGATGAGTTCCAGGGTTCTACATAGGGGGTGTAATGACTGTGCAAAAGTACACTCAAAACTAATTAATTTGTAACCCTTTATAGTCCCTTCTAGTCTGAATCTAGGAATTAAAGCTTAATTTCTAAACTTGTTTTCTTATTTGTTGATTATGAATTCTAAACATTTTTATGTTATTTTATGTAGGAAATTCGAGTCAAGAAGTTTCATGAAAATCAACAGAAGAAAAAGAGTTAAAAGTCAGAAGAAAAGAACAGAAAAAGAGACAAAAAAATCGGCGTCAACCAATCGATCGGCGGCCTATGGTCGATTGTGAAGGGAATCCAGATAAAAAATTATGCAAAAAACTGGATCCCGAGGATCTTTACACCATCGAAAGCAACTAATACTATTTACGAGTTTAGTTAAATTACATCGGTGAATGATGTTCACCGATGAAGCAAAAACCAACTCGAACCGTCAGAACTCTTTGTAGAGATTTCTCGAAGAAATACTCGAAGCTCGATCCTTGTTCTTCGCTATCCCCGTTAAGCTTTGAATCTCTACTTGGTCTTGAAGAAACAAAGAGGAAAAGAAGAATGTTGGAGAAGACTTTCTATCTCACAAACCTTAGGGTTCAAAACCCTAAGTATCAAAAACTTGGAAAATCACCAAAGGGGGTTCATGAAATTGGAAGAGAGAGAAATGTCCCTTCTATTGCTCACGGTTTGGAGAGAGGGAAGACAAAAATCAATAATGAAAATTGTCTCCCCATGTTGTGGGGTGTTGGGATATTTATAGAATTTGAACAATTCAAATCCTAATCCAATTTGGAAACATCCCTTAAAGAGGGTTACTAAGTAATGATAACTCCTATCATTATTTAAAACAAACTTTCTAATTTTGGTTTCCTTTTCCTAAAAAGATTCCATAATTAAAAGGGGTGTAATCAATTCCTAGATTCTAGGAATCCCAACAAATTCCTAACAATTAGGATTCTAATCAAATTAGAAACCTTATAAAGAGGTGGGCGTGAGCATAGGGTGGGCATGAGTCTTTGGTCCTTGGTCTCCAAGTTTTAACAAACTTCTATTTCTAACTCCTTCTTTCTTGCATTCCAAGTATTGGAATCTAATCCCACAATATAAGGAGTAATTATTTAATCAACAAAGTCCTAATCCAATTAGGACTCTCCAATTGGGCACCCGCCCTAGGGATTAAATCTCATGGGCTTGGGCCCATTAATAAGGCCCTTTATTGAAGGGTTTTATGGATATGGGTCAAACCCATTTCCCCTTATATTGGGTTAATTAAATAATGATTAATATTATCCTTTAATTTAAATTAACAATTAATTTAAACCATAGACTAACATTTAATCTATTTATTAATGATTAATATTTCATCATTTTAAATAATACATTAACATTTAATCAATAATTTGAACTTGTATTTCATATGTGAGCATCTCCACAGATTGCTCTGGGACATTCTAACCCTGGCTTACCCAATGTTATCCTATTGACCCTAAACAGGAATTATATCGGAATTACAAGTGACGTGAGATATCCATGTTGCAATTGAATCTCAGTGTAAGAACATTAATCTTTAAGGATCCCTCCACATGAATTTTTTAATTTAATTGATCCTTCTAATTACATTATCCCTAATGGGCCTTCAAGATTACTTATACTATCTAACTCATAGCCCATTACACATCATCTGGGTTTCTAAGACATTTGATTAAGCCATGAGAAACAATTTCTCATGTAAAACATTTTGAGAAAAATTTTTATAAGTATAATATATTTTAATAAAAATATATTTTAAACTTATTTTGTTTCAAAATCACCTGCGCAGGATTTAAGCTTAATCGACTGTCTCACCCAGAACTTAGATAATCTCTCAATTTAATGAGCATGAATTTCTTGTTTGAAATTCATCATGACTCAAACAGTTTTCTAACTATCCAACTGTCACTGTATCGTATTCCCTAAAGTAGAGAATACTTTGGTAGAATCAAAATAGTCAGATTACTGCTCAGTTATAAATGAACTCATCAGATCTAAGGATCATTAAAACTATTAAATATGAATGAGAGACCAACTATCTGATAGTATGTTTATGCAAGATGTCTCTCATTGCATACAATCAGTCAGTGTACATTTAAGTACCCATATGCTGATGTGTAGTCTCCACTACAATAGTTTGAAATAAAACTACATCTTAACTATTGAGAACATCTTAGCATTATGGTAGCCATATAAGGGAAGTGCCCAGCTTCACCCATAGCTGTGACTATATAAGGTATAAGGAACTGGAAAGCTATATTTGCCTGTGATAGTCCCATCACATAGCTTTCCTACAATATATCCTAAGGACCTTTGTTGATATCTCATATCGTATAGATCATCTTATGATCATGGTCAATTACCCATAATGAATACACAATAGATAAAGAAGAAGTCTCTATTAATTAAATTAATAAGAATCTTATAATCTAAATGACTTTTCTGGGCATCATGTCTAACAGATTGATCGGCCAGAGCCTACTGACCGATCGACTGATAGTGTTTGTTTTCTTGAAATTTTGATTTAAAGCCCGATCGATCGGCCAGGAGCGACCAATCGATCAGAGGTTGCGGGATTTCGGCGTTTCGGGCATGAATTAACTATTTTGAGCGAGATTTTGTCATTAGAAGTTTCCATTTTGATTATTTTATCTTTTCTGATCCCCTTTTAGTTATTTAAACTTAGAGAGAGGTGTTATGAGATAATCTCTGATCCTTGAATCATCTCTTTTCTCTTATTGTTTTAGTTTTCCCTCTGTATTGATTGCTAAATCTCTAGCCTTGGCTAGGGTGAAATTCTCTTAATGAGGTAATGTTAGTTTGATTTAATCCAATTATTGTTTTTAACGTCTATGATTTCTATGTTGGCTGTTCTTCTTATTTGATTTCTCTTTCAATTGAATATCTTGGATTTACACTTTTTCACGAGTTCAGTCAGAATTTTCTTGTAGTTGAGTGATAGTTCTTGATTTCTCAAACGAAAAACCTTCATCTTAGCGGATATTATTCTTTGTTGCGGTATTGCCTCCAGGTATATCGTCATCCTCGAGTTTTTCTGATAAAGTGCGGGATTGGGTTAAAACTTGTTTTGAATAATTGATTGAAAATTGATTTTAGCTTTTTATTATAATTTGAATTTCTAAATCTTCCAATTGAGGGTTTGGGATGTGAAACCCTCAATTGAGTTATATCTTAGATAATCAAATTGACATTTCACCATTAAGGGGAAGAAACCCGATGTCTTGACACTTTTTCTCACTGATCTTCTCCCTAAAATTAATTGAACTTTCTCTACAAAAAATTCTACAAACCCCTTTTCTACTATTGTTCATTATATTCAATGCTCTCTATAGATCGACAACCCCTTTATTGTACTACAAAGTACCACATATTTTTGAACGACATCAATTCCTCTTTCTTATTATATACATGAAATTTTTAATTAAAAAAATTAAACAAAAAAGAGACCAAACAGCCCTCATCTCCTTCTACTTACCTGACCTATTCTCATTCTTCATAGAATGATCTCCGACCAAACCCCCTCTCTCCCCATATTTCTCTCTCTAGCCTTGAAATAATCACTGGTTGTTGCATGTCGTCTTACATTGCAGTCTTAGACTGTCGTGCACTGAGGATGTGGGACAAGGATGTATGACAATAACTACCATCGTTCAACACCGTAAGCTTGCACTGAGGATGTGGGACAATAACTACCATCGTTCAACACCGTAAGCTTGCACAACACTGTAAGCTTGGGCTGAAGACTAGTTGAGAACCCAAACAAGGCGTAGATGGGTTGCTACCGCTAGAGAAAAATCCTAATATGATACATGTAACGCCCCAAAATACCCCTTAGGAGTTAGGCGATAATTTGGGCACGTTACTTACCACAACAACCATCCTGCAGAAGCATATAAAGCAAACTAAATAGTGAACTGAAATTTCTTTAATAACTTAACTGTATTCCAAGGGCAATTGTTTACAATAATTGAATATGAACTAAGACATGTACAAAAAGATCCTTAGCTTGAGTTACCAACTCAAACTGATACAATATCCCCAGAAATAAAACCCAAAATACATGTCTCTCCCTCATATCACTCAACCATAAGGTCATATGTCAAGACCCCTATCATCTTCAAAAACATCCCAAGAAGGCTCCTGCCCTCCATAATCCATCTCGATCCAATGCCCTGGGATACAATGTCGAATGAACCTGCCGACATAAAATGTACGGCTGAGTATGGAATACTCAGCATATACATACTACTAACTAACCATGTTACGATATATTAACATGTCATATAAGATACGGTTCATCAAAGTATATACATGAGCAAAGTGCGGAAGTTTAAAACAAGATAACAGTTGTATAATCTTAAAGTCATACTTCAAATCCTACATTAAGTTCGTGCTTTAACAATATGTATTTCATGTATCTTACGGGCTTTGTGAGTTCCTTATGCATTTTATGAGGTTCTTAGCTTGTGAGGTCATTCTTATCACTTATCTTGTACTTACGTTGAGACATATGCTTTCTTGTGAACTTTCTTGTGAGTTTCTTGTGAGACACTAGCATACTTTCAGGTGCTTGTGAGCCTGTGAACTTGTGAGCTTGTGAACTTATGAACCTTGGGAACAGATACTAGTACCCATACCTGGTATTAGTACACTAGCATCCTTCCATATATTTGTGAGCTTGTGAGTTTCCTCTTATGAGTATTTCCTTCTTGTCTTATAAGCTTCCATTGTCCTTTACGCGTTTTCTTTCCTTTCCTTGAGAATGTTCTTATGAGCTTTACATATAATTTCACTTTCTCCTTGTCTTATAAACTTTCTTATAATTCTTCGTATACCCGTACTTATAAACTGGACGTAGATATACTAGCGTTTATCTTTCTTATCGTACTTAAAATCTTATCCTTGTCTTATAGAATTCACTCTTGTCTTGTTCTTATTTCGTGGAAAACACTCTTGTCTTGTCTTGTCTTGGTTTAATTCCATATGATTATACTTTAAAAAAACTAGATTCCTACGTGAATACGTGCTTGTGCATAGGGAATGGTGAACATCATAATGTCATGAGAAGATTGAAAGACCATCATATCACATTTCCCAACTTTCTATAAACATACAAGATTTTAAGGAAACACATAAAGCATATTAGCATAATTACCAAATTTGGGGAAAATCCTTAAATCATATTTTATAGTCTTGGCTCTAAATTCCATATGTGCATTTCGTCAAACACCTTACATTCAACCTTTCCTTAAGGCTTTTACTTGCATTTTCATCATCCACATTTCATCAAACATCTTGTGTGCATTTCTTATAAGTACATTACCCTTTCCCATTTTCCACCATACATCAACCATCACATTCATAACATTTAATTTATTATAAACATATTAAGCTACCCATCTTAATATTGTCTCAATATGATTTACATATTGATTTTGACCAAAGGATCACTAAAATTGAATGTATATCAAAGCATTGTAACAAGGGAGGTTAGTAGAATGTATCTACCTTAGGGGATAAAATCCCTTTGATCCAAGGATTGAGAAAGCTTGAGAAAACTTGTAGAAGAGGAACCCAAGCTTGAGGATGAAGATCCAAGCTCCAATGGCGCGTGGTAGCGAGATCCAAGCTTGTGGAAGATTCCAAACCTTGATTAGTCTTTACTTGATCTTCAATCCAAAACCCCTCCTTGAAAATCTCCAATCTTCTCCCTTCTCCTTCCAAGATCTTCGTTAGGTTTAGGTTCACCCAAAACCCCTAAAAAGATCTCCTATTTATAGGCCAAGGGTTGAAAACCCCAAAAATCATGCTCTAAAAAAGTTGGTTTGCGCGTCTACGATCATTCGTATGACTCCCTTATCGGATTTTGATGATTCAACTTGCGTTGGACTCATATTTCAAAGAAGAACAATTTTTTAATTACCTAAATGGGCTCTAAAGCCGACTGATCTGAAAATGGATTTCGTTAACCCATATTTGTAGCAGATCCGATTTCAGAAACAGACGTTTGACTTAACCCCGATTCAAAATTCAGAAAAGTGATTAACATGAACCTCGAAGAGGGTTTAAAGAAATTTATAAAAATTCAAGAATCACTCGATTCCGATAAGTGGTGACTAAACTAGAGCTTCATAAAGTTGAGGGTATGTTAAGACATACCCTTTTAACACTTAGAACATTTTGAGTGCTTTCACACTCTTTTCCCTCGGGTCTAACACCCTACTCACACCTCATGACTCATTACCCCATAGGTTTGTAACCCACCTAGGTGATCAATGAATTCACGCCAATATGCATGATAGGCCCCGGCCTCTTTATGCCTCGCGCACTAGCACTATTCACCACACTATTCACTTACAACCCATTAAATACTTAAGGTATCTTTTACCCACTTAGAGTATCTTTTTACTCTCTTTTTGAGACTCGAAACACGTACCTAAAACCCTCACTTGACTCACTATCATACCAAGAACACAATGGAAGGCTTTAGGCCCTTACATACACCATAAAAGAACACTATTCACTGACAATATTCATAGCATAGTGAACTCAAATTCCGGGGTTCTATAGTACAACTTTAGGGGTAGGGCTTGGGCTGCCCGATTGCTTCTCTGCTATTGTGGTATCTCGGTCTCGAGGGGTCAATGTGCAGAACACTATGTGCCAACAAGTGCTTGTTTTCAGAGATCTAGACTCTTCTTTCTTGACTATATTATCTCTTGTTTCTTGGATGTAGAGTAAGGGATTTTATAGTATTCGATTTGCAGTCTCAAAATACAAAAGGGTACTGAACAAATAATGGTGTGAAGAGGCAGATCTTAGGAACAAGTTCCTCAGGCAGACTAAGGAGGAAGGAGAAGAGGCTAAGGCCGAGAGGGTAGTTTTTCCTTTTTCTTTGTTTAATTGAAAATTTCTTATATATTGTGTATATTAGTAAAATTTGAGGTGCACTTAGCACTACCTTTTTTTTTTGGTCTCTTGGACATGAATGGAATTTGGAGATTGTTTGAACAAAGTCCTAAAATCACATGGCTAAGATTCATTCAATGAGGAAGCGACAATCTATAGAGACAATATAAATAGTTTATTCCATTAGTGATATACTTTTTTTTTGGTGTAGTATTAGAGCATCTCCAACCGTGCTCCATATCTCCATATATGGAGATTAATCTCCAAAAATCAACTCCAACTGTGTTCCATATTTGGATCTCAATCTCCAAATTGCTACTGTGAGACTCCATATATGAAGATGGAGAGAGAAAAGGGAGATCAATCTCTAAAACACTATTTATCTACATAAAAGTTTTTTAGTGGGCCCAACATCTCCATATGTTGAGAAGATGCTGTTTTGCGTTGGAGATGTTCTTAGTGGTATAATTGATCACTAGTAGAGACCCGCACGGGTGCGAACAATTTTTAAAATAATTACAAAATTATAATGAGTTAGAAATAATATGTGAAATAATTATTTCATGAGGAGATGTATATATTAGGGAGATGCAGAGTAGTCGGGAAGTTATAACATGTAAAAAGTTTTAGAATTTTTTTTGAGTTCTTGTTGGTGGAAAAGAAATCGTTGGGGAGAGAGGAGAGTCTTGTTGGGACTTGGAGTGGAGAGAGGTTATCGTTGGGAGAGAGATAAGAATGGAGATGGATAAAGAGGGTAGTTAGGAGAGGGTATTTATGAGTCTTACTTAAGTGGAGCTGGGACTTGGGGAGAGAGAGGAGGTCTTTGTTGAGTAGAAGATTCTGTTAGGCATGAGAGAGAGTTAATAATTGGGAGAGAAAATAGGAAGTTAAGAGAGGGTATTTATGGCTCCCACTATGTGATGATGTGGCATGACAAATCTTAAAATAAAAATCAAAGAGGATGCCACCTAGGCATCCTATTTCTATAGTATATAGTATATAAGTATATATTCGTAATTTGAACCATAACCAAGGGTGTGTGCGAGTGTTGACTCGTGATTCCCTCAAGTTTTAACCGGACTCAACTTGTGAAATGTCAGAGTCGGTGTGTGTGGAAACAAATGTAAAAAAGCATGGAACTATCTATTATGGTTTTCTGACCGTTAGATCCGGAGGGCTAGGGGTCTTTCTTTTTCCGCAAGTAACGATGTTAGTCTACGACGGCCGACTTACTGCCGTTAACCCATTCCCTATTAACGGCGTCAAACCTAAACACTGTTCCTTGTTTTCGCAAGATAGGGTTTCGACAGACAGGAGAACCCCATCTCATGAAAATCATCTAAAATCTGTTTTCGCTTATGTACAGGTAAGGGTTTGTGGCGATCAACCGCCTCTGAATTGAAAAGCTTTTGCTTTTCTACAATTCTTCTGGGATTTGAGGTTCCATTTCTAGTTTCTGCGATTTTGATTTGGAATGAAAAGTAAATCGGATCGGATTTCGTTTTTCTTCTAAATCTCTTGTTTATGAGTTTTGTATTCAGATCTGTTTTCTGTGCCTTTTATAATGTTGAATTTCGATAATCTCACTCGTTTTGAATGAGTCGGTGGGAATTTAATCATGATTAGTACATAAACTGTTGTTGGATTTTTAAGCTTTAAAAGTAGCTGATATTGTTTGATCTGGTTTAGGGATTTTACTTCTCTTATTCTGAAATCAAAGAGCATGATCGTAGTTTTATGTGAGTAGAACTGCGAATCTTTGTTCATAATGCGTATCTTTATCAGTTTTATTGCCTATTTAGTGATTTTTCACCCTTATTTATTTGTGTGTGAGGGGTTATTCACAAAGATATTCACTTTAGCTGTTTGGGTCTTGTGGGTTGAAAAAGGAGTATATTTTTTTTTGAAGTCGGAGAGGAAGAGAACTTGTACAAAATGGGAACCAATTGCAGAATCTGGTATGCTCTCATACTTGCAGTTGATAATCACTTGATAAGATATTGCAATTATTGGTAAAGTTGAGTTATTTGTATTTCTTTTCTTTATGTATGCATGTAAAACTGACCTTTTTTTCCTTACCAGGGAAATCCAATTTCATTCACAAATGATGTTCTTGTTATATTTGGGTTTATAGTTGCATCTGTTGATGTTTCCTTAATTTTTACCTGGTCAATTTGGGGTACAAATGTTCAAAATAGCACCCTTTCTCCCATCTCCCCCACACATGATATCACTTTGAGCGTAGAATGGATGAAGGCAATACTTTGACGCAAGTTGGGATTCAGACAATAACTCGCATATTCTGACACAACATTAAGCTAATACAGCATCCAGGCATCCACTTGCTTAGAGTTGAATGAGTCTCAGCTTGGACAGTGCATTCAGTATCATTCTCAGATGTCACCCACAAGAATTTTAGCCTACAAAGACTCCTAGAGTTATCTAGAGTTATAGTGGCACGATCTCACTTTTTATTTTATGTATCTTCGAGGCTTGTTTAACTCATTATTTCCATAATCATTGCCGTTTAAAAAAATTGTTGAATATTACCGATAAAAAAATTATTGAATGTTCTTTTTTAACTTAATGAGTTTTGTCCTTGAAATTGACATAGCATGGCCTTATTATGTATATGGTTCTTGACTTTTAAGTGAGTTTCCATCCTCACAAATTACTACATTGTATTTGTTCTTGATCCTGGAACTCCTTTTTAGTTCTAAGTGCTGAACGCCCAGCAACCTTAATGTTTCGTTGGTCATTTTTGTCTCTGACTATCATCTGGCATAATACTTGCTTAAGTGTAACGCCCCAAAATACCCCCTAGGAGTTAGGCGATAATTCGGGCTCGGTACTTACCACACAACCATCCTGCGGAAGCATATAATGCAAGCTAAATAGTGAGCTGAAAATTTATTTAATAATTTAACTGTATTCCAAGTGCAAAAGTTTACAATACTGAATATGAACCAAGACATGTACATGAAAATCTTAACTTGAGTACCAACTCAAGTGATACAAATATTCCAATAAATAAAAACCCAAAATACATGTCTCTCCCTCTACATCACTCAACCCTAAGGTCATATATCAAAACCCCTATCATCCTGAAGAGCCTCACAAGAAGGCTCTGGCACTCCATAATCCACCTCGATCTACTGCCCTGGGATACCATGTAGAATGAACCTGCCGACATAAAATGTACGGCTGAGCATGGAATACTCAGCATGGTAATAACATTAACATGCCTACAGGACACAGTTCATCATAAAGTTACATGATCAGAGTGCGGAAGAAAAACAAGGTAACAGCTACATAATCCTGAACATTATCAATTAAATCATACTCTAAGTTCATGCTTTAAAATACATATTTTAATATCTTATGAGTCTTGTAGGTTCCTTATGTTTCTTGCAAAATTCTTAGCTTATGCAATCATTCTCTTTACTTATCTTGTACTTATTTGGAGACAGATGCTAGTACCCGTACCTGGTCATAGTATACTAGCATCTTCTCTTGCTTTCATGTTAACTTGCTTGTGAATTTCTTGTGAGCTTGCTTGTTAGTTCTTGTGAGCTTGCTTTCATGGAAACAGATGATATGCCTGATAGTGTCCGTACCTGGTCTTAGTACACTAAACATCCTTTCATATTTCTTTATTCTTACTTGGAGACAGATACTAGTACCCATATCTAGTCTTAGTATACTAGTATCCTCTCATACTTTCTTGGAAACGGATGTTAATGCCCGTACCTGGTCTTAGTACATTAACATCATTTCATTAATGTCTTAGAAACATATACTAGTACCCGTATCTGGTCTTAGTACACTAGCATACTTTCATGTATTTGTGAGCATAAGAACTTGTGAGCTTGTGAGATTCCTCGTATGAGTATTTTCTTCTTATCTTATGAGTTTCCACTTGTTCCGTACGAGTTTTCTTTCCTTTCCTTGAGAATGTTCTTATGAGCCTTATTTGTGCTTTCATTTTCTCGATGCCTCATGAATTTTCTTATCTTACTTGCATCTTATTCTAGTCTCATGTTTACATTCACACTTGTCTTGTTCTTGGTTGTATTTCATATACTTATACCAAACTAGGTTCATACATGCAAGTGTGCTTGGGTGTAATAATTGTGGCAAATCATAATAACCTGAACAATTTAAAGGATGATATGTAGCGATTCAATTCTTATTATAATCATGTGAGCATTTAACAATTGTATAGAGCATTTGTTTAAAATCACCTTTTAAGGAAAGCTACATAATTCATGTTTTCCAAAACCTTCATTTTATTCTTGGCATTCTAATTCATGCATTTCATCAAACACTTCACAAGCAACATAGATATAGTCATTTCTTTCACCTTTTCCTTGTCACACATCTCATCAAACACCTTGCATACTTATTCCTTTAAGCTTTAAACTCATAATTTCATAGTCTTATGTTTTCAAGTTCATTCTTGCATTTTATCAAACACTTCACATGCAACATTAGTATAGTCCTTATTTTTACATTTTCCTTATCAAACATTTCATCAAACATCTTGGTGTGTGCATTATTCATACACTGCCCATCCACCATTTTCTATCGCACAACATTCATCACAACCATTGGGCATCCAATCACCTCATCCAACATCTCACACATTATTCACCACTTAGTTATCTTGTATAATTTAGGCATCATTGATCTTAGGTAAGAAATTGGAGATACACATGCTCAATCCTACTTATTTTCAAGGAAAACTAAGTTCATACTAAGTGAGCTAGTAAGAGTGTACTAACCTTGAAGATCAAAGCTTGATCTTGAAGAAAATCCTTGGGTTGGGTCCTAAGCTTGAGGAAGAAGGAGACACCACCTTGAGTGGAGGAAGATCCTAGCTTGAAGATCCAAGCTTGATTTGAGTTCCACCTTCTCTCCAATCCAAAACCCCCTTTGGAATCCCTTCTCTTCTCTTTCCTTTCTCACTCTTTTTCCTTTCTAGGTTTAGGGTAAGCAAAACCTCCACTTGAGCTCCTTATTTATAGGTGAAGGGGTTAAAAACCCTCATTTCCGGGCCTTTAAAAAGCCCAAATCGTGCTCTGATGATCGATCGTCGGTCTGGACAATCGATCGTCCACGTTCCCGAATGCTATCAAGATTTCTGGGCTCCTGACGATCGATCGTCACTTTGGGACGATCGATCGTCCAAATCCCTGAGAGCTGTTCGGATTTTTGCTGTTTGGTATTACGACCATAACTTTTGACTCACTATGTAACGACCCAGAATTTTAATATAATAAAATTATGCGTTTATGAGTCCTTAATGGAGGTTAATTAATTAATTATTTGTTAAATTGGTAAAAAGTGGATTTTGTTCGGGATTGGATTGTACTGGTAAAACTTCAGTGTTTTTTCTCGAAAATTGTACACAATATGCGGGTCGACTATCTGGACGATCACTTATCGTTCCAGTTCCGTCGCGTATCGATTCGTGAGACCGTGAGAGTCTTGAATGTAAGAAGATCGAGAAAACCAGAAAATTCCAGATTTTTCCGGATTTAGTGGGACTCTAAAATTGTTGGGAATTCTAATAGAAATCTGTGTGGTTGGTACCACAGTGTGCCGGTCGATCGTGAGGATGATCGTCTGTCGTTTCAGTAGTTAATGGTCTCATATGAAGAAACGACAATGTGTTTTGTGTTCGAAATCAGAAAATTAGTGGGTTTTGCAATTTTTTTCCGGACTAAAGTGCAGTTGTCAAAACTCAATATTTTTCTCTGAAATTTTTTCAGTAGGTGTCGGACTGACCTAAGTTCGGTAACCTGAAGTTTCGTCACGATCGGGTGTCATATATTAGGGTTTCGGAGGGCATATGTGTGAAAAAGTCGAAAAATCCAGTCAAATGGTTAAGGTAATTGACTAAGTCAACTACGACTTTCCACACCAAATGGGTCATGTGCTTTTGCACATGATCTAAACCCCTTTAAGGTCTATATAAATAGGGGCCAGCCCCTCTTAGTGCTCATGGTTTGCAAACAGTGCCACAAAAGTGTTTTAGAGAAAGGAAGAGAGAGAGGAGAGAGAAAGAAGAGAGAGAAAGAAGAGAGAAGCGGGTCCTGGAGGTTTTTCGACGTCTTGGACGCATTGGCGGAGTCTCTTTTTGCACTAACTGCCTCGAAAAGCGTGAAGCAGGTAAAACCCTTCTTTTCTTCTCTTTTTCCCCTTATTTTACTATATTCTTTTATGTGAAGTATATACATGTTTGTTAGCATGAATGAAAAAGGGTCGGAGACCCCTATGTGATGTGTGAAAGGGTTGGATGCGCGTGAAAAATGAGTAGAGGGGTGTAGCCCTTGGTCTTGGGTTTCAAAACCCCAGATTTAGGCTCACTGTGTGAATGGTGTGGATCGGATATGATGTTGTGATTTTATGTGGACCATCGGGGAGCTCAGATCGGGTCCCGGGTAAATTGTATCGTCACTGTAGGGTGACAAAAAGTTGTTTTGCAGGTCGTATAAGGCTATGAAGACATCCATTAGCCTGGAAACGTTTCCTAACGGGACGGTGTGTTACTGGATTTGGTTCATGGGCACGAGACCTAAGTATTTCAGTTAATCAAGCGAGGCTTGGTTAACTGGGGTTAACCTGTGGTTAGAAAATCTACCCAAGGTTATGCATAGTCCGTGGTTCCTCTTTAACTAGGTCAGGAGAGACGGTGTCCAGTAAGGCCCGGGGTTCCTCCGTGAATGATAGTCGGGAGATGTCGGTCTGTTTGTCTAGGTCGTCCGTGGTGCCTCTTGGATTAGGTCAGGAGTGGCAGTGTCCTGCATGGCCCGTGGTTCCTCCGTGACTTATAGTCGGGAGATGTCGGAGTCCTAGGGAGTTTAAAGTGGTTGAACATCAGATAGTGTATAGTCCGGGGTTCCTCTTTGGGTGGGTCAGAAGATGTCGGCACCGTGTCTATCGGGGTCCCTTGGTGGAACTTTAGGAGATGTCGGCATTGATATAGATGTCGGGGTTCCTCCGTAGACTAGCTAGAAGATGACGGTAGGCAGGTTGGTCGGGGTTCTTTCTTGACTGATACCCAGGGCGATGGCGGCGAATACATGGTAGATGTGGCCAGTAAATAAAATGGAAAAGTATGTCCTTATTGGATGAATGCCCATGTTGTGTGTGTAAGCTTCGGATACGAAGTAGTTTGAATCAGTATACTTAGGGTTGGTGTATTTATCTGAGTTGGTGTACTCAAGGTTCGGTATGGAATCGTCGGATTCCAGGTGAGTTGGGTTGGTACACCCAAGGTTTGGTTGTGTTCGGGTGAAAGCTGGAACAATGTGTGTGAGTCTAAATGGCTCCAGGTATGGTTATGATTTAGAGACTATAAGATAAATTTTGTGGGCTGTGGTCAAATAATAGTGTCTCAAGACTCGAAATGAAACATGATTGATAATTGAAATGATAACTTGGTAATATGAATATATTCATAACTGAACCCCATAATTGGAAAGTAATGTGAGGTTGGGAACCTCTGTTAGGATGACATAACCCTAAGTGAGTGACCTTGGGTCACAATTTATTATATACTGTTCTATTTTACTGTAACATGCAAATTGAACTGTTTATTATATCATTATTGATGCGTGTTATTATGTGGAAAATAATTTAGAAGGATTGTGGTTTTATTGGGCTTCATAGCTCACTGACTTTTTATGTCAGCAGATCTCGGAGCTGCTGACCAGTAAGTGAAAAGTCCAACTGGACATTTTGGAAGCTTGTACAAGCTGTATCCGGCGTGATAGAGACGCCTACTTTTGTAAAACAAACTTGATGTAAATAATATAGCTATATGGTTTGTATGATGGCTATTGTGATGACAGGTGTTATTTGCTTTTTATAAGCATCTGATAAATGTTTAAATTTCCCGTATTTTTGCGAGTAAAGTCTTCCTTTCGTGATTTGACGAACGGACGCGCGTCTCGGAACTTGATTCCCTATGCGCGAGTTCGGGGTGTCACACGCCAATCGGATTTTGATGATTCAACTTGCGTTAGACTCGTCTTTGAAAGGGGAACAACTTTCATGTTTTACACAACTCCTAATTCTTCTTTATTTATGGTCTAAAGTGGCCATAAAGGTGACTGGGTCAGAAAATTCAGTAGAAAAATGATGGAAAACTCACATTTAACTTAACTTCGACTCAAATTATGGAAAAGTGATAAACATGAACCTTGAAGAGGATTCCAATACAGTTCTAATGGTTCAAAAATCACTAAATTCCGATAAGAGGTAAGAAAAATAGACTTCTCTCAAGTTGAGGTTATGTGGAGAAAAATAGACTTCTCTTAAGTGGTTTTAACCACTGAAGAATATGTTATACTCTCGTTTCTTCATCACAAACACCCAACAATCGATACTTAAACTAATTTAATTATTTTTATCATGCCTCATAAACCAAATTTCATAAATGACCATTAGCTTTAAGAATACTTATGCCCATGGCACTATTCACAGCACTATTCACAACCCCACTCAAATGAACAGTGCATGTGAAATTCGGGGCTCTACATTAAGTACGCCATTCCTTTTGTTTTCTTGACCAATTACCATTTTGTATTAAAAAAAAGATGCGTAGCTTGGGATGGATAACTCTACAGTTTGAATCTTATATGAATGAAAGACTAGGACATGATGCACATACAGGGCTTGAGACCAAATTTTAGGAGTCCCTCCTCAATGATCACTGGTAAAATTTAAATCTGGTTGGATAATGTCAACCACTAAATCAAAAGTGAAAACCCTCTTTAGGTATGTTCATTAGTTTTCTTTTGGATTTTAAATTTAATGAGATAGATTGAATGATTGTTTTTTTAATATAGTAACTTGGTTTAAATATCGTCACATTTTCTAATTTTTCCTGTGAAGTGTATTGGTTTACATGGGGACGAAAATGAAAGCTGTATGCAGCATAAAATTAAAATGTTTCCCAATAAAATTCCAATTGTATATGACTGTCGTTTTGATTGAAACATTACTTTGTTTAGTTATATATTGAAAAAGTATGCATAATTATTTATTAGTAATAAATTTGAAATGTAATTGCTAAACCTTTACATGTAATTTTCAATAGCTATTGACTAAGGATTCAAATGTGTTAATTACAATTATTAATATATTTTGTAGTTTTTTTTTATCGGTAATCAAAGAGAATAATCGAATATATTAAGCAAAAGAGGCAAAGAATAAACAAATTTAGCCTAGAGGTTACTGGGAAGTAACCACCCGAGGGGAAAATAGATGCCTACAAAGCTTTATGAATAAAAAGCAGGAGGACTAGAAAAAAGATAACTACAATGCTTGGAGCTGGGTGCCCCAAATCTGCAGATCTATGGCAAACAGACAACCATTCCGAGATTGATTGCCTCACACGCGCACAAATCTGAGGAATCGAAGAAAGGGAATTCTCGAATACTCTAGAATTCCTCTCCTTCCATATGCCCCAAGCTATAGCTCCAGGTAACACATACCAAAATGCCACATGATCACCCTCCACACTAACTCGAGACCAGCAAGATAAAGAGCTTCAGAAGGAGTTAGGGAAGACCTAGGCCATGAGCAATAGGGCAATTTAACAACAAATGATCCATTGACTCTTCCGTGAGCAAGAATATGTAACATCAATTTGCCAACATCCACCCTCCTTTTTTCAAATTGTCATGTGTGAGAATTTTATTCATAGCTGCGGTCTAAATGATGAAAGCTACTTTCAATGGAATATGGGGATCCCACATAGACTTATGAGGAAAAAAACATATAAAATTTGGCTCCAATGATTGTAGTAATGATCTCATGGAGAATCGACCATTGTTATCCCTAGTCCAAACCCGTGTATCTCTATTAAGTGGTCTAGGGACAAAGGATTGTAAGGTTTTTAAAAATGAGCAGAACTCGTCAACTTCCCAATCATTCAAGGGCTGCCTCAACCTTGGGCTCCAAACTACTTCATCATTCAGCATCTCAAAGTAATCTACCACAAACACTGTTTTGTCTAGAGATAGACAGTAAATACTCTCAAATCGAACTCGAAGACTACTCTCACCACACCACACCACACCTCCTTCCAAAAGTGAACCTCCGCCCCACTACTCACCCGAAATGAGATAAATAGGTCGGGCAAACTTTTCACTGCCATGATTCCATTCTACAAGCCCACCCCATGGGGGACCCTAACCTGTCTGGGTTTCCAATTCAATATTTGGCCAAGTCTTGCAATTATCATCCTAGTATCCTACGCCATAGATACTCCCTTTCCTCCCCAAACTGCCATATCCATTTTCCTAACAATGCTTTGTTGATGGCTATTAATGGTTTCAGATTTAGGCCACCCCCTTGGGTTGGTGGGGGGGGGGGTGGCACACCTAATCCCATGTCATCAGGTGGTATTGAGGCTTCCCCCCTTTACCATTCCACAAAAAGTCCTTCTAAAGATGCTCCAATGATCGCGCGAGACCACGAGGGATGGTAAAAGAGGACATGTAGTAAGTTGGGAGACTTCTAAGGGTACTTTTGATTAGTTTCAACTTTCCCCCTTTCGAGAGAAGATGGGCTTTCCACCCTGCGAACCTAGTGGAAAACTGCTCAACCATAGGCAGCCATGCCTCTTTGGATTTGAATTTGGCCCCTAAAGGCAACCCAAGGTATGTCGAGGGAAGGGAGCCTAGTCTACATCCTAGACAAGCTGCTAGGTGTCCTAAATTTGGGATTTCCCCGACATTAATCATCTCACTCTTCAGACCTGACACCTCCTCGTAGCATCTCAGAAGGCACTTAAGGTATGCTACATGCCGACAAGAAGCTACGCAAATTATAAGAGTATCTCGGCGAACTAAATGTGAGAGATAGGGAGGCGCTCCTGACCCACAGTAAAACCCTCAAATACCCATGTGCTCTCGAAATCATCCTACTCAAAGTTTCAGAAACTATGATGAAGAGGAACGGGGAGAGTGAACCACCTTGTTGCAATCCCCCGAACTTCTAAAGAATCCTGTTGGAGACCCATTTATCAAAATCGAGAATGATATCGAAGATACACACCAAGATATCCACTTTCTCCATTTTAGCCCAAACCCCATTCTTCGCATAACATAGTCCAGTAATTGCCAGTTGATATGATCGAATGTTTTTTCCATTAATTTTGTATATGATTCCAGGAATTTCGGATCTCAGTTGGTCATCAATGCACTCATTGACAATGAGTATCCTATCTAGGATCTGCCTACCTCCCACAAAAGCGGACTAGTGGGGGGGGGGGGGGGGGATCACAGAGACCAGAACACCTCGCAACCTGGATGCTAAGACCTATGATAAAATCTTGTACATAATACTGCTCACCAAACTTATGGGTCGGAAATCTTTTAACTTCTGGGCACCTGGAATTTTTGGGATCAGTACCACAAATGTGCTATTCATCACTTTATCAAAGTGTCCTCGATCATGGAACTCCTGAAGCATCTCTATGCAGTCTCTCCCCACTATTTCCCAACACGATATGTAGAACTCTATGGAGAAGCCTTTCGGACCTGAGGCCTTATTACTTGCTAGGCTTGAGATTGCCGACCTAACTTCGTAGTTAAGATAATAGAATTTTATACCATTTTTTAAAATCAAATTAAGCTCAATGAATTAATCCCAATTATTATTATTATTATTATATTTTGTAATTAAAATATTAGAATATTTATATTTATTATAAAAAAATTAAGACAAACCACATAATCTGCTGATCATCAAATGCATGCATATTCAATGTATTTAATAGTAATTTTCAATTTGATGTTATTTATAAATGAAAAATATCTTTAGCCTCATTGTAATTCCATGTGGATATATGAGTCTTATGATTCATGCTTACCTATATTTTCGTGGTGTGTATAACTTTGTGACATTGACTATTAAAGCTTCAGAAATTTATGTCACTTGCTATTGATATTGATTTTCTTATCCTAAATTGATGCTTTTGGTGAATGTTTCCAATGTTTTTATATTGTTTCCATGATTCTCAAAACTTATATAATGTATCTAGAGACTTTCATAAACTTTCACTAAATATTCCATTTATTAGGGACCGATTTTATACCTCAACCGAAGTTTAAGTCCTTTTCTAGGAGAGGCCTAGGTGATGAAGAATATTGGATATTTTTCTACTTTTGGTTGGATGTTTCATCGTTGATGAAGTGGAGTTGTGGCTCACTAATTCTTTCATGTATATCATGCCATTTATAAATGTAGTTGTCTTTGTTTTCTCAGATTGTTATTTACAATATTACAAACATTTTTTTTTCACATATTGTTTGGCATATATTATTGATGTAGGAATATGCGTGAATATAACTAATTACTCTTTCTTCAATTTTTTTTTTCTTAAGGGCTTGAAAATTATCATCCTTGTTGAGGTGTCTCTGAGATATATTTGATATAAGAGTTGTATATTACTGTGCTATTTGGAGCTTGTGGAGTCGGGTTTGTGGATAGGGATTGATATTGTAGACAAAAATGGAAGTGAAGTGCGCAAAGGTATTGGATGATGGCCGTAGAATAGTTGTTGACTTGAAGAGAAAACGGGCAGCTCGTTGTGCGGCATATTTTACAGGAACTACTCGTACAATGGTATCACGACGGTCCACTTTAAGCTCATCATCTAACAAGCTTGGCAAGTGGAGGACATCGAATGGACACAAGACCAAGTGTGGGTCTCTTTTTAGGAAATCTATCCTTAAGAACTATTCAAATTTTATGAAGAGCGGGTTGCCACAGCGTTTGATGTTTTATCAGAATGGTGACTGGAAAAATTTTCCGGAGGATTTCCTTGGTTTAGTTAGAGAAGATTTTCGGGTAAAGAAGGCTGTCATTGAAGTGGAGCTTCAGGGGTATCATTCGTTGCTAGATTTTTTGCACATGATCCAGATTGATGTGAAAACAGGTTTACAACAGCCGATCGCTTGGATTGATGAAGCAGGTAGTTGTTTCTTTCCAGAATCTTTTGATGACTGCTGTCATTCTGAGCTGGGGAAAGAACGAGAACTTATATATTTAGAGCTAAACAGGGCCCGTGAAATCAAGTTGCAACTGGAGATTGAAATAACTGGGGCTGATATCTCAAAATTGGAGGACAGTGAAGAGTCAAATACTCATGTTAAGCGGCCAAGAATTGAAGAAAAACTTGTTAGCAAGCAGTACGAGCTGGATCGAAAGAATGACAACTGTGATAGAAATTCAGATTCAAAAATGAAGGAGGTTGTTGAAGAAAATTGGCAGTTGCTTGATTCTCCTAAACGAAACCCTGGATTTGAAACCGTGCATGAGAATTTGGACAATGATACTGCGCAACACATGTTCCTTAGTGGAATGGGCTTGTCCGTTTGTGCAACTGACATACTTGAGATTCACCGTGGCTCAGGTAATTTGTTGCAAGCTCGATTGGAGCTTTTCCAAAAGCAGGTTGAAATCACCCAAAAGTATCGTGGTGATGCAAATGTTCAATATGCTTGGCTTGGTTGTTCCAAAGAAGCAGTATCTACTATTATGAAGCATGGGCTTGGACTCAATGGACTGCCCAAAACTAAGCCCTCATTTGGCATCGGTGTTCATCTCACCCCCAAAAATTGGGCTCATATTAGGTGAGTAATTTTCTTAAAAGTTTGTGAATTTGTATTTCTCATATTATAAAACTTGCCAGTAATCTATTACAGTGATTATAATTTGTATATTTTGTTTGAAAATAATTCTAGGGCATCCCTATAAGTAAATTACAAGGGGACACCATTTAATTTATTGATTTTTCTTTGGTGGTTTTTAAATTTTAACCTTAATTTGACCAATCAAGACAAAGGTATGATGAATACATCCATTCGACTACCGACTGGCTTTGGCCTACGGGATTTTTGTGTTAGATCTACTGAATGTTGGGTTCTACCCCCTGATATTTTTTTTTTATCGGTAATCAAGCATATATATATATATATATATATATATATATATATAAATGAGGACAAGGATATAGGAGCACAACATATACAAAAACAAGAGTTTACGAGCAAATAAACTCAATGCAATTTGTGGAGAATAAAGTCCTAACTCCTAGCCTAGAAACTCCACCCGAGGGGGAGCTTAATCCAACACCACCCGTAGCTCCCCCCCATCATAATTTATGCCCGCCCATTCCAACACAACCAGCCGAATACGAGCACAAACATGAGATTGGGGCACCGAAGTATCCTCAAAAACTCTTGAGATTTCTCTTTCCATATCATCCATGATAGTGCACTCGGAAGCACCGACCACAGTGCCTCTCTGGTACTATCCTCATTGACCCTAGGCCAACAAGATAAGAAGGAAAGAGGAAAGACCCAGTCCACTCCCATGCAGGAAAGGAAGTAACCCCAAATATCAAATAGTGGGACAATGCAAGAGCAAATGGTCCATTGACTCATTCGCTTGGAGGCATATGAAACACCTATTGGCCAACCTCCACCCTCTATGTTGTAAATGGTCACAGGTGAGAATTTTATTAAAGACTACATTCCAGAGGAAAAAAGAGACTTTAGAGGGAATACCCGGATTCCACACAACCCGATGAGGAAACGTACCCATGGAGACGAGACCCAATGACTGTAAGAGTGATCTTACTGCCCCCTAGTATTGGCATCATATGTATGAAAAAAGGCCTTGGTAGATCAGCCTTCAGAAGTCTAACTTATGGCTAACATCTAATTGTATTTATTATTATCATTCTTTATTTTGTTTACTTTTTCTCCTAATGTGTTCACCTTTTGTTTTCTTTACAGTGCAAGTTATTGTGATGTTGACGAAAATGGGGTACAACACATGGTGTTATGTCGTGTTATAATGGGAAACGTGGAACTCATTCATCCAGGATCCGCACAGTTTCATCCCAGTAGCGAGAACTTTGATAGTGGGGTTGATGATCTTCAAAATCCAATGCATTATATTATATGGAATATGAATAATAACACTCACATATATCCGGAATATGTCATCAGTTTTAGGGTGCCTTCCAGTGCTGAAGGTGATAATCCACCCTTGTTTTTGTTGCCTATTTAGTTATTTGATTATGAATACATGATTCTGTCAGCAGATATTACCAAAGATTGTCTTACAAGTTACAACCTATACATACATTTGATCACCATTTTTGGAATGGATCATTCAATCAATCAATCATTGCTTTTATGGAGCATAGTTCGAAAGTATAGATGGATGGAAACCATCTAGGCAGTATTAATAATTCAATCTTGTTCTAAAACTTGGATCGTTAAAAGTTTAAAAGTTGTGATAGGAAGTCTATGCATTGATGCTTAAACATCTCTAATTGGTTGGATTTATGGGCTAAGCTCCACCTGGTAGATGTCATAGCTCCACCCCGTAGATGTCATACCAAACAAATTATCCAGATTAATGTCTCACTAGGACAGATGTTCTGAATAGGAGGATGTATAATCATCTTTAATTTTTTCATTTTTGATTTTAGTAGTTTATTAATTCTATAGTGTGAAACATCTCTTAGATAAGTAGCACTAACTTTCATTAATTTTCTTTTAGGGCACATGGTTAAGAGTGGGAGCAAAGCTGAGTCGAGGGTCACAAATTCATCTTGTTGCCAAGGGAAATTACAAATGGATTCCTCTCCATTTAATTCGGTGAGTTTTCTTAATTAAACAAGAACTTCAAATTTGTTTTTGGATTGTGGTCTTCTTTGCTGTAAGTCGTTAGTAAGGAACAAGAATAACAAGGTGTGCGCATGGGCTGAATTAGGCTGATGGTAGTCTAGCCCAACCACCAATATGCTCCTGATATGGGTTCAATTTCCAGCTCATTGTCCGAGTTTGTGACCGATTTTATGACTGTTATGTAAATGGGTGTGGACCTGAGACCAGGAATTTGCAATTAGGCCCAATGAGGCTTATATAAATACTCGGTCAACTTGGTATCTAGCTTGTTTTAAAAGGACGTGTGCTGTTTGAAGTCATGGCCTCTGATCTCACTGAAAAATAGCTAAAACAGTGCTCACTCACCTTTACATATCTATAATATATAGGAATTTCAACTTGGAGTTAGGTTTGCCCCTCAACTTGGAGGAGCCTGGGCAGTTCACAGGTTCAAAGCCCAACCCAAAGTGAAAACGTGCTACATTGAGCCTAAAAACTCATTATCTAGGCTTGGGCTGCACTTTCAAGTTTCAAGCCCATAAGCTGACGGGGGCTATTTCTAGGGCTTGCTAATCAAATATCCAGCCCATGTTGATCCCTTCCCAATCCGGGCTGATATTTGCCCTAAGAATTTTTGTATGAAAATGACATGACCACCTTATTTTCTTTGTTGGTGGGAATCTACATATTGTATTTTCTTTTGGTAAAAAGTGAGCATATAATTTGCAGTTAGGAAAATTATTTCGAGTCGTGAAGAAGAGGAATGCTAGAGCTAGGGTTGTACCATTGGAGGTGGTTATTCCTCCCTCTTTTTTTGTTATACACAATGCCGATGTTATACACAATGTCAAGCACCATTCAGTGTGTTGTACCTGTAGATCTTTTAGGCCATATATCGCTTTGATCTAAGATTCCAGCCCCTAGATAATGTGTAGAGATTGATTGGTTGGGATTGTTTGAGCTGTATAATTTTGGCCTAGAAAATCTTGTAGCTGATACTTTTATTCATCGGTTGTTCCATAGCCTTTGCATGCATGATATGCGCAACTTCCTATACCTTCGTCATGACTTGAGTATTTCTTCACGTAAAACATTCACTTAATGATTAGAGATTGATTGGTTGGGATTGCTTGAGCTGTACAATTTGGCCTAGAAAATCTTGTAGTTGGTACTTATTCAATCGTGGAAATAAAAATCGCCGAAACTGATACGAAACGGCGATACATATAGCTATCGGTAGTCCTATATACGATATTTATACTGATACAAAATGGTATCGTCTATTAGTTATTTATGTTTTAATTCATTGTGTAATTGTAATTGTGTTTGTTACTTTATTTTTGAGTCGCTTCCCATGATTTTATATTTGGTTCTTGTTACTCATTTAATTTTTTAAAAGTTAATTTGAGTTCTTAAATATTTTTTCTTGAAAAAGAAAAACTTATATGTATCGTCCGAAACTGATATGTATAGGTATCGGTTGGGACCGATACGTCCCTTGAAACCTTATTTTTAATCATTGTATTCAATGGTTGTTCCAAGCCTTTGCATGCATGATATGTGTAACTTCTATCCTGCTATCCCTTCCTCAAGACTTGAGTATTCAATACTCCACGAAAAGATTCACTTGATCATCTGTTAACTTGTAATTGTGCTGACATTTAGCTCGAATCCTGGGTTTATTGGTGTTACTGTGATAGAAATCTTCTTATTCTGTAATACCTATTATTTCTACATCTCTAGTTTGTACTTTGTATCATTGGTGGAGGCTTCCATCCCTCTGTGTGTTACACTGGTCCCCCATGTCAGATTATTGAGATACACCTTTTAGTGTGCTGAACCTAGTATATCTTTTAGGCCAAATATTGCCTTGATCTAATGATTCTAAGCATCCAATCACAATCTTTGGGATGCACTAGATAATGACAATTGACAAAGGATTCAGTGGTTGGGATTGTTTGATCAGTACAGCATGGGGCTAGAAAATCTTGCAGTTGGGACTCAATGAATGGTGGTCCCAAATCCATTACATGTATGACAATTGTGGGAGAAAGGTTAGGGAAAAGAACTCGATATCCAATTGGTATGGCACAGTATTTCTCCATGTAAAAAAATTCACTTGATTATGTGTTAACTACCTTGATAATAATGCTGAAGTGCAGTATTGAGCTTATTGATGTTATCTTTATGGAAAAATGCCTGTTATTTCACACCTACTGTTTCTTATTTTTTAGGTGGGACCATGTTACGGGCTTCCAGGTTCTGAGAAGAGATCTCAGGGTAACACCCAACCCATTGGTTTGAGTGCGCCGAAGGCTCCTAAGTCCCCTTGGATGCCCTTTTCGATGTTATTTGCAGCTATCTCGAATAAAGTATCTCCTAAAGATATGAAGTTAATCAATGTTCACTATGATCAATTTAGGGTATGTTAAGTGATGATGTTAAGTAATTTTTTTATTCTCCTTTGTTAGCTAATGATTTTCTAATATTTTTGCGTTTTTAACTTTTCTTTTTGGATATTTATTAGAGGAAGAAGATATGTAGGGATGATTTTGTTAAAAAGCTGAGATGGATTGTTGGGGACACATTACTGAGGTCTACGATATTGAGTCTCCAGGTAAGGTCTATATACCATCATGATTATTTGTGTGGTTTTAAGTTAATATGAAGTAGTTTACCATTTTACAAAAAGAGAGTAGCTAAAAGAATTGCCTTGTTTATAGATCTTAGACTAGATCAATAAATTTTGAGCATGTGAAAATAAGATATCAGGAGAAATTGCACATACAAGGGGTTGGAGTTCACCACTTGACATAGGTCGAACTTGAGAGTTTTCTTTGTCCAAAAGGGCCCTGATCAGATTATCAAACTGACAAATTGTTCTAGACAACTGAAGATAATTTTAGCTAACTGTTCAGATGAGTTTGCGGACTGGGTGTTTATGTTTATCCGGCCATGTTTATTGCTGAAGTTAGATATTCCGTTGGCATGGTCCATAAAATGGTGAGTAATATGCCAAAGTATTTTGTCAGAGGTGTAGTCTGATTTGAATCCAGTAGGCATAGTGTTTACATAATTGGCTTTTATCGGATGAATCCATGGCATAAATCTCCTCAATTTTAGGAAAATACGGGCATGGTAATACTTTACTGCAGAGCAATACTTGTTGACCCTTAAGTGAGCGCTAATTGTAGAAACATGTTTTCATAGGACTGGTGCCAAACTCTAGGCTAGGCTATTTGTTAGTACACAGTCATTGCGTGGAATTCATGATACTAAGCATAGTCACCGACTTCGGGTACAGATTTTAAATGGCAATGATCCGTTCGGGAAGTATGGGCTTTATACAACAAAAACACGGGAAATGCACGGATTTAAAAATAAAAATAAATGATAATTATAAATAAAAAACATGGTACTAACTACTAGCAATCATTTAAAGTCATCATTCAACTAAAGAATTGTGATTATATAACCCTCAAAAGTCAAAATATCATTATTCACCATTCATCCATTTTAAGAAACGAGTTGTGTGGAATCCGAGCATTCCATCTAAGTTATTTTTTTTTTACCATGGAGGGTCACGCGGTAGGATAGGATCTTCATGTGTAATCACTAACAAAATAAAGGGTGGAGGATGACTAAACTGTTGGCTGTTGCTTTATGTGCCTCGAGGTAGAAGAGTTGGTTGACCACCTTCTGGTTTATTGTCTCTTTGCTTATGCCATTTGGGGTCAATTCCTTCGCCAGTTGGGAATCGTTTGGTTCTTTCTTGGCTCTCGTTGGAGTTTCATGTCAGGTTGGTTTTCGATTTCTATGGGGGGCTCTAGTGTCGATGATTTGGGGAATACTTTCGAGGCCCATAAAGCGGTCCCTTTGGAAAGAGATAAATGAGAGTTCTTGTTGGTATTGCATCTACTGAGGGTCGATTGTATATGAGAAATCGACAATTGCTCTTAGCATGGTGCACTATAAAAAATAATTTCGAGGATAAGGGTCCGCTTGATAGCCTATAGTAGTGCTTTATTTTCATATATATTGCTTTTGATTAGCTTTTGTTACTGTATATCTTATTTTTTCTCCGTCTTTGGTTCATATTTCGTGTGAACGTTTGATCTGATTTAGGATGTTGTACTTCTTGATTTTTTATTTATATATATGCGTGATTAACTAAAAAAAAATGGATATCATCATTTACCATAAAAAAAAAGTATAATACCATCATCCTCGAACCCTATAATATTCCAACCCTTTAAACCCATGACATAAGCTTCAAAGTTCAAACTCACATAAAATTCATTAATAACCCTATCATAAGATTCAAATAGATGAATGAGAATGAGAAAGAAACCCTAAAAATTTAATTTCAATACGTAAAGGATAAAAATAATGGAATGACGATCCTATAAACTTTTAAAAAAAGTAGATATGTTTTTTGTATGCGTATTATATGAGTTTAATATGGAAAACGTGTTTAATATGCGTTTTATACAGCTATCACCGTTTTAAACTTAATACAACATAAGTACGTTGTTTAAAACGCCGTCCCCGTTTAATACGCATTTTAAACGCATATAAAATGCGTTTTTAGTGACAAAGTCACAAAGATACCAATATGTGGCTATATAGCTTATAAAGATTATAAATTAGTAATATTTAACTGGCTGGTTGATAATTATGTCTTCTCAATGATTATGATTTTTTTGAGGTCCTTGAAGATTGAAATTGATAATATATAGAAAGATTTGTTTGTAGGATTCTGGTGTGTATATGCACAGAGGCGGAGCCGCCCGCGCGGGGGGGCAAGTGGCCCCCCTAAACTTTTGGGAATTTTTTTTTAGCTTAGCATGGGACATAGAGGTGGATGAAGATCCAATCACAACCATTTCCAATTGAACTCAGCGAGAGTTCAATCGGACTCACATGCCAACACATGTCCCTTTTAACCTCTATTAACTATTATTAAAAAATATTAACCCTAAGGGTTAAAAATCCTTAACTAGAGTTTAATATTTTTCTAAAACTAAGGTTATATTGTTGAATCCTAAGGGTTAATAAATCTTAAACCATAGTTAATTGGGGTTAAAGGGACATGTATTGGCCTATGGGTGTGTTTGAACTCTCCCTGAGTTCAATCCCGTTTGGCTGTGATTCGATTTAAGGTGGGTGCCCCTTAGCTTTTGATATATATATTTTTTTTAATTTTAAATATAGTTTACTCAGGACTTAGAATCCTTATGACTGGACTCCTTGGAGTCGGTTACAACCCATAGGTCAACACATATCCCTTTTAATACCTCTTGATTGTGCTTAAGATTCACTAACCCGTAGGGTTCTTCCACCTAACCTTGGTTTCTAGAAGAAAAAATTTAACTCTAAAAGTTGAAGTTGTTAACTAGAGTTAAAAGACTTTTGTGTTTTAACCGAACTCTAAAGAGTTTGGTTAACCGGAAATGAACTAATATGGGGCAGTTGTCCCATGAAATTTTCAAATTAAAAAAAAAAACTATTTTGTTTAATTATTTAATAGGGTATAGTCATTGGACAAGGGGGCAATTGTGTCCTAAACTTTTGAAAAAAATTATATTATATTATGTAATAGGGCAGCCATAAGGCAACGGGACAACTACTTCCGTAAACAAGAGAAACAATACGAAACAATACCTGTAGGATATATAGAAAATGGATGGATGAAATGACCCATAAACTTAGTCGTCAAATTTTTTTTTGGGGGCTCCACACCCGGACTCCCGCCCCTTAAGCCAAATGTGCCCCCCTAAAATAAATTCTTTGCTCAGCCCCTGTATATGCATGTAGTCTTTCTATTCCTTATTGAAATTTCTAAGGCTACTAGTTGTAGGTAAGAAGTTGAGGGTTTGGACTGCTGAAGGACCGGACTGCTGAAGGAGCTTTAGTGTCATAGGAATAGTGCCCTGATGTTTTTTGGTCATTTTCTTGTCAAAGGAACCTTACCTGTATATCTTTATCAGTGTTGGATTCTCTTTCTGGACTTGGCTTACGTTTCTCCGAGAACGAAACTGGTTGATGTGATTTGGCTGTCCACTTGGCCACCAGGAGTCTGATTTACCTATCCTGTCTGCCCCAGAGTGATGTCGGTCACCACCCCTAGTGGCAGCCAAACAAATTGAGGTGGCTGCCAATAATGGAACTTTCTACGGAAAGCTGTTTAATATCTTCAAGTACCCCCAGGGTATGCAACTTGCTGACATTTCAGTCTGTGGGCTGAGGTATCATGCCCATATGGCGACACATACTGGGAAATATTATACCCTTTTTCCACCTTAAGTTCAGGATATTGCATCCACTTTCAATTTCTAAAGAATATTTAGCATTTGCCCTCCATAAATCTGAGATACCATCGTGTAAGAGCATTCCTAGCAGCCTCACCAATATAACTTTTTGGTTATTTTGGTGAGCCAAAGCACTAAAAATTGCAAAAAAGGGTCCCCAGCAGCCTCATCAAAATAACGATTTTGGTTTGGTGAGTGTACAGGACTCATCAAGTTTGGTGAGGACTCATCAAGTTTGGTGAGTACGGTACACTCATTAAACCAATGTTTCTCTCTCTGTTCCTTTTTTGTTTTCCCACACATAATAAAATAATGTTTCTCTCTCCCTCCCTTTTTTGTTAAATTGGTGAGGTTGTTGGGAGTGTTTTAAAAAATTGGATAGCCAAAATAGAAAAAGGTGACTTTTAGCTATTTTGGTGAGGCTGCTAGGAATGCTCTAAAAGGGTTAGAAATCCTCTCCCTTCTCATCCCAGATTCTTGCCTCTTGATTTAAAATATTAATGTTCTGGACTTTTAAATGTTCCACCAAAAGAACAGAGCCTTGTGTATGTTAGGTATGTGTGTGTATGTATATTACCTTTTATAAAAGAGGAGACTTTAAATAAGACAATTTTTGTTCGTCCAAGATTGTCTTCCTATAATACCTTTTTTCAAAACTATTTTCCCATTATACCCTTTGTTCCACCGAATTCAAACCTACCTACAATAGTTAGAGATTGGATCACTATCAATTGTGATTGAAATCGGGGAGAGTTCAATCGCACCACAGGTCAACATGTGTTGCTTTTATCTCTATTAACTATGGTTAAAATTTACTAACACTTGGGGTTCAACAATATAACCTTGGTTTAGGTTTGGTTAAGAATTTTAAACCCTTATGATTCATCTTTTTTTTAAAAAAACCAAGGTTGTATTATTGAACCCCAAGCATTAGTGAATCTTAACCATGAGTCAACACGTGTCCCTTTGAACTCAGGAATTTTAATCGCAATTGGTATTTAACTCTGGTTAAGAATTTTTTTAACTCTTAGGGTTAACATTTTTTAATTTTTATTTAAAAACCAAGGTTACATATTTTTTAATTATCTTAATTTTTTAAAACCAAGGTTATATTGTTGAACCCCAAGCATTAGTGAATCTTATCCACGGGTCAATACGTGTCTGTTTGAACTCGGGAAGTTCAGTCGCAATTGGTTAACTCTCAAGGTTAATGTTTTTAATTTAAAAAAAAAACCAAGGTTATACTGGTTATACTGTTGAACCCCAAGAGTTAGTGAATTAAGAGGGGACACGTGTTGACTTGTGGGTGTGATTGAACTCGGGCAGTTCAATCGTAATTGGCTGTGAACCGATCTCTAATAATTAATACCCTTTCTCTCTTATTCATAAAAGGACTAATTTTCACTCAAGAATTTATACCAAAAATACCCTTCAATTTTTTTTGTTCCCAACACGACCTCAAATTTTATTATACCTAAAATGCCCTTATATATTTTGTTTCAAACATTTCCCTCTAAGTGATATTTCTCAAAATACCCTTATATTATTTTCTTTATTTCAAAAAATTTCTAAATTTAAATACCCCAAATGTCCACATTGTTTTAATAGCACGTCCAAATTTTATACTCAAAATGCCCTTACATATTTTCTTTTTGGTTCCTAACATATTCTCAAGTTCTATTTCTCTAAAATCGCCCTCGAATTTTTATACTTTATAATTTATTATATATCTATGCACGTGCCTTGCATGTGCACACGAACTAGTATATATATATATTCCTTATTATGTTGTTGACAAATATGCTTGAAATAGTGGTTTAGTTTTGATTTTAAAATATGACAAACTTAATAGTTTTTTTTTAATATGCTTAAAAGATAAATTTTGGAAGACTTGACATAAATCGGTCGGATTTGGATCTTAAATAAATAATCAGATTCAAATTGAGGGATTTAGAACCAGACGGATCTCGGATTGAATTCAGATTTGTCATATTTCTAATCGGATCGAATTCGGATATGAATTAGTCTAGAGATACTCCCAAATCCTAACCGTTTATCTCTTTTATCTCAGTTATTAAACAGTTAGGATTAGAGCTGATGTGGCATTAGAAAAGACAAAATATGCCAATTCAAATCCTGGCCCTTAGTGGTTGGTTATAAATGGTTAGGATTAGGGAGTAGATTTGGGAGTACACATAGACCAACTCTTTGGATATATCATGATTCAATCGGAATCTGATTTGTTTACAGCCGACTCTTTTATTACTGCATTATGACATTCAATCATAGGCTATGGAAACCATGTTATGTTATATCCATAGGTTGTAGTTGACACACCCTGGGCTTTTCCCAGTGGCAAATGTATCTCCCCACACGGGTAGGTTCCGGGTTCGATCCCGAGGGGCCTGTGATGGTTGATCTACCCTCTTAACCAAGCTTTAAATACTAGGCATTAACCCACTAACCTTTAGCACATATACTAATCGAGTTGATCCCAAAGTTGAGATTACCAAAGAAAAAAGGTTGTAGTAATATTTAGTAGAAAACTATTCTTTTAGGCCACAAGTTACTGCCAAAAGCACTCGTACTACTACTGTTTCAGATGTAACATGTTCTTTTGTGGTTTTCATTTCTGAATGATCATCTATATCTTTCTTTTGATACATCTTTTTCGTTTGTAAAGTGTGATTGATGTGATCTATAAAGAGCCAAAACTAGGATTCACCAATATTTAACATCTTCTATTGCTTTGGGGGCTTTTCAAGATTTTGGTCCAGTAATTTGTATCTATGTGGTGGTATTTGCAGCTATCCCCAAAACATGGGTATGAGTTGGAATCAATGAAGCAAGAGGAAGAATCTTCAAACATTCCCATATGATGTAAACGAGTTTGTTTGGTGCTGCTTTTGTGTGATCGGGGGGAATGCGTCGACATGAATGTGAAATATACATGAATTATGCATTTAGTTGGTGTCATATTTCAGACTTTAGGCAATAGAATTTGTTCTTGGTCTCTTGTTGCTATGATGCTTACTATAACAATGTGGAGTTTTTATTTTAAACTTTTGATGCAATCAGGATTGGTAACCTTCTTTAATTATTTGGTATGAATGTGGTGGACACCAAATAGTTTGTTGGTTGTTTACTGAGTTTCGTAGACAGGTGCACCGACTCATAAGCTGGACCATTCGGTTGATGGTTAGTAGGGCTCCTCTTGGTTAGCCATTAGTGGGAGTACTGTGCTTGTTGATGGCGTTTCCGTACTTCTCTGTGAGGCTTTTCTCACTTTGAGACTACATTTTTCTGTGGTTTAGGTCTTAGCTAAACTTGCACGTGATGAAGTTTTTGGTTTATGAAGTATCATGCTCAGAAGTCATAATTAGGTACAGTTTGTTGTGGACCTGAGCTTGCTTCCATGATCCATATAACTTAAAGTATTGGGCTTCAGTGTTACATGGAGTGTTGCGTATTTTTATACATAGAACTTTCCTTTATATGATAATTCTATTACCTTTCTGAGAAGTTGAGGTTTTGGCAGGATTTGATCTTCAGCCAAGTTGGGGTATATTGAAGTTTTTAAGATACTGATCCTAGTTTCTTGGACTGGTGGGTTTTGGTTCTGGTTATGGCTCTGCCACCAAAATCAAGATTCATGCTGTTGGTATTGTTCAAGCTATGAATTCTGCCGCTGCTACTTTTTGGCAGTCAGAAGGCTGATGGAGTCAGAAGGCACAAAGCGTAAGCTTCATTGGCAATCTTGGACCTCTTAATGTCGCTAAAAGTTCTCAGGTGGCATGTTTCCGCCCTTTCTGCTTGGATGGGGCTACTTGCTCGTTACTTCCATTGTCACTCATTTATGGATACCCCTTTAGGTAGTCTTCCTTCATTAGCTTGGCTAAGTTTCTTCTTGCGAAGAGATATGCTTAAAACAGATTGGTTGTAGTCATTTGGTGTCACCACCTGATCTACATTTTTACAATTCTATCTACTCTATTACCATGGTGCTCCTTCAGTTGTGTGACTTTCTTTACCCTCTTACCAAAGCAATGAAAGGTTGAGGTGTTAACCACTATTTTTTCCCCTTTATGAGAGAGTCAAACTATTGAACTGTGGCAGTGTTTTCATCATGGCCTCAGGTTGTAATTGAAAGTGAGCTTATCCCCTTGTATCCTGCTTACAGTCAGTTGCATTGGAGCATCAAGCATAACGAGCATCAAAAGTGAGCTTATCCCTTATATCCTGCTTACAGTCAGTTGCATTGGAGCATCAAGCATAACTATCCTGTGTCAGACTTGAAGGAAACGCACATGCCCACTAAATTGCATCCATGGCTGAGCTTCACTTCATTTTCTAATTGTGTATCTTCTGCTGCTGCTTCTTTATGAGGTTCCTTTACTTCGGTCCCTCAGTGTGTTTGATTAGGTGCACCAGCGTTTTCAAACCTGGACAGTAAAAGCTTACTGTTTTTTATTGAACAGTTTCGACTACCTGGGTTTGACCGATACATCCAACTGTGAAGTAATGCATTTCTCTATACTATGATGGTTCTGTTTTATATTCTTCTTGTTGTGCCCCAAAATTCCACGTTGGTCAATTGGGGCCTTGGGCTCGTGACACTGCGTGCATACTTAAATTAATAGCACACAAGGCATGCTAAATGAGAAATTAAAAAATTTAAGATTCACCATAATGAAATGAACTATCAAATGTCAAATATAAATTGTGACCAACTTTAAACTGATCAATCATCATGATCCCCATAACAAATCCCACCTAAGCAAATATCATATCAACTATCTATTACAACCCTTTAATTAAATGAATGTTTGATGGTACGAATAAGGATTTAAGTCCACTTCCTCCCGTTGCCCAAGCTTTGGACCCTGGGGGGGGGGGGAAGGAGGGAATAGGGTCTATGGCAAATTAAAATTTTATCCTATTTCCTTGAGCGAAATTTCAATTAAAAGGGAAATGGTTTATGCAAATCTACACAAGCATTCAAAATAATAAAAAAAGAGTAGAGTTAGAGAGATGCACACAGAGAGTTTGTTCACATGGTTCGGCAATCCCGCCTACATCCCTGCCTCAAGCTATACCTGTTAGAGGATTTCTCACGATTTACTCAATCGTCAATCTTCTTACGGGCGAAGATCAAGCCTTTACAATGCAAGAGAATCCTCTCTCTTGACTTTAGTCTACTTTCCGGGTAGAGACCAAACATTTACAAAGCTCCTTGCTTCAAGGATAAGAATCCATCGATTCTTGATTTTCACACACACTTTATAAAAAAGTGGTTACAATCATAAAAATGCTCCTTACACAAGCTGGATGATCACTTTCAAGCTCACTAAGAGTCTCTCAAAGAAATGGAGTTGAATAGCTCAAATTCGGACTCTTTTTCGGATTCTAGGGTATAATTATGGATTTGGAAATCTAAGTTTTTGAGTGTTTGATTGAATGATTGGAAGTATTAGGAGTTCTATTTTATTAGTTCATAAATCAATCCTATTTATAGCCCAAGAGGTTTTATGGCCGTTGGAAGAACATAGAAAACGAAACTAGCCATTACATATTCTTCTTCCCTCATGAATTCGTCGACGAGTCTGAGTGGACTCTGTGAATTCGTCGACGAGTTCAAGGCCAGAAAGTTATAGTAGCTTCTGTAACACCATTCGTCGATGAGTTTCAAGTTGGCTTGATGGATTCGTCGACGAGTCCTTCGGTTTTTCACTTAAAACTCATCTTTTGAAGACTTTAATGATGAGCAATTCAAACAACCAAAACTTGAGGACTTTTACATCAGTCCTAGCTAGGCACTCTCAAAATAAAAACTAAGCCTCTAAACCTTCTTGAGAGTTGACCATTCTTCTTGATCTAGATCTTGACTTGATTTTTCTTCTTTTACTTTAAGATCAACTTCTCCTTCAATCTTCATTACTTGGATTTTGATTGATCTTCAATTAGCTTCAATATGATCCAACTTGACTTGCTTGACTTTGAGGATGATTCTTCTCATGTATGGTGTCATTTTCATGCTTCTTCATTGAATGACTTTGTTTTTGTTTTGTTTTGTTTTGTTTTTTTTTAAAAAAAAACCACTCAGGGGGAGTGGGGGGTTTGGCAGACCCCTACCTATTTATTAGATAAGAAAAAATTATAGGGAGGGGACATAAAACCTTACCCCTACAAAGACCAAGAGGAGGGGACATAAAACCTTACCCTTACCAAGACAAAGAAAGCGGGGGGAGACATAAAACCGTACCCTTAAAAAGAAACAAACTAGAAGAGGGAGGAAAGGGGGGATTAAAAACCCCTAATCCTATACAAACAAACCAAATACAATACAACTCAAGATAATCTAATATTACCCAAGCTCACTTTATCCAGAAATATAAGGGCCCTAAGTTGAGGAGGGCAGTCCTAATTAGTTTGGATCAAACCTGAGCTCTGAATATCACAACCAAAATTAGCTAAAAAATCAGTAACCTGATTAATTTCTCTGTAAATATGAGAAAAAGACGAACAAATATGGTTGATTTTTTTGGTTTCAGTACCAAACAGTCCAAGAGTGATGACAATTACCATTCCAAGCATCTACAAGAGTTTTAGAATCTGACTCAACCTCAGTCTGAGTAAAACACAAAGAAAGACAGAGAGATATGCCATCCAGGAGGGCTCTTGTTTCAGCAACATAGCTTGTGCAATGGTCATAAAATGAAAAGAAACAAGCTAACATATCACCAAGATGATTACGAATGATACCTCCTCCACCAGCTAACCCAGGATTACCTCTAAAAGCGCCATCCACATTTAACTTTATTGTCCCTTAAAGAGGCCGGATCCATTTAATAATAGAGATAGATTTTCTGGCTTGGGAAGGAGGAGACTCATTGCTGAAAAGGGAGAGATCCACTCTTTGATTAGAAGATAATTTGCCCAACTCCATAAGCCAAATCTGGAGGCTTCTGAACATTTTTGAATCTTCTCGAACATCTCTCCTTCCAAATTTCCTAAATGATGAGCAGAGGGAGAATATTGGAAAGCACATTCTGAGTTCTATCGTAAACTTTGAACCATCGTCTAAGGATACATTGTATGGAATCACTGGGCTGCAAAACAATGGATCAGAATCTAGCAAAAAAACTCCAAATACAGACTGCAAGATCACTATAAAAAAGAAGGTGAGATACAGATTCAATATTACTAGAATTACAACAATAGCAACGACTAGCAAGAGGAATACCTGTAGATTGAATCATATTATTTGTCGAAATAAGCACCATACATTACCTTCCAACCAAATTTTTGAATTTTTTTTTGGGATATGAGAATTCCAAATATTAAGACTCAAGTCCTTTCGATCATTAGAATAGCAGATCGAATCCCAAGCAGATTTAACAGTAAACTTACCATTAGGAATGAGATTCCAAATGAAACTATCATCAAATTCAAAAGTAAAGTAACCTGCAGATCTTATTTCTATCTTCAAATAATCAGGAATATAGTCATTAACAAGAAAGAAATCCCAAGTACCATTAGAATCCAACATATTTGAAATGAAAGGAAAATATTGAGGCGGAGATAAAGCAAGGTCTATAAGAGGAACTTCACCAAACAAACGATCAAACAAAAAATTTATCTTAGTGCCTTTACTAATTAACGCAGTTGATTTATAGAGCACATCTTTACATGAATGGATAATTTTAATCCAGGTTTTTGAGGTACTAGGACTATAGGAAGCCTGCCAGATATGATTAAAGTGAAATTTGTTTTTGAAAAAATTTGACCAGAGATTGTTCGATCGGTAAAGATTCCAAATTTGTTTCAATTTGAGGGAATTAGAAAAATCATTCATTTTGCGAATACCTAAACCCCCTTCCAACTGGGGAAGAGAGCAAATATGTAGCACCCCGGACTTTTTCATCCTTAATGAATAGCACCTTCGTAGCTAATTGGCCGTTTTTGTAGTCTAATTAATAAATAAGGGAGAAATCGGAAATTCTGAAACGTCAGAAATGTTCGTTTTCGAAAGACGGATCCAACGCAAGTTGAATCGTCGAAATCCGACGAGCGAGTCAAAAGATATGGTCAAAACAGTCCAGACATACAGAGCACCGATCGCTCGGTCCAGTCAGCGATCGATCGGTCCATAACCGATCGATCGGTAGCTATCGCACGGTCAGAAATTTTGTATGGGGAAATTTTCCAGAGAGTGAGTTTTTGACCGGTCGATCGGTCATAAACACCGATCGCTCGGTAAGCAACCGATCGATCGGTCATGAACACCGATCGCTCGGTCTTCGCGTTTTTGCAGAAATTTCAGTAAGGGCGTTTTCATCTTTTGGGTGTTAAACCCTTACCCATAAGGGTTTGCTCGACCCTTTGAGCCCTCATTCACAACCCTTAGACATTTTGAGAGCTAGAGAGTGAGAAGAAGAGGGTTTTGACCTAGGGTTTCCATTGAGGAAGAAATCAAAGGGGTGGACCATCCTTGCTCGTCCTCAAACTTGGATTTGCTTCAAGTTCAAGGCTCAAGCTCGTGTGGGAGCCACTCTCCAAGCTAGGGCAGCCATCTCACGTACGTTTTGAAAGGGGTTTCTTCCCCAACTCGAGTCTTCCTCAAGCAAGGGTTGTTCCCTACCCCTTTTGGAGCTTCAATCAAGTTTCCCACCAAGGATCAAGCCTTGAGCAAGGTTAGTACACCCTACTAACTTACCCTAGCAATAAATCTAGGTTTTTCCTTATGAAATATGATTCTTGTTAGTATGTTTTATTCTTTGCAAAATGAGTCATCTATAATAAATATAAACAAGATAAAGAAAGGGTAGGGATGCTTGGATGGAGGTTGGATACGGCGATTGGATGCCGAATGTGTGATGTATGATGTGTGGGTTGTGGATTGAAAAATGGAGAATGGGCATAGTACAAATAACAAACTTACCATTGTGTGATTGAATGGAAAATATGCATTTAAAAGAAGGAGATAAACTACTAAGGAATAATGTATGAAAGTGTTTGACAAAATACCTAAACTATGAATAAATGATCTCAATGAAGAATATAAGAATGGGTTTTATGCATGCATTCTTATATATGATAAATTGATCAAATGTTATGCAAACTACTTATGTTACCTATATTCATATCATGAATTGAATTATAATGTCATATTTTGGTTATTTCCATTATCATGATTGTCACTATGGACACGTACACGAGCACGCATGATAGCATGAACCATGATTTCAAGAGCATGTGCATATAATAAACAACAAGAAAATATTGCAAGTCAAGGAGGTTGGTAGCCCAGGGAGGATTCGGGTACTAACCTCTGGCTCACAAGTGCATTGCATAACAAGGAGGTTGGTAGCCCAGGGACATTCGGGTGCTAGCCTCTGGCTCACAAGTGCATTGCATAACAAGGAGGTTGGTAGCCCAGGGAGATTCGGGTGCAAGCCTCTGGCTCACAAGTTACAAGAAGGAGGTTTACAAGATGATGATCATGCATTCATGCATGCACGCATACATGATTTCTACGAGGCATACCGGGACATGACAGGGGTTTTCAAGCATGAGTTCTATCGGCGTTTTCGCATTCATGTACGCACGTCAGGATGCTTGTATTGTGTCATGCCCTATACTGTTTCTTTGTGATGTTTCTATTACTGCTTGTATGATATTACTATTGTGTGTCTTATTACTGTTATGGTCTGCTAGTAGTTTGTACTCGCTGAGTATTCCATGCTCAGCCGTACTTTCATGTCGGCAGGTACTGAGGGAGCCCTCGACCCGGAGCCTTGGGTCGAGGAAGAGTATATAGAGGAGAGAGAGCCGGCTATCCCATTACAGTCTCAGGCGGACCGAGACCTCGATGCGTGGCCATACCTCGACTACTGTTGAGGGGAGAGTATGAGAGGATCTTGTGTATGTTGATATTTTGATAGGTGGGCCTGTCCATCTTAGACTTAGACATGTCCTGTATTTATGTTAACTTGGAATACTATTTTGGATCATCCGAAGAAATGAAAATTGTTTACGCTTCCGCATATATGATAGCTTCCGCGCTCTGATTATCGTTGTTGTACTGTATTTTATCTTGTGCATTACAGGATGGTTTGATAGGTACGCAGTGTGACACCTAAAATATCCCTAAACTCCTAGGGGGTATTTCGGGGCGTTACAAAATATTCCAATTTATCCAACGACGTTTTCTAAACTCTCGTATTATTCCAAAAAAATTTGGCCATGATTCTATCAATCTGTAAAGTAATGCCTTTGGGCACATGAATGCCCATAAGAAGATATGTTGGCACAAAAGAAAGGACATGTTTAATCAAAGTGAGACGTCCACCGGATGATAGAAGTTTTGCCTTCTAGCCTTCCACCTCAGAGGATATTTTATCAATAAGAGAGTAAAAATAGCTCTTTTTAAGACGACCTTTATAAAGGGGAACTCTTGGATAAGTAAAGGGGAAATCTTTTCTAGAAATACCCACCCAATTAGAAATATTATCCATTCTCATTCTACTAAGTTTTTCAGAACAATAAAAAGAACTTTTAGATCTATTAATCAATTGTCTTGATGATTTCTCATATTTAGTGATGAATTCAAAAATTTTCTGAATATTCTGTTTCCTACCATTACAAAAGATGAGAGTATCATTAGCAAACAGGAGATGAGAAACAGGATATCCGTACCTTCCTAGTTTAAATTTAGAAGAAACGGTCTCAGAAATGTTTTTAAGTCCCCTACTAAGAACTTCTTCTATAGTAATGAAAAGAGTAGGAGATAAAGGGTCCCCTTGACGAAGACCCCGTGAACTCTGAAAAAAACCTTGAGGACAACCATTAATAAGAATAAAGAAAGATTGATTGATAAGACAACCACGTATCAATCTAATAGAGTCTTCTTTAAAACCCATTTTTGAAAGAACAACAAATATAAAATTATATTCCATTCTATCATAAGCTTTAGACATATCAATTTTAAAAATAACATTACCTCCCGGAATTTTCCTATCGATGTCTTGCACCATCTTCTGAGCTATACTAACATTATCTAGAATATTTCTTCATTTAACAAAAACACTTTGCTCATCAGATATAATGAAAGGAAGCAATACACTAATACGATCAGCCAAAATTCGAGATATAATCTTGTAAAAAAAATTACATAGGTCTAAAATCCGAGAAAGTCATAGGAGAGTTACTTTTTGGGATTAAGGCAATGCATGTAGCATTTTTAGCTCTAGGAATTTCAGCAGTTAAGAAAAAAAAGAAGAAATAGCATGAAATAAGTCCTCCTCAATAATATTACAACAGAAATGAAAAAAATGACCCGAAAATCCATCAGGACCAGGAGCACTATTCACAGACATGTTAAAAAAAAGCTTTTTTAATTTCTTCTAAAGACGGAAAAGAAGATATGGAATTATTATTTTCCTCAGTAATGATGCATGAAATATGATGCAAAATATTATCATCAATAATAGAATTATCTGAGGTGAGCAAAATTTTAAAATAATTAACTGCTTCAGGTCCTATATCATCTTGAGGTTCCAGCAAAATACCTTGAGCATTTTTTATTCTAGAAATGCTATTTCGGCCCCTTCTAGATTTAGTGATCATATGAAAGAATTTCGTATTATTATCTCCTTCTTTAAGCCATTGAACTCTAGATTTTTGTCTCCAGAAAATCTCTTCATAAAGAAGAACAGACTGCAATTCATTTTTAAGATTAGATAAAGAAATATTTTTTTCATCATCCCAAGACCTTTGAATATCATCTTCCAACTCAGAAATTTGATTCTCAAGAGAGTTAATCTTATGGAAAATGTTACCAAAGACATCTCTATTCCAGCTTTTTAGAGAATTTTTTAGTCTTTTAAGTTTAAGGAAAAAAAGATATGAGGGGATTTGTTAAAATTGGAGGCCCCCAAGATTCAGTAACAATTCTAGAAAAATCCGGGTGATTAATCCACATTTGCTGAAATTTAAAAGAAGAGGCTTTCTAGTTAGATTATTACAAAACTCTAATAGAATCGGAGCATGATCCGACATAATTCTAGAGAGATGTTTAATCGAAGAAGAATTGAAATTATTAGACCAAACAGGATTAAACAAAATACGATCTAGACGGGCATAAATACGATGCATACCTACCTGATTGTTGCACCAAGTGAATCTATTACTAGAAAAGCCCAAGTCCATCAGACCCAAATCATTGATCATATTATTAAAATCCTCCAAAGATTCCATGTTAACATCTTTGCCACCCAGCTTTTCTTCAGAAGCCGCAATAGCATTGAAATCACCACCTATAAAGAAAGGCTTTGAAAAAGCAGAAAAGGCAACACCAAGATCTTCCCAGAGGGTCAACCTTTCCCTTCTAGAGCATTTAGCATAAATAAAAGCACATCTAATAGAATTAAAATTTACAGAAGAAACATCAACTACTAACACGTGATCAGAAGAGGAAATATATTGAACTTGTAGATGTTGTTTCCAGAATAACCAAATTTTAGCATGAGCAAATTGAGCATCTAAATGCTTATCCATATTAATAAAAGAGCAAACTTCTTGAATAACATCCAAATTTTTTTTGGTTCTATAATAGCCGATAAATCAATATGGTTAGAAGAAATCAACTATTTTAATCTAGCTTTAGAAGCTAGATTTCCTATACCTCGAATATTCCAAATAAGAAACTTATTCATTACTAACATTATTTGGATTGGTAGCCAAGGAAAGGATCGCTGATCTAGAATGAGTAATTCTACTGGATGCAAGCTTATAATTGTTGTCTTTAGTTTTAGTCTTGCTTGTTTTCTCTTGGTAGGAAGAAAATAATTGTAGCACCCTGGACTTTTTTATACTTAAGGAATAGTACTTTCGTAGCTAATTGGCCTTTCTCATGGTCTAATTAATAAATAAGGGAGAAATCAGAAATTCCGAAATGTCAAAAATGTTCATTTTCGAAAGACGAATCCAACGCAAGTTGAATCGTCGAAAACCGACGAACGAGTCAAAAGATATGGCCAAAATAGTGGGGACCTGCAGAGCACCGATCGCTCGATCCAATGTAGAGATTGATCGGTTCACAACCGATCGCTCGGTCATTAATAGCGATCGATCGGTCCAAAACCGATTGATCAGTAGCTATCGATTGGTTAACTTTTTTGTATGGGGAAATTTTTCAGAGAGCTTGTTTTTGACCGGTCGCTCGGTCAAGAACACCAATCGCTCGGTAGGCAACCGATCGATTGGTCATAACCACCGATCGCTCGGTTTATCGCGTTTTGCAAAAATTTCAGTAAGAGCTTTTTCGTCTTTTGGACGTTAAACCCTTACCCATAAAGGCTTGCCCGAGCCTTTAGGGCTTGATTCACCATACTTAGAGGGTTTTGAGAGATAGAGAGAGAGGAGAAGGGGATTCCTAACCTAAGTTTTCCTTTTGAGAAGAAATCAAGAGTTTGGGCTACCAAGATTTCTTCCAAGGCTTGGATTCTTCAAATCCAAGGTTTAAGCTTGTGGAGGGAGTCTCTCTCAAGCTAGGGCAGCATTCTACATGGTATTCCTCAAGGGGGTTTCTTCCCCAAATCAAGCATAGTTCAAGCAAGGGTTCTCTTCTTTCAAGTTGAAACTTCAATCAAGGTTTCCAACCAAGATCAAGCCTTGATTTAAGGTTAGTACACCCTACTAACTTCCCCTAGCAATAACCTAGTTTTCTATTGTGAAATGTGACTCTTGATAGTATGTTTTCTTCCTTATGAAATGTATCATCTTCACTAAATATAAACAAGATAAAAAAAAGGGTATGGATGTGTATGGGATATTGGTTGTGGTGATTAGATGCCGTATGGATGTATGTGGCGTGTGAAATGGAAAATGGAGGAGGGGCATTTTACAAACAATGAACTTACCTTGATGATTGGATGAAAAATATACACTAAAAAGAATAAGATGAACTACTAAGGAACCGTTGCATGTTATGTGTTTGACAAAATGTCTAAACTATGAGTAAATGACTTAAATGTAGAAAATGGAAGTAGGCCTTATGCATGTGTTCTTATGAATGATGAATTGACCAAATGCCATGTAGATTACCCAAATTCTCATATGCTTATACTATGAATTGAATTGTGATGCAATATCTCTCTTGTTACCCGTATTCCCACACGCATGAACCGAGGTTTCAAGAGCATATACATTTAATAAATCAACAAGAAAACATTGCATGTCAAGGAGGTTGGTAGCCTAGGGGTATTCGGATACTAGCCTCTGGCTTACAAGAAAACCTAAAACACTACATGTCAAGGAGGTTGGTAGCCCAGGGATATTCGGGTACTAGCCTCTAGCTCACAAGAAAACTAAACAAGAAAACTAAAAGCTACTATATGTCAAGGAGGTTGGTAGTCCAGGGATATTCGGGTACTAGCCTCTGGCTCACAAAAAAACCATATTTCAAGGAGGTTGGTAGCCCAGGGAGGTTCGGGTGTTAGCCTCTGGCTCACAAGTAAAGGAAAATATTACATGTCAAGGAGGTTGGCAGCCCAGGGATGTTCGGGTTCTAGCCTTTGGCTCATAAGTATACAAGATGATGAAAGGACACGCATGCATGATTTTCACAAGCAAGACCGAGACATGAATGAGTTTTCAAGCATGAGTTTTATCTGCATTTTCGCATTCATGCATGCATGTCATGATAATGATATTGTTCTTGTTCAATACCATTTATCTTATGATGCTACTATTGTTTTAAATCGATACCTTGTATTTTGTTCATTCTTGTTATGCTTCTATTATTGCTATGGTTCGCTAGTAGTTTATATTCGCTGAGTATTCTATGCTCAGCCGTACTTTCATGTCGGCAGGTACTGAGGAAGCCTTCGACCCTGAGCCTTGGGTCGAGGAAGAGTACGTAGAGGAGAGAGACCCTTCTATCCTGTTACAGTCTCAGGCAGATAGAGACCTCGACGTGTGGCCGTACCTCGACTACTGTTGAGGGGAGAGTACGAGAGGGTCCTTTGTATATTTTGTCATTTTGATAGGTGGGTCTGTCCACCTTAGAATTTGATATGTATTGTGTATATGTTTCACTTGGAATACTATTTGGAACTTTAGAAGAAAAGAAAAAGTTAGTTTACACTTCCGCATATATGTTTAGCTTCCGCACTTTGATTATTATCCTTATTGTATTGTGTTAGCCACGTTTACTTCAGGATGGTTTGACAGGTACGTATAGTCACACCTAAAGTATCCCTTAACTCCTAGGGGGTATTTTGGGGCGGAACAATAATTCCGAATTAATCAATCTTTGCGAAATTTTTTCCCTTCATCCTTAAAGAATTCAATATCTTTTATTGAGCAAGAATTTATGTTTGAATGATATTCATTAGTTTGAGAATAATCCCACAAAATATTATCTCGATTCAATAATTTTTTGGAATTGTGAGAATCTTTTAAGTGAGGAAATGGATGCTCCCATATGCAATAATAGGTAGATTGAGAAACAGATTGTTTTCCACTATTATTTTTCCAAAGGCCTCTCAAATCCGAATTTGAAGGACTTTTTTTTTTTTTTTAGATTATCATAGATCTATCATTAAGGGTTTCATTCGAATCAAAAATGTTATCTTTCAAAGTGATCATAGTATCAAGAGTTTGCTCATTAAACAAACCATTGTTTGATTTGGTTGGGGCTGTATCGATCTTATTAGAAATAGTATTATCTTGAAGATCATCTATGGATTCCGTTTCCAGCAATATAAGATCTTTAGGATTTGATAATAGGAACTTACCTATTGAAGGAGACGCTGTAAATTCTATAGAAGTGAGATTTTTTCTTTTGTCTATGGCTGTAGAAGACTCATTGTATGCTGTATGAGGCTTAGTAATATCTATAGTTAGTCCCTTACCTGTTGCTGCTTCCATATTATTTGGAGTTTGATTTTCCGATCGAAGCAATGAACCTGAGTTATTTTCTTAAGTAAAGCCGTTATTTTGAATATGTAAAATTGAATCCGATATAGTAGCTTCTCCAGAATTTTATTCCTCTGCAAACTTTTTCACCACCCATTGTTTGGTGGTGATTTGTAAAGATCCATCCTCAGCAGCCTTAATCACCTCTTCCCTCTCTTTGCGATCTAATATTTTGGATCTAGGATTGGATCTACTTTTGATCCCCACGCTACACAAGGATTCCTCATGACCCAGCTTTTTACATTTCGTGCAAAACAGAATTTTTTTTTCATATTCCACCATTTGCCATCGACCTTGATTCCCCAAACCCAACCAAAATCTGTCCAGGTTTTGTTTGAGAAGATCAATCTCAATACAAACCCTTGCTGCACTTGGTCTAGATATAGATCTCGTAGCTCTATCGATTTTCAAAACTTTCCCAAAGATGCTTCCAATAGATAGAAGAGCTAATTCATTAAATAAGTGAAGGGGGAGATTAGGGAAGCAAACCCATATCGGAACAATGGAGGATTCAGCCCCTGAGATGAATGATGTTGTCCATTAAAAAAATCTGAATAAAAATCCCTTGATATAGACAACCTCCTTGATCCATATCATTAGATAATCATCCTCCGAAGAGAACCTAAACAATAAATGTCTCAAATCCAAAATACCAACTGTGAATCCCATACGGAGCCCCTCAGATTTCTTCATGTGAGCCTTGATATCGTCAAGAGGGGGACGACCATAAGAGCATTTAGCCACAAGGGATAGGGCATGTGTTTTGGCTAAGATAGAATTTTCCTCTTTCGAGAAAAGATGGCTGGTTCTCCCTTGTAAGAACTTGGCGTCTTAAGAGGTATGGAAGAAGAAGGAGTTAGGGGAGGAGCTTTCCCTACTACATCTGCAAAAGTTAAAGGAGGATTGGGCAGCCAGTGTCGCGACCCAAAATACCCCCTAGGAGTTAAGGATACTTTGACTCGTGACCGCCGTATCATACCTCCAATATGATACATAAGGCACACGTGGAAACCTGTCAGAGTACCTGAATATACATAGCGGAAACGAAATACAATGCACAGTGGAAAATAAAATACTAAACATAGCGGAAGCAAAATAAATACTCCTATAACTTGGCTCAAGTAAGAACCAACAAGTATACATGTGTGAGAAACGCAAAAGTGGAGTGGACAAACCCCACACTCACATAACAAAATGACACAGGTTCTAAGTCGGTCGATCAACAGAAATCGAAGTCACGACTCCTATCTAAAGCACCATCTCGTCATGATAGTGATCCATGGAAGGCTCCGGGTCACGGTACTCTTCCTCGACCCAAGGTTCTTCGCCACACAAATCGAATGGAACCCGAGCACCTGCCGATCATAACAATATCGACTGAGCATGGAATACTCAGTGTATACAAACTAATAACAATAAAGCGGTTAGGCATAGAGCATACAAGACATGGAGAATGAAATCCGTAAAATCCTTAAAGCATGGAAACCGTGAAAGCATATGCGAGATAATATTCGAAACGAAAACTGTAACCGTGTGAGTCAATCGATAATCATAGCCTTATGAGTTCTTGTGAGTTCATGGAGTTACTTAGAGTCATTATGATCCGTAGAGACATAGAGCATAGAGCAATACCGTAGAGCATTTCCATAGAGCATAACCTTAGAGATCTTAGAGCATTTCATTGTGATCCGTGGAGCTTGTGAGACGATCTTAGAGCATTATCATAGAGTTTCCTTGTGAGCATGGTATGATCCTTAGAGCTTGTGAAACGATCTTAGAGAAATCATAGAGTTACTTAGAATCATTCATTATTCGTCTTTTCGTGAAAAACCTTTGTTTGTACTTTGAGAAATCCATGGAAACCATCGGTTCATGCGAGAGATGCGAGCATATGCACTTAATAAGAGAAATCATCATATTTAAGCATAGAATCCCTTAGAGGTATTTTATCAAACACTTAGAGTGCATCATAATAGTAACCTTCATCCAAGTATATAATCACACCTTTTCATACATAAAATCAATGCATATAGATAGGGCATAGATAAGAAGAATCATATTTAGTAACTAGTAAGATTGCAAGATTGTAGTAGAGTGTATCTACCTTGGTGAAATCAAGGACTTTGATTCCCAAAGGCTTGAACAAGCAATAACCTTGTGTTCTTGGTTGAGAATCACCAAGGGAAGTGGAAGAACCTTGATCTTCCACAAGCTTGATCAACAAGTAGTTCCTCTCCTTCTTCTCTCTCTCAAAATCTCCTAAGATAGGGTACAGAGGGTTTCTGAAACCCTAAGGCACGAACTCAGCCTATTTGTAGAGCCCCGAACTTTTGACATCTATACATGACCCTTTCGTAGCCATTTTTCCTTTAAAGTAGTGCAATTAATAAATAAGGAAGAAATTGGAAATTCCAAAATGTCAGAAATGTTCCTTTTCGAAGTACGAACCCAACGCAAGTTGAATCGTCAAAATCGGACGAACGAGTCAAAAGTTATGGCCAAAACAGTTTGGACCTGCAGACCACCGATCGCTCGGTCCATGGAGCGATCGATCGGTCCAAAACCGATCGCTCGGAGGCTATCGACTGGTCAAGATTTTTGTATGGAGAAATTTTCCAGAGAGTGAAATTTTAACCGATCGCTCGGTTATGAAACCGATCGATCGGTAGGCAACCGATCGATCGGTCATTAACACCGATCGCTCGGTACTCGCATTTTTGCAGAATTTTCACTAAGGGCATTTTCGGCATAAGGGTGTTATACCTTTACTTATATAGGATTTCCCGAGCCTTTAGGGCTCATTCTCAACACTTAGAAGATTTGGGAGATTAGAAGAGAGGAGAAAGGGTTCCTAAACCTAGGGTTTCCATTTTGAAGAGAAATCAAAGGGGTTTGAGACCTAGATCATCCTCAAGCACGTTTTCCTTCAAGATCTCGGCTCAAGCTTGTGTGGAGCTCGTGTTCCAAGCTAGGGCAGCAACTCACGGTCGTTTTGGAAAGGGGGATTTCTTCCCCACTTGATCAAGGTCGGTACTTCTTACTACCCTCCTAGTTATAGCTTCCTTTTTCCTTTGTTTCTCCTTGTTTTCCTTCACATACATATGTGTTATGAGATTGGTGGTATGAATGGTGAATGGAGATGGATGTTGGCGAATGGATGCCGTGTGGATGATGTGATGAACAAATGGGAAAGGGCATTGTACTATTAATGAACATACAAGTGTGATTGAGCATAACCCACCTAGAAAAGCATGATCTAGGTTTAAGTGAATAATGAACACACCCCATGATTGATGAAATGCCAAGGTGAATAAAATAAAGGATGAATTAAGGGAACCCATGTTTAATTGCTCTTGAAAATTGTTAGGGTTCATGATAGTGTGTTTCTTACATTTCTTAAAATGCGTAGATTATTACTCACTTAAATTGCTATATGCTATGCGTTGTGAATTACCCCAAATTGCTATATTTAATTCCAAATGCAAGTATGCACACGATCTCACGAGCATGCATGAAATGACGTGATTTACCGATGTTTTAAGTATGGGGCTTAGAGGTGGGACATATCTTAAGATATGTTTCACTTCGCTTTTGACAAGGGCAAGACAATCATGCATTTCATAGGGAAAGGTCTCCCATCCCCTCGCATGACATGCATAGCATCGCATGACACGCATAGCATAGCATCACATGACACGCATAACTCTGCATGGCATTACACGCATGGATGCTAGTTGCGACGGGCTATGAACGGTAACTAGGCATTCACATTCCGCATGGATGCTAGTTGCGACGGGCTATGAACGGTAACTAGGCATTCACATTCTGCATGGATGCTAGTTGCGACGGGCTATGAACGGCAACTAGGCATACCCATCTGCATATAGGGTACTAGTTGTGACAGACTATGAACGGCAACTAGGCATGTGAACATGTTTAAATTATGAACAAGCAAGCATGATACTCGCATGACACGCATGATATGACAAGATAAGACAACTTAACAAGTTTCAAGCACGGAAATGATATTTTCAAGTCAAGTCAAGTGCACGATGTTTTCAAGAGGTTTCATCGGCTTTCTACGAAATACAAGCATGATTATAAATTGTTTTGCTTCCTTGTATGATATAAATTGTTCATGTTCTATATATGCAACTTGCTTCCTACTTTATGTATGCTATCTGTATGCTATGACTGTTGGTTAGTGCTTAGTACCCGCTGAATATTCCATGCTCAGCCGTACTTCTTATGTCGGCAGGTGATGGCGGAGCAGCTGCTCCATTTGATATCTGTGCTCCGAGCCCTTGGGTGGAGGAGGAGTACGTCGAGGAGCCTTTTGAGGAACCTCCAGTAGAGGGTTACCATTAGGTGGTTGTAGATTCTGAGTGGATTAGCTGTGGGTGAGATGAGAGATTATATCCATGTATTTTGGCGGGTCTGTCCGCACTTTCTTCTGGTTACTTTTGTATAAACTTGGACCATATGTATATACTTAGAGGTTTGTTAGACTTCCGTTGTGTTTCATAGTTATGTTTCCGCTATAATGTCCTCTATTGTATATGCTCTGTGGGTTTTTGCAGGTTGGTTTGTCAAGCAAGTCATGTAAGTTATGATTGAGTCGTCCAAGATTCACTCTAACTCTTAGGGTGGGTCTTGGGTCGCGACAGAAGTGGTATCAGAGCATAGGCTTTAGGTCTCTAGGGTGACTTAGAATCTTATACCACGGCTTGACAAGAGCATATGTTGGGAAACAAGTTAGGAAGAGAGTAAGTCGGAAGAGAGTCTTGGTCCAAGTGTAAGGCTAAACTTTAGTCTTAATCAAAATGGTTGTTTCAACCAAGTACGGGTCCTAGGTACGCTAGAACACTAAAGTATAAGTATAATGTGATGAATACTCTGATGACTTGATGTGATGTATATTAGTATTATACAACTAATACAAATTGAATTATTGTGAAATGACATTGAAATAAACTGTGGTTTCAAGTTAGACTCATGTGGTGTTATTATTCTCAGGACTTTAGTCATGAGACGGAACACACGGGGTCGTGGGCCACATACCAGAGCTTCCTCTTCTTCACGGGATGAGGATGAGCAGCCGGACCTCTCTCAGGTCTTAGGCTCTATTGCTGAGACACTCGCCATCCTGGCGGCTCGGCAAACTATACCGGCATCAGCGGCACCTACTCCACCGCCTGGAGCTCCAGTACATCGTACAGCTGGAGTTGAGGCATTCCGGAGATTGAGGCCTCCATCCTTCCATGCGAGTGTGGACCCTCTTGCTGCGGAGACTTGGATCCTCCAGGTTGAGAAGATATTTGCGGTGCTCTCTCCTACAGAGGAAGAGAAAGTAGCATGGGCAGTTTTCATGCTAGAAGGTGAAGCCCACCATTGGTGGTTGTCCGCATTGAGGACACGGGACTTGACCATGCAAGGTCAACCTTGGACTTGGGAGGAGTTCAAAGATACTTTTTACAAGAAGTATTTTCCGATCGGTGCACGGGAAAAGAAAGAGAGAGAATTCATCAACCTTGAGCAAGGTTCGATGTCTGTGGCCGCTTATGAGGCCAAGTTCTCAGAATTGTCGAGATTTGCGCCTCATATGGTTGCTACTGAGGCAATGAAGGCAAGAAGATTTGAGCAAGGGCTCAAGGATGTTATTATGGAGAAGGTTTCCGTTTTCAGGCATGCTACCTACCCTGAAGTGGTAGACAAGGCCTTATTGGTTGAGGCCAATTCTGAAGCGGTGTCTAAGAAGAGAGAGTTGGCGAGAGGCCAAGCCAGTAGTTCAGCACCTCCAGAGAGGCGGGCTCGTACCGGCCCTTATCAGTATACATGGCCAACACCACCGATGAGGCCGACTTATGCGGCCCCAGCACCGCGGCAGTACGTGCCACAGGCACCTCGACCTCAGGCTCTCCCGGCTCCACAGCCAGTTGCTCCTCAGGTGGTGAGATATGCTCCACCTCAGGCCCCTCCTATCCGCATGCACGAGGCCTGCCCTTCATGCGGCCGAAGGCACCCAGCAGGGGATTGCCTAAGAGCATCGGGTGGATGTTTTCACTGTGGTCGCCAGGGCCACGTGATCAGGGATTGCCCTACCCGGCATTTACCAGGCCAGTCTCAGGGGATTAGGCCACCAGCACGCCCAGCAGGATCATATCAGGCGTCATCTCAGACTACCCGGTCTACACCTCAGTCTCGCCAGGCGAACCAGGGGCGAGTTTTTGCCTTGACAGAGGGTGATGCACTTGCATCTGACGATGTGGTGCAAGGTACGCGTTAGGAGTTATTTTCCTTATTCGTGATTGTTATGTTATGCTTTATTCCTTATGTACGTAGTTGGTATGCTATATATGTATATATATACCTACGTGTATACACTGTTGAGGCTTGAATTGACGTAACTAGCTAAAATTTCAGGAACCCTACTAGTCAATGAGTATTTGGCTCGAGTGTTGATTGATACCGGGTCTACTCATTCGTTTGTCTCGCCGAGTTTTTTAGAAGGCTTTTCTGGGGAGCCAAGTCAGCTAGAACCGGAGTTAGCCATTTCGACTCCTCTTGGCAAAACAGTATTGACAGATAAAGTGTATAGAAATGGTGTGGTCCAGGTTGGAAGCCACGAGTTGGCGGTTGATCTCATCGTCCTTGGATTCCAAGACTTTGATGTTATATTGGGAATGGATTGGTTAGCAGCACATCATGGGCATGTAGCTTGCTTTGAGAAAATGGTACTCTTCAAGCCAGTAGAAGGAAAACCATTCCACTTTCGCGGGTTGAAAAGCAGATCTATTGCTCGTTTTGCGGCGTTGGGCGTAGCTAACCCCGAGGCAAAGGACTCATCAACTATTCCGGTTGTGAGTGAGTTCCTGGATGTATTTCCAGAGGAGTTGCCAGGATTGCCTCCAGACAGGGAGATTGAGTTTATGATCGAGCTTGCACCAGGCACAGCTCCTGTTTGCAGGGCTCCGTATAGAATGGCCCCTATTGAACTCAAAGAGTTAAAGGCTCAGTTGGAAGAATTACAAAGCCTTGGCTTCATTCGACCAAGTGTCTCACCGTGGGGTGCCCCAGTGTTGTTTGTTAAGAAGAAAGATGGCTCGATGCGGATGTGTGTCGACTACCGGCAATTGAACAAAGTCACTATAAAGAATAGGTATCCATTGCCTAGGATTGACGACTTGTTCGATCAGTTGAAGGGAGCGAGATTTTTCTCAAAGATAGATCTTCGATCGGGTTATCACCAGTTGAAGATTAAGGTGGAAGATGTTCCCAAAACTGCCTTCAGGACTCGATATGGGCACTATGAGTTCTTGGTGATGCCTTTTGGTCTCACGAACGCGCCGGCAGCCTTTATGGATTTGATGAACCGGGTGTTCCGACCATACCTAGATCGGTGCGTGATTGTATTTGTTGATGACATTTTGGTCTATTCCCAGACACGGGAAGATCACGTGCGCGACCTTCGCCTTGCATTGGAAATGTTAAGAGAGCACAAGCTATACGCCAAAATTAGCAAGTGTGAGTTTTGGTTGGAAGAGGTGGCATTCCTAGGCCACGTTGTTTCCGCGGAAGGCATCTCCGTTGATCCGAAGAAGATAGAAGCTGTTATGAGTTGGGCGAGGCCCAAGGGTGTTACTGAGATACGCAGCTTTCTTGGGTTGGCAGGCTACTACAGGAGATTCGTAGAGGGTTTCTCTAGCCTTGCAGCACCGCTTACTTACCTGACAAGGAAGAATGCGAAGTTTGTTTGGAGCGACAAGTGTGAGATCAGTTTCACGGAACTGAAGAAGAGGCTTACTACAGCTCCTGTCCTTACAGTGCCATCCGGACCTCTTGGGTATGAGGTGTACAGTGATGCCTCACACGTTGGACTTGGATGTGTGCTTATGCAACACAAGAAGGTCATTGCCTATGCATCGAGGCAATTGAAGGAGCATGAGAAGAATTACCCCACGCACGACTTAGAGCTTGCCGCAGTCGTGTTTGCACTCAAGATCTGGCGACATTACTTATACGGGGTGGAATTCTATGTGTATACGGACCACAAGAGCCTCAAGTACCTCTTTTCCCAAAAGGAATTGAATCTAAGGCAACGGCGTTGGATGGAATTTCTAAAGGACTATGATTGTACCATTCAATACCACCCGGGTAAAGCAAATGTAGTGGCTGATGCTTTGAGTAGAAGACCTCAGGGGTTGTTAGCACACATGTTGGTTCAAGAATGGAAGCTACTAGAAGATTTGGCAAATCTGGACATCAGTATGAATAACTCTGTCCGTGGTCCTACCTTGGCAAATGTTACGGTTCGGCCGTACATTATAGATTTGATCCAAGAATATCAAGCCATGGATGCGGAATTGTTGGCTTTCCGGGACAAGGAAGTTGCCAAGGGCAGTGAAGACTTTTCTCTCACTAGTCGGGGTGCTATCACATTCAAGGGAAGGCTGTGCGTCCCAGCCAATGCAGATCTTCGAAGAGAGATTTTGGACGAAGCACACCGTTCGAAGTACACAGTACATCCAGGGGGTACGAAGATGTACCGGAACCTCAAGAGTCACTTTTGGTGGCGGAATATGAAGAGGGAGGTTGCGGAATATGTAGCACGGTGCTTGGTGTGCCAACAGGTGAAAGCAGAACACATGCGGCCAGCAGGTCTATTACAGTCCCTTCCGATTCCCGAGTGGAAATGGGAGAACATATCCATGGATTTCATAGTTGGCTTGCCAAAGACGGCAAGGGGTTCAGATGCGATATGGGTAGTAGTGGATCGTTTGACGAAGTCCGCTCACTTCTTGCCTTACCGAACTACTTTCAACTCTAGTCAGTTAGCTTCTTTGTACATCAAGGAAGTGGTGAGGTTGCACGGAGTGCCTGTCAGTATTGTGTCGGATCGGGATCCAAGATTCACATCACGATTCTGGAAAAGCTTTCAGGAAGCTATGGGTTCCCGACTTGATTTCAGCACTGCTTTTCATCCACAGACGAATGGACAAACCGAGAGGGTGAACCAAGTAATAGAAGATATGCTTCGGGCTTGTATGCTGGATTTCAAAGGCAGTTGGGAAGAGCACTTGCCTTTGGTGGAGTTCGCCTACAACAATAGCTATCAGGCGAGTATCCAAATGGCTCCGTTCGAGGCTTTGTATGGGCGAAGCTGCAGGTCTCCTCTCTACTGGGATGAGGTAGGAGAAAGAAAAGTACTTGGTCCGGAGTTGATTGAGCAAACTGCTAGTATAGTCAAGATCATCCGGGATCGGTTGAAAGCCGCTCAAGATCGCCAAAAGAGCTATGCAGACACGCGCCGCAGGGACTTGGAATTTCAAGTAGGGGATCGAGTCTTTGTGAAAGTATCTCCTAGCAAAGGGATTATGAGATTCGGCAAAAGAGGCAAGCTTAGTCCTCGCTATGTTGGACCGTTTGAGATTATCACGCGGGTTGGTGAAGTTGCTTATCGAGTAGCTCTTCCACCTCACATGGCCGCGGTTCACAACGTTTTCCACGTGTCTATGCTTCGGAAGTACATTGCGGACCCTTCGCATGTACTAGAATTGGAACCGTTGGAAATTCGAGAAGATCTCACGTTGGTTGAGAAGCCGATTCACATATTGGATCGGAGAGATCAAGTGCTTCGCAACAAGACAATCCCTTTGGTTCTTGTGCAATGGAAACACCATGCTCGGGAAGAAGCTACATGGGAGCGTGAAGCCGAAGTCAAAGCGAAGTACCCGGAATTGTTTGAATGAATTTTGTATAGGTTTTGTATATGTAGCTTGTAATATTGCTTGATTCTGTAATGCATGTCTCGTCCAAATTTCGAGGACGAAATTTTTTGTAAGGGGGGGAGGATGTAGAGCCCCGAACTTTTGACATCTATACATGACCCTTTCGTAGCCATTTTTCCTTTAAAGTAGTACAATTAATAAATAAGGAAGAAATTAGAAATTCCGAAATGTCAGAAATGTTCCTTTTCGAAGTACGAACCCAACGCAAGTTGAATCGTCAAAATCGGACGAACGAGTCAAAAGTTATGGCCAAAACAGTTTGGACCTGCAGACCACCGATCGCTCGGTCCATGGAGCGATCGATCGGTCCAAAACCGATCGCTCGGAGGCTATCGACTGGTCAAGATTTTTGTATGGAGAAATTTTCCAGAGAGTGAAATTTTAACCGATCGCTCGGTTATGAAACCGATCGATCGGTAGGCAACCGATCGATCGGTCATTAACACCGATCGCTCGGTACTCGCGTTTTTGCAGAATTTTCACTAAGGGCATTTTCGGCATAAGGGTGTTATACCTTTACTTATATAGGATTTCCCGAGCCTTTAGGGCTCATTCTCAACACTTAGAAGATTTGGGAGATTAGAAGAGAGGAGAAAGGGTTCCTAAACCTAGGGTTTCCATTTTGAAGAGAAATCAAAGGGGTTTGAGACCTAGATCATCCTCAAGCACGTTTTCCTTCAAGATCTCGGCTCAAGCTTGTGTGGAGCTCGTGTTCCAAGCTAGGGCAGCAACTCACGGTCGTTTTGGAAAGGGGGATTTCTTCCCCACTTGATCAAGGTCGGTACTTCTTACTACCCTCCTAGTTATAGCTTCCTTTTTCCTTTGTTTCTCCTTGTTTTCCTTCACATACATATGTGTTATGAGATTGGTGGTATGAATGGTGAATGGAGATGGATGTTGGCGAATGGATGCCGTGTGGATGATGTGATGAACAAATGGGAAAGGGCATTGTACTAATAATGAACATACAAGTGTGATTGAGCATAACCCACCTAGAAAAGCATGATCTAGGTTTAAGTGAATAATGAACACACCCCATGATTGATGAAATGCCAAGGTGAATAAAATAAAGGATGAATTAAGGGAACCCATGTTTAATTGCTCTTGAAAATTGTTAGGGTTCATGATAGTGTGTTTCTTCCATTTCTTAAAATGCGTAGATTATTACTCACTTAAATTGCTATATGCTATGCGTTGTGAATTACCCCAAATTGCTATATTTAATTCCAAATGCAAGTATGCACACGATCTCACGAGCATGCATGAAATGACGTGATTTACCGATGTTTTAAGTATGGGGCTTAGAGGTGGGACATATCTTAAGATATGTTTCACTTCGCTTTTGACAAGGGCAAGACAATCATGCATTTCATAGGGAAAGGTCTCCCATCCCCTCGCATGACATGCATAGCATCGCATGACACGCATAGCATAGCATCACATGACACGCATAACTCTGCATGGCATTACACGCATGGATGCTAGTTGCGACGGGCTATGAACGGTAACTAGGCATTCACATTCTGCATGGATGCTAGTTGCGACGGGCTATGAACGGCAACTAGGCATACCCATCTGCATATAGGGTACTAGTTGTGACGGACTATGAACGGCAACTAGGCATGTGAACATGTTTAAATTATGAACAAGCAAGCATGATACTCGCATGACACGCATGATATGACAAGATAAGACAACTTAACAAGTTTCAAGCACGGAAATGATATTTTCAAGTCAAGTCAAGTGCACGATGTTTTCAAGAGGTTTCATCGGCTTTCTACGAAATACAAGCATGATTATAAATTGTTTTGCTTCCTTGTATGATATAAATTGTTCATGTTCTATATATGCAACTTGCTTCCTACTTTATGTATGCTATCTGTATGCTATGACTGTTGGTTAGTGCTTAGTACCCGCTGAATATTCCATGCTCAGCCGTACTTCTTATGTCGGCAGGTGATGGCGGAGCAGCTGCTCCATTTGATATCTGTGCTCCGAGCCCTTGGGTGGAGGAGGAGTACGTCGAGGAGCCTTTTGAGGAACCTCCAGTAGAGGGTTACCATTAGGTGGTTGTAGATTCTGAGTGGATTAGCTGTGGGTGAGATGAGAGATTATATCCATGTATTTTGGCGGGTCTGTCCGCACTTTCTTCTGGTTACTTTTGTATAAACTTGGACCATATGTTTATACTTAGAGGTTTATTAGACTTCCGTTGTGTTTCATAGTTATGTTTCCGCTATAATGTCCTCTATTGTATATGCTCTGTGGGTTTTTGCAGGTTGGTTTGTCATGCAAGTCATGTAAGTTATGATTGAGTCGTCCAAGATTCACTCTAACTCTTAGGGTGGGTCTTGGGTCGCGACAGAAGTGGTATCAGAGCATAGGCTTTAGGTCTCTAGGGTCACTTAGAATCTTATACCACGGCTTGACAAGAGCATATGTTGGGAAACAAGTTAGGAAGAGAGTAAGTCGGAAGAGAGTCTTGGTCCAAGTGTAAGGCTAAACTTTAGTCTTAATCAAAATGGTTGTTTCAACCAAGTACGGGTCCTAGGTACGCTAGAACACTAAAGTATAAGTATAATGTGATGAATACTCTGATGACTTGATGTGATGTATATTAGTATTATACAACTAATACAAATTGAATTATTGTGAAATGGCATTGAAATAAACTGTGGTTTCAAGTTAGACTCATGTGGTGTTATTATTCTCAGGACTTTAGTCATGAGACGGAACACACGGGGTCGTGGGCCACATACCAAAGCTTCCTCTTCTTCACGGGATGAGGATGAGCAGCCGGACCTCTCTCAGGTCTTAGGCTCTATTGCTGAGACACTCGCCATCCTGGCGGCTCGGCAAACTATACCGGCATCAGCGGCACCTACTCCACCGCCTGGAGCTCCAGTACATCGTACAGCTGGAGTTGAGGCATTCCGGAGATTGAGGCCTCCATCCTTCCATGCGAGTGTGGACCCTCTTGCTGCGGAGACTTGGATCCTCCAGGTTGAGAAGATATTTGCGGTGCTCTCTCCTACAGAGGAAGAGAAAGTAGCATGGGCAGTTTTCATGCTAGAAGGTGAAGCCCACCATTGGTGGTTGTCCGCATTGAGGACACGGGACTTGACCATGCAAGGTCAACCTTGGACTTGGGAGGAGTTCAAAGATACTTTTTACAAGAAGTATTTTCCGATCGGTGCACGGGAAAAGAAAGAGAGAGAATTCATCAACCTTGAGCAAGGTTCGATGTCTGTGGCCGCTTATGAGGCCAAGTTCTCAGAATTGTCGAGATTTGCGCCTCATATGGTTGCTACTGAGGCAATGAAGGCAAGAAGATTTGAGCAAGGGCTCAAGGATGTTATTATGGAGAAGGTTTCCGTTTTCAGGCATGCTACCTACCCTGAAGTGGTAGACAAGGCCTTATTGGTTGAGGCCAATTCTGAAGCGGTGTCTAAGAAGAGAGAGTTGGCGAGAGGCCAAGCCAGTAGTTCAGCACCTCCAGAGAGGCGGGCTCGTACCGGCCCTTATCAGTATACATGGCCAACACCACCGATGAGGCCGACTTATGCGGCCCCAGCACCGCGGCAGTACGTGCCACAGGCACCTCGACCTCAGGCTCTCCCGGCTCCACAGCCAGTTGCTCCTCAGGTGGTGAGATATGCTCCACCTCAGGCCCCTCCTATCCGCATGCACGAGGCCTGCCCTTCATGCGGCCGAAGGCACCCAGCAGGGGATTGCCTAAGAGCATCGGGTGGATGTTTTCACTGTGGTCGCCAGGGCCACGTGATCAGGGATTGCCCTACCCGGCATTTACCAGGCCAGTCTCAGGGGATTAGGCCACCAGCACGCCCAGCAGGATCATATCAGGCGTCATCTCAGACTACCCGGTCTACACCTCAGTCTCGCCAGGCGAACCAGGGGCGAGTTTTTGCCTTGACAGAGGGTGATGCACTTGCATCTGACGATGTGGTGCAAGGTACGCGTTAGGAGTTATTTTCCTTATTCGTGATTGTTATGTTATGCTTTATTCCTTATGTACGTAGTTGGTATGCTATATATGTATATATATACCTACGTGTATACACTGTTGAGGCTTGAATTGACGTAACTAGCTAAAATTTCAGGAACCCTACTAGTCAATGAGTATTTGGCTCGAGTGTTGATTGATACCGGGTCTACTCATTCGTTTGTCTCGCCGAGTTTTTCAGAAGGCTTTTCTGGGGAGCCAAGTCAGCTAGAACCGGAGTTAGCCATTTCGACTCCTCTTGGCAAAACAGTATTGACAGATAAAGTGTATAGAAATGTTGTGGTCCAGGTTGGAAGCCACGAGTTGGCGGTTGATCTCATCGTCCTTGGATTCCAAGACTTTGATGTTATATTGGGAATGGATTGGTTAGCAGCACATCATGGGCATGTAGCTTGCTTTGAGAAAATGGTACTCTTCAAGCCAGTAGAAGGAAAACCATTCCACTTTCGCGGGTTGAAAAGCAGATCTATTGCTCGTTTTGCGGCGTTGGGCGTAGCTAACCCCGAGGCAAAGGACTCATCAACTATTCCGGTTGTGAGTGAGTTCCTGGATGTATTTCCAGAGGAGTTGCCAGGATTGCCTCCAGACAGGGAGATTGAGTTTATGATCGAGCTTGCACCAGGCACAGCTCCTGTTTGCAGGGCTCCGTATAGAATGGCCCCTATTGAACTCAAAGAGTTAAAGGCTCAGTTGGAAGAATTACAAAGCCTTGGCTTCATTCGACCAAGTGTCTCACCGTGGGGTGCCCCAGTGTTGTTTGTTAAGAAGAAAGATGGCTCGATGCGGATGTGTGTCGACTACCGGCAATTGAACAAAGTCACTATAAAGAATAGGTATCCATTGCCTAGGATTGACGACTTGTTCGATCAGTTGAAGGGAGCGAGATTTTTCTCAAAGATAGATCTTCGATCGGGTTATCACCAGTTGAAGATTAAGGTGGAAGATGTTCCCAAAACTGCCTTCAGGACTCGATATGGGCACTATGAGTTCTTGGTGATGCCTTTTGGTCTCACGAACGCGCCGGCAGCCTTTATGGATTTGATGAACCGGGTGTTCCGACCATACCTAGATCGGTGCGTGATTGTATTTGTTGATGACATTTTGGTCTATTCCCAGACACGGGAAGATCACGTGCGCGACCTTCGCCTTGCATTGGAAATGTTAAGAGAGCACAAGCTATACGCCAAAATTAGCAAGTGTGAGTTTTGGTTGGAAGAGGTGGCATTCCTAGGCCACGTTGTTTCCGCGGAAGGCATCTCCGTTGATCCGAAGAAGATAGAAGCTGTTATGAGTTGGGCGAGGCCCAAGGGTGTTACTGAGATACGCAGCTTTCTTGGGTTGGCAGGCTACTACAGGAGATTCGTAGAGGGTTTCTCTAGCCTTGCAGCACCGCTTACTTACCTGACAAGGAAGAATGCGAAGTTTGTTTGGAGCGACAAGTGTGAGATCAGTTTCACGGAACTGAAGAAGAGGCTTACTACAGCTCCTGTCCTTACAGTGCCATCCGGACCTCTTGGGTATGAGGTGTACAGTGATGCCTCACACGTTGGACTTGGATGTGTGCTTATGCAACACAAGAAGGTCATTGCCTATGCATCGAGGCAATTGAAGGAGCATGAGAAGAATTACCCCACGCACGACTTAGAGCTTGCCGCAGTCGTGTTTGCACTCAAGATCTGGCGACATTACTTATACGGGGTGGAATTCTATGTGTATACGGACCACAAGAGCCTCAAGTACCTCTTTTCCCAAAAGGAATTGAATCTAAGGCAACGGCGTTGGATGGAATTTCTAAAGGACTATGATTGTACCATTCAATACCACCCGGGTAAAGCAAATGTAGTGGCTGATGCTTTGAGTAGAAGACCTCAGGGGTTGTTAGCACACATGTTGGTTCAAGAATGGAAGCTACTAGAAGATTTGGCAAATCTGGACATCAGTATGAATAACTCTGTCCGTGGTCCTACCTTGGCAAATGTTACGGTTCGGCCGTACATTATAGATTTGATCCAAGAATATCAAGCCATGGATGCGGAATTGTTGGCTTTCCGGGACAAGGAAGTTGCCAAGGGCAGTGAAGACTTTTCTCTCACTAGTCGGGGTGCTATCACATTCAAGGGAAGGCTGTGCGTCCCAGCCAATGCAGATCTTCGAAGAGAGATTTTGGACGAAGCACACCGTTCGAAGTACACAGTACATCCAGGGGGTACGAAGATGTACCGGAACCTCAAGAGTCACTTTTGGTGGCGGAATATGAAGAGGGAGGTTGCGGAATATGTAGCACGGTGCTTGGTGTGTCCAACAGGTGAAAGCAGAACACATGCGGCCAGCAGGTCTATTACAGTCCCTTCCGATTCCCGAGTGGAAATGGGAGAACATATCCATGGATTTCATAGTTGGCTTGCCAAAGACGGCAAGGGGTTCAGATGCGATATGGGTAGTAGTGGATCGTTTGACGAAGTCCGCTCACTTCTTGCCTTACCGAACTACTTTCAACTCTAGTCAGTTAGCTTCTTTGTACATCAAGGAAGTGGTGAGGTTGCACGGAGTGCCTGTCAGTATTGTGTCGGATCGGGATCCAAGATTCACATCACGATTCTGGAAAAGCTTTCAGGAAGCTATGGGTTCCCGACTTGATTTCAGCACTGCTTTTCATCCACAGACGAATGGACAAACCGAGAGGGTGAACCAAGTAATAGAAGATATGCTTCGGGCTTGTATGCTGGATTTCAAAGGCAGTTGGGAAGAGCACTTGCCTTTGGTGGAGTTCGCCTACAACAATAGCTATCAGGCGAGTATCCAAATGGCTCCGTTCGAGGCTTTGTATGGGCGAAGCTGCAGGTCTCCTCTCTACTGGGATGAGGTAGGAGAAAGAAAAGTACTTGGTCCGGAGTTGATTGAGCAAACTGCTAGTATAGTCAAGATCATCCGGGATCGGTTGAAAGCCGCTCAAGATCGCCAAAAGAGCTATGCAGACACGCGCCGCAGGGACTTGGAATTTCAAGTAGGGGATCGAGTCTTTGTGAAAGTATCTCCTAGCAAAGGGATTATGAGATTCGGCAAAAGAGGCAAGCTTAGTCCTCGCTATGTTGGACCGTTTGAGATTATCACGCGGGTTGGTGAAGTTGCTTATCGAGTAGCTCTTCCACCTCACATGGCCGCGGTTCACAACGTTTTCCACGTGTCTATGCTTCGGAAGTACATTGCGGACCCTTCGCATGTACTAGAATTGGAACCGTTGGAAATTCGAGAAGATCTCACGTTGGTTGAGAAGCCGATTCACATATTGGATCGGAGAGATCAAGTGCTTCGCAACAAGACAATCCCTTTGGTTCTTGTGCAATGGAAACACCATGCTCGGGAAGAAGCTACATGGGAGCGTGAAGCCGAAGTCAAAGCGAAGTACCCGGAATTGTTTGAATGAATTTTGTATAGGTTTTGTATATGTAGCTTGTAATATTGCTTGATTCTGTAATGCATGTCTCGTCCAAATTTCGAGGATGAAATTTTTTGTAAGGGGGGGAGGATGTAGAGCCCCGAACTTTTGACATCTATACATGACCCTTTCGTAGCCATTTTTCCTTTAAAGTAGTGCAATTAATAAATAAGGAAGAAATTAGAAATTCCGAAATGTCAGAAATGTTCCTTTTCGAAGTACGAACCCAACGCAAGTTGAATCGTCAAAATCGGACGAACGAGTCAAAAGTTATGGCCAAAACAGTTTGGACCTACAGACCACCGATCGCTCGGTCCATGGAGCGATCGATCGGTCCAAAACCGATCGCTCGGAGGCTATCGACTGGTCAAGATTTTTGTATGGAGAAATTTTCCAGAGAGTGAAATTTTAACCGATCGCTCGGTTATGAAACCGATCGATCGGTAGGCAACCGATCGATCGGTCATTAACACCGATCGCTCGGTACTCGCGTTTTTGCAGAATTTTCACTAAGGGCATTTTCGGCATAAGGGTGTTATACCTTTACTTATATAGGATTTCCCGAGCCTTTAGGGCTCATTCTCAACACTTAGAAGATTTGGGAGATTAGAAGAGAGGAGAAAGGGTTCCTAAACCTAGGGTTTCCATTTTGAAGAGAAATCAAAGGGGTTTGAGACCTAGATCATCCTCAAGCACGTTTTCCTTCAAGATCTCGGCTCAAGCTTGTGTGGAGCTCGTGTTCCAAGCTAGGGCAGCAACTCACGGTCGTTTTGGAAAGGGGGATTTCTTCCCCACTTGATCAAGGTCGGTACTTCTTACTACCCTCCTAGTTATAGCTTCCTTTTTCCTTTGTTTCTCCTTGTTTTCCTTCACATACATATGTGTTATGAGATTGGTGGTATGAATGGTGAATGGAGATGGATGTTGGCGAATGGATGCCGTGTGGATGATGTGATGAACAAATGGGAAAGGGCATTGTACTAATAATGAACATACAAGTGTGATTGAGCATAACCCACCTAGAAAAGCATGATCTAGGTTTAAGTGAATAATGAACACACCCCATGATTGATGAAATGCCAAGGTGAATAAAATAAAGGATGAATTAAGGGAACCCATGTTTAATTGCTCTTGAAAATTGTTAGGGTTCATGATAGTGTGTTTCTTACATTTCTTAAAATGCGTAGATTATTACTCACTTAAATTGCTATATGCTATGCGTTGTGAATTACCCCAAATTGCTATATTTAATTCCAAATGCAAGTATGCACACGATCTCACGAGCATGCATGAAATGACGTGATTTACCGATGTTTTAAGTATGGGGCTTAGAGGTGGGACATATCTTAAGATATGTTTCACTTCGCTTTTGACAAGGGCAGGACAATCATGCATTTCATAGGGAAAGGTCTCCCATCCCCTCGCATGACATGCATAGCATCGCATGACACGCATAGCATAGCATCACATGACACGCATAACTCTGCATGGCATTACACGCATGGATGCTAGTTGCGACGGGCTATGAACGGTAACTAGGCATTCACATTCCGCATGGATGCTAGTTGCGACGGGCTATGAACGGTAACTAGGCATTCACATTCTGCATGGATGCTAGTTGCGACGGGCTATGAACGGCAACTAGGCATACCCATCTGCATATAGGGTACTAGTTGTGACGGACTATGAACGGCAACTAGGCATGTGAACATGTTTAAATTATGAACAAGCAAGCATGATACTCGCATGACACGCATGACAAGACATGACACGCATGATATGACAAGATAAGACAACTTAACAAGTTTCAAGCACGGAAATGATATTTTCAAGTCAAGTCAAGTGCACGATGTTTTCAAGAGGTTTCATCGGCTTTCTACGAAATACAAGCATGATTATAAATTGTTTTGCTTCCTTGTATGATATAAATTGTTCATGTTCTATATATGCAACTTGCTTCCTACTTTATGTATGCTATCTGTATGCTATGACTGTTGGTTAGTGCTTAGTACCCGCTGAGTATTCCATGCTCAGCCGTACTTCTTATGTCGGCAGGTGATGGCGGAGCAGCTGCTCCATTTGATATCTGTGCTCCGAGCCCTTGGGTGGAGGAGGAGTACGTCGAGGAGCCTTTTGAGGAACCTCCAGTAGAGGGTTACCATTAGGTGGTTGTAGATTCTGAGTGGATTAGCTGTGGGTGAGATGAGAGATTATATCCATGTATTTTGGCGGGTCTGTCCGCACTTTCTTCTGGTTACTTTTGTATAAACTTGGACCATATGTATATACTTAGAGGTTTGTTAGACTTCCGTTGTGTTTCATAGTTATGTTTCCGCTATAATGTCCTCTATTGTATATGCTCTGTGGGTTTTTGCAGGTTGGTTTGTCAAGCAAGTCATGTAAGTTATGATTGAGTCGTCCAAGATTCACTCTAACTCTTAGGGTGGGTCTTGGGTCGCGACACTATTTATAGGCAAGGGGTTGTGTTTAAAGTCTTAAACACCCTTACTGAAGAAAATCTGCGTATGACCGATCGATCGGTGGTATGGACCGAGCGATCGGTGGCTTACCGGTCGATCGGTGTTATGACCGAGAGATCGGTCAAAAACACCCTCTCTGGAATTTTTCCCCATACAAAAAAGTTAACCGTGCGACAACTATCGAGCGATTGGTAGTGGACCGATCGATCGCAGGTAATGACCGAGCGATCGGTCGACCCCTGTTTTGCTGAAAAACCTTGTTTACGCCACTCGAATCTTCTCCAATCCAATTTCAATACTCTTTTATGCTTTTAACACACTCCTTAAGGACATATAGACCCATTAGAACATGCACACCATAAATCCAAACTTGTATATTAACACAAGACTCATAAGAGTACAAAACCACACTTGGGCACTATTCACACACTATTCCTTCTTAGCGAAATGAAATTTCGGGGCTCTACAGCCAGCAAGAGGAGTCTCCCTCCTTGCCGCGGGCAGCCCAAGGGTTTTCCATAAAACCCTAGCAAATTTCTCACAACGGTTTGCTAACATGCACCTAAAATCAAAAGAATGCAAACTTGCACCTCCAGAGCAAAAGAGTTACACTATTCTTGACTTGGAGGAGTTTGAATGACTTTGTTAATGCTCTTATACACTGAATTTTACATAAAACTCATGGAAACATTAGTAACACAAATCTCATTCTATTATTGTGTTATCATCAAAATTAATGATGTTACCTTAGGTTGAAAACCTAAAGACTAACAATCTCCCTTTTTTGATAATGACATAATAATGGAATGAATGGGAATAAGCCCCCCCTTAGTATATAAATTCAATTAATTTTTGAGGCAAACTCCCCCTAAACATATGCATTAAAATAAGATTTGAATTCAATTTATTTTGCATATAGTTTAGATAAATCATTCACTAATTCATGACACTTTAATAAGTCATTACAAGTTATTTGAAACAAATTTAAACATGTCATTTAAGCACATTATAGGATGGATCCCCATGGCCATCATATGGACGAGATTGCTACCATACCATTATAGGAGAGATCTGTTAGACTCAAGGTTGCAACCATATGACCCTCAATTAGTTTTAATGATGACATAAATAATGAAATGACTCTTGTAATACTAATGTCTTTCATGAGTAATTTATTCTACAGTATTCAAGAATTAGAGAAGAAATTTCAAGCAAAAATACAAGGACCTTCAATGATAAAGACCAAGTCATGACATGATGAAAATTCCAAATAAAAGATTCAAGAAGATATTCAACTATAAGCAAAAAGGATTTTGGAAGATTGTCTTGAAGACACTGCTGCTGAAAACCATTGAAGCCAAAGGATCATCCTTATCAAGGTCTTAGTCTAGGTAGTAAGTGTGATTTGTCTAGGATTTCTTGTAAAAATTCTCAAATGGTTGATTTGGTGAAAAAGCTCAACATACCTTAGATTGACCATAGGTCCCTTGAAAAAATATTTAAAATGTTTAAGGACCTTAAAACATGGTCATCATACTCATAATGCCTAAGCACAAAACCTTGGAATCATATCCTACCTTGAAGGTTTTGAAAATGGATTTTGCAAATAAAATTAGCCTATCCAGTCGATCAGATAGGCAATCTAGCCGATTAGGCAGACCATCCAGTCGATCAGGCAAGCCCTGTGATCGACTGGATAAAACAAATTTTTTTCAAATTTGTCTGCTGTACTGATCGAGTTGATTCTCTTTACTAATCCATTTTAGATCATTTTAAAGATCATTATGAGTTGTTAATTATGTTTTACTAACATATTAAAAGACTTTGGAATTCATGTAAATCGTTAAAATCTAAGAAAATACATTAAAAATCAGAAAAACCAAAAACTGAAAGTTTTTTGGTCTATCCAGCCAATCAGGTGGACCATTCAATCGATTAGATGGTCCATCCAGCAGATCACTCCTTCCTCTAATCGACTGGATAGAACAAAACTTCATAAAACCTGTTTTTGTGATCCAGTCGATCAGGAAATTGATTCAGGTGATCAGGCAGCCATCCAGTTGATTAGGAGGCTCCTTTAATTCTGAAAAACCATATTTAATGCCAACGGCTATATTTACAATGGGTTTTTTCGCAATCAATGCTCATTAAACGGTAATAAATTTCAGATCACTATAAATATAAGTGATCTTTGAATGATTCAATAATGAATACACTCACTCTTACACTGTTTTATTGAAAATCATTCACTTGAGCTAAAAATTCCATATTTGAAAAAGGATACTCTATTTTTTTTTCTCTTTGAGCTAAAATCCAATCTTCCACTTGAGAGATTTATTAGAACTTGCTATTCCATTCAAATCCAACTCTTAAAGGATTTTTCATTTCGGATTTAATATCCAAAATCTTTTATTGTATGCTTTTTAGAACCTGCATGTTCTGTAAGTGAAGCTGTTGCTTCGATTAACAGAGAGGGTTATGCTTTGTTGGTTAATGGTTTGGTCCTGACCGAAAGAGGGGTTGTGGAAGGTTTTATCTTAACCGAAAGAGAGATTGTAAAAGGGTTTAGGCTTCACCAGATTAAGAAGTCTGTATAGTTGTGGACTATAGTGGAATCCTCTAAACGGGTGCTATTTGAGGCGGGGAGTAGGTTGGGTTTGCCGAACCTCGAAAACAAATCTGAGTTTGCATTCCTTATCTCTTCTTCTCCTTCTTGTGCTTTACTTTTCATAGTTTAAGTTTAGCTTGCTACATTTCCCTTTGTTTTCTTATTTTCCACATTTAAAGGGATTTTTTTTTAACTGCCATTGAACCTATTCACCCCCCCTCTAGGGTCTATATCTGGGCAACAAGTGGTATCAGAGCAAGTAACTCTTAATAGATCTAAAAAATCTTAGAGTTTAAAGATCTTAATGGCAAACAATAGTTTTTCAACTGGCTTAGGATAAGGACAATCCACAACTAGACCACCCCTATTTAATGGAGAACACTATAATTACTGGAAGACCAGAATGATGTATTACCTTCAATCTTTAGACTATCAATGCTGGAAGGTAATCTTCAATGGTCCCCATCTTCCTTGCAAGATTATAAATGATGTGAAGGTTCCTAAGGTTGAGGAAGAATGGGATGAAAATGACATTAAGTTAATCTAGATAAATGCTAAAGCCATTAACAACCTCTATTGTGCCCTTAGTCCCCAAGAGTTCAACCGAGTATCTGGCTGTGACTCAGCCAAAGAAATTTGGGATAAACTTTAGGTTACATATGAGGGAACTAACCAAGTAAAAGATGAGAAAATCAATATGTTAGTTCACAAATAAGAACTGTTCAAAATGGAGAAGGATGAGTCCATTGCTGATATGTTTACACGATTTACTAACATTACTAATGACTTAAAATCTCTTGGTAAAACGTATACAAATGCAGAAACAGTAAGGAAGATACTGAGATCTCTGCCAAAGGACTGGTCTCCAAAAGTTACTACTATTCAAGAAGCCAAAGACCTCACCAAGCTAATAATGGATGAGTTGCTGGGTTTACTGATGACTCATGAAGTCATTATAAAGGAGCATCAATCAGATGAACCAAGACCAAAAAGAGGTGTGGCATTGAAAGCCTCTCAGCCTATTGAGAGTGAAGAAGAAGAGGAAAGTGAAGAAGATGAAGACTTCTCACTGATGGCTTGGAAGTTCAAAAATTTCTGAAACATAAGAAGAACTTCAAGAAAAGGCCATTCAAGGAGTTCTCCAAAGAGATAGCTAAGGGAGAACCAAGCAAGAAGGAACCGATTACATGCTTTGAATGCAAGCAGCCAGGCCATATGAGATCGGAGTGTCCTTAACTTGCCAAGAGTAAGAAGTACAAAAAGAGAGCCATGAAGGCCACTTGGGATGATTCAGAAGATAGCAACTCTAAAGCATCAAGTGATGAAGAGACAACCAATCTATGCCTCATGACACTTGAAAATAATGAGGTAACCTCTTCCTCAAATGAAGAAATAAGAGATGCTTTTGATGAATTATATGCTGAGTTTAGAAAAATTGTTTCCAAAAATAAATCTCTTAAAAAGGAAAATCTCTTGCTCCTCACATCACAAGAAAATCTTCAAAATGAAATTGAAAAATTGAAGATGAAAGAGAAGGATCAGTCATCTCTAGTTCACACATGCAATTGTGATGAAAATGAGGCAAATATCACGGACTTAACTAAAATTGCTTTTAAACTTTCAACTGGAGAAAAGAATTTAGCAAGAATTTTGGGACAACAAATTTGTGTTTTTGGAAAAGCTGGTTTGGGGTATAATCCTTAGTCAAAACAAAAAGACTATCAAAAATTCTTTTCCAAACCCTCTAGTAGATCAACTACACCTTCAACTGTCTTTTATAATTTTAATACAAAGATAGTAGTTAGACAAGTTTGGGTTCCTAAAGGGACTTCCCCTCCCAAGACTAACTATGGAGGACCCAAGATGATTTGGGTACCAAAGAAAGTTACTTGAGCTTATCTTGTAGGCATGCTTCAAGTCAAATTCCTCCAAAACATTGTGGTTTTTGGATAGCGGCTATTCAAGGCACATGAGTGGGAACAAATACTTATTCATTTCTATCTCTCCTAAAGATGGAGGGCATGTGACCTTCGGGGACAACGCGAATGAGAAGATCATTGACATAGGCAACGTTGGTAAGAATTCTTCTACTCTTATTGAAAATGTTTTATTAGTTCAAGGACTTAAAAAAAATTTAGAGCCCCGGATTTTCTACAAGCACTGTTCATGTGAGTGAATAATGCCGAGGGCACTAGTATTGGAAGGGCCAAAGCCCTTTATTATAAGTTGGGTTTGGTTAATGGGAGTGAGGGTTCCTCATGGCCTAAGTGTGAGGTGAGTTTGGTGGATGAATCAAGGGATGAGAGATGTCTTTGAGAAAACAAGCAAAAAGTATAAGACATGCCCTAAGTGTTAGGATGTTAGGGCCACATGAATTTGATGTTCATGGGGGCTTTTGCCTTCCGTTGATATGTTAGAAATTATTTTAGGGTCCTACGGACCTTTATGAATAGCTTAAGGACGTTAAAACAAGAGTGTGAAACACTCTAAGTGATCAAAATATGATCGAAGTTGAAAAGAAGAAAAAGGTCTTCGCATACCCTCAACTTTGAAAAGCTCTAGTTCGCTCATAGATGATTGGAATAGAGAGATTCTTGAGTTTTTACAAAGGTATTGGAACCCTCTTCGAGGTCCATGTTGATCACTTTTCCAGATTTTGAGTCGAGGTAGAGTCAAATGTCCGATTTCCGAAATTGAATCTGCTACAAAAATGGGTTTATAAAACCCATTCGCATGTCAGTCAGCTTTAGAGCCATTTTGGGTAATTAAAAACTCAAAAACAGGATTTTTATAAAACATCAATGTTGTTCCTCTTTGAAAGAAAAATCCAACACAAGTTGAATCGCCAAAATCCGATGAGCGAATCAAAAGTTATGGCCAAAATACGAAAGTGCAAGAAAACTAGGAAACTTTCTGTCCTAGGTATGATCGTTCGTAAACGACCTACGAACGATCGTAGAGTTGTTACGATCGATCGTAAGCCCCTAAAAATGCTGTAAACCCACTGGAAAACCTACAATTGATCGTTGGAAGCCTACGAATGATCGTAGGCGCGCGAACTAGAATTTTTGTGCGAGTTTCTTTGGGGTTTCAACCCCTTTGGCTATAAATGGACAAACATTTTGGGGGTTTTGGGTAACCTAAAACCTAAGGGAGATTGAGAGAGAAAGGGGAGAAAAATCTAGGGTCTTCAAAGGGGGATTTCTCTCAAAATCAAGAAAACCCCCAACTTCAATATTCAAACTTCACAAAGACCAAAAGGGGAGCAAGGATCGTGCAAGCCATGGCTTTTCTCACGAACTAAGCCACAAGGAACGACCACAAAAGGGATTTCGTGGGAAGATCATGAGGAGCTCGAATCCTCTATGCCAAGGCTATTCAAGCTTGGATCTCCCTTCTTCAAGCTTGGATCTCCCTTCTTCAAGCTTGGATCTCGGGTCCAAAGCATCCTCAAGTGGAGATTTGATCTCCTTAAGGTATAACACTCTACTAGCTTTTCATGTGGTGATTCTTCCATGGTTTCTAGTATGATAAGCCCTTGTTTGGATGATTGAAGTATAATAGCATACTGCCTAACTTGGTTAGGATTCCTTTATGCATATCATGTCTAGATGTATGATTTTGTTCAAATGAGATAAAAGGGAAGGGTTAGACAAAGAGAATGTGAATACAATCTCTAACAGGCATAGTTAGGATTTCTTGATATTAAGTAAAGGATGAAGGGAATGATTTTGAAGAGAGAGTAGAACATTCGACTCACTCTCCATTTTGTGCAATGCTCACAAATAAAATCATATGAGATCTAGGGTTGATGAATGTTTTGGGTTAATCTAAGGCCTAGGGCCTTGTATACATAAAACATATGCTATGTATGTTGTATGAATATAATTTCCTTGTTTTCCCTAAATTGCATATGTATTAGGATGATTTCTAAATTTTCCCTAACTATGCTTATGGATTGGTATGATTCTTATTTTCATTAATTGTACACCAAGCATATGCACACACCCACTACTATGTGTTTGAGATTTCCTTGTGTATGACGCCACTCAAACAGGATTTCTTAAGATGAAACCAAGCATGATTTCCCTCGATCAACACGAGTATGATAAATCAAGAACACGAATGAAACAGGATTCTCCTAAGATCAAGAATAAATATGATTTCCCAAGAACATGAACAAGCATGATTTCTCACGATCAACATGAGTATGCTAAATCAAGAACAAACATGATTTCCAAGATCAAGAACGAGAGACTCACAAGAAAGAATAAGAAAGTATGTTAGTGTACTATGACTACGGGCACTAACATACATTTCCAAGATAAAAAAAATTCACAATAAATGAAAGAAAGTTTACAAGCAAGAATATGAAAGGATACTAGTGTATTATGACCAGGTACAGACACTAGTATCTGTTTCCAAGAATTAAGTGTGTTAGTGTACTATGACCAGGTACGGGCACTAACACACATTTATAAGACAAGAATGAAAGGATGTCAGTGTACTATGACCAGGTACGGGCACTGTCATCTATTTCCAAGACAAGTAATAAATAATGTTAATGTACTATGACCAGGTACGGGCATTAACATCAGTGACAAGCATGAGAGGGTACTAGTATACTATGACCAGGTACGGGTACTAGTATCTGTCTCCAAATATGAAAGTATGCTAGTGTACTATGACTAGGTACGGGCACTGGTATATGTTTCCAAGTCAAGAAATAAAGTATGCTATTGTACTATGACCAGGTACGGGCATTAGCATACATCTTAAAGATAAGCAAGAAAGATGTTAGTGTACTATGACTAGGTATGGGCACTATCATCTGTTTCCATGCAAGCAAGATCATAAGAAACTCACAAGCAAGTTAACAAGAATACAAGAGAGGATGCAAGTGTACTATGACTAGGCACGGGTACTGGCATTGTCTCCATGCAAGAACAACACAAGACACGAAACACGAGACAAGAAACATAAGATAAACATGAAATGAACAAGAAAAGTACGAACTAGACATGAAAACCATGATTCACGGAGAATAAGACAAGACAAGATGTAACAAGCATGATCTACGCAAGAATGAGATAAAACAAGGACGAGCAAGATACGCGATGTACACATGACAAGAAAAGATGAACAATTATGATCCTTACAAGGCAATAACTAAGACAAGACTACTAGGATCCGCTCAAGAGCAAAAATAAAATAAAATGAGTTCCACCAATCAAAGATCAAGACAAGAATCAAGGCTTATAAAATTGTATTATGCTTCCGCACTTTGATTATTATTATTGATTATGCAATTTAGATTGTCAACTGCTTGAATACATATATAATGTGAAGTTTATAACAATATTAGCTAGTAGTTTGTAGACGCTGAGTATTCCATGCTCAGCCGTACATTTTATGTCGGCAGGTTGATTCGCCATTGTATCCCAGGGCATTAGATCAAGATGGATTATGGAGGGCAGGAGCCTTCTTGGGATGTTCTTGAGGATGATAGGGGTCTTGACATATGACCTTATGGTTGAGTGACGTAGAGGGAGAGACATGTATTTTGGGTTTTATTTATGGGGATATTTGTATTAGTTTGAGCTGGTTACTCATGTTAAAGATTTTATGTATATGTCTTAGTCTATATTCAGTTATTGTAAATGATTAAACATGGAATATAGTCAAGTTATTAAAGAAATTTTCAATTTACTATTTAGCATGCCTTGTATACTCTTTGCAGATATTTTAAGTGTAGGTGATGTCGCCAAAGCCTCGTAACTCCCAAGGGGGATTTTGGGGCATTACAGAGTGGTATCAGAGCCTAGGCTGTCGCGACCCAAAACCCACCCTAGGAGTTAGAGTGAACTTTGGACGACTAATCATGACTTGCTTGACAAACCAACCTGCAAAACCCACAGAGCATATACAATAGGGGACATCATAGCGGAAACATAACCATAAAGCATAGCGGAAGTCTAAACAAACCTCTATATATATATACAAATCCAAGTTTACACAAAAGAAATCCAAAAGAAAGTGCGGAAAAACCCGCCAAAATACATGAATGTAATTCTCTCATCTCACCCACAGCTCTATCACTCAGAATCTACCACCTCTAATAATAACCCTCGACCGGAGGGTCCTCCACAGGCTCCTCAACGTACTCCTCCTCCACCCATGGGCCAGGAGCACATACATCAAAAGGAGCAGCCGCTCCGCTATCACCTGCCGACATAAGAAGTACGACTGAGCATGGAATACTCAGCGGGTACCAAGCACTAACCAACAGTCATAGCATACATAAAGCAGGAAACAATTCACACGTATAAAGCAGGAATAATTCATATCATGACAATAAAGTAAAGCAATACAATTTATCATGTTTGCATTCATAAAAGCCGGTAAAACCCTTGAAATCTTGTACACTTGACTTGACTGAAATTACCCTTTTTATGCTTGAAAACTTGTCTACCGTGTCATGCGTGTCATGCTTGTATCATGCGTATCATGTCATGCCATGCGTGTATCATGCTTGCTTGTTCTGAAAAGTAATCTACTTGTGAGGGAAGGGAGACCTTTCTTCCTATAATGCTCATGCTTGTTATGCTATGTCATGTCATGCTTACTCGGAAAAGTAAACTACTGTGAGGGAAGGGAGACCCTTCTTCCTAGAATGCTCATGCTTGTCCTTCCACTTGTGAGATTCACTTGTGAGATGTCCTTGTGAGATGCACTTACGAGGGAAGGGAGACCCTTCTTATAAAAATGCATGATTGTCTTGTCCTTGCCAAAAGCGAGGTAAAACATATCGTAGGATATGCCCCACCTCTAAATCCCATTCTTGAAAACCTCGGTAAATCATGTCATGTATGCGTGCTCGTGAGGTCGTGTGCATACTTGCATTTAGAATTAAATATGGCATTTGAGTAATTCATAACACATAACATCAATGATTTGGGCAATTGAATATTCATATCATTTAGGGAAAGCAAACAATCACACTATCATGACCCTAGCAATTTCCATAAACCTTAAACATGCATTTTCTTAATTTATTATTCATTTTATTCACCTTGACATTTCATCAAACATGGTGCATTCATTATTTATTAACCCTACAACATGCTTTTCTAGGTGGGTTTTACTCACATCACATATGTATGTTCATTATGGGTACAATGCCCTCCCCGTTCATCCATCACATCAATACACACGGCATCCAATCACCCACATTCATCTCCATTCACCATTCACCATTCACCATTGACCATTCACAACCCATCTCATAATACATGGATGTATAAAGGAACACAAAGAAAATAAAGGAAAAGAAGAACTATAACTAGGAGGGTAGCAAGAAGTACCGCCCTTGAAGAAATGAGGAAGAAACCCCTTCCAAAAACGACCGTGTAGCTGCTGCCCTAGCTTGGATCACGAGCTCCTCGAATGCTTGAGCCTTGATCTTGAAGAAAACGGGCTTGGGGTTGATCTAGGGTCTTAACCCCTTTGATTTCTCCCCAAATGAAAACCTAGGTTTTGGAAAACCCCTTTCTTCTTATCTCCTATCTCATTCCCTCTCAAAATATGGCTAAGGGTGTTTATGAACACCCTTGGCTCGAGCCAACCCTTAAAAATAAGGGTGGAGTGGCCAAAAGACCAAAAAACCCCTAAAAAAAATTCTGAAAATCGCGTAGGACCGATAGATGACCGATCTACCGGTAGTGGACCGATCTCTCGGTCTTGACTGGTGCTGCAGAACGCACTTCAGTATTTTGGCAATAACTTTTGACTTGTTGCTCCGATTTTGATGATTCAACTTGCATTGGATTCGTCTTTCGAGGAGGAACAACTTTGATGTTTTGAAAAAAATTATAATTCATTTTTATTCATGGACAAAAATGCCCCTAAAGCTGACTGGTCTGCAATGGGTTGCGACAGCCCAAATTTGCAGCCGACCCGATTTTGGAAATCCCACTTTTGACTCAACCCCGACTCAAAATCAGGGAAAGTGATCAACATGAACCTTGAAGAAGGTTCTAATACCTTTCTAAAAATTTAGTAATCACTCAATTCTGAGCAACGATGACTAAAATAGAGCCCTTTAAAGTTGAGGTAAATGCCGAAACATACCTTTTTGACACCTAGAATACCTCGAGTGTTTTCACACTCTTTTCCGCTTGTGTCCAACACCCTACTCACACCTCATAAATAATTCTCCATAAGTCTTTAACCCACCTCAATGATCATTAAATTCTCACCGACATGCATGAGAGGCTCCGGCCTCTCTATGCCTCATGCACTAGCACTATTCACCAACAACCCATTGAAACACTTAGGGTATTTGTACCCTTGATTTCACCTACTTAGAGTATCTTTACACTCTCTTTTTACGACTCAAACCATGTACTTAAAACCCTCAATTGGGTAATCATAATATCAAGAACACAATGGGAGGCCTTAGGCCTTCACACATACCATACGAGGGCACCTTTCACTGGCACTATTCATAGTATAGTGAACTTGAATTTCTGGGGTTTTACATCCTCCTCCCCTTATAGGAATTTCGTCCTCGAAATTAAGGCGTTACTAAATCAAACGAGGATACTTCCCCATGCTTAACCTTTCCTACTGAACGATATGATAATCCTCTATTAATCAATATAAGGCTAGGCACTCACTTGTCGGCGAGACACCTAGTTTTCTCATAAAACTCAACATCATTCTAAATAGATGGGAAACTTTCATAACATAAGGTAGCAAAATTACATACAAGTGGCAACTGACTGCCCATGACAAAACACAAAATATATTCCCTTCTGCACAAAAAAATTTCTTCTCCCTCTCACATCCTCATGCCATATCCTTTGGTGCCTGAGCATTCTGTCCTGGAGTGGCAAAGGCTTGTCCATGGTTAGCCTAGTAAGGGGGCTGTGTGGACTGATGGGGGCTTGATGCTTGTGTAGAGCCCTGCGGAGGTGACCGCCTAACCATGGGCCTACTTCCCCGAGAATAAGGTGGCATCTGACGGCTGGGACAATCCTTGATCAGGTGGCCCCGGCGACCACAGTGGAAACATCCATCGGAGATTCTCCTACACTCTTTGGCCACATGCCTCCTCCCACAAAGGGTACATATCTCGTAAGAGTAGGTGGAGGGCGCATATCCTATTGCCTGAGATACTGCGAGGCGGGGTGCCTGCACGGTAGTCGTGTGCGATGCCGGTGGAGCAACCGAAAGAGAAGCCTGTGGTGCAGTGGGAGGACTCTATACCTGCATATGTCCAGAGGACTGGTACCTAACCCATGAATCTGCGACCAATGGGTCCATATCACCATAAAACACCGGGGGCCTCATCCTCCAAAGTGCCTCACTTCCTGTGGCATGATGTGTAGGGACAGGTACAAGTACCGCCGCAGGAATGGGGGTAGTGGGCTGCCTAGTGGCAAGTATTGCTAGTGTCTCTGTTATGGATCCCAAGACCTGAGTGAGATCAGGCTGCTCATCCCTCAATGGAGGAGGAGATACTCCACTCCTCCTAGTGTGGTATTCACGACCCTGATCGCCACGTCTCATGGTTTACTCCTGAGGACGATAGCAAAGCATGAGTCTAACTTGAATCCCATCAAAATCCGATATTGCATTTTCATAATAGTAAGTATTTATCAAAGTCTAGAACATACATCAAGATACACATACCATAGCATAATAATATACTCTAAGGTTCCTAGCGAAGCCAAGATGCGATGTTGGTTGTGTTGCAACTGGTTATGGTCTAAGGCTAACTCCTTGGAGGGCAACAACTTCTCCTAAGCAGAAGTTGGACTCAAGCCCCTAACCTATGCGAGCACATCGTGTATATATCTAAGTACAATTATAATCGTATAATTATACAAGTAGTTTTCTTAGTGATGATAAGCTTCACACTCGATTATGGTATTAACTGATCACACACTTAAGACCTTAGCTCGTTTGAAACTAATACTAATGACTAGTTCATCTAATTGAGTTGTTTAGGTGATGTCCTCTAAATCTGGTGACATGTATAATGCTTCTAAGATCTACATGATGCATGCGGGATATGTATATGATATTTTTTGATATCCGTGCGATGTTCATGCCATGTATGAAATGCGTGCCATGTATGAAATGTATGATGCTTATGCGATGCATGATGCCTATGCTATATATGATGCTCATGATATGTATGAACGTGCATGCTAACCGTTGGAGTTAGTAATTTTTTTATTATTTTGGACTGACATCGTGTCTACAACGTGTTGCAGAATGAACGCGCATCTGTATCTAGACTAGGACCGAGCACTGAGTCTAGGACGTGCTGTAGGCGCGCATCTAGAAATGTGCATCAGACATCCGTGAGCTTGTCCAAATTTTTTTTTTTTTGGGACTGAGCACTGGGTCTAAGATGTGCTGCAGAAAATGCGCAACTGTACTTAGAAGCGTGCATCGAGCATCCCTGGGTTGTTAAAATTATATTTGTTCCTTGAGTTTAAAACAAATTACTATCTATATCCGTTTCTACTAGTCGTGGGGTTTCATGGAATTATCGTCATACCATGATGTGTGACTTATATTTATTTGTGATGTAAGATGCATTAAGTATAGTTTAACAAGTTAAAATTACACCGAATACTCATAATGTTACATATCAAGCCTATGTCCCTATTTTTGTAAATTCCTAATTTTACTAAGCTTGTAAGACGAAGGAGAATGCTACTGTCTCACTCGGAAGGACCCCATAGTACAGGGTATGACAAGGACCTACCACCATTTACCAACTCACACCTAGTCTGGACTCTAGCCTGAGTATTACTCAACTCATGAGTCTAACTGGGAATTCATTCCTAACACATGGGTTATCACTTAGTACGTGACATATAGTATGCACACCACATATAATACCCCCTAACAATACCACACATAATAGTATAAGTACATAGTACGCACACCATATAGCATATAATACCATATAACAATACCACATAAAATAGTATAGTACCATCATATTCATCTCGTCAAGTCACCAGAGTAGTTGTAATATTATACCTTGGTGTTCTAGCGTTTCTAAGACCTGTACTTGGTTGGAGCAACCCTTTTAGACTAAAACTAACGTTTAGTCTCACACTTGGAAAAAGACTCGCTTCCGACTTACTTCCATCCAAACTTTTTTTTTTCCCGACATATGCTCTTGTCAAGCCGTGGTATTAGATTCTAAGTGTCCCTAAAGACCTAAAGCCTAAGCTCTGATACCACTTCTGTCGCGACCCAAAACCCACCCTAGGAGTTAGAGTGAACTTTGGACGACTAATCGTGACTTGCTTGACAAACCAACCTGCAAAACCCACAGAGCATATACAATAGGGGACATCATAGCGGAAACATAACCATAAAGCACAGCGGAAGTCTAAACAAACCTCTATATATATATATACAAATCCAAGTTTACACAAAAGAAATCCAAAAGAAAGTGCGGACAAACCCGCCAAAATACAAGAATGTAATTCTCTCATCTCACCCACAGCTCTATCACTCAGAATCTACCACCTCTAATAATAACCCTCGACCGGAGGGTCCTCCACAGGCTCCTCAATGTACTCCTCCTCCACCCATGGGCCAGGAGCACATACATCAAAAGGAGCAGCCGCTCCGCTATCACCTGCCGATATAAGAAGTACAGCTGAGCATAGAATACTCAGCGGGTACCAAGCACTAACCAACAGTCATAGCATACGGATAACATACATAAAGCAGGAAACAATTCACACGTATAAAGCGGAATAATTCATATCATGACAATAAAGTAAAGCAATACAATTCATCATGTTTGCATTAATAAAAGCCGGTAAAACCTTGAAATCTTGTGCACTTGACTTGACTGAAATTATCCTTTTTATGCTTGAAAACTTGTCTACCGTGTCATGCGTGTCATGCTTGTATCATGCGTGTCATGTCATGCCATGCGTGTATCATGCTTGCTTGTTTTGAAAAGTAATCTACTTGTGAGGGAAGGGAGACCCTTCTTCCTATAATGCTCATGCTTGTTATGCTATGTCATGTCATGCTTACTCGGAAAAGTAAACTACTTGTGAGGGAAGGGAGACCCTTCTTCCTAGAATGCTCATGCTTGTCCTTCCACTTGTGAGATTCACTTGTGAGATGTCCTTGTGAGATGCACTTGCGAGGGAAGGGAGACCCTTCTTATGAAAATGCATGATTGTCTTGTCCTTGCTAAAAGCGAGGTAAAACATATCGTAGGATATGCCCCACCTCTAAATCCCATTCTTGAAAACCTCGGTAAATCATGTCATGTATGCGTGCTCGTGAGGTCGTGTGCATACTTGCATTTGGAATTAAATATGACATTTGAGTAATTCATAACACATAACATCAATGATTTGGGCAATTTAATATTCATATCATTTAGGGAAAGCGAACAATCACACTATCATGACCCTAGCAATTTCCATAAACCTTAAACATGCATTTTCTTAATTTATTATTCATTTTATTCACCTTGGCATTTCATCAAACATGGTGCATTCATTATTTATTAACCCTACAACATGCTTTTCTAGGTGGGTTTTATTCACATGACATATGTATGTTCATTATGGGTACAATGCCCTCCCCGTTCATCCATCACATCAATACACACGGCATCCAATCACCCACATTCATCTCCATTCACCATTCACCATTCACCATTGACCATTCACAACCCATCTCATAATACATGGATGTATAAAGGAACACAAAGAAAATAAAGGAAAAGAAGAACTATAACTAGGAGGGTAGCAAGAAGTACCGACCTTGAAGAAATGAGGAAGAAACCCCTTCCAAAAACGACCGTGTAGCTGCTGCCCTAGCTTGGATCACGAGCTCCTCGAATGCTTAAGCCTTGATCTTGAAGAAAATGTGCTTGGGGTTGATCTAGGGTCTTAACCCCTTTGATTTCTCCCCAAATGAAAACCTAGGTTTTGGAAAACCCCTTTCCCTCTTCTCTCCTATCTCATTCCCTCTCAAAATATGGCTAAGGGTGTTTATGAACACCCTTGGCTCGAGCCAACCCTTAAAAATAAGGGTGGAGTGGCCAAAAGACCAAAAAACCCCTAAAAAAAATTCTGAAAATCGTGTAGGACCGATAGATGACCGATCTACTGGTAGTGGACCAATCGATCGGTGCTTATGACCGATCTACCGGTAGTGGACCGATCTCTCGGTCTGGACTGGTGCTGCAGAATACACTTCAGTATTTTGGCCATAACTTTTGACTCGGTGCTCTGATTTTGACGATTCAACTTGCGTTGGATTATTATTTCGAAGAGGAACAACTTTCATGTTTTGAAAAAATTTTAATTCTTGTTTATTCATGGACAAAAATGCCTCTAAAGCTGACTGGTTTGCAATGGGTTGCGACAGCCCAAATTTGCAGCCGACCCGATTTTGGAAATCCCACTTTTGACTCAACCCCGACTCAAATCAAGGAAAGTGATCAACATGAACCTTGAAGAGGGTTCTAATACCTTTCCAAAAATTCAGTAATCACTCAATTCTGAGCAACGATGACTAAACTAGAGCCTTTTAAAGTTGAGGTAAATGCCGAAACATACCTTTTCGACACCTAGAATACCTCGAGTGTTTTCACACTCTTTTCCCCTTGTGTCCAACACCCTACTCACACCTCATAAATAATTCTCCATAAGTCTTTAACCCACCTCAATGATCATTAAATTCACACCGACATGCATGAGAGGCTCCGGCCACTCTATGCCTCATGCACTAGCACTATTCACCAACAACCCATTGAAACACTTAGGGTATTTGTACCCTTGATTTCACCTACTTAGAGTATCTTTACACTCTCTTTGTACGACTCAAACCATGTACCTAAAACCCTCAATTGACTAATCATAATATCAAGAACACAATGGGAGGCCTTAGGCCTTCACACATACCATACGAGGGCACCTTTCACTGGCACTATTCATAGTATAGTGAACTTGAATTTTCGGGGTTCTACATAGGCATTAGAGTCCCTAGGGTCACTTAGAATTGATACCATTATTGAACAAGGCATTAGGGTCACCTCACAGAGTTGTATTCCAAGTATAGACTAAGAAATTAGTCTAAGTCAAAACCGGTTGTAAACCAACCGAACTTAGTATCCTACGCTAAGAACATAGTTCTATGTTATACCATTGTTATGTATACCTTGAATGGATGGTTCGATGCTTAGTAAATATCAAGAAATTGTTAAATTGATTATAGAATGGGTATCCAAGTTAGACTCATGTTGTGCTATCATTCTCAAGAGTAAATCATGGGACGCAGTGCGCGGGGTCGTGGATACATTACTAGAGGCAGTGAAAGTGATGCTCCCTCTAGGAATGAGCAACCCGACTTTGTGTAAGCTTTCGCATCAATAACCGAGACCTTGGCTATGTTAGCAATAAGGCAACCTGCCACTCCCCCTTCAGGTGCCGCTCTTATAGTTGCTCCTCCAAATAGAGCACATGGAGGAATAGAAGCTTTTAGGAGGATGAGGCCTCCGGTGTTTTGTGGGAGTATTGATCAGTTTGCCGTCGAAGCATGGATCCGGCAACTTGAAAAATATTCTCAGTGTTATCGCCTACTGAGGCAGAGAGGGTCACCTGGGCCGCCTTTATGCTTGAAGGTGAGGCTGACCATTGGTGGAGGTCCGCCGTAAGGACCCGGGATTTGACCCGACAAGGTCAAGAGTGGACTTAGGGAGAATTTTTGGATGTTTTCAACGAGAAATATTTCCCGATAGGAATGAAGGAGAAGAAAGAAGTAGATTTTATTACCTTGGAGCAAGGTAACATGTCGGTGGCAGCTTATGAAGCTATGTTCTCGGAGCTATCTAGATTTTCTCCTCATATGATAGCTACCAAGGCTATTAAGGCCTGAAAATTTGAAAGGGGATTGAAGCCATACATCAAGAATCGAGTCTCAATGTTTAGACATGAAACATATGCAGAGGTAGTGGACAAGGCTCAGCAAGCCGAGTCTAATTCTTAAGAATTCTTCAAGAAAAGGGGAATAGAGAACGGCCAGTCCAGTGGCTCGACATAACCAGAGAAGAGGGCCAGAATGATTCCTTACAAGTCCTCTGGACCTACGCAGGTGCAGAGCCATTCTATTACACCTCAGGCTTCTCGCCCTACTACTACGCAGGTCACTCAACATGAGAAGCCCACATCGGCTGCATCTATGATCGAGTTCTGTAGCTAATGTAGGAGAAAACATTTGGCTGGGGATTATCGAGTGCTCACAAGTGCATGTTATCGTTGCGGTGACCAGGGACACTGGATTAGGGATTGTTCATGCCGACAGACACCTCCCCAGACCTTGGGAAATAGGCACCCAGTTAGCCTACCCATGCAACGGGAGTCTTTTCAAGCTTCAAGGCCCCAGTAGTCCACACGGCCACATCGCCAAGCTAACCAGGGGCAAGCCTTTGTAATATCAGGGCAGGATGCTCAGGTACCAAATGATATGGCATAAAGATATGAGAGAGAAGAGAAATTTTTTTGTAGAAGGAAATGTATTTTGTATTTTGTCATAGGCAATCAGTTGCCGTATGTATGTAATTATGCAACCTTATGTTATAAAAGTTTCCTAGCTGTTGGATTGATGTTTCATTTTATGAGAAAACCTAAGGGTCTAGCCAACAAGTGAGTGCCTAACCTTATATTGATCAATGAAGGATTAGCATATCGTTCAGTAGGCAACGTTAAGCATGGGAAAGTATCCTCGTTTGATTTAGTAGCGTTGTAATTTCGAGGACGAAATTCCTATAAGGTGGGGGGGAGGATGTAGAGCCTCGGATTTTCTACAAGCACTGTTCATGTGAGTGAATAGTGCCGAGGGCACTAGTATTGGAAGGGCCAAAGGCCTTTATTATAAGTTGGGTTTGGTTAATGAGAGTGAGGGTTCCTGATGGCCTGAGTGTGAGGTGAGTTTGGTGGATGAATCAAGGGATGAGAGATGTCTTTGAGAAAACAAGCAAAAAGTATAAGACATACCCTAAGTGTTAGGGTGTTAGGGCCACATGAATTTGATGTTTATGGGGGCTTTTGCCTTCTGTGGATATGTTAGAAATTATTTTAGGGTCCTACGGACCTTTATGAATAACTTAAGGACGTTAAAACAAGAGTGTGAAACACTCTAAGTGATCAAAATATGATCGAAGTTGAAAAGAAAAAAAAGGTCTTCGCATACCCTCAACATTGAAAAGCTCTAGTTCGCTCATAGATGATCGGAATAGAGAGATTCTTGAGTTTTTAGAAAGGTATTGGAACCCTATTCAAGGTCCATGTTGATCACTTTTCTGGATTTTGAGTCGAGGTGGAGTCAAATGTCCGATTTTCGGAATCGGATCTGCTACAAAAACGGGTTAATAAAACCCATTCACATGTCAGTCAGCTTTAGAGCCATTTTGGGTAATTAAAAACTCAAAATCAAGATTTTTATAAAACATCAACATTGTTCCTCTTCGAAAGAAGAATCCAATGCAAGTTGAATCGTCAAAATCCAACAAGAGAGTCAAAATTTATGGCCGAAATATGAAAGTGCAAAAAAACCTGGAAACTTTCTGTCCCAGGTACGATCATTCGTAAATGACCTACGAATGATCGTAGCGATGCTACGAATGATCGTAGAGTTGCTACGATCGATCGTAAACCTTCGAAAATGCTATAAACCCACTGGGAAACCTACGATCAATCGTAGGAAGCCTACGAACGATCGTAGGCGCGCCAACTAGAATTTTTGTGGGAGTTTCTTTGGGGTTTCAACCCCTTTGGCTATAAATGGACAAACATTTTGAGGGTTTTGGGTAACCTAAAACCTAAGGGAGATTGAGAGAGAAAGGGGAGAAAAATCTAGGGTCTTCAAAGGGGGATTTCTCTCAAAATCAAGAAAACCCCCAACTTCAATATTCAAACTTCACAAAGACCAAAAGGGGAGCAAGGATCGTGCAAGCCATGGCTTTTCTCACGAACTAAGCCACAAGGAACGACCACAAAAGGGATTTCGTGGGAAGATCATGAGGAGCTCGAATCCTCTATGCCAAGGCTATTCAAGCTTGGATCTCCCTTCTTCAAGCTTGGATCTTAGGTCCAAAGCATCCTCAAGTGGAGATTTGATCTCCTTAAGGTATAACACTCTACTAGCTTTTCATGTGGTGATTCTTCCATGGTTTCTAGTATGATAAGCCCTTGTTTGGATGATTGAAGTATAATAGCATACTGCCTAACTTGGTTAGGATTCCTTTATGCATATCATGTCTAGATGTATGATTTTGTTCAAATGAGATAAAAGGGAAGGGTTAGACAAAGAGAATGTGAATACACTCTCTAAATGTCTTAGTTAGGATTTCTTGATATTAAGTAAAGGATGAAGAGACGGATTTTGATGAGAGAGTAGAACATTCGACTCACTCTCCATTTTGTGCAATGCTCACAAATAAAATCGTATGAGATCTAGGGTTGATGAATGTTTTGGGTTAATCTAAGGCCTAGGGCCTTGTATACATAAAACATATGCTATGTACGTTGTATGAATATAATTTCCTTGTTTTCCCTAAATTGCATATGTATTAGGATGATTTCTTAATTTTCCCCAACAATGCTTATGGATTGGTATGATTCCATATTTTCATTAATTGTACACCAAGCATATGCACACACCCACTACTATGTGTTTGACATTTTCTTGTGTATGACGCCTGTAGCACCCCGGCCTTTTCCATCTTTAATGAATAGCACTTCCGTAGCCAATTGGCCTTTCAAGTAGTCTAATTAATAAATAAAGGAGAAATTGAAAATTCTAAAATGCCAGAAAGGTTCATTTTTGAAAGTCAAATCCAACGCAAGTTGAATCGTCAAAATCCGACGAACGAGTCAAAAGATATGGCCAAAATAGTAGGACGCAGAGCACCGATCGCTCAGTCCAATTTAGCGATCGACCGGTCCAAAACCGATCAATCGAAGGCTATCGACTGGTTAAATTTTTTGTATGGGAAAATTTTCCAGAGAGCTTGTTTTTGACCGGTCGCTCGGTCAAGAACACCGATCGCTCGGTAGGCAACCGATCGATCGGTCATAACCACCGATCACTTGGTCTTCATGTTTTTGCAGAAATTTCATGAAGGGCCTTTTCGTCTTTTGGGCATTTCCACCTTGCCTATAAAGGCTTGCTCGAGCCTAAGGGTTTCAAAAACCCTTAGGTCAGCATTTTGAGAGAGAGTAGAGGAGAGGAAGAGGGGTTTTCTCCTAGGGTTGCATCTTGAGAGAAATCAAGGGTTTTGGAACCCAAGATCATCCCAAAAGCTTGGATTTCTCAAATCCACCCTCAAGCACGTGTGGAGTCCCACCCCAAGCTTGGGCAGCGTTCTCCACGGCATTTTTCAAGGGTTTTCTCCTCTTATTCAAGGTTAGTACACCCTAATAACTTCCCTAGTAATAACCTAGTTTTCTTTAATTGAGAATGGTTTGAGTTTTGTGTAAACCCAAGGTTCTACATTTAATGCCCTAAATTATACAAGATAATTAAGTTGTGAATGGAGTATGGAATGTTGGATGTGGAGGCGATTGGATGACGTATTGTGTGATGTGTGTGATGGAAAATGGTGGATGGGCATTGTATTCATAATAAACGCACACTATGTGTATGATGAAACCTATGAACTTCAAGAACTTGGAATAATGTGGCTACGAATGTGTTGCACATTAGGGGCTTAGAAAAAAATGCATGAATGAGAATGTCAAGAATAAATGGAGGGTTTTGGAATATGACTTGTGTAGCTTTCCTTAAAGGGCAATTTCAAAACAAATGCTCTATATGTTATCATTTAATTCCTCATGCCTATGCAATTGCGAGAAATGTCACATTATGCTTTATTGTTTCATGTTGAATTGATTATTAAAAAGAGAATTAAAATGCAATGTGTATCCCTTGATTTATTTATGATGGCATGATCGCCACGAATGCCACACACATCAAGCATGTACACATAAACTGAGGTTTTTCCTATATGAGTAGATTATACAACAAGAATAAGAAAATGAAATGTCAAGGAGGTTGGTAGCCTCTGGCTCATAAGTAAATGAAACATCAAGGAGGTTGGTAGCCTCGTGCTCGTGGGATCGTGTGCATACTTTCATTTGAAATTAAATATGACAATTTGGGAATTTCACAATACATAGAACATCAAAATTTGAGCAAGTGATGCATTCAAATTTTAGGGAAAGCAAGTAAGCACACTATCATAAGCCTTGGCAATTCCATAAACATTTAAACATGCATTTTTCCACTATAAATCGTCATTTTCTCCATTGAGACATTTCATCAAACACATGGTATGTGTATTTTGGTTAACACCTAAATCTTTCATTCTATCCTACATGAATCATTCTTCATTCAATCCACATCATGTACGTTCATTATTGAGGTGAAATGCCCTTCCCATGTTAATCATCACAACACCACCCACGGCATCCAATCGCCTATTCATGTCCACACAACCATCCATTTATTTCATCTCCTTATCTTGTTTATAAATTTAGGGAAAGACGTAAAATAAAAGAGACTATGAACTAGGAGCGTAGTGTAGGGTACCGACCTTCAATAGAGTGGAGAACACCCTTGATTTAGAGTCTCAACCTTGAAGAAGAACCCCTCTTTGGGTTTGAGGAACTCTAAATGCTTGAGGAAGGATTCTTCTTTGAAAATCTTCAAGTTTGAACCCCATTTGATCTCCAATCAAAGGCACATTGGAGGTTTTCCCCAAAATCCTCTTCTTCTTTCTCCCCTCTTTCTCTCCTCTCTAGGTTAGAAATACCTCAAATGAGGATCTCTAATCAAGAAACCCTCAAATCCAGAATCTGCTACCACATGCGATTGATCACACACTTATCTGCGATCGATCACAGGTCCTTGTGATCGATCACACCTGGATGCGATCTATCGCACATGAACCCGAACCTTTCTGGTCTGATTTTTCCCTGTATGCGATCGATCGCAGATCCCTGCAATCTATCGCACCTGGGGATCCATCTATCGCATATGACCCCGAGAGTTTGGGACCTATTTCACCTGCATGTGATCGATCGCACCTGACTTGCGATCGATCGCACCTGACTTGCGATCGATCGCACCCTTCAGATTTTGTTGTTTTTCTCCTATTTTTCCACACTTTGGTAATTCGGCCATAACTTTTGACTTGGTTGCCCGATTTTGATGATTCAACTTGCGTTGGATTCGTCTTTCGAAGGGGGACATTCCCAGTGTTTTAGAATTTCAAATTTCTACTTTATTTATTAACTAAATTTCTCCTGAAGTCGACTGATCCATAAATGGGTTTTAGTAACTCGGGTTTTCGATATATTCGACTTAGGAATACTACTTCTTACCACTTAGAGTTGTTTAAAATTTCTCATTTCATAGAAATGGAAGATTACAAAGGTTTCATGCCTTGGCACAGGTCCCAACACATGGCAAAAAGTTCCAGGGCTCTATAATAATATTGAGTTGATACTTGTCAAAACCGGACTTGAAAAACCCAGCGCTGGTATTTATCGATGAAATGGTTTTATCGAGGAATTTATTTTCTGTATAAAAGAAATGTAATAATAATAATTATTTCTTTTAAAGAATTGTTAAAATGTTTTGTAAGTCCAAGTTTGACTAAAAGTATCAAAGAGAATGGGTTCTTAATATAAGCCAGGGATTAAAGACAGTATTAGATATTGTCCCGTAAGCTTATAACAATATTGGAAGTGGAGAGACTAATCTGTAAACAAATCTTGAGATAGAAATACCTGCAAGTAATTCTCTATTTTTTGGGGGTTAATCACATTGTGTTAATGGACATTAATTGTGAATGGTGGAAGTCTAGGGATATAGATAATATTCTATTATCCTAATGGATTGTAGGAAAGATGTTTCCTAGAAACAATGCTTTAACCAAAAGGTTGAGTACTTGGTCCCACAACCGGAAATAGGAGATCCCTTTAGATCCCACACACAAGGACTTTCTTAAAGTATTTAATTTAATAATTTATTAAATTTATTTATTTCTCTAAGAAATCACTATATGGTATAGTGAAGCTCTAAAAGGTGGAATTCATTAGATCTGAAAAACCAAATGGGTAGGACCCATTGGGAAATATTTTAAAAGAATAATAAAGTGACCAAAATGGGTTTAGAACCCATGGGGGCTTAAGGAGTGGGGCTCACCTAGGGTGGGACGCCCACTTCATGGAGGATTATATTATTGTTTGATTTTTAATTAGTTTTTAATTAATAACTCCTTATGAGATAAGGTTGGTTAGTTAGTTAGTTAGTTACTAATTAAAGATTCTCTATTTGTTAGAGATTCTATTAGTTTAGTTTCTTGCTAATCAAGGAATCCTAATTGGATTAGGATAAGGATAAGGTTAGTTGGACACTAATGGATAAGATTAGTTTCTATTTTGATTAATCTTAATTAATTATATGAGAAACCAAATAGGAAACTAATTGAGGACTTCTAATTGGATTAGAAAGTGGAGTCTTAGGTTGCAAGCAACCCAAGCATATCCTATATAAGGGGTTGGACGTCCACATCTTTGGTGACTTCAATAATTTCCAGAATTTTCCAGATTTGGAAAGCCCTCTCCTCCCTCATTATCTCTCACGCCCAAGCCTCCCTTCTCCCTAAGGTGTACGGTCACACCTCCTCCCCTTTTCTTCTTCCTTTTGTTTTCTAGTTTGAAAATAAAGAAGAGGAATTTCAAGGTTCTTGAAGATCAAGATTAGATCTTTTATTCAAGATTCCTAGAGCTGGATTTTGGAAGGGCCATTAGCTTCCATTAGAGAAAGCTTTAAAGAAAAAGAAGGTCCGTGTGGATTGCGAATGAGACTTGGCACTTGTGAAGTTTTGCTGGTATAGCTTTTATCGTGGATTTGACTTAACAATTTCAAAGTCGCAAAGGTATTGTGATTTTTACTCTCATTGAATAAAATCAATTAGAATCTTAGTCAGATCTTGGGATTCGATGTATGCCCCCTCAAGAATTGTTTTTATAAAATTAAAAAGAGGCATACTTTCAGTGGTATCAAAGCCTTGGCTATGCTTCTCTTTGATTTTAGGGCACAACCAATTTTTATTAAATCATATTACCCTCCCTATAGATATCGGCTACCCTTTGTGATGAATCTTTTAGATTCTTGACCACTTCTTGATTATTAGATAATCATTAGTAGGGTTTCCCTTGTTATTATTGAGAGAATAAAAATTAAGCCCTACAAATTAGTGTGATACTAATTTTTTGTTTTTGATGATTTCAAAACATCTCTCAATTAACTTAGGGATAGGTATATATAGACAAATAAATTTGGTTAAAGGCCTTAAGGATTTAGAGATCCTTTTTAGTAGTAAATTAAATTGTTTAATTTATTTTGAGATCCCCGGGCTAGCATAAATAATATATAATATATTTATCATGATAAATAAATATTATTTTATGTGTTGGATGGGTTCCACAAATCATACCTCCTTCTCTTTCCCCTCCCCTCCCCTCCTCTTTTTCTTATTTTTAGAATAGGGTTGCTAATTTATGGTGGACTAAATCAATCGAAGGAGATGCCCGGAGAACCGTTGCAAGATAGAAAATTGTAGTAGAGCTTTATTTAATTCCCCTGTTGTAATTAAATAAGGTCGTATGATTTTTTTGAACCCATTGTGTGATTATAATATGATTATAATTATTATATTATTATTCATGTGATGATTAATAATTTTTCCTTTAGCCCGGAAGTTGTGATAATTGAGATTATCGCTTTTATGATAATTTAGGATAATTGGATTTTACTTCTATTAATGGATTGTGTTTAATTATAAATTATTTATATTTAGACACAATACATTACTAGTACTCTTTTGGACGTGGAGTTTGTGACTCATGCGGAGATTTTACGTAAAATCTTTGCATATGAGATTATTGGATAATCGTGTCTGAAAAGACAATAATCGTAGATGGATCACTAAACTGACATCCAAATACCCTAAGGTAATAGGGATGAGTAAGTTTTGATTATAAGGTGAAATTCCTAATGATCAAAACCCCCTGTGAGGGCTAGTGGGAGTTTATCACTCATTGATAATCCTATTATCGAAAATTTTCATAATTCTTATGATGAATACTTGCATAATGATATGATCATGCCTGTTTAATCATGTTGTCCTTGTAGGTCGCAAGAAAATTGGGAATCACTAATTTACATAAGGAGTTATGCATGAGATGCTTAGTGATGGATGGTTACTATTCACCTTGTAGTGCATATGTGGTACTATCCTAGCATGGAAGATTACATGTGTGTTATGAGGATCCCAATACTCATTTGGAATAAAAGGTTTATTCCCTAATTTCATATATTGAAGGGAATGATGAAATTTGAAGAAAAATGAGAGGATCATCAGATTTTAAAATCCCAAAAATCCGATGAATATATGTGTGAAAATAAATGTAATAATTTATGCTTATTTTATTGTGTAGATATTAGCCATGAATCCCCTTTCCAAGATTCTAGAATAGAATCGGTTGACTGGTCCAAATTTTGTGGACTGGAAAAGAAACCTTGGCATTGTGTTTATCTCTCAGAAGATAGCTTATGTCCTCACTTCTGACTATCCGGAATTTGATGAGGCAATTCAAACCCCTGAGGCAGTTGAGAAAGCCTCAAAGTGGCATGAGTCAAATAGTTTGGCCAAATGCTACATGCTTGCATCCATATCGAATGTCCTTCAGCAACAGCACGAGGGTTTCGCTACAGCTAAGGACATATTGACAAATCTCAGGGAGATGTTTAGGGAACAGAATAGAACAGCTAGGCAGTTGGCAATGAAAGGACTAATGGGGACCAAGATGTCTGATGGTAGCCCAGTCCGGGAACATGTTGTCAAAATGATGGGGTTCATTAATGAACTCTTGACCCTTGGAGCTGATCTTGATTAATAGAGTCAAACGGATGCGATCCTGAACTCTCTCCGAGAATCCTTTTCTGCTTTTGTGTTGAATTTTAGCATGAACAAATTGGAGACATCTCTGCCAGAGCTCCTAAACATGTTGCAAGGAGCTGAGAACCTTATGAAGCATACTAAGCTCTATGCAAATGTGGCAGAAGAAGTTGGACCTTCAAGGCCCAGGCCTAAGGGCAAAGGCCAGAAAAAGAAGAAGTCCAATTTCTCCAGGTTCCTTAAAGGCAAGAAGGGTAAGAATAAGAACAAGAAAGTTTCTGAGAAGAAAAACAAGGAAAAGAATCAGAATGTCTGCTTCTATTGCAAGAAACCAGGTCATTGGAAGAGGAATTGCAAAGTTTACTTAGCATCCCTCAAGGACAAGCCTTTGGAAGGTATGTCAAATTCTTTCATCATTGAATCCAATTTTATTATTGGTTCCTCAAACTCTTGGTGTGTAGATAGTGGATCTACCTCACATATTTGTAATATGTTACAGGGGTTTCAGGAGAGCAGAAAGCTTAGTGATGAGGAAGTCAAAATAAGGATGGGAACGGAAGCAAGTGTTGCTACGATCGCCATCGGAACGTATATTTTAGAATTTGCTTTTGATAAGATTTTGGTTTTAAAAGACTGCTTATATGTGCCAGACATGCGCAGAAATTTGATTTATGTTTCTAGTTTAATCATTAATGGTTATTCAGTGCATTTTGATACTAATGTAGTTATCAAATATAATAATAGTTTTATTGTTTCCGGCACATTGTCTAATGGTCTTTATTATCTTGATCCTGTAAGCAATTCTATAATCAACATTGAGGATAAAAAGTCCACCAATGTGACACCTCAGAAAAGAGGTAGAGAGTCTGTGAATCCAACATACTTATGACATCTTAGATTAGGCCATATCAATTTGGATAGGCTCAATAGATTGGTAAAAGATGGTCCTTTAAACCATTTACATGTTGAACCTTATCCAACTTGTGAACCTTGTTTGCAAGGTAAAATGACCAAAATGCCATTTACAGGCAAACCTATGAGAGCCACAATTATATTGGAATTAATTCACACTGATGTATGTGGACCCATGAATCATTCAGCCAGAGGTGGCTTTGTCTACTTCATTACATTCACAAATGATTTTTCTAGATTGGGTTTCATATATCTAATGAAACACAAGTCGAAATCTTCTGAAAAGTTCAAAGAATTCAGGAATTAAGTAGAAAAGCAATCAGGTAAATGTATTAAAACTCTAAGATCCGACAGAGGAGGAGAGTACCTCTCGAATGAGTTCATGGATTATCTTAGAGATAATGAAATTTTATCCCAATGGACTCCCCCAGGAACAGCCCAACTGAATGGTGTTTCAGAAAGAAGAAATCGAACCCTATTGGATATGGTTCGTTTAATGATGAATAATACTGATTTGCCAGTATCTTTTTGGGGATATGCATTAGAGACTGCAATCTATCTATTGAATAAGGTACCTTCTAAGTCTGTTTCCAAAACTCCATTTGAGCTATGGAATGGGCGAAAGCCTAGTCTGAAGTATTTTAGAATATGGGGTTGTCCAGTTCATGTGTGAAAGCATAACTTTGACAAGTTGGAAAGTAGGACTGAGAAGTGCCTATTTATAGGATACCCAAAAGAAACTCTCGAATATTATTTTTATAATCCTAGCGAACAAAAGGTGTTTGTGAGCAGGAATGCCATTTTTCTAGAAGAGGATATGATCCTCAATAGGAAAGATGGACTTAGAATTGATCTTGAGGAGCAAAGTCAGGATAAAGTGACCAAGATTAATCCCATCTTGACTGAACCTTTAAATACACAATAGCCCAGGAGAAGTACAAGGATCAGTCGACCTCCAGATAGATTGTCGTATCAGCATGAGGTTTATTCTATGGAATTGGATTCCTTAGACAATGATCCTTACACTTATCAAGAAGCAATATGTGATATTGATTTTGATAATTGGAAAAAGGTCATGGAATCTGAAATGGACTCCATGTACTAGAATGGTGTCTGGACCCTGGTTGAAAAGCCTGAGGGAATTAGACCTTTGGGTGCAAATGGATCTACAAGAGGAAACGTGGATCCGATGAAAAGGTAGAGACCTTTAAAGCAAGGCTTGTGGCGAAAGGGTATAGTCAAAGAGCTGGTATCGACTATGAGGAAATCTTTTCACCAGTAGCAATGCTAAAGTCCATCAGAATTCTATTATCAATTGCAGCCTTTTATGATTATGAGGTATGGCAGATAGATGTCAAAACCGCATTCTTGAATGGAAGCATTCAAGAGGATATTTATATGGACCAGCCCGATGGTTTTGAACTCCATGGGCAAAATAATAAAGTCTGCAAATTGATAAAATCTATTTATGGCCTTAAGCAAGCTTCTCGGAGTTGGAATCTCCGTTTTGATGAATCAATCAAATCGTTTGGATTTCAACAAAATATGGATGAGGCATGTGTATACAAGAAGGTCAGTGGGAGTCAATAACTTTCCTAGTCTTTATGTAGATGATATTCTACTCATTGGGAATGATGTAGGAATGTTATCAACGGTTAAAATCTGGTTGTCATGTAAGTTTGGAATGAAGGACCTCGGTGAAGCTTCCTATATTCTCGGTCTTAAATTGTTTAGAGATTAAAAGAAAAGGATGCTAGGATTGTCCCAAGTCAATTATATTGACAAGATCTTGCGCAAATATAGCATGAAAAATTCAAAGAAAGGGTTTTTACCTTGTAGGCATGGAATTAGTCTCTCCAAATCAAAGTCTCCAAAGACTGATGATGAAAGATAACAGATGAGTCATATCCCTTATACATCTGCAGTGGGAAGTCTCATGTATGCTATATTGTGCACAAGACCTGATATTTGTCACGTAGTGAGTATCGTGACTAGATATCAATCAAATCCGGGTCCTAAGCATTGGACAACAGTTAAGCACATTTTCAAGTATTTGAGGAGGACAATGCACCACTGTTTGGTTTACAGTGGAGAGATCTGACTGTTGTAGGGTACACAAATTCAGATTTTAAGGCAGATGTTGATGATAGAAAGTCCACCTCAGGATTTGTCTTTACTCTTGGGAAAGGAGCATTTAGTTGGAGGAATTGTAAGCAATCAACAACTACTAACTCAACAACTAAAGCTGAATATGTTGCTGCAAAGGAAGCAGTATGGATAAAGAAGTTCATTCATGAACTTGGTGTTGTCTCGTTGATTGAATCTCCTATCACACTTTATTGTGATAATAGTGGTGCTGTAGCTCAAGCTATAGAGCCTAGAGCACATCAGAAGACAAAGCACATTGAAAGGAGATTCCATTTGATTCGAGACATTATCAAGAGATGAGACATTGTGTTATCCAAGATTGCGTTAGCGGACAACATGGCGGACCCATTTACTAAAGCACTACCTCAGAAGGTGTTTGAGAAACATCTAGAGTCGATGGGTGTTAGATACATAGGAGATTGGCTTTGAGTGCAAGTGGGAGATTGTTAGACATGTATGCCCACAAAGCCATTCCGGAATTGAATTTATCTATTTTTAAATCAATAAATACATATTTTACATTCACACATTGTCTTCTACATTGGGTAATATATCGAAAGTATCTCATTGGATGAGACTACTTTTTTCCTTAGGTAACATTGTAGGAAAACCATCCAATTAGTTGATAACTGATTGCTAATGAGATATGGTTTTTTCGGTTCCTTGTAGACTTAAAATTGTTCTAAGTTAATCAGGATGCATTTGGACAATGTATTCCTAATAACTTACACATTGTTAGTTCCATATGATGGAGTGATGAATCTCAATCACTGAGAGAATGGTCTCTTGACTAATATGTAGATATAAGTAAGAAGTACTTATATTGTAACTAGATGGCTCAGTGGATACCCTTAGAAATATACTGTTTTTATATTTAGGGTAGTCTATTTGACAGATTGTCCTTAACTTGAGAGGTCGACATCTTCTCTAGTATTTGCCTATGTAGCTTTGATGTAGCCAATCGTCAATGTCCAACACACCGGACTAAATATGTGACACCTTGAATCCACGCCTACCAGAGTAGTGTCCCGAGATGCGTGCCCGGTCGTTCATACCAGCTCAACGGAAGACTGTACCACACAAATGCGGAAAAAATTTAAACTTTACTCCCATGGAGCAACATAAACTCTGGTCATCACAATAGCCATCAACCACAAAACAAATACCTGTATATTATTTACCATTGTGTCCGTTTTACAGAATGGAGGCGCCACTAACGCGCTGGGACAAGTCTCTATCCAAAGAGAAAAGTACAAAGTGCAGGATCCACACCTACTACTCGTCCGCTCCAGTATCTATTGACATGAAACGTCAGTGAGCTATTAAGCCCAATAAAAAAAACCACAATCCATCTATACTATCTTCCACATTATAGCAAAGCATCAATAAACATATAATATACATATGCCGGTTCATGATATAATTTAGTAATATATCCAAGTTATATTGTGACCCTCAGTCACACAGGGCCATCACACCCAACACGAGATTCCCAATCTCGAATATCTTTCCCAATTATGGAGTTCGTTATGCAACATGTATTTCTTTTACCAAGTTATTCGTTTCGATCATCAACCATGTTTTACTCCGAGTCCTTAGACTCTGTTAACCGACCTTTAGCCCATACATGTTCATCATAAAGTGGTCTCTATACCCTATTCGAGCTTGATCATTCCAAGCTCAACACAATTCCAGCATTACCCGATCACATAATAACCTGAGTCATCCAGACTCCTGAATACTGTTCCAGTATTTACCCAAACATGACCAACCCTTTGGTGTCCCAACCCACACAGACCAGAATCCTGAAGATTCTACACAACTAGGGTAATCATCCTCCAAGGACTTACCACAAATACTCTGACTAACAGCACCTACTGTGTATACACACCGCCATCTCACTGGTTATTAGTCACGAAGAAACCCCGACCAACTTGTCGACCGTCATCTTCTAGCTATTCACTGGAGGCACCCCTAGCCTTACTGGACAACGTCTCTCCCTGACGTACCACCTAGAAGGAACCCCGATAGGCACAGTGCCGTCTCTTCGGACCCAACCATAGAGGAACCCCGGTCAATACACTATATAATGCTCAGTCACTTTTGCCATCTTTTGGGACTCTGACATCTCCCAGTTCAACCAATTGTGACAACGCTTGAGCATGCCGACTCAACTAACCGCGAGTCCGAAGATTCCAGACTATACACAATCACTACTCTAGACCTAGTCAAAGAGGATCTATGGATAGTAATCCACTCACTCCCAACTATCAGTCACGGAGGTCTACACACTACGACCCCGACTATTCCAGTATGAAAATAATCATCCCATCAAATACACATGCCATGTCAAGTCAACAAATTGCTTAGTGATTGGTCACCCAATTGATCGCCGAACCTAAATTCCGAGTTAGTCAACCCGAAACCGAGGGCTACGCCCCTTTGCTCAGTTCCTATACCTCCCCATACAAGTACATACAACCCATTTTAACACACCATGACAAGCATAATATTGAATAAAGATCTGAGATCAGGAAGGGGCTCTGTAATTATCAAAACCATATTGTTGTTCCTAAAATGAGAGACTAGGTTTTATTTAGAAATTCATATTGTCAAATCCAACCATCAGATCTCATTGAAATTTTGATATGATTAAAAAAGTAGGAAGTTCGCAATATGCTAAAAATATGAGAATGATCTGAGATAAGGAAAGTTCCCTGCAATGATTAAAACCGTACTGTTAGCCTTAAAAACAGCAGACTAGGTTTTTGTTTAGAAATTCATATCATCCTATCCAACCATCAGATCGCAGTGAAATTTTGATAAGATTTACAGATTAGGAAGATAAATATGTGGTAAAATTTATAGCCTGATCTGAGATCAGGAGGGTTCCCTATAATTAGGAAAACCGTACTATTAGCCTTAAAAACAGTAGACTAGATTTTTTTTAGAACTTCATATCATCCAATCCAACCATCAGATTGTAGTGAAATTTTTATATGATTGACAAACTAGGAAGTTCTCAATATGGAACAAATCTGAGCATGATCTGAGATCAGGAGGGTTCCCTATAATTAGGAAAACCATACTGTTAGCCTTAAAAACAGCAGACTAGGTTTTCATTTAGAAATTCAATCATCCTATCCAACCATTAGATCGCAGTGAAATTTCGATAACATTTATAGATTAGGAAGATAAATATGTGGTAAAATTTATGGCATGATCTAAGATCAGGAGGGTTCCTTATAATTAGGAAAACTATACTATTAGCCTTAAAAATAGCAGACTAGATTTTTCTTTAGAAATTCATATCATCCAATCCAACCATCAGATCGTAGTGAAATTTTGATACAATTGAAAAAGTAGGAAGGTCGCAATATGGTAAAAATCTGAGCATGATTTGAGATAAGAAAGGTTCCCTGTAATGATCAAAACCGTACTGTTAGCCTTAAAAACAGCAAACTAGGTTTTCCTTTAGAAATTCATATCATCCTCTCCAACCATCAGATCATAGTGAAATTTTGATATGATTTACAAATTAGGAAGATAAACTTAGGGAAAAAATTTGAGCATGATCAGAGCTCAGGAAGGGTCTGATATAAACAACACAATTCGCATAATTTATCTAGTGGAATGAAAAATAGATGAGAAAGGGTTTTTATTACCTCTGGTACACGTGTTTCGAAGCTCCGAGAGATGAAATAGACTCCTCCAATGCCCTCAGCACATCGAAAAACATCAGGATATGCCTCTTTATCTCCTTCTCTAGACTTTCCCTCTCTAGAAAATTCCCTTTCTCTCTAGATTGTTTCTCTCTCTAGAAAATTTGGCAGGGCTTCGCCGCTCTCTCACTAGGATGAGTGAAATGGCTGGGGGGTGGTCTAATATTTATAGACTAGCCTAACCCACACATGCGCGCCAAGTGTCGCTTGGAAGGTGCCACGTGTTGGCTTGAGCCGAGACACGTGTCGCGGCTTGCGAATCGCGACCGGTTTCCGGTAATATCACCGAAAGTCATTTCGAAACCATACCATATAATTTTCGATTTTGTCAAAACTTCAAGTGATCGATCTTGGGGTAGTTTGACGCCTGTTGTAAAAATTTTGGGGAAATCCGATGAGTTTTGACCGCCAAAAAGTGCGACCGGAAGAATTCGCAAAACCAACAAATTTTCCAATTTCGGTTACAAAACAAACTGGGGTTTCACCATATGAGATAATAAACTACCGAAATGACAGACGGTCGTCCTCATGGCCTTCCAGAAAGTAGTGGAACAATCTGCACGGATTTCGATTAGAAAGTCCGCTAAATATAGAGCCCAGCCCCAATCGAAATTCAATGCACTACGAATTCCTTGATTTTCTCGATCCATACACAGGACCTTCGCGGTTTCACAAATTGATGTGCAACTGAATCGGAACGATAGGTGGACGTCCGGATAGCCGACCGGCACACTATGTGCGCAGATTGAAGAAAACACTAATTTCGTAGTAGTGCAACCCAATTCCGAGTAATACCTCCTTTACAAAAATTTATCAAACACACAACTAATTAACCTCAATTAAGGACCGATAATCCAAAATTTTATTATATTAAAATTCCGGGTCGCTACAATCTCCCCTCACAGAAATTTTTTCCTCGAAATTTACATACAAATTATATATTAAGCAGGAAAACAAATGAGGATGATTGCGTCTGATGGCATCCTCCAGTTCCTGAGTAGCTTCTTCAATACTGTGATGTTGTCATAATACTTTAACCAGCTAGATTGATTTATTCTGTAACACCTGTTCCTTGCGGTCCAATATTTGCACTGGCTTTTCCTCAAAAGACAAGTCTTCTCGAACTTGAAGTGGTTCATACTGAATCACATGCGAAGGATCAGGTATATATTTTCTCAGCATGGATATGTGAAACACATGGTGAACCCTCTCTAACTCTGGTGGCAACGCCAGACGATATCCTACGGCCCCCACCTTAGCCAAAATTTCAAAAGGTCCAACGAATCGCGGACTTAACTTCCCCCGCTTTCCAAATCGAATAATGTCTTTTGACAGAGAGATCTTCAAGAAGACATGGTCACCGACTTGAAATTCCAAGTCTCGACGCTTTCCATTTGCATAGCTCTTCTGACGACTCTGTGCAGCCAATAACCTGGATCGAATCAACTCGATTTTTTTCATTGTTTCCTGTACCAGTTCAGGTCCCAGTAGTTTATGCTCTCCTACTTCAGTTCAACATACCGGAGACCGACCACTCCGACCATTCAAGGCCTCATATGGAGCTATTTGAACACTTGCCTGATAACTATTGTTATATGCAAACTCGATCTACGGCAAGTGATCATCCCAGCTACCATGAAAGTCCAAACTGCAAGTGCACATCATATCTTCTAGAGTTTGTATCGTGCGCTCGGACTGTCCGTCGGTTTGCGGATGATAAGCTGTACTCATGTTTAGCTGCGTACCCAAAGCTTCCTGCAAGCTCCTCCAAAATCGGGAAGTAAATCACGGATCGCGATCTGACACAATAGATACTGGCACACCATGTAGCTTCACAATCTCCTTGATGTACAACTTTGATAAATGTTCCAGGGTTATGGTATCCTTGATAGCGAGAAAGTGAGCCGACTTCGTAAATCGATCAACTATCACCCATACGACATTGTGTCCACTCCTTGTTTTTGGTAACTCCACCACAAAATCCATTGTAATGTGCTCCCATTTCCACTCGAGGATAGACAATAAATTTAACAATCCAGGTGGTTTCTGATGTTCTGCCTTGACTTGCTGACAAAGAAGGCATCGATATACGTACTCTGCAATTTCTCTCTTCATGCCATTCCACCAGTAGTTATTCTTCAAATCCTGATACATCTTCGTACTTCCAGGGTGCACCGCAAAAGGAGATCGATGAGCCTCATTGAGCAGTTCATTTTTCAACTCAGGGTTTCTAGGCACACAAATTCGTCCTTTGAATCGAAGTATTCCATCTTCAGATTCTTCAAAATCACCCATTTTTCCTTGAAGAATCTTATCTTTGATAAATTTTATCTCCTGATCTTCCAACTATGCTTCTTGAATCTTTTGTGTAGAGCCCCGGACTTTTCATGCTTAATACATGGTACTTTCGTAGCCAATTTGCCTTTAAAGTAGTACAATTAATAAATAAGAAAGAAATTGGAAATTATGAAACATTAAAAATGTTCCTTTTAGAAGTTTGAACCCAACGCAAGTTGAATCGTCGAAATCTGACGAGCGAGTCAAAAGATATGGCCAAAACAGTTTGGACCTGCAGGCAACCGATTGCTCGGTCCATGGAGCGATCGATCGGTCCAAAACCGATCGATCGGTAGTTATCGACTAGTCGAAAAATTTGTATGGGGAAATTTTTCAGAGAGTTGATTTTTGGTCGAGAGCTCGGTCAATTCACCGATCGCTCGATAGGCAACCGATCGATCGATCATAAACACCGATCGGTCGGTATTCGTGTTTTTGCATAAATTTCATTAAGGGTGTTTTTATCTTTTGTGCGTTTCACTCTTTCCTCTTAAGGTTTGCCCGAGCCTTAGGGCTCATTTACCACACTTAGAGACATTTGAGAGTTAGAGAAAGAAGAGAGGGTTTTCCTAACCTAGGGTTTGCTTTTGGGGAGAAATCAAAGGGGTTTCAAGACCCACAATCACCTCAAGCTTGGATTGCTTCAAGATTCCGGTTCAAGCACTCAAGGAGTAGTTTCTCCAAGCTAAGGCAGCATCTACACGCACAGTTTCTTCCCTTATTCTTTGTATTCTTTGTTTACTTTCATCCATAAATGTATTATGAGTTGAAATTGTGAATGTTGTGAATGGAAAGGGATGTTGGCGATTGGATGCCTGTGTATGATGTAATGAATGAAATGGGGAAGGTCATTGCACTAATAATAAACATACAAGCATGTTGTGAATATGAACCCACCTAGAAAAGCATGTGATAGGCTTAACAAATAATGCACTCACCATGTTTGATGAAATGCCAAGGTGAAAGAAATAAATTGTAAATTAAGGAAATGCATGCTTAATTAATTGCGGAAATTGCTAGGACCTATGATAGTGTGCCTTCTTGTTTTCCCTAAATTACATGAATATTGAATTGCTCAAATGATTGATGTTCTATGTATTGTTAACTCTCCAAATGTCATATTTAAATTTAAATGCAAGTATGTACACGCTTCCACGAGCACGACATGCATGACATGAATTTACCGAGGTTTCAAGAACGAGAATTAGAGGTGGGACATATCCTACGATATGTTTTACCTCGCTTTTCACAAGAAAACAAGAACAAACATACCACGAGGGGACTCCCCTCACTCACAAGTGCATAGCATAAAGAAGGGCCTCCCTTCCCTCGCAAGTACATACATATCATAAAGAAGGGTCTCCCTTCCCTCTCAAGTGCATTCCATAAAGAAGGGTCTCCCTTTCCTCTCAAGTGCATCTCACAAGGACATCTCACAAGTGTATCTCACAAGTCACAAGATCACAAGCAAGCACGCATGACACGCATGGCATGACACGCATGACACGCTCGACAAGATCAAGCAAGACAAACATGACAAGCTTTCAAGTACGAAAATGATATTTCAAGTCAAGTCAAGCACACAATTATTTCAAGAGGTTTTATTGGCTTTTTATGAAATGCAAGCATGATTATAAATTGCTTTACTTCCTTGTATGACATGAATTGTTCCCGTTTTACATATATGAATTGCTCATGCTTTATGTATTGCCATTTTTATGCTATGACTGTTGGTTAGTATTTGGTACCCGCTGAGTATTCCATGCTCAGCCGTACTTCTTATGTCGGCAGGTGATAGCGGAGCGGTTGCTCCATTCGATGTCTGTGCTCCAAGCCCTTGGGTGGAGGAGGAGTACATCGAGGAACCCTTGGAGGAACCTCCGGTCGAGGGTTACTATTAGATGGTAGTAGATTCTGAGTGATTTAGCTGTGGGTGAGTTGAGAGAGATATATCCATGTATTTTGGCGGGCATGTCTGCACTTTCTTTTGGTTTCCTTTTTGTATAAACTTGGTGCATGTATGTATATACGTAGAGATTTGTTAGTCTTCCGCTGTGCTATGTTAGAGTATGTTTCCGCCGTTTATGTCCTCTATTGTATATGCTCTGTGGGTTTTTGCAGGATGGTTTGTCAAGCAAGTCATGTAAGCCATGATTAGTCATCCAAAGTTCACTCTAACTCCTAGGGTGGGTTTTGGGTCGCGACATTTTCTAACAACACTAGCTTGGCCTGAATACTAGCCAACTTGGCACTATTCTAGAATCCTAGACTCAGATTCCAACTCTTGAATTCTTCAATCATCTTCCATCACTCTGCCCTCATATATGTTACAGATCCAACTGTCTTTCTACTCAGGGCATCAGCAACCATGTTACCCTTACCAGGATGATACTGGATTACATAGTCCTAATCTTTCAAGAATTCCATCCATCTACGCTGTCGCATATTGAGTTCCTTTTGGGAGAATAGATACTTTAAACTCTTGTGATCACTATAGATCATCAACTTCTCTCCATAAAGATAATGCCTCCAAATTTTTAGTACGAACACTACTGCAGCTAACTCCAGGTCATGCGTGGGATAATTCCGTTCGTGAATCTTGAGTTGTCTCGAACCATAAGCAATGACCCTTTTGTTTTGCATTAAGACACAACCGAGTCCCTTACCGAAAGCATCACAATACACCTCAAATCCTCCAGATCTTGAGGGAGTTACCAATACTGGAGCGGTTGTTAATCTCTTCTTTAATTCTTGAAAACTTCGCTCCCGAGATGCTGTCTATTCGAACTTCACATCTTTCTTAGTCAATTCCATTAATGGAGTTGCTATCTTCGAGAAACCTTCTACAAATCTGCGGTAGTATCCAGCCAATCCCAGAAAACTTCGAACTTCAGTAATGGTGGATGGCCTTGCCCAATCGGTTATCACCTGAATCTTGGAAGGATCAACAGATATTCCATTCCTTGACACAATATGCCCAAGGAAGGCTACCTCTTCCATCCAAAACTCGCATTTGGAGAAATTAGCATATAGCTGATTATCTCTTAATGTCTGTAGCGTAATCCTCAACTGCTCAGCATGCTTCTCACGACTAGGTGAATACACCAAGATATCATCAATAAATATCACAATAAACTGATCCAAGTACGGCCTGAAAAGACAATTCATCAATTCCATAAAGGCCGTAAGCGCATTTGTCAGTCCAAAAGGCATCACCAGGAACTCGTAGTGACAATACCAAGTTCAGAATGTTGTATTTCGAATATCTTCTTCTTTGACCCTCAATTGGTGATAGCCGGACCGTAAATCAATCTTTGAAAACACTTGGGCGCCTTGCAACTGATCAAATAGATCATCAATCCTGGGGAGAGGATACTTATTCTTGATCGTCGCTTGATTCGGCAAACGATAGTCTATACATAGACGCAGACTCCCGTCTTTCTTTTTGACAAATGACACCGGTGCTCCCCACGGTGAAACACTAGGGCGGATCAAACCGTTATCTAATAGGTCTTGCAACTGAATCTTCAGTTCTTGCAATTCAGCTGGAGCCATCCGATACGGTGTTTTATATATCGAGTCTACACTCGGAGTAATATCAATTGTAAAATCGATTTCTCTAGTAGGTGGGAGTCCTAGTAATTCATCAGGAAACACATCTCAAAACTCTCTGACCACCAGGGTATTCCCTAAAGTGTCATCTTCATCTTTATTGACCACCACTGTTGCTAAATACCCAATACACCCCTTATCTAGAAGGTGACATGCTTTAATTGCTGATATTAGTTTGGGTGCTTGACTTTGGATAATCCCCTGCATTTCGAACTCTGGGATGTCCGGAATTTGAAATATCACTTTCTTGGCATTACAATCTACCACTGCATAGTAATTGGCTAACCAATCCATCCCAAGGATAATATAATCCTTTAGGTCTAACACGATCAGATCTACTAACATCCGTACACTATTGATAAGTATGGGACAACTATCATAGACTATTTTTGTGCACAAACTTTCCCTGATGGTGTAGATATAGACATCATGCTTTTGAGTGTATCAGGCTTGTAATTTATGTGTCTAGCAAAACGAGTTGAGATAAACGAATGTATAGCACCAGTATCAATTAATGCATATGCAGGCTTTTGAAAAATTAGCAATTTACCTTCAATAACACCTTCGGCCTACTGAGCTTCCTCTTGCGTGAAAGAAAAAACTCGACCTTTCCCGCCCTCCAAGGCTAGTGGCTTCGATTGAGGGCAGTCTCTCTTGAAGTGGCCAAGCTTTCCACCCCTTTTTTTTAAAATAAGCCACTCAGAAGGAGTGGGGGGTTTGGCAGACCCCTACCGGTTTTATTAAATAGAAAAAAAAAAGGGGGGGACATAAACCTTACCCCAAAGATACAACCTACCGAGAGGGGGGGACATAAAACCTTACCCCTCCCAAACCCCACACTCTCAGAGATGGCATTTCCATCCCTGACAAAAAAACCAACAAAAAATTACAATAGGCCCAAATAACCCTACGACCCACAAGACCCACGAAAGACACATATCAATCAGGGCAGATATTGCGAACATTAAAAATAGAAGATCTATCAGTGCATAACATACCCTTAATGTGCTTAGGACAATCAGATATGCTTCTAAAAATTCTTCTGTCCTGAGTTCTGCAAGCTTCCTTAGAAAGGAAGTCAGCTATCTGATTATTCTCTCGGTAGGTATGCTGAAATATCAAATTGCATCTAGTCTTCAAGCTTATAATACGCTTCCACCAGTACCATGTTTTCCATGGAGGGATTAAAACACCCTTTAACACATCAATAACAATTTGAGAATCACTTTCCACAATGATATTAGATAAGCCCATATTATCACACAGAAGACATCCGTCCCAAATAGCTCTGATTTCTGCTATAGTGTTAGATTCCATCTCATAGAACTCATAGTAAGCTATAATCATGTGACCTTTAGAATCCTGAATGATACCGCCCCCTCCACTAATGCCCGTGTCATTGTGAGCTGCTCCATCCAAATTTAATTTGAACCATCCCGGGGATGGCCTGATCCATTTGGTGAGGATAGGTTTCTTAGTTTTAGGAGAAACAACAGGGATATTAAAGAAAGTACAAAGATCGGTTTCAATGGAGTTAATTCTTTTTGTGAACTTCCAAGTTACAGCTGGACCTTTCATTCCTTCATTAATTCTGTTCAAAATGTCTTTGAAGTTCCTTTTGAAATTGTCATATCTTGAAGCATTCCGAAATAGCCATATCCCCCAACAAATGAAGACTGGTAGAACAGAAATGAGGAATCCCATCACTGAGCGTTTTTTCCTATTGTGGAAAAATCTCATCAATCTGGTTTGGATAGTATCCTCTTCAAAAATCTGAACATTCAAAGCGTACCCAACTCTTCTCCATATCTTCAAACCAAGCTCACCTTGGCAGAACAAATGAGATAAAGATTCCCTATTAGGGTTAATACAACACTCGCATTTGCTTGACAGAGAGATCCCTTTATCTTGAATTCTAATATCGAATGATATAGCATTGTGAAAAATTTTCCATATAAGAATGGAAATCTTAGTGGGGATAGAATCGTTCCAAATAAATGAAGACCAATTAACCTTAGGCATAGCTTCACGAACACACTCCCAACAAGATTTATATGAGAATTTTCCTGAACTTTCCCTAGTCCAAATAATCTTATCCTCGTGATGAGAAATATTAAGAGGAAAATTATTCACTGCCTGCATCACGCTACTGGGAAGAAAGTCTAAATCCTCTATCCTGCACCACCCGCTAGTCCAACAGTCTCTTATCATAGGGAATGAAGTGGGGCAATCTGAGGCCAATTCTATCAACGGAGTATTATCAAGCCTTATGTCAAACCAGAAATTAGTATCTTTCCCATTACCAATCAGTCATTTGCAATTGAGCAATGTACTCTTAAGCCATCTACCAATCTCAAGCTCAGTCTTGTTACCCTTAAGATAATTATCTATCATCCAAGGATGATTATTTCTTAAGTACTTACTTCTGAAATAATTGCTGCATAATCCTTTTTCAGCAATCATTCTCCAAGCCATCTTCATACGGAACGCTTTATACACATCCCCAAGTTTCCGAATCCCCAACCCGCCTTCTTCCGTTGGATTAGCTATTTTATTCCAAGCTATCCAATGGGCTCTATGGCTGCCCAAAGAATCATTCCAGAAGAATGATGCAAACAAACTTTCCATTCTATTAATCACTCCCTTTGGATATTAGTGCTCAAGAAAGAGTAGATAGGTAAGGAGGCTAAAACCGATTTAATAAGCACTAACTTACCACCCTGAGACAATAACTTACCTTTCCAGCCTTCAATTCTCCTTCTAACTTTGTCAATAATAAAATCATAGGAAATAGTTTTCATACGGCCAGTAAATAAAGGAATACCCAAGTATTGAAAAGGAAACTTGCCGATATCTATCCCACTGCTATTCCTCAGTCTCTCTTTATCTCTCTCGGAGTTTTTATCTGCCACATACATGGAACTTTTAAACTTGTTATTCCTTTGTCTTGATGCTGATTCATAAGCTGATAGGAATTTAAACAAATTAATGATAGAACTTTTTTGTCCATTACAGAAGATAAGTGTGTCATCTGCAAAGAGGAGGTGAGAGATAGGAATCGCACTTCTGGACGTTCTATAGTAACCAACTTGGCCTTCAGCAAAACTATTCTTCAAACCCCAACTAAGAACTTCTTCTGCCAAAATAAACAATGCAGGAGAAAGAGGATCACCTTGATGTAAACCTCGCGAAGAATGAAAAAACCCATGCATTCTCCCATTCAGAATAACCGAGAAAAAAGGATAGGATATACAGCCTTTTATAAGCCTTTAAGAAATTCTCACAAAACCCAAATTTCTTCATGACTAACAGAAGAAAATCCCATTCCATACGGTCATAAGCTTTGGCCATATCCAACTTGAAAACCACATTCCCCCCTCTCACTTTCTTGTTAATGTGAGTGATCATATCTTGAGCCACAGAATTATTATCCACAATGCTTCTACCTTTAACAAAAGTTGATTGCTCCTCTGATATTAATTTAGGCAAAATAAAACCCATCCAGACAGTTATGATCTTCAAAATAATTTTGTATAATACGTTGCAAAGACTGATAGGATGATAGTCCCCCTAACCATTAGGGTTCTCAATTTTTGCTATCAAGCATAGCAACGAGGCATTGACAGCTCTAGGAATGAAACCGTTTTGAAAAAAGTGATGAATAGCAGCTACCAGGCCTTCTTTAATAATATCCCAACAATGCTTGAAAAACATGCTCGAGTACCCATCCGGGCTTAGAGCCCTCGAGTCCTGCATATCAAAAACAACCTTCTTGATATCTTCTATATTTGGAATTTTGCACAGATTCTCATTGTCATCATCCGATACCAGGGATGGTATACACTCCACTAAGCTGCTATCCCCAGATACCCCTTATGAGAGTAAAATATTTTGGAAGAAGTTTACCGCCTCTTTCCCTTTATCCTCCTCTTGAGTCAACAAATTCCCATTGCTGTCAATAATATTATGCACCATATTCCTTTTTCGTTTATTTTGATATACCGCATGGAAGAACTTGGTGTTTTTATCGCCTTCTTTTAGCCAATGCTCACGAGCTTTTTGTTTCCAAAATATCTCTTCAATATCTAAATATTTTTTAACTCCAATTTATCACTACATAAATCCGAGTAACCCTCTTCAGTCTACTGGTTTTGCATTTGAATCTCAAGAGCTTCCACTTTGCTTTCACAAGATCTCAGGTTAGCAAAGATATTACCAAAGATATTCTTATTCCATTTAGATAACTCAACTTTAAGGAACTTTAATTTAAAAAAGAAGGAGATAATAGGGTTACCTGGCTTAGCTACCTTCCAATTCTTGTCCACAATGTCCATGAATCCTGCATCTTTAGTCCACATATTTTGAAATTTGAATGAAGAACGATTTCCTCTCGCAGAATCATCAGCCTCTAGAAGAAGAGGGGCGTGGTTGGAAGGACTTCTAGGGAGGTGGGTGATAGAAGTCTGGGGCACAACATCTTGCCAAGCTGAGTTGTACAACACTCCATCCAGTCTAGCCCAAATGCAGTGAGCTCTAACACGATCGTTACACCACGTGAATTGATTTCCCTTGTAGCCCCCATCTATTAACCCACATTGATTAATCATACTGTTAAACCCATCAATCGCATTTAAAGATGGACTTCTGCCCCCTTTTTTCTCTTCCGCCTTGCAAATGACATTGAAATCCCCGCCTAAAATCCAAGGGGTAGAAGTATTTGCACTTATGATTTGAAGTTCCTCCCATAGTTCCCTTCTAATCATTCTATCACAAGACGCATAGATAAAAGTAAATCTGACCAGATTCGAACCTCTCTCCGACAAAATCAGCGAGATACATTGATGAGAACTTTGCACCGACGATACAATGATATCATCTTTCCAGAAAATCCAAATATTGCTAACCTCTCCATTATTCTCTGTATAGTTATTAAACCCCATCTCTCTAGCATATTTGTCTCGACAATTTAATTTTTTTTTCGGGTCCAGTAATGCAACTAAAGATACCTTATTCTCCGCTATGACATACTTCAATCTTCTGCGAGAATTTGGGTTCCCCGCTCCCCTTATGTTCCATATGATTGCACTAACCATAAAGAATAAATTGAGGGTTAGTATGAGACCCTGCCCTGGTCATAGATCTAGTAACTCTCTCTCTAGTATTTTTACTTTTTTCAGCCACCTCATTCTCTGCCATCACCGTATTGTTCTTCAGCCACACTGAACCAATGATCTTGTTTGAAAAAACCTTACAACTCTGGATGAATTCATCCCTGATCAGATCTGGTTTACTCTTTCCCATCTTGGATTCTGACCTGCTGGCCTCTTCTATAGAATTCTTAGGCTTTAGAACCTCTTCTTCCTTGGAATTGCACGAACACTTAAGATGATCAAGCTTTAAGGCTTCTAACAATGCCTGAGTTACTATGTCTTCATTGTAACTACCTGTATTCTCTAAATCCTCGTTGTCATTTTCAATGAATATTAACTTATTCAAATCAGAACCTGGCCTACTGTTCTCTTTCTGGGCACTATCCAAAGAGCTACTGTTATTAGTATTGCTTAAAACCTTCACTGATTCTTCTAGTCCAACAGAGAGTTGCTGGATTTCCAGGACTTCCTTCTCACCCTTTTCGATCCCTTTGTAAATATCTCCTCCACTACTGCTCCCATTGCCAAGAATAATGTTCGCATTCAAACTGGATTCTGAAAAAATAACTTCTGTAGTAAAACCCTCCTTTTCTTTTTCGATATCCTGACCATTGATCAAATCAACCTTGAGAGAATTTTTCTGCGTCTGAAATTCTACTAACGCAGATTTTTGTGTCATGCCAAATGCCTTCTCCACCCGTATTGTTCTTATTTACCTTCTGATCTATCTCTTCTGGATTTCCAATCTTCATCTTCTCCTTACCCCTTCGGTTGGTATTTCTCTTATCATAACTACGGCATGTATCTTTATAATGCCCGATTTTGTTACAGCTCTCACAAATAACCGGATCTTTCTCATACTTGATCTGTTGCCATCTTCCTGAGGTGTTTAAACCCAGCCAGAAGCGTTCTATTTTGGCTTTAGAAACATCTATTTCCACACATATCCTTGCCAAACTCAGTCTGGATAGGGATTTAGTTGGTCCATCGACCTTCAAAACCTTTCTCACTATGCTGCCAATCGCCCTAAGATCTTTTGGATTGAATAAATTAATGGGTCAACCTGGTAAGGTTATCCATATGGGAACCAAAGAGGGTTCAGAACCTGCAAAAAAATAAGGAGTCCATTTTATGAAACGAACCAGTTGTCCCTCCATGTAGCAATACTCTTTGATCCAAAGAGCAAGGTAGTCAGCCTCTAATTCAAATCTGATGAGCATATGTCTCTCGTCTAGAATTCCCACAGAAAGTCCAAGCTTCGAATGAATAGATTTCCTTATGTGATCAATCAGATCTTTAATGGATGAACGCATGTTGATGATGATTATCAGAAAGCTTGACTTGTGGAATTTTTAATTTAAGAACGTTATTCATAATTCAATAAAATAACGACACGTGGCTCAATGGACATTCTGACATATCATATACTAAAAATCCTCTTTTGAAATTTGGTTAACAGAATGCTATGTTTATCTGATAATGATGATTTTGGTCATTAATGATCACTGATTTTCAAACTCTTATGTTTTTAGTTCATACAAAGGATTCTGCTCCTTGATGACATTTTTATCCCTATGTCACTGATAAAAATTGAAACTGTTGCGCTTTTAATGCTATTGATATTGATTCGGGCTCTAATGCCTTTGGATATTGATTCAGGCTTTAACGCCTTTGGATGTTGATTCAGGCTCTAACGCTTTTGATGATTGATTCAGGCTTTAACGCCTTTGGATATTGTTTCAGGCTTTAATGCCTTTGAATGATTAATGTGGCTTCAGTGCCCCCTTCTGGCTTTTAATGTCTTTCTGATGATGATGGGCATGGTATGGATTAGTACCCCCCTGTGTACCTTTCTGATGACCTATACCAGAAAGAAGATTTGTTTTGTCAAGGGTGAATGATACGGATTAGTACCTCCCCATGGGAATGAGTGTGGCTATTTCCCCTCATTACCTATTCCAGTAAAGCATGGATTACTTCCTGGGCTGACAGTCAGGGAGAAAGCATTTGGGATGGATTTTTCCTCAGTTTCTCTTAAGGCCTGATGGGATGGGTGTCTTGGTCCAACACCTCCGCTTTCCCTATTGGACTTGAGATGGTTATTATTATTATTATGATTATTACTTAGAGGAGTGTTGCTGTCTGAACACTTATACATTACCTCAAAAGGACAGTACATCATTGAAATTTATCCAGATCAATGATCTCTAAGACCTAGAGGGGGGGTGAATAGGTCTATCTAATAATTTCTATCCAATTTTAATTTTTCAATTAATATGTTTAGAAATCAATGAATAATTCAATCAGACAATCCACACAAATCAAACACAGAAGATTTTTACGTGGAAAACCCTAACGGGAAAAAACCACGGGACCTTGTCCAGCAATAAACTTCACTATGAAAAGATATCAAGTACAAGACAAGACCTTACCAAAACAGAAACGACGTTCCTAGGTATAGACTCTTACTCTTGATTTCCATGAACCAGCAGGTTCGATCTCCGCCTTAGCAGCTTCGGTTCTACACCGACCAAATCTTTTCAAGCAACTTCAAATCCACGATCATACACGATCGATCTCCTTCCACGAAGGCTCCGGATCAAACACCGGACACACACACAAGGTGTAGGGTTGTGAATCAATTTAGTAAATTTCAAACCCTAGAGGGATCTCATATAGATCTGAGATCACACAATGCAAGATCAAAGATTTAGATCTATACTTGCATTCTCTAGGATCTAAGAAAGAGGAGGGATCAACAAAGATCTAATAAAAGCAATAAGAAAAACCCTAGAAGAGTTTCTCAGACCTCTACTCTTTCAAAAATATCAAAGACACGAATTAGGTCTCTCAAAAGTTGTTTATATAGGGTTAAAAAAAGAATCCAGAAAAAGAAAAATTCTTTTTACGGGGACCGATCGATCGGTGCTCACTACTGATCGCTCGGTTCACAACGGATCGATTGGTTCTAATGACCGATCGCTCAGTCATAAATCATCTCTCTGGAAAATTTCCCCATACAAAAATTTGGTCCAGTCGATAGCCACCGATCGATCGGTCGCAATACCGAGCGATCGGTTGAGACAGAATTTTTGCCAAAACCATTTTCATTTTATTTTTATTTGATTCAACTAAGATCAAATAACTTTGGTAGGCTTAAAACTATCCTCCTAGGTATTTTTAGGGTTATCTAAGTCAAATCCAACCTAGGTAGGGGTCTCTAAGTCCATTATCTGTCTAGATCCGGAGTAGAAGCTTTTTCTTCTCTTTCTTCAATCTTCTTTAAGCTTTAGCTCTTCTCTTCTCTTCTGACAAGTTGAACATGACTCGACGACTCGACTCAACTGACCTATCTAATGATCACGGAATTTGCCAACACCTATTTAGGGATTTACAATCTCCCCCTTTGGCAATTCCGGGACAAAACAAGACTAATTCATATACTAGGTTCAAATTTTTCCAATTGATTCAAAAATGGAAAATTGACCTTTACATGACAAAAAAAATATAATTACAGGACTTTTGACATGTTAGCTTGTAATGATTCACCAAACTTAGAACCTGTTTGCTTGCACATGCTAAATCAAAAAACCTGTGAAGCATGGGAAATAAAATATAGGATAAGAATGAAAATATGTATAACCATTCAAAACCATTCACAATTCCACAATTCACAATCCATAACAGGTTAGTATTCCAAAATCTCATCCATCATCCATAACATCTATAATACCATTTAGCACATTCTCCCCCTTTTTGGCTCGAAATGCCAAAGGTGGATTAGAAAAGGAAAGCATAAACCATTGAAAGGAGATGAGATAGAAAATAATGAGCATAAACCAATCAAATGTATACATCCATATCAAGTCAATAATATCCAAGTAGGTTTGTACTAAGTACAACCAAGACAAAATACATCAAAATGTCAAATAAAAACTGTCACTTGACTAAGATAAACTTCCATCACGAACTATCACTCCTGGTCATCATCAGAAGTGAGCTGTGACTCATAGTAAGCCCAAAAATCTCGAACATCTCTCTGTACTCCTAGCACGGCTGCATCGAGAGATCCAAGTCTACCACGAACCTCTGTAGTAAACTCCTCGTATGATGAAATATGAGTCCGGAGATCCATCTGCATCTCTCTCATCATCCTCCCAAGATCATCCATAGTGGTCGGAGGAGGACGAGATGACCCAGCACCAACTTCTGCTCCCTCCTCTGTATCTCGAACTGAGGCATGTGAAAAACTCTGAGCTAGGGTCTTTTTGTTGATTGGACCCTTAGGAACTCGAGTAGGAACACCAGGAGGAGCGATAACTCCTTGAGAACCAAGAAGTTTAGTGATGAGTGAACCAAATGGTAGGGCTCCAACTGCTGTACTAGTTTGATGGGCTTGGATCATCAAGTCAATGATGTGAGCGGCAAGATCAATATCACGCCCACGTAGAAGACTAAACAAAAATCTAGCTCTATCTTCCCTAAGGTCCGCAGCATGAACCTTTGGATGGATATTTGCACTCATAACTAGGTTTACTAGTCTAGCATCCTTAGTGAGTTTCGCCACTTCAATAAGAGACCCAACTCAAAACGTAGGAGTACCACCAAGAAAGGTAACAACATGTTCCATGGAGTCTTTATCCTCATCAGTCTTATAAATATAAGGATAATATGCATTTGGAACTCGAGGACACCCAAGAAATTTAGAAACCAAATCAGCATTTATGACAACAGATTGTTCTAATGCTCGAGATTTGAATGACCATTTTTTCTGGTTGATTTTAGAAAAATTAGAGTAAAATTCTCTAACTAACTGGACAGAAGCAGGACCGGATAAGGTAAGTATACCTTCCCATTGACGATCTGAAATGAGTGTAGGAAGATAATAATCACCAAAATCAGAAATATGTATGTCCCTTTCAACCATAACACCTTTCTTGCTAAAATACTCACTATAGAGTTGAGCAGCAGTAGAACTGATAAACTGGGATAACTTACTGGACTGGGAAGATGAAGCTTTACCTTTATTTTTTCGAGTTTTATCAGCCAAAGATTTTTGACGATTCTCAATTGTAGAATCAATCATTCTACGAATTGGCCTGTCCCCAATGGAAATACCATGCCCTATTGGAGTGAAAGTAAATGGCTCTAGGTTTTCCTCATCTTGAGGAGGATCCTCTTGGTTGTTGAGGACCAACCTCCGACGTTTGGGAACGCCAGACATGAGATAGGCAAGAAGGATTAACGACAAAACGAAAGCCATGGAAGAAAATGCAAGAAAACGATGCCCTAGATGAGAAAATCAATCTAAATCGAAGAAAATGCACAAATCTTACCTTTCAGATGCTTGGGAAACCTTTAGAATAGAAAGGAATGACCGTATGGAGGATTTGGAGGAGTAGGAACCGAGGGATCGCTCTGGAGGTCGGAGAACAAGTGAACAAAAAAAAATAGAAATGAGGGTTTTATAACTCTGTTCACGAAAGACCGATCGATCGGTCTTTAGCACCGAGCGATCGGTGGTCTTAAAATTTTTGAAAAATTTTTTACTGTTAAAACCTTTTCTCCCCCTCAACCAATGGAACATTGAAAATACATTTTCACCTCAAAATGACCAACTGACCAAAAAAAATATGCAACATGTGATTTCATAAAAATCATAAATAATAATCACCCAAGAATTGATATATCAAGTATAGGCATAAATAAGGATTATGTAAACATTAATTGATTTTCACCGGTGATTAAATATGGTATTTGCATCAAATTCACAATCAGAGTCAAGATACAATTAGAAGTAATGTGAGTATGAAATCAAAATTCATTACTTGACTCTTTGAATTGGTTTCCTTCCTTAATCTAGATTTTGACATTATATTTCAAATGGGACTCTAAAATTTTTCAAAAACTAGTTTTAAAACCAATAATCATCCATATTTATCTGATGAGCAATTTTTACCCCATATTTGACTAATAAATTTATTTCATTTTTTTTTTTTTTTTTCAGTCAAATTGTACTCATTATGAAAATTCTTTTTGGAGTACACATATATAGACACTAGCACACTGGTGACTTTCACTCAAGTGAGAAGGTAGCTCTTTCTAATGACAGTAGGGGCTTTCACACTAGCAATCCATATAGATACCTACTGTTTGTCTAGGTAGCCATTACTCACTGTTTGCATTCACTAGTAGCTATCACACAAACTCACAGGTAGTCCTCTCCATGTCAATTATTTTTATAACTAGGGGGCTCACCTTATAGAATTTTTTATGACATTGGTTATTCTAGATTTGATTAATCTAGGGAACCATATGGTATAATATCAGAACTTTTAAATAGGAACTAAAACCATCTAAAGAATCAGTCAGAGTGCATGTGCAAATTAGAACATCATTGTATGCTCAACTCTAACTGAGGTTAATTAGCATGACCAAATTCAATCACAAGATCGAACCAACAATTGAACTATCCTATTTTATTCAATCCTATGAAATATTTATCCTTGGATTATATGGTTAAATATGATTTCACGGAAATAACATTAAGCAAAAAGATAGGACAAATGAGGTCATACAAACACATTATTTTTTGCAAATTTTTCAATTTTTTTAATGTTTTTTGGATTTTTATTACTTAAAGAAAATAACAAAAAAAATAGCTCTATGACATAAATAAAACATGAAGAACATATAGGCTATGTAACAAGTACACATTTACTCAACTCCGCACAAACCGATGGATTTCCTAAGGAGTTCAAACCTAAGGGAATCTAAAGGTTTTGTGAGAATGTCCGCATATTGATTCTCTGTTTGGACATACTCAATAGACACAACTTTTTGCTCAACAAGATCACGGATGAAGTGATGCCTTATGTCTATATGCTTTGTGCGAGAGTGTTGCACAGGATTTTTGGAGATATTGATTGCACTTGTGTTATCACAATACACAATCATAGTGCTTTGATCAATCCCATAATCCTTCAACATCTGTTTCATCCACAGAAGTTGGGTGCAACAACTACCAGCTGCTATATACTCAGCCTCGGCTGTAGACAAGGAAATGGAATTCTGCTTTTTGCTAAGCCAAGCAACCAAGCAGTTTCCAATATAGAAACACCCGCCGGAGGTGCTCTTCCTATCATCAGTATTTCCAGCCCAATCAGCATCGGAATACCCCACAACAATGACATTTGTATCGAAAGAATACCAGAGGCCTAAGGACATAGTTCCACTCACATAGCGAATGATACGCTTGACAGCAACTAAGTGAGACTCTTTGGGATTTGCTTGATAACGGGCACATGCTCCAACACTAAAGGCTATGTCGGGTCTAGTAGCAGTTAGGTAGAGCAAACTACCAATCATGCTTCTATAATTAGTCTGATCGACATCCTTCCCTGAAGTATCTTTACTAAGCTTTATAGTAGTACTCATAGGAGTCCTAGCATGCTTAGCAAAACTCATTCCAAATTTCTTCACTAGATTTTTTGCATATTTGATTTGAGATACTGAGATCCCAGAATCCAATTGCTTGATCTGAAGACCAAGGAAGAAACTTAGCTCACCAACCATGCTCATTTCAAATTCATTTTTCATTTGTTCAGCAAATGAATGAGCATGTAAGTCTAATGTGGAACCAAATACTATGTCATCAACATATATCTGGGCGATGACAATATCACCTTTCACTTTCTTTATGAAAAGGGTTCTGTCTACTCCCCCTCTCGAAAATCCGTTTTCCAAGAGATAAGTAGTCAGCCTCTCATACCAAGCTCTTGGAGCTTGCTTTAAACCATAGAGGGCCCTTTTTAGTCGATAAACTTGATCAAGGTGATGTGGATCTTCAAACCCTTTTGGTTGTTCCACATAGACTTCTTCATGTAGAATGCCATTCAGAAAGGCACTCTTAACATCCATTTGAAAAAGTTTGAATTTCATATTACAAGCCACAGCTAGAAGAATTCTTATTGATTCTAGCCTGGCTACAGGAGCAAAAGTTTCATCGAAGTCAATACCATCAATTTGGGTGTATCCTTGTGCAACTAACCTAGCCTTATTTCTTATGATAGTACCTTTTTCATCAGATTTGTTCTTGAAAATCCATTTGGTACCTATCACATTTGTATTGTTAGGCCTAGGTACTAAATACCAAACATCATTCCTAGTAAACTGAAGTAACTCTTCTTGCATTGCATTTATCCAATTATCATCTGCAAGAGCTTCAGCTACATTCTTGGGTTCAAAAGATGAAGTATAGCAAATGTAGCTAACTTCATTTTCAATTTGTTTCCTCGTTCTCACTCCACTTTCAACATCACCAATAATATCAGTGGAGGTGTGAGGACTCATGACCCTAGGATGTGTAGGTTTTAATGGAGATGTTTGCTTATCAATAGGTGGAGTTGAAATAATTTCAACATCTTCATTTTCAGCACTTTCATCATCCTCACATTGCACATTTTCAACACCGGAGTCATCCACAATTACATTTATGGACTCCATAATTGTAGAGGTTCTCAAGTTATACACTCGATAAGCTCTACTGTTGGTGGAATACCCAAGAAATATCCCTTCATCACTCCGGGATTCAAATTTTCCCAGTTGCTCTCTATCCTTAAGGATATAGCATTTACTTCCGAATTCTCGAAAGTACTTGACACTAGGTTTCTTGTTATTCCACAACTCATATGGGGTTTTCCTTGTTCCAGGTCTTACAAAAACTCTATTAACTATATAGCAAGCAGTGTGAACTGCCTCAGCCCAGAAATGAGAAGCTAGATTGTTGCTATGAAGCATAACTCTAGCCATCTCTTGGAGAACCCTGTTCTTCCTCTCTACTACACCATTCTGCTGAGGTGTAATAGGTGCAGAAAATTCATGTTTGATACCCGACTCATCACAAAAGTCGTTGTACTTAGAGTTTTCAAACTCCTTTCCATGATCACTTCGAATTCGAGTGATTGGGCATCTTTTCTCATTTTGAATTTTCAGGCAAATACTTTTGAAATTGTCAAAAGCATCGGATTTCTCTCTTATAAATGCCACCCATGACATTCTAGAGAAATCATCAACCATGACTAGGATGTATCGCTTTCCACCTAGACTTTCAGTTCTTGTAGGACCCATAAGGTCCATATGAATTAATTCCAGTGGATATGAAGTAGCAATACTTGAAGTCTTCTTATGTGGGGTCCTAATTTGTTTACCAATTTGGCATGGCCCACACACAGCAGTAGAAGGCTTTCCTAGTTTGGGAACACCTCTCACAAGCTCTTGCTTAGAGATTTTACATAGGTCTTTGAAGTTCATGTGACCTAGTCTTCGGTGCCACAAATCAACCTCCTCAATTCTAGTCTTATAACAGACATTTGAGGGAATAGGACTGGGAGTTAAGCCGTAGCAATTGTCAGTGGTTCTCAATCCTTCTAGAACACACTTACCTTTACCATTAATGACTAAGCATTTATTTTGGGTAAAGTGCACAGCATGATTATCATCACATAGTTGACTTATGCTAATTAAATTAGCTTTCAGTCCTTCAACAAACAAGGCATCTTTCAATTTAGGTATGCCTGGTGAATTGATGATACCCTTTCCTTTGACTAAAGACTTGCTTCCATCACCAAAAGTAACAGTCCCATCAGGACAGTCCTCAAATTGAATAAATAAGGACTTGTTACCTGTCATATGCCGAGAACACCCACTGTCGAAGTACCACATTTCTGTGTTTTGGGCTTTCAAGGCAGTATGAATGACAAAGCACTTAAGGTCTTCCTTTCTCACATACACAGTCTTTAAACTTTGTTTAGATCTTTGATCATTAATCTGTGTAGTAAAGACCTTTTTCCTTTTTGTCCTCCTTGACCTTTTTCTGTTTTGTTCAGTTCTAGTTTTTTGATAAGTCAAATTATTTCCGCTTGAATAATCATTTGGAATAAATTGACCAGTCCTTGTCCTAGAGATATGAGCAATTCTATTAACATCATCGCTCAACATTCTAGACTTTTCAGCTAGAACCTGAATCTGCCTTTGAAGAGTCCCTTGACTTAGATTTTGGTTCCATGAACCATTTCGGGGAGCTCTCCTAAATGCATTACAATTAGGTCGAATGTGACCTCTCACACCACAAAAGTGACATGTGGGTATGAATCTTGGTAGAGGAGGAAGATTTCTTCTAACTGGAATTTGATTCCTTAAAGCATTCACTCTAGGAGCTGTATTTCTAGGCTTTACAAAATTTGTATAAGCCTTAGTACTTGATGTAGAAGGTAAATTTTCTTTAGGTTCAGAATGTATTGGCTCAAACACTGCACTAGCCATTGTTCCAACAGCTAAAGGACCAGTTGGTGTGTCAACATGTCCTATCCTAGATCTACTAGAATTTGATCCATACTTTCTAACTAATTCATCTAGGCAGCTGGTGTTACCAAACATTCTTACTTCTTTTTCAAGAGTATAGACCTTCTGAATCAAGTCAGTCTTGTCTTTAAGGGTAATTTGGTGTTCTTTTTCAAGAAATTTCACCTTATCAACAAGAGAAACTTTAAAAGTTTCAAGCTCCATTTGCAGAGTTCTTAACTCTTCAATTTCTTTCATGGAAGTGTCTCTTTCAACTTCTAATTTTCTGACCACATTAGTCAATGAGACATTCTCTTCCAAAAGACATTGAACTTTTATAACAAATGCTTCTTTTTCATTTTCCAACTGACTAACTAGTGCACTCTTCTCTTCTGCTACTAGTTTACAGATATCTCTTTCATTTTGAATGAGTTTGAGTTTTTTGCTCAAAGAGATTTTTGTTTTAGTCAGTTTCAAACTTTCAGCATACAACTTATCATAAGTTGTTTTCAAATCTTCATCACTTTCAGAGTCAGTTTGACTCTTCTGTAAGTCATCACTAGATTCAGTATGAATACTCTCATCACTTCTATCCTTTTCATCAACCGCAGAGGTAGTCTCAAGAATCCCAGAAAGGGAAACAGTGAAAGCCGTATGATTTCCAGTATCTTCACTTGAAGAGGAACTGTCCGATTCTTCATTCTCGGAATCACTGTCATCCCAACAGGCATTCATCACCTTGCCCTTACTCTTCTTCTTGTTAGGACAGTTAGGTGAAATATGACCGAAGCCATGGCATTCATAACATTGAACACCTTGGGATTTCTTGTCGCCACTTTTGGAATTTTTCTTGTTTTCCCAGGGCTTAGACTTTGACTTATCAAAAGATTTTCCTCCCTGTTTGGGATTAAACCTCTTTTTCGTTCTAAAAAATTTTCGAAATTTTTTAACGAAAAGAGCCATTTCTTCCTCATTCATTTCTCCATCACTGTCATCCTCATCCAAAGTTTCCTTGATGGTTTTCAAGGCTAAAGATTTATTCTTCTTGGATGGACGTAGATTGAGTTCATAGGTTTGGAGTGATCCAACCAATTCCTCAATCTTCAGAGAGTCAACATTTTTACTCTCTTCGATTGCAGTGACTTTGGGTTGAAATCTCTCTGGGAGAGATCTAAGGACTTTTCTAACTATTTTGGACTCAGATATTTTCTCACCTAAATTGAAACTAGCGTTGATAATGTCACTAAGTTTTGCATAGAATTCATCAAAAGTGTCATTGTCTTCCATGTTTAAATGTTCAAATTTGGTGGTTAACATTTGGAGTTTTGAGATTTTAACAGTGGTAGTACCCTCATGGGTAATTTCAAGAATGTCCCAAGCCTCCTTTGCTGTTTCACATGAAGAAATTCGTCTGAATTCCTCAGCAGTGACTGCAGTAAAGATAGCATTGAGACCTTTAGTGTTCCATCCACTTGAATCAAGCTCTTCTCTGGTCCATTCATCAGAATATTTGACGACAGTCAAATCACCTACAGTTTTTACGGGCGTAGTCCACCCATTCTGTATAGACATCCAAATTCTCTCGTCAATAGATTTGAGAAAGGCTCTCATTCTAGCTTTCCAGTATGCATAATTATTTCCATCAAAAAGTGGGGGACGAGAGACGGATCCTCCTTCTCTTAGAGTACTCATGATCACGGATAATACAGGATCACACTTAAGGGATTAGCCTTATCAGTGAACAAGCTCTGATACCAATTGAAATTTATCCAGATCAATGATCTCTAAGACCTAGAGGGGGGGTGAATAGGTCTATCTAATAATTTCTATCCAATTTTAATTTTTCAATTAATATGTTTAGAAATCAATGAATAATTCAATCAGACAATCCAAACAAATCAAACACAGAAGATTTTTACGTGGAAAACCCTAACGGGAAAAAACCACGGGACCTTGTCCAGCAATAAACTTCACTATGAAAAGATATCAAGTACAAGACAAGACCTTACCAAAACAGAAACGACGTTCCTAGGTATAGACTCTTACTCTTGATTTCCACGAACCAGCAGGTTCGATCTCCGCCTTAGCAGCTTCGGTTCTACACCGACCAAATCTTTTCAAGCAACTTCAAATCCACGATCATACACGATCGATCTCCTTCCACGAAGGCTCTGGATCAAACACCGGTCACACACACAAGGTGTAGGGTTGTGAATCAATTTAGTAAATTTCAAACCCTAGAGGGATTTCATATAGATCTGAGATCACACAATGCAAGATCAAAGATTTAGATCTATACTTGAATTCTCTAGGATCTAAGAAAGAGGAGGGATCAACAAAGATCTAATAAAGGCAATAAGAAGAACCCTAGAAGAGTTTCTCAGACCTCTACTCTTTCAAAAATATCAAAGACACGAATTAGGTCTCTCAAAAGTTGTTTATATAGGGTTAAAAAAAGAATCCAGAAAAAGAAAAATTCTTTTTACGGGGACCGATCGATCGGTGCTCACTACCGATCGCTCGGTTCACAACGGATCGATCGGTTCTAATGACCGATCGCTCGGTCATAAATCATCTCTCTGGAAAATTTCCCCATACAAAAATTTGGTCCAGTCGATAGCCACCGATCGATCGGTCGCAATACCGAGCGATCAGTTGAGACAGAATTTTTGCCAAAACCATTTTCATTTTATTTTTATTTGATTCAACTAAGATCAAATAACTTTGGTAGGCTTAAAACTATCCTCCTAGGTATTTTTAGGGTTATCTAAGTCAAATCCAACCTAGGTAGGGGTCTCTAAGTCCATTACCTGTCTAGATCCGGAGTAGAAGCTTTTTCTTCTCTTTCTTCAATCTTCTTTAAGCTTTAGCTCTTCTCTTCTCTTCTGACAAGTTGAACATGACTCGACGACTCGACTCAACTGACCTATCTAATGATCACGGAATTTGCCAACACCTATTTAGGGATTTACAATCATGAAAGCGTATGACCCGCTTTCACGATGTAGTTACCAACTGCTTTGGGGGAGGATGATGAGTTGTGGTTTGGAGGGCTTAGAATAGAATTTGTTAAAAGATGGATATTATGAATACTGCTTTTAACCTTTGAAGAATATATTCGAAGGCTTTGGTCATAAAAGCTTAAAGGAGATATGGTGACAAACGCCTTTGTTTTAATAAAATCCAATATTTTATCTCTAAAGTCGGTTACAAAAACGGTTATGACAGCTGTACAAGTTAGTTATGGTTCCTATTGATCCCCTATAAATAGAGGTGACCCCCTCTTGTTTGAGGGAGAGACTTTTCCCCATCTCTAACAAGATTTTCCTAGAGAAATCAGATTCTTAACCCGAATTCACAAAGAGAGAAAGTAAAGGATTCTTCAAGAAAAGTCATTCTGTCACCATTATTTTTCACTGTTCTTTCTTCTCTCCCTTTGAATCACTTTCTTCTTTCCTCCCTTTCTTCTTTAGGATCTCTGAATCATTTTCTCAAAATAACTCAATTTAGAACAGTCTGGATATCGGATTTAGGCTAAATTGAGGTTGCAGTAAACCCCATTTCTTCAAAAATCAAAAACAGCCCTCTACAACGCCCAAAGGAAATTTGGAGATAAGAACATGCTTAAAAATTTCTGCCGATTTTGTGAGTTCTTCATAAGAGTAAAACAAAGCTGGCTCTCCTTGGAAAGTAGAAGTTTTTTTCACATCCGTGACAGATTCAAATCTGAAATCACTACCTTGATCTGTTATGGATCTGGTCCTTACCACATCTGCAAACGTTTTGCCTTGAAGATGGCGGTGGTCTTGGTGGAAATCTCCCTCTCAAAGGGTCGGCAGCCATGAAACCCTGTTTCACACACAAACCTGCTAACTTGCACCTAAAAGCAAAAGCCCTCTAACATGCACCTCCAGAGCAAAAGGTAGATGGACTGAGCCCCCCTCAAGCTTTCCACCCTGAAAACAACCTTGTCCTCTGCAATCCTTGGTCAAGTGAGCTTGCCCACACTTGGCACATTTTGGTCCAGATCCTCCTATAGATCCTTGGCCCTTCACATCATCAAATTTTCTTTTTCTAGCGAACCGATTGGTGTTGTTCTTTTTGTTCCAGGGCTTCCCAACTGGTCCTTTATTCTTGCCTAGAGTCAAGGGAAACATTTCCTCGTGCACTCGCTCCACTCGGAGCGCTCTGTCTAAAAGCTCAGAAAACACAGTAAATCGTTGGGCTGCCAACTTTCCCTTAATTGGTGGCTTTAAACCTTCCTCAAACTTTTCAACTCTCCACTGCTCATCCTCCACGAACTTCGCGGCAAATCTGGAGAGTTAGTTGAATCTTTGTTCGTACTCACTCACGGTCATGTTTCCCTGAGTTAATTGAAGAAACTCTATCTCCTTCTTCTTCTTCATCGGGGCAGATAAATACCTCTCATAAAATAACTCTACAAACTTTGCCCAAGTCACGGGCCTCTGAGTAGGTGGGATTGTTCGTTCCACTGTTGTCCACCAGTGCTCGGCCTCCCCTTCAAGCATGAATATAGCAAATTCCGACTACGCGTTCTCGGGTAATGCCATAGCCCAGAAGATCTTTTCCAATCCCCTAATCCAGTTCTCTGCCTTCAGCGGATCTGTGGCCCCTGAGAAACCTGACGGTCCAAGTCTTTTGAATTTCTCAAGTCTTGTCGCATGCCCATGTTCTGGTATGGTAGCGATATGACAACTACCATTGCCATTCCCATTTCCGTTATTATTCTAGGTTTCCTGTTGTTGAATTCAATTAGCTAGACCCGAGATGGCTTCAAAGGCTCTGGCCAAAGTATTCTCGGGTGCTCTCCGAGGTGGCATGGTTTTCCTATAATTATACCATAGTGAACGCTTTATAAATGTAATGAAATAAAAAGAAATGTACTCAAGAGTTCAATAGTCAAAAAGAAACATTTCATTCATTTCATTACTAAGACATACAAGGCAACACTGTACAGTATAGTAGTACACCAGCGTATACAAAACATCCTGTAGCTGTACACATACAAAAAGTGATCTCATGATGGAAAGACAGAGTAGGGCATCTATTATACTCCAAAATGCCAAAACGATACATATGCACCACACTCTTTCCCTATGATCCTATACTCCTTAAGTCCCAACCTCTATTGGTGAGACTGCTACACTATCCTCCTACGGTGCTTGGTCCCCTGTCTCAGGTCTAGCCTCTCTCAATACCCAATCAATCTCGCTCTTTCTCAGGGATTCGCGCATTGTTCGTGTAGTCAATCCCTTGCGGAGTGGTCATACCGCCTTTAGGTGTACAGTGCGGTAAGATGACTATCCAGCATGACGTTTTCTTTGCATGGTCACCGCCCACTCAAACAGAGCTATCTCTCTCTTTGTGGGAATTCGGTGCGTCCTTGCCATTCCTGCGCATGCACATATTCCAAATCAATGCCTGATTTCGAAACATGACATGTACAACAATCACTCAACTAGGAATATCGAATTAATCTCTAAGGGATCGCCTATCCAACGGTTCTTAGGTGTGTTATGCTCAAGTATGATTTGTGTGATGGTTATTGCTATTGGCTCTGATACCAATTGTGACACCCCGAACCCGCGCCTACCGGAGTAGTGTCCCGAGAGGCGAGCCCGATCGTTCATACCAGCTCAGCGGAAGACTTTACCGCATAAATGCGGAAAAAGTTTAAACTTTACTCACATGGAGCAACATCAACTATGGTCATCACAATAGCCATCAACTACAAAACAAATACCTGTATATTATTTACCATTGTGTCTGTTTTACAAAACGGAGGCGCCACTAACGCGCCGGGACAAGTCTCTATCCAAAGACAAAAGTACAAGGTGCAAGATCCACACCTACTACTCGTCCGCTCCAGTATCTGTTGACATGAAACGTCAGTGAGCTATGAAGCCCAATAAAAAAAACCACAATCCATCTATACTATCTTCCACATTATAACAAAGCATCAATAAACACATAATATACATATGCCGGTTCATGATACAATTTAGTAATATATCAAAGTTATATTGTGACCCTCAGTCACACAGGGCGATCGGACCCAACACGAGATTCCCAATCTCGAATATCTTTCCCAATTATGGAGTTCGTTATGCAACATGTATTTCTTTTACCAAGTTATTTGTTTCGATCATCAACCATGTGTTACTCCGAGTCATGAGACTCTGTTAATTGGCCTTCAGCCCATACATGTTCATCATAGAGTGGTCTCTATACCCTATTCGAGCTTGATCATTCCAAGCTCAACACAATTCCGGCATTATCCGGTCACATCATAACCTGAGTCATCCAGACTCTTGAATACTATTCTGGTATTTACCCAAACATGACCAACCCTTGGGTATCCCAACCCATATAGACCAGAATCCTGAAGATTCTACACAACTAGGGTAATCATCCTCCAAGGACTTACCATAAATACTCTGACTGACAACACCTACTGTGTATACACACCGCCATCTCACTGGTTATCAGTCACGAAGGAACCCCGACCAACTTGTCTACCGTCACCTTTTGGCTATTCACTCGAGGCACCCGGGCCTTACTGGACACTGTCTCTCCACCGATAGGCACAGCGCCGCCTCTTCGGACCCAACCATAGAGAAACCCCGGTCAATACACTATATAATGCTCAGTCACTTTAGACATCTTTTAGTACACCAACATCTCCCAGTTCAACCAATTGTGACAATGCTTGAGCATGCCGGCTCAACTAACTGCGAGTCCGAAGATTCCAGACTATACACAATCACTACTCTTGATCTAGTCAAAGAGGATCTATGGATAGTAATCCACTCATTCCCGACTATCAGTCACGGAGGCCTACACACTACGACCCCGACTATTCCAGTATCAAAATAATCACCCCATCATATACACATGCCATGTCAAGTCAACAAATCGCTTAACGATTGGTCACCTAATCGATCGCCGAACCTAAATTCCGAGTTATTCAACCCGAAACCGAGGGCTACACCCCTCTGCTCAGTTCCTATACCTCCCCATACAAGTTCATACAACTCATTTTAACACACCATGACAAGCATAATGTTGAATAAATATCTGAGATCAGGAAGGGGCTTTGTAATTATCAAAACCATACTGTTGTTCCTAAAACGACAGAGTAGGTTTTATTTAGAAATTCATATTGTCAAATCCAACCATCAGATCTCATTGAAATTTTGATGATTGACAAAGTAGGAAGGTTACAATATGGTAAAAATCTGAGCATGATCTGAGATAAGAAAGGTTCCCTGCAATGATCAAAGCCGTATTGTTAGCCTTAAAAACAGCAGACTAGGATTTCCTTTAGAAATTCATATCATCCTATCAAACCATCAGATCGCAGTGAAATTTTGATATTATTTACAGATTAGGAAGATAAATATGTGATAAAATGGATAGCATGATCTGAGATCAGGAGGGTTCCCTATAATTAGGAAAACCTTGCTGTTAGCCTTAAAAACAACAGACTAGGTTTTCCTTTAGAAATTCATATCATCCTATGCAACCATTAGATCACAGTGAAATTTTGATATGATTTACAGAATGGGAAGATAAATATGTCGTAAGATTTATAGCATGATCTGAGATCAAGAGAGTTCCCTATAATTAGGAAAACCGTACTGTTAGCCTTAAAAACAGCAGACGAGGTTTTCTTTTAGAAATTCATATCATCCAATCCAACCATCAGATCGCAGTGAAATTTTGATAAAATTTATAGATTAGAAGATAAATATGGGGTAAAATTTATGGCATGATCTAAGATCAGGAGGGTTCCTTATAATTAGGAACACCGTACTGTTAGCCTTAAAAACAGCAGACTAGGTTTTCCTTTAGAAATTCATATCATCCTATCCAACCATCAGATCGTAGTGAAATTTTGATATGATTTACAGATTATGAAGATAAATTTAGAGTAAAAATTTGAGCATGATCATAGCTTAGGAAGGGTCAGATATAAATAGCACAATTCGCATAATTTATCTAGTGGAATGAAAAATAGATAAGATAGGATTTTTATTACCTCTGGTACACGTGTTTCGAAGCTCCAAGAGATGAAATAGATGCCGCCAATGCACTCAGCATGTCTAAAAACATCAGGATACGCCTCTTTATCTCTCTCTCTAGACTTTCTCTCTCTAGAAAATTCCCTTTCTCTCTAGAATGTTTCTCTCTCTAGAAAATTCGGCAGGGCTTCGCCTCTCTCTCACTAGGATGAGAGAAATGGCTGGGGGGTGGTCTACTATTTATAGACTAGCCTAACCCGCACATGCGCACCAAGTGTCGCTTGGAAGGTGCCACGTGTTGGCCTGAGCCGGGACACGTGTCGCGACTTGCGAATCGTGAACGGTTTCCGGTAATGTCGCCGAAAGTCATTCTGAAACCATACCATATGATTTTCAATTTTGACAAAACTTGAGGTGATCGATCTTGAGGTAGTTTGACGCCTGCTGTAAAAATTTTGGGGAAATCCGATGAGTTTTGATTGCCAAAAAGTTCGACCAGAAGAATTCACAAAACCCACAAATTTTCAAATTTCAGTTACAAAATACACTGGGGTTTCGCCATATGAGATAATAAACTGCCGAAATGACAGACGGTTGTCCCCATGGCCTTCCAGCATGTAGTGGAACAATCCGCTCGGATTTCGATTAGAAAGTCCGCTAAATATAGAGCCCCAATCGAAATTCGATACACTACGAATTCCCTGATTTTCTCGATGTTTCCACACACAGGACCTTCGCGGTTTCGCGAATTGATGTTAATTTCGTAGTAGTGCAACCCAATTTCGAGTAATACCTACTTTACACAAATTTATCAAACACAACCCTAATTAACCTCAATTAAGGACCGGTAATCCAAAATTTTATTATATTAAAATTCCGGGTCGCTACAAAATACGGGCTCGTTGGGTTATGTACGCTGTACTGGAAGAAGTGTGTGTACGCTCGACAAGGATTCCTCTACTCTTACAGAGTAAATAATATGGAGTTGATACTTGTCAAAATCGGACTTGAAAAACCCAGCGCTGGTATTTATCGATGAAATGGTTTTATCGAGGAATTTATTTTATGTATAAAAGAAATATAATAATAATAATTATTTCTTTTAAAGAATTTTTAAAATGTGTTGCAAGTCCAAGTTTGACTGAAAGTATCAAAGAGAATGGGTTCTCAATATAAGTCAGGGATTAAAGACAGTATTAGATATTGTCCCGTAAGCTTGTAACAATATTGGAAGTGGAGGGACTAATCTGTAAGCAAATCTTGAGATAGAAATACCTGCAAGTAATTCTCTATTTTCTGGGAATTAATCACATTGTGTTAATGGACATTAATTGTGATTGGTGGAAGTCTAGGGATATAGATAATATTCTATTATCCTAATGGATTGTAGGAAATGTGTTTCCTAGAAACAATGCTTTAACCAAAAAGTTGAGTACTTGGTCCCACAATCAGAAATAGGAGATCCCTTTAGATCCCACACACAAGGAATTTCTTAATGTATTTAATTTAATAATTTATTAAATTAATTTATTTCTCTAAGAAATCACTATATGGTATAGTGAAGCTCTAAAGGTGGAATCACATTAGATGTGAAAAACCAATTGGGTAGGACCCATTGGGGAATATTTTAAAAGAATAATAAAGTGACCAAAATGGGTTTGGAACCCATGGGGGGGCATAAGGAGTGGGGCACACCTAGGGTGGGACGCCCTCTTCATGGAGGATTATATTATTGTTTGATTTTTAATTAGTTTCTAATTAATAAGTCCTTATGAGATAAGGTTGGTTTGTTAGTTAGTTAGTTACTAATTAAAGATTCTCTATTTGTTAGAGATTCTATTAGTTTCTTGCTAATCAAGGAATCCTAATTGGATTAGGATAAGGATAAGGTTAGTTGGACACTAATGGATAAGATTAGTTTCTATTTTGATTAATCCTAATTAATTATAGGAGAAACCAAATAGGAAACTAATTGAAGACTTCTAATTGGATCAGAAAGTGGAGTCTTGGGTTGCAAGCAACCCAAGCATATCCTATATAAGGGGTTGGACGTCCACATCTTTGGTGACTTCAATAATTTCCAGAATTTTCCAGATTTGGAAATCCCTCTCCTCCCTCATTATCTCTCATGCCCAAGTCTCCCTTCTCCCTAAGGTGTATGGTCACACCTCCTCCCCTTTTCTTCTTCCTTTTGTTTTCTAGTTTGAAAATAAAGAAGAGGAATTTCAAGGTTCTTGAAGATCAAGATTTGATCTTTTATTCAAGATTCCTAGAGCTGGATTTTGGAAGGGCCATTAGCTTCCATTAGAGAAAGCTTTAAAGAAAAAGAAGGTCCGTGTGGATTGCAAAGGAGACTTGACACTTGTGATGTTTTGCTAGTATAGCTTTTATCGTGGATTTGACTTAACAATTTTAAAGTCGCAAAGGTATTGTGATTTTTACTCTCAGTGAATAAAATTAATTAGAATCTTAGTCAGATCTTGGGATTTGATGTATGCCTCCCCAAGAACCGTTTTTCTAAAATTAAAAAGAGGCATACTTTCAGTGTAAACTGTTGGACATATATGCCCTCGAAAGTCAATAAGAGACTTTTCTATGTTGATTAGACAAACATCATATTCACACAACCAACTATAAAGGGTATTTATATTAATTACTGTCTCATATGATGAAGACATAAAGTTCCATAGGTAACATTGTAGGAAAATCATGCAAAGGTTGCGAGGAGATATGATTTTCCGGTTCCTTGTAAACCTAATATTGTTCAAAGCCTCTAGAGTACTGGTTGGGCGCCGTACTTCATCATGGCTTGCACATGTGTAGTTCTATGAGATAGTTTGATGAATCTCATTCACAGAGAGTGGTAACTCTTGACTAACATGTGAGTATATGTAGCAAGTACATAATACTGAACGGGGTCACTAGTGGATACCCTATTGAATACACTGTCAGATTGTATTAGGGTTATCCATTTGACAAATTGTCCTTAGACCTGAGAGGTTAACATTTTCTCAGACATTTGTCTATATGGCTTTGATGTGCCAATCGGCAATGTCCAATACACGGGACTAACTCCGGGTACGTTGGGTCATATACACTATGTTTGGAGAAGTGTGTAAACACTCAATAAGGAATCCACAACTCCTTAATTGGAGATAATGATATCAAGATGATACTTGTTGAACTGAACTGTTAAATCCAGTACTGGTGCTTTTCGGTAAAATGGTCTTTATCGAAGTTGATATTTTTAATATGGAAAAGTATATATAAATATATATGTCAGTTCTTTTCTAATGTTTCTTCAAAAGTGTTTTGGAGGTTCAGTTCAATGAAAAGTAATCATGAGAAAGAGTTCTATTCATAAGTTAGGGACTAAGACAGTGGAATTGTTCCAATCCCGGAAGCTTACATGTGATATCGGAATGTGGAAGGATTTATTTGTAAATATATTGTGAGATGGTACTTACAAGCAATTCTCTAATTTCTGGAGGTTAATCACATTGTGTTAATGGACATTAATTGTGATTGGTGGAAGTCCAGGGACTTAGATAACATTCTATGATCCTAATGGAGTTTTAGGAAAGCCGTTTCCTAGTAACAATGCTTCAACCAAAAAGGTGAAGTACTTGGTCCCACAACCGGAAATAGGAGATCCCTTTAGATCCCACACACAAGGACCTTCTTAAAGTATTTAATTTAATTTATAATTAAATTAATTAATATCTCTAAGTAATCACTATATGGTATAGTGAAGCTCTAAAAGGTGGAATCACATTAGATGTGAAAAACCAAATGGGTAGGACCCATTGGGAATTATTATAAAAGAATAATTCAAGTGACCAAGAAGGGTTTTGGAAACCCTTTGGGCGTGTGGAGTGGGACCCACCTAGGGTGGGACACCCACTTTATGAAGGAAGTTTTATTTTAATTAGTTTCTAATTAATTAACACCTTATTGGATAAGGTTAGTTAGTTAGTTAGTTAGTTACTAATTAAAGATTCCCTAATTGTTAGGGATTCCATTAGTTAGTTACTAATTCAAGATTCCTTATTGGATAAGGATAAGATTAGTTACTAATGGATAAGGTTAGTTTCTTTTAAGATTAATCCTAATTGGATTAGGAGAATAATCAATAAAGGAAACTATTGAGGAATCCTAATTGGATTAGGATAAGGTTAATGAATTATAATTGGATTACAATTCAAGCAACCAAGAGAGAACTTATATAAAGGATTGGATGCCCAGCCCTTTAAGATACATAATTCTCCAGAATTTTTTCTTCTCTCCCTCTCCTAAAAAACCTCACACCCTCCCCTCTCTCTCATTGAGGTGTATGGTCACACCCATCTCTCTCTTCTTTTTGTCTTCTTGATTGGATCTTGAGGAAAAGCAAGAATTCATCTTGTTCATCAAGAAAGGTTCTTGATCAATAAAGATTGGATCTTTATTCAAGATTCCTAGAGCTGGAAATTTGGAAGGGCCATTAGCTTCCATTAGAGAAAGCTTTAAAGGAAAAAGAAGGTTCGTGTGAATCGACAGGAGACTTGACACTTGTGAAGTTTTGCGAGTACTATTCTAACGAGGATTTGACTTAACAATTTCAAAGTCGCAAAGGTGAATGTTATTCTAACCTTCATTGAATAAAATCAATTAGAATCTTAGTCAGATCTTGGGATTCGATGTATGCCCCCCAAGAACTGTGTTTCTAAAATTAAAAAGAGGCATACTTTCATTGGTATCAGAGCTAGGGCTATGCTTCTCTTTGATTTTTGAGTTTAATCAAGATTTATATCAAGATTACCTTCCCTATGAATTTTGGTAGCCCTAATGAATCAATCTTCTAGATTCTTGATTATTGGATAATCATTATTAGGCTTAAGGGATCCCCCTCTAGTTATTGAGGGAGTAATCAAGCCCCTAGAAATTAGTGTGATACTAATTTCAGTTTTTGGATGATTTTAAAATCTCTCTTGATTCTATTAGGGATAGGTATATAGAGATATAAATTTGGTTAAAGCCCTTTAAGGATTCAAAGATCCTTTTTATATTAAATTAAATTGTTTAATTTATTCTTATGAGCCTCGGGCAAGTTTTCCCTTTGATATATACCACTTAGATACCCATTGATATTTTGGCTAGCATATATAGATGAGATTTTATTTATTAAATGTTAATTAATAAATCTCATGGTGTTAGACACCCTTGCTTAAGTTTTCTTCGAGAATAAAGCTTATTTCGATTAAAATTGATTCATGGATTTTCGGATTTGTATTTGATTAGAAGAATCGATACAGTTTCGGTATTTCGGCCATAACTTTGTGACCGTAAGTCCGATTTAGGTCTGTCAGTACATCGTTTCGAAGCCGTCGAAAATGTAGCACCCCAGACTTTTCATCTTTAATGAATACCACCTTCGTAGCTAATTGGCCGTTTTTATAGTCAAATTAATAAATAAGGGAGAAATCGGAAATTCTGAAACGTCAGAAATGTGCGTTTTCGAAAGACGAACCCAACGCAAGTTGAATCGTCAACATCCGACAAGCGAGTCAAAAGATATGGTCAAAACAGTCCAGACATATAGAGAACCGATCGCTCGGTTCAATCAGCGATCGATCGGTCCATAACCGATCGATCGGTAGCTATCGCGCGGTCAGAAAGTTTGTATGGGGAAATTTTCCAGAGAGTGAGTTTTTGACCGGTCGATCGGTCATAAACACCGATCGCTCGGTAGGCAACCGATCGATCGGTCATAACCACCGATCGCTCGGTCTTCGCGTTTTTGCAGAATTTTCATTAAGGGCTTTTTCGTCTTTTGGGGGTTAAACCCTTCCTCCTTAAGGCTTGCTCGAGCCTTTAGGGCTTCATTCACAGAACTTAAGGGATTTTGAGAGATAGAGAGAAAGGAGAAGGGGATTTGCAACTAGGGTTTTCCATTGGAGAAGAAATCAAAGGGGTTTAAGAACCCTAGCTCACCCCAACTCGAGTTGCTTCAAGTTCAAGGCTCAAGCTCGTGTGGGGACTCATTCTCCAAGCTAGGGCAGCAACCCAAGCACGTTTTTGAAAGGGGTTTCTTCCCCAACTCAAGCTTCTTTCAAGCAAAGGCTTCATCTTTCAAGTTGGAGCTTCAATCAAGGCCCCTACCAAGGATCAAGCCTTGATTCAAGGTTAGTACACTCTACTAACTTACCCTAGCAATAAATCTAGGTTTTCCTTATGAAATGTGATTTATGCTATTATGTTTGCCTCCCATATAAAATGTATCATCTCCAATGAACTTAAATAAGATAAGAAAAAGGTATGGATGTGTGTGGGGGTTGATGTGGCGATTGGATGCCGAGGTGTATGTTGGGTGATGTGTGTGATGGAAATGGTGGATGGGTACTTTACCAATAATGAACATACCTTGATTTTTGGATGGAAAGTAGGCACTAAAAAGAAGAAGATGAACCATTAAGGAACCTTGCATGCTATGTGTTTGACAAAATGCCTAAACTAGGAATAAATGGACTTAATGAAGAAAATGGAAATAGAAATTGTGTAAATTCCTTAGAAATGATAAATTGCTCAAATGTGCTATATGTTGCCTAAATTTTCATACCACTATGTTAAGGATTGAAATGCCATAGTCATGTGATCCGCCCGTTCAAGTATGTCATCATGATTACCACTATTGACAAGCACACAAGCACGCATGCATGCATGAAACTGGGTTTTTCCAAGATTGTATTTGTATATGAAATGCAAGAGAGAACATGACAAGGAGGTTGGTAGCCCAAGGAAGGGTGCTAGCCTCTGGCTCACAAGTGAAACAGAACAAGAACATGACAAGGAGGTTGGTAGCCCAAGGAAGGGTGCTAGCCTCTGGCTCACAAGAGAAATGAAGCAAGAACATGACAAGGAGGTTGGTAGCCCCAGGAAGGGTGCTAGCCTCTGGCTCACAAGTGAAATGAATCAAGAACATGACAAGGAGGTTGGTAGCCCAAGGAAGGGTGCTAGCCTCTGGCTCACAAGAGAAATGAAGCAAGAACATGACAAGGAGGTTGGTAGCCCCAGGAAGGGTGCTAGCCTCTGGCTCACAAGTGAAATGAATCAAGAACATGACAAGGAGGTTGGTAGCCCAAGGAAGGGTGCTAGCCTCTGGCTCACAAGTGAAATGAAACAAGAACATGACAAGGAGGTTGGTAGCCCCAGGAAGGGTGCTAGCCTCTGGCTCACAAGAGAAATGGAACAAGAACATGACAAGGAGGTTGGTAGCCCAAGGAAGGGTGCTAGCCTCTGGCTCACAAGTATACAAGTCAAGAACAAATCAAGACATGAAATACAAGACAAGACACGATACACATACATGATTTGACCGAGACACGAAAAGGGTTTCCGAGACATGAGTTTTACCGAGGTTTTGCATTCATACACGCATGTCAAGATATGGCTATGTATCTTATGCTTTCACTATTGCTTTAAATTAATATCTTGTATTGCTCACTGTTGTTATGCTTTCGCTATTGTTATGGTTAGCTAGTAGTTTGTACTCGCTGAGTATTCCATGCTCAGCCGTACTTTTATGTCGGCAGGTACTGTGGATGTCCTCGACCCCGAGCCTTGGGTCGAGGAGGAGTATGTAGAGGAGAGGGAGCCACCTATCCCATGGCAGTCTCAGGAGGATGGGGACTTGGATGTGTGGCCATACCTCGACTACTGTTGAGAGGAGAGGATTAGAGAGTTCCTTTTGTATTTCGATAGGTGGGCATGTCCACCTTTACTTTGATTGTATTTGGTATATGTTAACTTGGAATACTATTTGGAGTTATAGAAGAAAAGAAAAGTTGGCTTATGCTTCCGCACTTATGTTTAGTTTCCGCGCTCTGATTTTCATTGAATTATATTATGTTTAGCCTCTTGCATTACAGGATGGTTTGACAGGTACACGTAGTCACCTCTAAAGTATCCCTTAACTCCTAGGGGGTATTTTGGGGCGTGACAGAAGTGGTATCAGAGCTCTAGGCATTAGAGTCCCTAGGGTCACGTAATACTAGAAACCATGATTGTACAAGGCATTAGTTGTATTCCAAGTATGGACTAACAAGTTAGTCCTAGTCAAAATAGGTTGAATCTCAACCAAACTTAGAGTCCTACGCTAGGAACACGGATTGTAGGGATGATGTTGTGTTGTATACCATGTGTGCATTAATTGTGTTATGCTTATTAAATATGCTTGATGAATATGTATTGAGCGAATTGCGAAATTGTACTAAATGCGTATCCAAGTTAGACTCATGTTGTATTGTCGTTCTCAGGAGAAATCATGAGACGCAATACTCGGGGTCGCGGGTACAACACGAGGGGTAATGGAGGTGATGCTCCATCGGGTGATGATCAACCCGACTTTGCCCAAGCATTTGCATCCATAGCCGAGACTTTGGCTATGTTGGCGGCAAGGCAACCGGCCACCCCGCCTAATGCGGCGCTTATACCGGCTCCTCCTAATCGAGCCCAAGCCGGGATAGAAGCTTTCCGGAGGATGAGGCCTCCAACTTTTTGTGGAAGCATTGATCCACTTATTGCCGAGGGTTGGATTCGGCAACTTGAGAAGATATTCTCGGTTTTGGCACCTACGGAAGTAGAGAGGGTCACATGGGCTGCCTTTATGCTTGAAGGCGAGGCCGACCATTGGTGGAAGTCTGCACTTCGGACCCGAGAGTTGACCCGGCAAGGCCAAGAATGGACATGGGGAGAATTCTTGGACGTTTTCTACAAGAAATACTTTCCGGTTGGGATGAAAGAAAAGAAAGAAATTGAATTTATTACCTTGGAGCAAGGTAATATGTCTGTAGCGGCTTACGAAGCCAAGTTCTCAGAGCTATCTCGATTTGCTCCACACATGATAGCTACCGAGGCTATGAAGGCCCGGAAATTCGAGAGGGGGTTGAAGGCCTACCTCAAGGATCGTGTCTCAATGTTCCGACATGAGACATATTCAGAAGTTGGGGACAAAGCATTGTTGGCCGAGTCTAATTCCGAAGAGTTCTTTAAGAGAAGAGGAATAGAGAAGGGACAGTCTAGTAGTTCAGGGGAGAAGAGAGCTAGGACTATGTCTTATCAGTTCGCAGGGCCGGCTCAGTCACAGAGGATGTACTCGGCACCACAGGCCCCCCGCCCTTTTTCTCCACCGGCTTTTCGCCCGGCTACCTCGTATGCTCCTCGCCCCGCAGTGACTCAGGCTACGGGTTATACTCCTCCCACTTATTCACATGATGTCTGCACCCTTTGTGGAAGGAGGCATCCAGCAGGGGAATGTCGGAAGGCTACAGGAGGCTGTTTTCATTGTGGCGACCAGGGCCACATGATTCGGGATTGTCCCCGACGTCTAATGCCAGCTCAGTCTTCGGGGAGCAGGCCCCCGATTCGGCAGACATCTCAGCCTAGCTCTTCTCAGGCTTCGAGGGCCTCACAGTCTACCCGGCCTCCTCGCCCAGCCACACAGGGCCGAGTCTTTGCCTTATCCGAGAGAGACGCACGTGCATCCGACGATGTCGTGCAAGGTACGCACGAATTCTAGAATTTAAATTGTGTAAATTTCTATGGTTTGCTTTGTGAGTTTCTATACTAAGGGTTACCTATGTATGATGCTTGTTATTATTTGAAATCTACTTATATTAGTTACTTAATCGCACAGGCGCTTTATTAGTGAACGAGTGTCTCGCTCGAGTGTTGATAGACACAGGATCTACTCACTCTTTTGTCTCCCCAAGTTTTGCAAAGGGCTTTTCGACTGAGGCTACTCCGTTGGAGCGGGAGTTGACCATTGCAACTCCACTCGGCAAGTCGGTTGATACGGATAAGGTATTCAGGGATAGTGTGGTTCAAGTGGGGGAGAATGAATTGTTAGCCGACCTTATCGTCCTGGGTTTCCAAGATTTAGACTTTGACGTCATTCTTGGTATGGATTGGTTGGCAAGCCATCACGGGCATGTTGCGTGTTTTGAAAAGATGGTGAATTTCAAGCCGGAAGGGGGTAAGCCTTTTCACTTCCAAGGATTAAGAGAGAGGGACATTGCTCGCCTCGCAGCCTTGAGTATAGCACACCCAGAAGCTCAAAACTCATCGGCTATTCCAGTTGTGAGTGAGTTCTTAGATGTGTTCCCGGAAGAACTTCCTGGATTACCTCCTGATAGAGAGATTGAATTCGCTATAGAGCTTGCTCCGGGTACCGCTCCGATTTCAAGGGCACCATATAGAATGGCCCCTATAGAGCTTGAAGAATTAAAGAAGCAGATTGAGGAGTTACAACAACTTGGTTTCATCCAACCAAGTGTGTCACCGTGGGGAGCTCCGGTCCTTTTTGTAAAGAAGAAAGACGGGTCTATGAGGATGTGTATAGGACTACCGTCAGTTGAACAAGGTAACTATCAAGAATCGTTATCCCTTGCCAAGGATAGACGACTTGTTTGACCAACTGAAGGGAGCGAGATTCTTCTCCAAAATGATCTTAGATCGGGGTATCACCAATTAAGGATCAAGGCGGAAGATGTTCAGAAGACGGCTTTCAGGACTCGGTATGGGCATTACGAGTTCCTTGTCATGCCTTTTGGGCTGACGAATGCACCGGCGGCATTCATGGATTTGATGAACCGGGTGTTCCGATCTTACTTGGATCGATGCGTGATTGCATTCATTGATGACATTTTGGTGTATTCCCAGACACGGGAAGATCACGCACGAGACCTCCGTCTTGCTCTGGAGATGTTGAGAGAGCATAGGCTATATGCCAAATTGAGTAGTGCGAGTTCTGGCTAGAGAAGTCGCATTTCTTGGACACGTGTGTCGGCCGAGGGTATTTCTGTAGATCCAGCCAAGGTTGAGGCAGTCATGAGTTGGGAGAGGCCCAAGAGCGTTACGGAGATACGTAGTTTCCTCGGATTGGCAGGCTACTACCGGAGATTTGTGGAGGGATTCTCCAGTCTGGCTGCACCTCTCACCTACTTGACAAGGAAAAATGCAAAGTTCAGTTGGAGTGACCGATGTGAAGTAAGTTTCCAAGAGTTGAAGAAACGCCTCACCACAGCCCCTGTCCTTACTGTGCCATCCGGACATGGTGGTTATGAGGTATATAGCGATGCTTCGCATATCGGACTTGGGTGTGTCCTTATGCAGCATAAGAAAGTCATTGCCTACGCATCAAGACAATTGAAGGAGCATGAAAAGAATTACCCCACTCACGACTTAGAACTCGCCGCAGTTGTGTTTGCATTGAAGATTTGGCGACATTATCTTTATGGGGAACAATTTGAGGTATTCACAGATCATAAAAGCCTTAAGTATTTGTTTTCCAGAAAGAGTTGAACCTGAGGCAAAGAAGATGGGTAGAATTTTTGAAAGACTATGAGTGCTCCATTCAATACCACCCGGGCAAGGCAAATGTAGTAGCCGATGCTCTTAGCCGGAAGCCTACTGGACTTTTGGCGCATATGATGCTGAAGGAGTGGAGATTGCTGGAGGATGCATCCAACCTCGACATCAGTTTTAGTCTCCCTACCTATGGGCCGGTAATGGCTAACATCACAGTTAGGCCATTTATGTTGAGCATGATCCAGGAGTTGCAGGAAATGGATGCCGAACTACTTTCTTGCCGAGGCAAGTCAGTTAAAAGTGGCAGTAAGGACTTTACGGCGAGGGAAGATGGAATTATCACTTTCAAGGGAAGAGTATGTGTCCCAGCCGATGAGAAGCTTAAGCGAGAAATCTTGTACGAGGCTCACCGGTCCAAGTACACCGTTCACCCCGGGGGTACCAAAATGTATAGGGACTTGAAGAAGCATTTTTGGTGGCGGAACATGAAGCGAGAAATAGCGGAGTATGTGTCTAAATGCTTGGTGTGCCAACTAGTCAAAGCCGAACACAGGAGACCGGCTGGACTTTTGCAATCCCTCCCTATTCCCGAGTGGAAATGGGAACATATCTCTATGGACTTTATCGTGGGGTTGCCGAAGACGGTTAGGAAGACTGATGCTATATGGGTAGTTGTTGATAGACTCACGAAGTCCACTCATTTCTTACCGTACCGGACTACATTCAACTCCAATCAGTTAGCGGAGCTATACATCAAGGAAATAGTCCGATTACACGGGGTGCCAGTGAGTATTGTGTCGGATAGAGACCCAAGATTCACATCCAGGTTTTGGAAAAGTTTTCAAGGTGCAATGGGCTCCCGATTAGACTTTAGCACAGCTTTCCACCCACAGACCGACGGGCAAACCGAGAGGGTGAATCAGGTTATTGAAGATATGCTCCGAGCATGTATGCTAGACTTCAAGGGAAGTTGGGAAGATCACCTACCTTTGGTGGAATTCGCTTACAACAATAGTTATCAAGAAAGCATACAAATGGCGCCTTTCGAGGCTTTGTACGGAAGAAGTTGTAGATCCCCGTTGTATTGGGATGAAGTGGGAGAAGAAAGATTTTGGGCCCCGAGTTAATTGAACAAACCGCGGATAGGGTCAAGCTTATCCGGGAGAGGTTGAAGACCGCACAAGATAGACAGAAGAGCTACGCCGACAACCGAAGGAGGGATCTTGAATTCCGAGTCGGTGATTTGTGTTTGTAAGGATTTCACCGACCAAAGGTGTTATGCGATTCGGGAAGAGAGGGTAAGCTTAGCCCGAGATATGTGGGTCCGTTCGAGATCATTACTCGAGTTGGCGAGGTGGCTTACCGTGTTGCTTTGCCCGCTCACATGGCGGCGGTCCACAACGTGTTTCATATCTCCCAGCTTCGGAAGTACATCCCGGATCCTTCTCACGTCATCGAGCTGATCCGGTTGAGATTCGAGAGGATCTCACTTTGGTTTGAGAAGCCGGTTCATATTTGGATCGAAGAGACCAAAATACGTCGCAACAAACATTCCGCTAGTTCTCGTGCAATGGCAACATCACGCTCGAGAAGAGGCTACATGGAACGTGAGGCCGAAGTCAAGGCGAAGCACCCCGAGTTTGTTTGAATGATTTTATGTATTGACTTGTAATTTTTTTCAAATTGTTATGCTAAGTTGTTTAAATTGTAAAGCACGCATTGTCCAAATTTCGAGGACGAATTTTGTAAGGGGGGAGAATGTAGCACCCCAGACTTTTCATCTTTAATGAATACCACCTTCGTAGCTAATTGGCCGTTTTTAATAGTCAAATTAATAAATAAGTGAGAAATCGGGAATTCCGAAACGTCAGAAATGTGCGTTTTCGAAAAGACGAACCCAACGCAAGTTGAATCGTCAAAATCCGACAGCGAGTCAAAAGATATGGTCAAAACAGTCCAGACATATAGATAACCGATCGCTCGGTTCAATCACGATCGATCGGTCCATACCGTCGATCGGTAGCTATCGCGCGGTCAGAAAGTTTGTATGGGGAAATTTTCCAGAGAGTGAGTTTTTGACCGGTCGAGTCGGTCATAAACACCGATTCTCGCTCGGTAGGCAACCGATCGAATCGGTCATAACCACGATCGCTCGGTCTTCGCGTTTATGCAGAATTTTCATTAAGGGCTTTTTCGTCTTTTGGGGGTTAAACCCTTCCTCTTAAGGCTTGCTCGAGCCTTTAGGGCTTCATTCACAGAACTTAAGGGATTTTGAGAGATAGAGAGAAAGGAGAAGGGGATTTGCAACTAGGGTTTTCCATTGGAGAAGAAATCAAAGGGGTTTAAGAACCCTAGCTCACCCCAACTCGAGTTGCTTCAAGTTCAAGGCTCAAGCTCGTGTGGGGACTCATTCTCAAGCTAGGGCAGCAACCCAAGCACGTTTTTGAAAGGGGTTTCTTCCCCAACTCAAGCTTCTTTCAAGCAAAGGCTTCATCTTTCAAGTTGGAGCTTCAATCAAGGCCCCTACCAAGGATCAAGCCTTGATTCAAGGTTAGTACACTCTACTAACTTACCCTAGCAATAAATCTAGGTTTTCCTTATGAAAATGTGATTTATGCTATTATGTTTGCTCTCCATATAAAATGTATCATCTCCAATGAACTTAAATAAGATAAGAAAAGGTATGGATGTGTGTGGGGGTTGATGTGGCGATTGGATGCCCGAGGTGTATGTTGGGGTGATGTGTGTGATGGAAATGGTGGATGGGTACTTTACCAATAATGAACATACCTTGATTTTTGGATGGAAAGTAGGCACTAAAAAGAAGAAGATGAACCATTAAGGAACCTTGCATGCTATGTGTTTGACAAAATGCCTAAACTAGGAATAAATGGAACTTAATGAAGAAAATGGAAATAGAAATTGTGTAAATTCCTTAGAATGATAATGGCTCAAATGTGCTATAAATGTGGCCTAACTTTTCATACCCTATGTAAGGATTGAAATGCCAGAGTCATTGATCCGCCCGTTCAAGTATGTCATCTGATGACAACTATTGACAAGCACCAAGCCGCATTGCATGCATGAACTTGGGTTTTTTCCAAGCTTGTATTTGTAATGAAATGCAAGAGAGAACATTGACAAGGATGTTGGTATCCCCAAGGAATGGTGCTAGCCTCTGGCTCACAGTGCACCCAGAACAAGAACATGACAATGATGTTTGTAGCCCAATGAGGGTGCTAGCCCTCTGGTCACAAGAGAAATTAACAAGAACTACAGGAGGTTGGTAGCCCCATGAAGGTTGCTAGCCTCTGCTCACAAGTGAATGAAATCAAGAACATACAAGGAGGTTGGTAGCCCAAGGAAGTGTTCTAGCCTCTGTCTCACAGAGAAATGCAGCCAGACATGACAGGAGGTTGGTAGCCCCAGGAAGGGTGCTAGCCTCATGCTCCAAGTGAATGAATCAGAACATCGACAAGGAGGTTGGTAGCCCAGAAGGGTGCGAGCCTCTGGCTTCACAAGATTAAATGAAACAATAACGACAAGGAGGTTGGTATCCCAGGAAGGGTGCTATCCCTCTGTCTCACAGAGAAATGGAACAATAGCATGACAATGCGGTTGGTAGCCTAAAAGGAAGTGTGCTATCCTCTGGCCACAAGTATACAATTCAAGACAAATCAGACCTGACTACATACAAGACACGATACACATACTATATTTGACCGAGACACGAAAAGGTTTCCGAGACAGAGTTTACCGAGGTTTTGCATTCATACACCATGTCAGATATGGCTATTATCTTATGCTTTCACTATTGCTTTTTAAATTAATATCTTGTATTGCTCACTGTTGTTATGCTTTCGCTATTGTTTATGGTTAGCTAGTAGTTTGTACTCGCTGAGTATTCCATGCTCAGCGCGTACTTTTATGTCGGCAGGTACTGGGGATGTCCTCGACCCTCGACCTTGGGTCGAGGGTAATAGTAGTATAGGAGGGAGCCACCTATCCCATGGCAGTCTC